>BSBN01001157.1:6042440-6663661 GCA_027924645.1 Cunninghamia lanceolata
TTTTGACAAAAAGTGGTTTTCCATTTTGTGACATTTTTTGCAACCAACTATATTTTTCGTCAAAAAGTGATTTTCATTGTACGTAACACTTTGCACCCCAATTTCATTTTCGTCAAAAAGTGATTTTCCATTGTATGTCAGACTTTTTGGACTCAACTATCATTTTCTTCAAAAAGTGATTTCCATTGTATGTCATGTTTTTTCATAGTGTCATTTTTGTCCATTGTATGTCACATTTTTGTGGCTTAAGTGTTATTTTTGTCAAAAATTATAGAAAGGGTGAAAATGATAGAGAGGAACAAAAATGGCAACTCATAAGGCATTTTCTTTGTTGTTTTTTTATGCGTTGAATGTTGATTTTCCAAAAAGAAACCAAATCCTCAAAAATACAACAATGTATTTTGCATCCTTCATTCTTTAATTTTAACCTGATACTACACACTCTTTTTGCCATAACTTTCACATCAAAAGTTTATTTTTTGTCCCATTGAAAGTACCAGAAATCTCTCTCAGCAAGCTACATAGTGGAATGGTTTTGGATTTGCTTTGGAGCACCAATGACTTCAATATTTCCAGAAAAGGCGCTCATTCTTTCAGCTTCCTAGACATTTAGGTATTGTCAGATCTTCCAAAATTAGTGGAGTTCCCACTCAAGTATGGTCATTTCCAAAGATTCTTCAAGTTCTTATGTATGCCAAGTACATGATGCAGTCCTCAAACAGAGCCAATTGTCAACCCCCTACTTTGCAAATAAGTAACACCCCCAATCACTCCAGTTTGGAGCAGTCCAAATCCTTTTATAGATTTGGGGATCATAGTTTTCAGTCTAGCAGCAATAAGACTTCATGGTACACACTCTTCATCGACCCCGTTGCCCAATGGATAAGGCTTTGTCTTGGCTTTCAACTTCCAATTAATCTTCACGAGACATTGGGTGGTCAAAAGGGCTCATCTTCATGGTACAACAGTCAAATGTACATAGGAAATTTCATATATGTACTTTTAAGTTATATTTACATTTGCACATAATAAGATTCATTTAATTCTTTTTGAGAATTAAATAAATTATTAAAAGTACGCAAAAATATTTATAAACCAAGGGCAAGTTAAATGCATCTCAAATTATGGTTAGTGGAAAATGGTGAAATATGATCGTGCAAGCAATTTCACCATGCAATGTAATCTATGTTGTTGGATCCAACAATTTCACTGTCGGATCTGTGTCCAGTTCAGACCGAATCCACAGCTAGTCCAATTCTACTGTGAATTCTGGCAGGGAGCAGCTAAAGAGGTGTGGGTTTGTCCCAGACGAACGCAGGGAGGATCCAACAAGCCCAGAATGCACCTGCAGCGAACTCACTTGTTTTTGGACAGTTTTGTTTTTCTTTTTTTATTAATTTCTCACCTTTGACTTTGACTATGGGACCCTAAAACAAATCCCTAACCCTAAAAGTGCCAACTAAAGAATTTCAAACACTAAAACAAACTCATTATAGCTCATTTTGATTGCAAAAAACAATTACCATTCCTTTTTGTTGAACTATCATTCTTGCTTGTCATTACACAAAGAGAGCTGAAGATTGATCATTCAAGGTTCCAAAACAGTTGCATTGCTATTCCTATGCATGTGCAAGTGTCCATTAGCTACCAAGAATATCATAGAAGAAGATTTTTTAAAAGAGGTAAGTCATTTTGATTTTTTTTCTGCATTTTTGTTTCACAAACAAACTCTCCTATTTGCTTTCAACTTCATGTTTTCTTTTTATTTTTCTATGAATGCATCACTATGCTTAAAATATTAAAAGAGTTAGGATATATATATATATGTTGTTTATAAAACTTGTTGCCATAGAAATTACAATGGCAGCTAGTTTTAACTTTTAACTCCACAGGCTGACCTAAATTCAAAATGGACCCAAGTTCTCCTCTTTGGAAGTATGTTGATATGATATAATCGATTCCAAATGGTGGAAGATATATTTGGATTTGCAAGGGGTGTGATGTCAAGTATTCAAGTTCATACAGTCAGGAAGCCCATTTGTGTGGAATTCCTAGACTAGGCATCAAAGCTTGCCCTCGAAAGTTTGATGCACTTGTGCCAACAAAGCAAGTGATAGCATATATTAATGAGTAGGAGCAAGTAGATGAAGCAATAGGCTATAGAGCAAATCATCCTTTAGCAAAGAGAAGATCTCAAGAAATGAAGCCCCCTATGCCCCCATCTAATCCTAGTGTTGTGGTAGAGAGCCATCCATTTTTTACCACCCCTGAAGAAAATCCCCTTACAAATAAGAGACCAAAGGGGCCTTTGGAAATGGCACTTCAAAATGAGTTTTAAGACATTGCCGATCAACACATAGCAAGATGTATTTATGCAAATGGGTTGGATTTCATGTTGTTCACTCACCATATTGGCAAGAAATGATGAGAAAATTAATGAAGCTCCAAAAGGGTATGAGGGCCCAAGTTATGATAAGGTGCATGGCGCCTTATTGGAAAAGGAGGTCAAGCTTGTAGAAGATTCATTTAAGTCCATAATGGATTCATGGGCCGAGACAGGGGTGTCCATTGTTTCCGATGGATGGAAAGATGCTAAAAATTGGCCCTTGATCAATGTCATTGCAATGTCCCCTAAAGGGGCAATGTTTTTGAGAGCCGTGGATTGTGAGGGGAAGATGAAGGATGGCCAATTTATTGCTAACATCCTCATCATAGCCATTGAGGAAGTAGGACCTCATAATGTTGTTCAAGTCATGACAGACAACACAAAGAGTTGTAGAGTTGTTGGTTTGTTGGTTGAGCAACGTTATTCACACATCTTTTGGACACCTTATGTTGTTCAATCCCTCAATCTTATACTACATAAGATTGGTATCAAAATTTATTGGATAAAAAGTTGTATGCATAGACTGAAGAGATCTGAATATTCATCACCAACCACCACATGTCACAAGACATATTTAGATCATTTTCAAAATTGGAGTTGTCGAAGGTTAGTGTTAGCAAAGGTGCAAAGAAGAGAGGATATAAATTTGCAAGAAGGATTGTTTCACAATGAGTGAAGAAGCATTTTATAAAGTTATAAAAGTTACTATTACAACTAACATTATTAATGGTACAACCTACTAAAACTACCTACTTTAATGACTACACCTAACTTACCAGCTAATTAAATACACGTTATTACATTATTATACTAATATACTAATACCCCTTAATGACTAAACCAGAAACAACACCAAGCTTGTCCCGAAATTTCAAAAAGTAACCAAGAACAAGTGATTTAGTCATTAAATCAGCAATTTGCTCTTGAGAAGAACAAAAGTGAAGGGAGATGTCTTCACAACCCGCCAATTGCCAAATATAGTGATGATGAATCTCAATATGTTTGGTCTAAGCATGATACAGTGGATTCTTCACCAATTTCAATAGTCCTTGATTATCGTAGAAAAGTGTTGTTGGAGTATGTTCAGAAAGTTGAAGATCTATCAAGATTATGCGTAAACAAACTGCTTCACAACTGGTACTCAAAATTGCTTTGTATTTAGCTTTAGTGGAGGATAAAACTATTGTTTGTTGAAGCTTACTCTGCCAAGAAATGACTCCTAAACCCAGGGAGCAAATGTAGCCAATTGTAGATCGCCAAGTATCCACAAATTCCACCCAATCGGAGTTTGTATACCCAATTAAACCAAAATCTTCTGAACTCTAGTAGAGTATGCCAAAGTCAAGAGTACCTTTGACATATCGCAAAACTCACTTTACGGATATCCAATGAGTGAGCTTCGGTTTTGACAAAACCGAGAGAGATAGCTAATAGCAAAGCAAAGATTTGGTCTCGTGGTTGTCAGATATATCAAGCTGCCCACCAACTATCTGTAGTGTGATTCATCAATCAGGGGTGAATCATCGGAGGCTGACAACTTCAGCCCGACCTCCATAGGTGTAGAAGATGAGTTACAATTTGCCATCCCAAAATGCTCCAAAAGACTTGTGGCATACTTGATTTGAACCATAAAGATGCTATGATCAGATTGCCAAAACTCAACCCCTAGGCAATAATGTAGGAGGCCCAGACTTGACATGTCAAAAGTTACACACAATTCTAATTTTACTTATTAAATTGTAGTGTTTGTGCTACCTATGATGGCAAGATCATCAACATATACAATAACAATTACAATCTCATTACCATCGCTTTTGACATTAAGATTTAGATCAAAAAGACTTCTAAATCTAATATCTTTTAAATGTTTATCAATTACAAGATACCAGGGTCAAGGAGCCTGCTTAAGTCGTACAGGGACTTAATTAACTTGCAAACCAGATGTTCAAGCCCAAGAACCTGAAAACCCTTAGGCTGCACCATGTAGACTTCTTCATCCAAGCCCACGTTCAAAAAGGCACTTTTGACATCCATTTGATATACCTTCCAACCAAATTGAACAGCAATGGATAGAAGTACCCGGAATGTGACCATCTTTGTAGTAGGAGAAAACGTCTCTTCAAAGTATATACCTTCTTGTTTTGAATATCCTTTAGCAACAAGACATGCCATGTATTTGTCCAATGAACCATCTACTTTGCATTTGACCTTATAGACCCATTTGCACCCAATGGGCTTTTTACCTAGAGGCAATTCAACCAACTCCCAAGTCTGATTTTTCATCAATGCATTATATTCCACCTTCATAGCAACTTCCCATTTTGGTTTCTCTTGTGCCTCACAAAACTTTTGTGGTTCAAAACCCTGAAAAAGATAAGAAGATAGGGCAAAATGACTATGCTCAATAGTTGAACTAGTTATCATTTGTCATTTTCTCCAAGGATGTTCACTTGATTGAGGAAGTTCATCCACACATATACCTTCCATAGAGGAATAATACCATTTAGGTTTCGGGTGTGTCTCCGGTGAATGTTGTGAAGGCAAGTTCTCAACTAGAGTCTTACTTGGAGTGGAAGCATTTTTAGTTCTACGTCTCTGATAGACAAGCAGTGTAGAACCAGCCACAAATTAACTTACAGGTGGACCTGATGAGCTAGAGGGTTCCTCCTTCAAAGGTACCATAATAATAGATTCAAGGTCTTCACTGACTTCCTACTGAACATTTGAAAAATACGCCTTTGTTTCTTTTGCGTCAACATCCCGACTAACAATGACCTTGTTAATGAAAATATCAATAAGCCTATATGCCTTAGACTGTTCACTATAACCAACAAAGAAATATTTGATGCTTTTGGAATCTAGTTTATGCCTTTTATGTTCAGGAACTAAAGTGTATGCCACTAAACCAAAATACGAAAAGAAGTTATCTCAGATTTGTGACCGGTCCAAGCTTCCTCCGGTGTGACTTTCTACAAAGCTTTGCATGAACATCTATTCTAAATGTAGATCGTTGTGTTTATAGCTTCTCCCCAATACTGATAGGGAAAGTTCCTGTTGTGCAGCATGCACCGTGCCATTTCCATGATGGTCTTGTTACGCCTTTCAACCACCCCGTTTTGTTGCAGAGTGTATGGTGTTGTTAACTGGTACTAAATACCTTCTTTTTCATAGACTTACTTGAATTGAGTGGAGGTGAATTCCCCCCCCCCCCAATTATCGGACAATAGAGTCTTGATCTGACACAATGTGAATGTTTCCACCAACATCTTGAATTTGAGGAAGGCACCATAGCATTCAAACTTCTTTAAGTAAACCCACATTTTTTGTGGAGGAATCATCCACCAATAACAGGAAGTACCTTGATCCATTGGCAGTGGGAGACTTCCATAAAGGCTCACAAAGCTCTACATGAATGAGATCCAAAAGACCCTTAGCACGCCATGCACCTTCTGTAAGAAACGGTTTCCTCTTCTGGTTTCCAACCAAACACCCAACACACAAATCTTGTTTTTCCTATATAGGGGGCAGCCGGGATTTGCTGAGTTTGGCTAAATACTGAAGATTCAAGTGTCCATACCTTTCATGCTAAAGGACACTAGTATTATCTTCGACAATTAAGGCATGCAAATTAGTTGTAGTAGGATCAATGAGCTTATACAGACCTCCTTGCCCAATGCCTATGGCAACAATTTTATCCCATTTCACATCTAATATAATACACTTCTTTCCACAAAACTTGACTTGAATATTAGGGTTCTCAATAAGCTGACTAATAGACAATAAATTCTTGTTCATGGCAGGAACATATCGGACACTGCATACTAGAAATTTTAGAGAATCATTCAATACAGTCCTAACATGTAATGTCCCCTTTCTAGTGGAAACACTTAAGCCTGAATGTGCATTCAAAGTGATTCTCAAGGAGACCATTAGAAACATTAGAGATCAATAAATTTCAATGATAAGATCAAATAAGATCAATGATAATATAAATATATCGTTCCTTGTTAAAGGATTATTCATTTCCTGATTGTCATTCACTATTGAAGACTATTCTATAACGTATTTCATAAATACATTAAGGCGGGGCGGATATTAAACATAATTCAAGATCCATATCTTCCCCTCCTATTCTTCATCAAGGAATTAGGCTTTACATGACCAAGGCATGCTGAAACCATCTCTGACCCAACCTTGGGGAAACTATGTCCCAGCCTTGGGGTCTATACACATGATGGAATTACTCCGCCTCTCCCCGCAATACCCACCATTCCTTTAAGGATGAAGTAATAGAGGTTATCGGAAATATGATCTTTTATTCTAATATCCCCTTGTATTATAGATGGAATTAACCATAATTTTATTATACCATTTATTATCATAATGCATGAATAGAGACATTCATGTCTCAAATCGGAATACCATTATATGGTATCCTTGTTCTTATACAATTGTTCATTATTGTTATGGGCAGATCTTAGGTCTACATTTATGAATGATTAACTATACATACTAATATTAGTTACTAAATTTATGAATGATTAACTATACATACTAATATTAGTTACTAAATGTAAGGTTCCTTTATGAATACTAAGAGATATGACATCTCATTATAATCTATAACACTCATATGAGAGGGATCCATATTAACTATGAAAACTAATAGTATAATACTAATAACATGATATGCATATCTTACCTATTATGAATGCTAATAACATGATATGCATATCTGACTAACTAGATCTAGACAGCATTCTGTATGACACTTAACCATAATTATATGGACTCACAATCCTCTTTTAGGTCTGCTCTCAAATATACTTCTTCTTGCTGGTATCTCTGTCAGGAAATTCAGAAATTGTAATATAGATGTATTCTTATTTCTTCTTCTCTCCCTATATATATATGTACTCAGATATATTCCATATTTCTTCCTTTAAGTATGATCCTTTCTATACTATGCAGATCTGAATATTCATTCAGATATATATTCCTTATTGCTTCTCATTCCTTATTAATATTGCAGATTTAAATCTATCATAGGTGTATTCTCATTATATCCTATTTATTAATCTTCTTCCTCATATATATATTATATTCCACTCAGCAAATCTTCTTCCGGAATTATCTTTATTCATTTCATGATTCCTTTATTCTATATTTCCCTTTACTGACTGTTGACTCTAATGCTGACTGTAATTTGCTGACTTAACTCTCTGCTGTCCTTTATTATAATCCTAATGTTTTCTTTTCTTTATTCTCTCCTCATCCGATACCTTCCTACTCCCACCCGATCTGCACTTTATACCAAACAATAGGAATCAGTTCATATGGGATCGTGTCTTTTTGGAGGTAGCCATTGCCTCTTTTTAAGAGTCCGCTGACCTATCAGCGCTCTTTGTAATTTGTATTTTATAATAATGTTTATTTAGTTATGTTTGTAATAATAATATTTATTCAACCTCATTTATAACAATAATAGTGTTTATTCAATTACCTATATTTATAATAATAATAATATTTATTTTATCACTTATATTCATATTATGTTTGAATACTTATATTTATATTAATATTAATAATATCACTATTATAATTACAACATTATCTATGACAATTATAATTATAATAAAATTGCAATTTATATTTGTCCTTTTTAATATTTATTCAATACTTCATAATTTTAGGGCATGACAACTATCATTCAAACTGATGACGGAAAGGATACGATAAACACCATATTTCGAGAAAGCAACTTCACTGTTTATCGTGATGTTTAAATCTTTAATTTAAATAATGCCTCAATATCGGGACATCACATAACATCTATCTCTTCAACCACATGTGATCTACCATCACCAAGTGAAACTGTATCTTTATGAGTAGAATCAGCAGTAAACTTTACATACCAATCTTTGTGACACATGAAATGTCAAGATCCTCTTGAATCAAAAAACTAATATCTGTTGTCAACATTGTCTAAAAGAGATGCCATGAGTGTAAACTCGTCATCTGAACCATGCTCTTCGTTGATAGCAACCAAATTAGCTTCACCATGCTTCTTTCGAGATAGATTGTATAACCTTTTCCTACATTCCTTTTTAACATGTCCAAATTTATTGCAATAAAAGCATTTCACCTTTTTCTTGGACGAAGTGGGAAAAGTGTTGCCAGAAGAATTTTGAGGTTTGTTGCCAAATGAGTTCTAAGGTTTTCTCTTATACCACACAACAAAAGCACTTTCAGCGGACCTGGATGTAGATTCCCCTATCTGCTCGTGTCTTTGCTCCTTCTACAAGATATACTGACTCACCTTATCAAAAGTGAAAGTTTAACTTTCAACTTGTAGATTCAATGATTCCACAAAGATCTCATAGGAGAGCGGTAGGTTGTTAATGGTCAGAGCAACCATGTATTCGTCGTCCACTGGTTCATTAACGGCGATAAGTTGATCACTAAGGTCCTTGATTTTTAAGAGATGTTCTGACAATGACTCACCCTCATGCAATTTTGTAGAATATAACAAGTTCTTCAAATACAAAACCAGACTTTTCTCAAACATGATACTTGTTTTTGAGGTGCTTCCACAGTGTAGATGCAAATGCTGCATTCTGAACTTCAGGGATTAAGTCATTGGACACTGACAACTTGAGTAGCAATAGGGCTTCCCTGTGACGCTCGTTAAAGTCATCTAGGTTGGTTGCAAGCTTGGTTTTGGTTTCTAGGATAATACCATCACATATCCTATACTCAACGATCGTGAGTATTTTGTGACTCCAGATATTATTATTCTTCCCTATGAGCTTTTGTGCCTCCGGTAACACCAAATTTTGAATATTGGCTATTATCCCAGAAAATAATTAATTCCTAAAACTTGAACAACGCTTTTAAATTTGACTCAAAATATTTTTCTCTAAAATTTTAAACTAATCTCGCAAATTTTTCAAATCCCGCAAATTTTGAACCCCAGATATTAAACCCCCCCCCCTCAAACTAATATTTCCAAAACTCCGAAAAATAACTGAGGGAAATTTATTAAAAAGAAAAAAGAAAAATGGATACCCATATTTTTTTGTGAAAATCCATGCCCTAGAAGCCGTTGCTTTTGGACCTGCACGCTAAAAAAAGGGTTAAAAAACCCTAGCAAACTAATTTAACAAACCCCTAGCCATCACTTTAGCCCTAGCCACAGCCAAAAATGGCAGATTTTTGTATTTTCGCGTCCAAAAATGGCTCAATTTTCTGGTCTATCCGTGTGCCCTAGCCGCACGACTAGAAATGGAGGATTTTCTGGTAAAATCACGTCAAAAATGGCACAATTTTTGTTTTCGCGTCTAAAAAAGGGCACATTTTGCAGAAAATGGCGGCAAAAATGGCAACAAAAAAGGCGGGATTTTTGTCCAAGAAAAGGCACAATTTTGTCAAAATAAGGTGCAATTCTGGCAAAAATGGCGGTGTGAATTTTTGGCAGAGGCAGCGAGATTTATAGCAAAAAAAGCATGCAATTTTAGTAGTTTTTAAGCTGCGATTTTTACTTCAAACCCTAGGCGCGATCTTTTACTAGAAACCCTAGCCGTGAATTTGAAAACCCTGGCTAACCTTGCACGACCTCTTCCTGACCTCCTTTGTGCGATCAAACCCTAACCCTAACAACCTGTTGGCTTTGATACCAATGTTAGCAAAGTTGCAAAAAAGAGAGATGAGAGAAATTTACAAGAAGGCTTGCTTTACAATGAGTGAAAGCAACATTTTATAAAGTTATAAAAGTTACTATTGCAACTTTCATTGTTAATGGTACAACCTACTGCAACTACTTGCTTTAATGACTACACCTAACTACCAACTAATTAAATATACTTTATTACATTATTATACTAATAGTAAGTAAAGCAATATAAAATTTTATGTTTTAGTTTAAATTTAGTTATTTACAAATTTATTTTTTTAAACTTAAGTCTTAACTTGATTATGTATTCTTCTTTATAGTTTGTTTTTTTATTATTTTATTTTAAATTTTGAATAGATTGTTGAACCTGTTTTGCCTCTAGCACAATCGTCTTGAGACGACTTGTGAAGGTTCGAGAGGCACTTTCTAGCACAGTCATTAGCCAAAATTGGTCCATATGGAGGCAACGCAATACTGAGAGGGCAACAAATACTAAGCAGATGATTCTAGATGACTCTTGGTGGGATCATGTGAAATATCTCATGTGTTTTACCAAGCCTATTTTGAGTACGATTCATTATACCAACATGGACAAGCCTTGCTTAGGAGAGATATATGATGGCATCAACTTAATGATTGAGAAGATGAAGACCATCATAAATGAAAAAGAGCAAGATCCTAAAGAAACTTTCTTCAAACAAGTGCAAAAAATTGTTGAAGAAATATGGAACACAATGACCACCCCACTACATCTTCTTGCCTTTGCATTGAGTCCAAAACACTATAGTGCAAAGTTTCATTTTGTGCCGATGACGATTGCCCCATATAGAGATTATGAATTCGTTGAAGGGTACAAGTTAGCATTTCATAGACTCTTCCTTGATCCTATTTGTAGGATGTAGTCACAAGTGAGTTCATTGACTTTGTACACTCCAATGGTCAAAGTATTGAGGCTCTTCATGATAAGTTCAAGAAGGATGCTCATTGTTGGTGGTATTTCCATGGCCAACAATTCCAACACCTACAATCCCTTGCAATTAAAGTTTTATCGAATGTAAGATTAATAATTTTTTTTTAATCTTTGATGTTTCATTTATAATTTTTTTAAATTTTATTTTTTACAATACATAACTCTATCTCTACTTTGTCTTGAGTTTTAATAGGTTGCTAGTTCATCTGCATCTAAGAAGAATTGGAGCACATACTCCTTCATCCACTCAATAAAGTGCAACTGATTGCACTCAAAAGGGCCGCGAATTTAGTGTATGTGCATTCCAACTTGCGCTTCCTTTTGCAAAAACAACATGGCTACAAAGAAAGGGACACAAGGTTGTGGGATATGAAACCAGACCAATACTGACTTGGATGCTTCCACTTCCCAACATGTTGCATTTGAGGAGCCAAATAGTGAGTGGCAGTGGTATTTCTTGTGATTCTTCAAATGTTCCTACATCATGTAATGCCAATGATGATGATGATGTTGATGATTTACAAAACCCATATGATGCTGAAAACTGATTTTTCAAACTCGATATTATTATTTTAATATTGAACTTGAAGTTTGAACAATGAATATTTTATAATATTTCCCATTTATGTTTTATTTAACTGACATTTGATTTTATGATGGATTTGTTGATTATATGATGCTATGTGGTATTCTAAACTTAATTCATGCTTTTAGGCTGCAAATATATATTTATGATTTTTACAAGTTTTTTGTACGGCCAAACCCAACCCCAATAAAAGTTTTGCCAGATCTAGGAACTGAATCCGTGAACCTAAACAAGGATTCAAACCAAAACCAACAACATAGAATGTAATTAATAGGCCAGTAAAAAATGTAAATAAAGAGACAATTAGCAATCTAGAAGAATAACACGTCAGATTTTAAAAGTTAGAGACTCTCTAGGAGCTGCTGGGTTTTTTAAGTTTCGACCACAACCAACAGACTTGTGCTCCTCCATTTGTAATTTTTGCATTAATGACAATAAAATGCAGTTTTTAACATGTTGGAATTCAACTTGCTCATGAATGGAGGTGATGATTTTTCTTTTGCAAAATCTGATTTTCAGCTTGTCAAATAGAATTTAATCCCACCCAATAAGTCACTTTTGATCGCATATAATTTTTTTCTCTCCTTTGTGATGCAAGGGTTTGAAACTAGGTTGCCAGTTCTGGTTTGGATCCTAGTTCAAGTTCGCAAATTTGGTTCGTGGATCCAGCCAAAAAAAAATTGGGGTTTGTTCGTACAAAAAACATATAAAAATCATATAGATAGATAAACATATACATATATATTTCTAGCAAAAAAGCAAGAATCAATATTGAACTTTGAACAATGAATATTTTATGATATTTATCATTTATGTTTTAAATGACATTCAAGTTTATGGTGGTTTTGTTGATTATATGATGCTATGTGGTATTCTAAACTTAATTCCTTCTTTTATGTTGCAAATGTATGTGTGTGTGCGCGCTTTTATGCTACAAATATATAAATATAATATATATATATATATATATATATATATATATATATATATATATATATTTGCAACATAACTAATAAGGGTGCAATGTAGTGGTCAAGTCACAATGTTGTTGTGGCAGCCACCAAAATTCAAACACCTGTTGGGCCACTAAGCTCGCAAGCCTTGTGCCTCCCAGGTTGACGTGCTCACAGGCTGTGTGCCTTCACTGGGCTGTCATGCTCGCAGCCTATGGGCCTTTGCTAAGCCGTTGAGCTCGCGAGTTTGAACAAGGTGATAATGCCTTGGAGACTGAAGCCCCCCAGTAGTGGCCTCGACGATAAAGCCACCTGGGAAGAGATCCCCCCATAAATGGTCTCTCTGGGCTTGGACTAGGCTCAAAACCCGAGTTTACCAAATCAAAAAATATATTTGCAGCATAAAAGCAAGAATTAAGTTTTAAATACCACATAGCATCATATAATCAACAAAACCGCCATAAACTTTAAATTCATTTAAAACATAAACGATAAATATTATAAGATATTCATTGTTCAAACTTGAAGTTTAATATTAAAATAATAATGTCAAGTTCAACAAACAATTTTCAGCATCATATGGGTTTTCTAAATCATCAACATTAGATGATGTAGAAACATTTGAAGAACCAAAAGCAATGCCACTACCACTCACACTAAAAGTGTGCTCGATATCTGGCTCCTCAAATGCAACATGTTGAGAAGTGTACGCATCCAAATTAGTATGCTCTGGCTCAATATCCCACAACCTTGTGTCCCCTTCCTTGTATTCATGTTGTTTGTGCGAAAGAAGTCGCAAGTTGGAATGCATGTACACTAAGTCCTCTACCTTTTTGAGCGCAATCAATTGCACTTTACTGAGTGGATGGCCTATGTGCTCCAATTCCTCTCAGATGTAGATGGACAAGCATCCTATTAAAACAAAGTAGAGAGATACAATTATACATTATAAAAATTATAAATGAAACTTCAAAGATAAAAATTATTAAACTTACGATAAAACTTTGATCACAAGAGGTTGTAGGTGTTGGGATTGTTGGCCATGGAAGTACCACCAACTGTGAGCATCCTTCTTGAACTTATCATGAAGAGCTTCAATAATTTGACCATTGGAGTGTACAAAATCAACAAACTAGCTTGTGACTACATCCTGCAAACCAAGATCAGGGAAGAGTCTACGAAATGCTACCTTGTACCCTTTGGCGACTTCAAAATCTCTATATGGGGCAATCCTCATTGGCACAAAAAGAACCTCAGCACTATAGTATTTAGGGCTTGTTTGCCCCATCTTTCTACCCAATTTTTAAACCTTTGGCAAGTTAATCTTCTGTACTAGGTCATCTTTTTGGTTGCAATTCGTCGGCGTCATGTTTTATGTGTCGAATCATCTCGATAATTCGTTATCATAGCATCATTCCTTGTCTTATTTCTCTCCATTAAAGCTTTAATAAGCAATATTATGCCAAGGCAAAAATTCACGGGTTAGTAATACTTTATTTTGCTTCCATTTTTCATTTTATACTAAGCCCGCGTTAACTTTTGTTTTTTGCAAAGTCCATTATGCGTTGGCTTTTGTTCTTCGCAAAACTTGCGTCAATTTCCGTCTTTCACTAAGTGCGCATGACTTGTGAGTTTGGCTAAGTTGAACATTTTCGCTTTTTACCGATGGCATAAGTTCAGAGAGATGATTTTAAAAAGAGAAATTCACTTTTACTTGCAGCAGCCGGGAGTTAAATATTGGTTTTTATTGTTTAAATCACAAGTTGCACATTGTTCTCCTTCGAAACAAATGCAAGAAGGATCAAAAGAGCATAAACGGTATCCAAGGTTTCGAGTTAATTATTCACTTGGCTGAGAATTTGTCACATTTATCCACGTCCATCTCCTAATATTTCTGATTGAAGCTTGTGGGAACGAAGAAAAAGTTGGTCACCTTCCCTAAAATCGTGCCACAAATGCCGACTATTCATTCACCATTGTTTCCGACGAATGCATCGCATTTTAACTCTTAAATGGATCATATGTTAATTTTATTAAGAGTTACATGCCGGAGAAGGTGGCCATGTTAAAAAAAAATCATATCTCCAACGGCAGTTCTCAAGTAGTCGACAGGTGAAAAAGGTGTGAAATGGAAACATTAACAAGCGCGTTCTTCGTATGCAGTTAGCAATGATAAAACAGAAAAACTTCAAATATGTGGTATCGTGGCACGTCATTTGTGGTAGTTGAGGAACATTTTTACGATCATTGCCATCTCTCCCAGTGAAATGAAGCCTCAAATAACTGCGCAACAGTTGAAAGACATGTGAGTTAGTTTTAACGAGTTGATGACCTGCATGTAAAATGTTAAAACACAATAAACAGCATGAAGACTTTTGCGCATAATGTTTTATGAACGAAAGGTTTCTGTTGGAGAAGATTTCAAAACCCTTCAAGGTTACAGTCACTGGAGTACGAGGAATGCTGTGTTTCGAAAAACTCTTTCAAAGACCCTTTTTCATGTAGTCTGCACAAGCCGGAGAAATAGAGAACAAATGCTTTCCAAGACTTCTTGAATGTTCTGCAATCATATTTACTTGCGACGAACGCAGTGGAATGATTGAGTTTTTGATTCTGACAAAGCGCTAATAGCGAGTTCACATATCCAGTTCACTTGTGATGACGTTGAACACACGGTTACTTTTGAAAGCTTGGTCGAAGGAAAAGAAAACACTCCTGCATATCTGCTGACTACTGGTTGATGCTGATCGAGGTTACATATTCGAAGGCAAATACATCAGATTGCTTAAGCATCCGTGGTAAATTTGATTCGACAGGATGTTGTTCTGTTCCGGTGACATCATTCTACTTCTCTCCAGCGACGACATTGTACTATGTAGTTTTCTCCACTAAGATCACATCATTCAAGTCCAGGAGTATCACGAGCTTACTTTTGTGGGGAAATATGCTTTCTCTTGCCTACTCTGTGGAGTTATCTGCCTATAAATCTCAAAAATTTAGTCGACGGAGCTTTATATGAGAACATTATATTACTCAAAAAATTGTCTTATGCCGTCGGCTGTTTCTAACCATGTGTCCCCTATGAAATCAGCAAGCTTTCACCATTTAATAGCTCCACATGAGGCGGGCACCTTGACATTCTACTATGAATGTCGTGTCTTAGTAAACCACTTCTATAAATGGCGTTTCAGTTGCAGTCCCCTGGTAAAAATACATATGTAATGTGAATGGCATGTGAACTACTCAACAAAATCATCTCAAACATATGTCATCGCATGGAGTGCAACTACTGCAGAATATACACAATCTGGGTTTTCAATACCGTGGTGGGAAGAATTGGTTAGAATGTGTGGTGGTTTTCCTTTGGCCTTGAAAGTTTTAGCGGGGCAGCTTCACAATGAAGGTGATCCAAGAAAGTGGAAGCAGCACTCGAAAGGCCTCCACAAACAACTGCCGAAAAATGTATTAAAGCAAATAGTAATGGATAGCTATGAATCTCTTGCGTTCAGAGAGAAGGAGACCTTTTTAGACATTGCCCATTTCTTAATGGGAGAAGACACAGATCTAGTGGAAAGGGTTTTTGGATGGATTGAATGATAATGGATTTCAATGCCTTCAGACGGTCTGTCATAAATGCCTTGTGGAGTTTGAAAGTGCAGACATAATTCGTGGAAGAGCAATACGGGGTGAAAGCGTGAATTCGAGTATGTTTGGAGAAGAGCAAAGGGGAGCTTCAAAATAAGAATACAAGTTTTAGTGAGGGAATTGGCAAGACAAATCGGCAGGGAGAAGTTGCCCCTCTGCCTTTGCTGCTCAAACGATACATTGATCTAACACTGGCTTTTGGTTTCCATCATTCCGTGCAAAAGTATGATGTACGAGGAATTCATAAATACGAAGACCATCAATTGCTAGTGCTTTTGCAAAATAAAGATATATGAGGATTAAAACTTCTGGCGGTTCAGAATTCCACTCTTCTACACCACTTTAATAGTGTGTCTGGAGATTTGATATAGTTTCACTTGCATCAAGCTAAGGACTCTTTAAATGCTTCTTCCCTCTTACACAAAAGGTTAAGAAATCTCATTCATTCTACTCTCTTACTAAGAAGTTTAAGAGTGTTGGAAGTTCATGGAGTTCATATCCACAACTATAAATGTGTGGGAAATACAAATGTTAGGAGCTCCCCCGCCCAATATGGATGTAGAACCAAGGACGATAGAGAAGTTGCAAATTATGAAACCATTGACAAGGAATATGAGTTGTTTGGCCGCATGAGCAAGATACTTAGGAGCTTCACAAATCCTGTTGTAGAGAAGATGGTTTAGATGATCATGAGAAAGTCACTCAACTTTTGGAGGTCTATGCTATTGAGATTTAAATATACACTATATGTTCTTCCTTCAAATTTAGATAAGTCATTTGGTTGCTTTGAGAAACACTCTAAAGGGAATGGATCTAAGTTGATACCTATGGTAAAATGAGGTTCAAACACTACGGGAATCTAAGAAAGTCAAGACAAAGAATGTTGGTTCTATCGAAACAAGAGCATACTCGGAAATATTACTCTTAAAAAGACCCTCCATCTTATGTTTGTAGGAGTTCTGGATTCCAAATGAGGAGCTTGTGAATGAGTATGAAAAGTGATTCTAAGATACCGAATATGAGATCTACAAACTTGGGCACACAAACATGGTCTTCTCACTACAGAGAGGAGACATTTCAAAATGTACAAGATCTTAGAATACTTGGACATACTTAAGATGCTCATAGATTGTGACATTAAGGATTATTTCACACTAGAAGACTTTCATCATACTCCTCAACAATTAAGTCTTACAAAACAATTTTCAGAGGGTTATACAAAAGTAGAGATTGAAGAACTAACAGCCGTTGACCTTGATGGATAAAGCTATACGAAATAAATTTGAGATATCAAATCTATCTAGAGGCTCTAGATAAACAATGTTGGGATCCAAAAAGGAGATGACAAAGATGCTTGGCAGCTAGAGTTGGAAGTACATGTCCTCAAAGGCCAAGATGCTAGTGAACAGATGACTCATGGATTGGAAGAAGACATGATGACTACCTCAACAAACTCCAATAACTTGTCTTTTCTTTCAAGCTATGGGTTTCTAGTTGGCTTTTTGTAAAAGTGACTTTTTTTCACTTATTGTAACTAAAAGTTAGAGAACGAACCTTATTATCGGAAAAGTGATGTAAAATGTAACTTAAAATAAGGTTTATTATTTTACTATTTTTCAAAGAAGGTAGTTATTAGGTAGTTACAAAGTGGTTACTAGGTGGTTATGGGAAAAAGCCTATAAATATGAGGCTATTTCAAATGTAAAAGGGGTCTCTTTAGAGAGAACTTTTGCAGGGGGAACTTATGAAACTTCTTGGAACATTTTTGGTCTTACACATTGTATAGTTTACCTTTGAAATTGTATAATTTCGAGAAGATAATAAAGAATTGCATTTCAGTTTGTATGTTCTTAATGTATTTCTGAGTTATGATTACTAGTTTCTCGTATGTCAAATTGGTGATCTTTCTATGTATTTGTGTAAATCAAAGTTATCCATTGAAGCATGCAATTGGGGTGATGAAACACGATCATGTCTCGGTACCTGATTTGAAAGTGTTAGGATAAATTATATCTTCGTATGTTGAGATTTGCCATCCTTCTTCATCGTTGTTGCGCATATATCATGAGATTCATCATGGAGTTTAGGAAAGTGGTTTCTAGCTTTGTGGTGAAACCCCTTCGTACTTTTCAATAAGATTGTGAAACTCCTGTTGGTTTTCGTATGTCTGCCACGAGGGTTTCTACATGCTCAATTCTCCTGTTATTTTGCTTTTCTTCCTTTCTGTACTTTCAGGTTAAAAGTACAACAAAACCACAAATACCCCCATCATACGAGGGAGCTGCCCCTCTCAAATGCAGAGGAAGATTGTTGCTCTATCGCGATCTCTCCAACTATTGGGACAATTTAGTCACCGCTCAAAGGGCAACGAGTCATTTTCAAAGGTTATTTCACGGTGACAAATCTGTTTACCAACAGGACTCAATGTGAAGACAAGAAGATGTAGCGGGGTGGTTATTGTGTTCCACCTCTCTTCAATAATTTTGTGCACTTGTTTGAAGAAAGTTTCTTTAGGATCTTCATCTTCTAAATCGCTACGACAATGCCATAATATACCTATCCCACACAAGGCTTGTCCATGTTGGTATAACGAATCAAACTCAAAAATAGACTTGGTGAAACTAAAGAGATATTCCACACGATCCCACTAAGAGTCATCTAAGATCTTCCACTTAATATATGTTGCCCTTTCAATGTTGGTTTGCCTCCATATGGACCAAGTTTGGCTACTGACCATGCTAGAAAGTTCCTCTCAAACCTTCACAAGTCGTCTCAAGACAATTGTGTTGAAGGCAAAACGGGTCTCAACAACCAATTCAAAAATAAAAATAAAATAATTAAAAACAAACTTCAAAGAAGAAAAACATAATCAAATTAAGTTTAAAAAAATAAATTTCCGAGGAACTAAAATGAAACTGAATCATATAATTTTATATTGCTTCACTTACCTTTCGCAACTCCAATTTTGAAAATGATCTAAATATGTCTGCAACATGTGGTGGTTGGTGATGAACATTCAAATCTCTTCAGGCTCTGCATACAACTTTTTGATCCAATCAATTTTGTTGCCAATCTTTTGTAACATAAGGTTGAGGGAGTGGACAAAACAAGGTGTTCAAAAGATGTGTGAATAACGTTCTTCAACCAACAAACTAGTAGCTCTACAATTCTTGTTGTTGTCCATTATGACTTGAACAACATTACAAGGTCCCATTTCCTCAATGGCTATGACGAAAATGTTAGAAATAAATTAACCATCATTCACCTCCCCCTCACAATCCATAGCTCTCAAAAACATTGCCCCTTTAGGGGACACTACAATCACATTAAGCAAGGGTTGGTTTTTAGCATCTTTCCATCCATCGAAAATGGACACCCTTGTCTCAACCCATGAATCCCTTTTGGGCTTCAATGAATCTTCTACAAGCTTGACCTCCTTTACCAATAAGATGCCACACACCTTCTCATAACCCAAGCCCTTGTACCCTTTTGGAGCCTCATTAATTTTTATCACCATTTCTTGCCAATATGGTGAATGAACAACATTGAAAGCCAACCCATTTGCATAGATACATCTTGCTATGTGTTGATCGGCAATGTCTCAAGATGCATTTTGAAATGTCATTTTCAAAGGTCCCTTTGGTCTCTTATTTGTAATGGGTTGTTCTTGAGAGGTGGTCAAAATGGGTGGCTCTCTACCACAACACTAGGATTAGATGGGGTATAAGGAGCTTCATTCCTTAAGATCTTATTTTTGCTGAAGGATGATTTGTTCTACAGCCTGTTGCTTCATCAGCTTGTTAAAATATGCTATCACTTGCTTTGATGGCACAAGTATGCCATTCTTTCCAGGGCAAGCTTTGATGCCTTGTCCAAGAATTCCACACAAATGTGCTTTCACCCAACTATATAAACTTGAATACTGACAGCAAACCTCTTATGTAATATGCACCTGTCCTTGTAAGCACAAAAATATGCAAAGCCTCCACAAGGACCCCTATGATGATTCAAATCCTTGTCACGTACATGTAAGCATGAAATAATGTCCTTTGGGCAGTAGACCTCTTGATGACGTGTCCTCTTTTCTTGTCTTGTGTTGTTTCTTCCCTGTCGATTTCCCTCTCTCCCCGTTTGCGACACTTGTCGACTTGCGTTTTTTGGCTTTCGAACTTGATCCTAAGCCTTGTGAGTGTCTTGTAGGTGAGTTTTCACCTCTCCCTTTTGTTTTTCCTCTAGTGCACCTCCTAGAAGCCTTCTAGAGGTCTCCTTATCCATTTCCCGCTTTCGGTTTTCAGTTTCATCGAACCAATCCAAATCTCCCCCTATTATTTCCAGATCTCCCCCGGGAGATCCTGTTGACGCAAGTGGAGATTTGGATTCTTCCACATGACTGCCTGTTTGTTGATGCAGAACCTTTCCTTTTCCTCTCTTCTACCATCTCCCGGCCTGCTTTTCCGCGGCTTCAAAAATGGCAAGGTCGCCACTTTTGCCAGTAGGGTCGCCCGGGGCTACTTTCGGTTTTCAGTTTCATCGAACCAATCCAAACCTCCCCTTATTATTTCCAAATCTCCCCCAGGAGATCCTGCTGACGCAAGTGGAGATTTGGATTCTTCCACATGACTGCCCTGTTTCTTGATGCAGAACCTTTCCTTTTCCTCTCTTCTACCATCTCCCAACCTGTTTTTCTGCATCTGACCCTGTCCAGCCCAGATCTCCCCCGAGCGACCCATGGTCGCCCCCCGGGCGACCCTACTGGCAAAAGGGGCGACCCTGCCGTTTTTGAAGCCGCGGAAAAACTCAAGTTTCTCTCTCGTTTTTGCTTTGTTTTCGCTCGTTTTTCTTTCTATTTGCATGGTTTTTGATCCCTAATATAGAGTTAACTATTTCATACACCCACACATGCATAATTAGCTCTATTTGATCCCAGTTTAACTCTTCAATCAATCTCATGCATTCCCTCACCTCCATTTTCTCTCCAGTGATAAGCTATCTTTGCTTCATCACTCTCCAATCAGCTGAGTTCACTAGGTAATCAACCTTGTTAACTCCCCAATCAATCCTTGTTAACTCATCAATCAAATGAGTTAACTTCTCAATCAATTCCACCTCTCATCCCTTCTTCAAACCTATAAATACCCCTCAACTCTTCATTATTTTCCAAGTTGAGCAAGTTGGAGAATACTCTTCTCATCTTCACAAGCTTTTTCAAGCTTCTTCACAGGCCTTTGAGCCTCTTTCTTCATTTCTTTCTTTAGTTTCCCAAAGCTTCAAAGCTTTCATTGTTGCATAGCTTCAAAGCTCTTCCACGGAGGCAAATTCATTGTGCATACAGCTCTTGCCAAATTTTGCTCTCCAACTTAGTATTCAAATGCTCTTACAGGACAAAGGTGCCTTTTGCTTTATTTGTTCAACCAAGTAGCGTCACGCTGCTTCATTCTATGCCATTGTGCTCAATCCAAGCTCTCATTGAGCTCATACAAGCTTCATCAAAGCTTCTTTCTGCTTCTTTGGGTCATTTTGTTGTCAAGAGGATCACCTGCTACCACAAAAGGATTCAAGGTTGCCTATTACAAGGATTGCTGAGGGTAGTGGAGTCAACAAATCTTTGTTTCTCTCAGGTTCCTTCATTGTTTTCTTTCAAGTCATAGTAATTAGAGAATCAAATTTGCTCTTGGGAACAGTAAAACATTGTTTTTTCCTTGATAGTTAGATCTTGCATGTTAGATTAATCGCTTTCATATTTCTAGATCTAGATTGTTAGAAGAAGCATTTTCCCTTTTCTTAGATTAAATTGTATTGAAAACATCAAAAACACAAAAAATATAGGTCAAGATTGCATTAGATAAGTCATATAGAATTGCATAAATATTTCCCTTTCATAGATTAAAAGCACTTTTATTTCCAAAATACTCTAAAAAATACCAAAAAGAACGTTTTGCATATCATCTAACTTGCATGCATATAGAAACATTAGAATAGGTAAAATTGCAAACCCTCGATTCCATCACGAGGTAACCATGGTTCAAACAATTCCAAACAAACCCTTGATTTCATCACAAGGTAAAAACAAAATCAAAACACAAGTCAAACCCTAGGTCAACAAAACCCTAGGTCAAAACCTTAGATCTGGTTAAAGTTAGCAATCATACAACTACCTCTATCCTAATTCATGAATGTGCTTAGGAGTGAGAGCAGAGTGGGTAAGGGCTATCCGTGACGAAATCCAAGAGATCCATTCAAGACCTCAACAAGAAAAAATCATTCAAACACAAGGAGACCCATTCATCCTCTTGTTGTTAGAAGAAACTAGACAACGTCAAATACAACAAGAATTCGTTCAACACTTATAATTCCACGTGAGCGAGAGTGACGTGGCGGATCGCCCCATGGCAAGTAGGGAAAGGGTCCGTGTGCATGCCGAAATCCAACCCGACAGCCCTAGGCAACCGAAGTCACGATTTTGAGCGTATATATTTTGGTGAACCCGACATGAAGAGCAAATCTTTTTGGGATGGGTTCTTTCAAATTTTTGTGCATGTCACGATACTTCATGCGACAAAAATCTAGGACAAAATCACAAAATGTCCAAGGGAATGTCCCCTCAAGTAAAATCATCACACCTTCAGATCCAATGGATTCGATCTCAAATCCATTAGATTTTAAAGATTCAAACTTAAAGGACATCCAACAGAAGCATCAAACAAATGAAAACATGGACATTCATCTTGACCAAATTAAAACACAACCAATGATCATTCAATCTGAGATCCATCAAGATGATCAACCCATGACAAGCCATAGAAAATTGGCCACCGAAATAGACAATGAAGCATGTTCTCAAGAGGAGAACTTACAGGAAGCTGAGGAGGTACAAAAATCACTCCACATAGTGCATCAACATAAAAAGTCCACAACATGTGAAGTGTCGTCAAAAGGAACAAATGGGGTCAGTCAAACCCCAAAACAAAGCAATCCATCTCAATGTTATAAGACTCAAAGAACGGAGAAAGCCTCACACATAGACCTTATAGAAAGTTTGGTCCAACGAATCAAGACCCTTGAAGCTAGGAGTGTTGAACAATATCACCAAAACAACAATTACAGAAAAACCTAGGGCACAAGGAAATCATTTCATTGATGAAATCAAATTAAACCAGGGGGCAACACAAAATACCCCTCATCTAAACTTCCATTTGTATGACACACATAATGAAGCATCCATGCCTCTCTTGCCCTCATCATCCAACATGACAAGTCTCGATCAAATAGGTAGGATTCCTATGATGAAAAATCAACCACAAATGATCCCACCCAATTTTCAACACATAAACATGACACCATCTAGTCATCCAAATTTTTCAGGATATCAACAATTTAGCATACCCTTTCAACAAACACAACAAGCTCCACTTGAAAGGCTAATGTTTGGAGGAACAAAATCCTCTGCACATAACTCCCTCCTAGGAACATACCTCGAGTATTTAAAGGAACCTCTTGACTACAACATTCGTCAGGTCATACTACCATGACATCTCTCATATCAAGGCTTCCAAAATTTAAAGGAGAGGGTGATACCAACTCTCATATCAAGGCTTACATCATGGTAGTGTGAGAACTCCTTCCATGGGATGGGGTGGTAGCAAAGATTTTTCCAAAAACTTTAGAGGGTATCGCTCTGGATTGGTGCTATCGACTTCCGGAAACATCAATCCATTCTTTTAGACAACTCATCGATCAATTTGTGGCTGCCTTTGACATAAACAAATTGGTCAAGACAGGAATACGAGAACTTTTAACAATCAAACAAGAAGCCAATGAGTCGGTTGCACATTTTATCACATGATGGAGGAAAGTTCTCTATTCTTCAACTAGCGCGCCAAACATGGATCATAGAGAACTTTGTGATCTCTTCTTACATGTTCTCAACAATGACATACGAGAACAAGTCCAAAAACTCCCTTACAAATCACATGAAGAAGCACTTGAAAGTGCCCTTAGAATTGACCAAGCTGCTATTGATAATGGAAGAAGGGAATATGATGCCAATGGAAGGTTGATAAACCATGATACAAATAACAGATCCTGGACAAACGATCCAGACATAGATCATGAATCAACAAACACTTCACCATCAAGGAACTACAATTGTGACTACAATAGTCATATAAATTTGGGAAATGTAAATGCCAACAACTATCCCTTGAGAATCAACAAAAAGTCATACAACAATCATCATAAGCCTCAAAATCACAATCATGATAAATATTGTTCATTTCACAAGAGGAGGCATGATATCAAGTCATGTCGAGGGTACCATCGCTTCATATCAAACCTCCCAAAGCATCAACAAAAAGCATTCATGGACACTTTCTCACAAGATGAAGAACTTCGTCCCAACACCTCTGATCAAAAACACCTTAGGCCTTGTGGAATTAGATTAAGATCAAGAAATTTGTGGCATACAAGGACCAGAACAACCAGATGACACCAACAATTCAAATTTTTCTCACATGCTAGAGCTTATCAAGAGTTCTCCTACACACAAGAACGCTCTCCTCAAAGCCTTAGATCTAGGCCATATATGTAGTGCCCCTCATTTTGGCTTTCTAGTAGTTGTTCTATTTAGACATTATAACGTTTTGATTTATCGTTTTGATGATGATACTTATTTATTGTTTTGATGGTACTATTAGAGCTAATGTTTATGTTTATATTATGATTGAGTATGAACACAAATTGATTATGTGGATTAATTCTATTTGATGTTTATGTGATTATCTGATGGTGCCTTATATGGATATTTAGTTTAGATGGATATGGATAATGTGATTATTTATTCTTGTTGGTGGAAGGGACGGTGTCGCATTACTTATGCATGAGTACCCTGCTACACCGCAACTCTCTTCCACGGTGTGTTTGATTAGATGGTTATATGTATATATGTATGCTTGATATTGTGTCGGTTGCAGGTACAGGTACCAGGCATCGACTCCACCTGAATTGGCAGGTCTGAGCGTGCCTTATATCCAATGGAGAATCGTGGATCGGAGATGGCATAAGGTCCCTTAGCTTGATATCATCCTCGAAGAGGATGAGATGTCTTGTTCTGTGATCTGTCAGTTTGGTCGATTAGGTGGATGGTCAGTTTTTCTGGTGAGGTTGTCTGTTTTGTTTGGTATGTGGGTGTTCGGATTGTATTTGCATGTGATTGCTTGATTAAAGTTGTTTTATGAAATAGAATTATAAGTCCACCCTAGTAAATAAAGGATTTTGTGAGTTTAAATGATAATATTTAGGTAAATTTTATATTTTGTGTTTATATGGTACTATATTGTTGGAAGTTATTGTGTGCATGAAAATAAAAATATTCCTTCTTTATGTCAATAATAAATTTAAATATTCTGTGTTGTCAGAGAATCTGGGATGATATATTTCAAATCAATGAATTTGTTCTGTTGCGGGGGTAGTGGAAATTTATTGTGAGATAATGGTGGTAGTAGTGGATGGTCTGTTGCGGGAAGGAATTTATTTTCTGTGCTATTTTATTCTTGGGGAGGTAAATGGTTAATTAGGGAGTTCTCTGGGATTGGAGGGGATGGTTTTTCTTTTCTGGAAATTTTCAAAATTAGGGGAAAGAGCAAAAGGTCCATTTGGAGCTTATCTGGGTGATTCCTAAGGGTGCATCAGGGAGGAAGCGAGTTGTGGTTGTGTATTTTGATCTACGCCTATCATTCGCGCTTGCAGACTAGAAATCTTGTTGTGGTTGTGTCATAATCCGCGTATGTCATGTGGTTCACACTCTTCTTGAAATCAAGTCTATAGAAGTAAGTTTACTCTATTGAATTTTCTCTGTGAATGATTACCATTGACTGATATATATGTCTTCCATTGTAAAATGTGGCTGAATAATTTGCATTTACTTGTCTTCAAATCCGTTGCTTGACGACTTTGTTGAGTCTTTTTTTTTTAGCCACAAGCTCCTCTCCACTTCTTGTATCTCTACAACCAGTTTTGATCAGTAGCAGCCATAGCGTCTGGTTTTTACTTCTATCAATATTCCTATATATCTATTCTTTTGTGATCTTCAAACATCAAGAAAATTAACCTACGTTATCACCATAGATTTGTTCAGGGTAGCCACTCAGCTATGCATGTATAATAACCCACCGTTAATGTAAAACCCTTGGGTTGCAAATGGGTTGATAGGGTACAGATCTCATCCACCAAACTTGTATGGCGGCATGCAATCTGAGCGTCATATCCCTAAGGCATCATACCTTATAGCCCATATTTCACAGCAAACCACTTTTGCTTAAAAGTTTTGTTCTAGTCCTTCGCATGCTAGAAATTGGGTTTGAATTAGTCCTGAACAATGTGTTTCTCAGGTCCAGTTGTAAAAAGCACTGTATCCTGTCGAACCAGATCTATCATCGCTGACCTCAAGCAAATGCTTGAATCTTATAAAATCTCAACTTTATATCTCATAACTTAAATCAATCCTTTAGTATGATTCAGTCATAGCAAATGCTTGAATTGCACCACGGTATTATACCTGAGCCATTAGCTATGAACATTTTGACCCTCATCAAAAGATTATGGAGCTTCCAGTCTTTTACAAATGACATTCAATTAAATTTAACCTACAATAAAATCAGATTTAAAATTTTCCAGATCTCTTCCTATGGAGGCAGTATGACCTGATTTATTCCAATAGCTAATTTAAATCTGAAAACAATGAAAAAATATATAAGTAATTTTACCTTCTACAGCTTCTTCCAAAATTACCCTGAGCAATCAAATGACTAAATCTCATTAAAATTTCTGAATTGATATCACTAAAACTTCTTAAATGTTTGAGTTGCATTTTTTTTAAGGCTCCTTAAGGAGGCCGTACTATATGTACGGCACTCCCTCCTTATCCTCTCCTTTTATTTTAGTATGTTTCTTAAGATCTTGGAAAAAGTCATTAAGTTAAGAGATAGGAAAAGTAGAAAGTTTTGAAAGGCACATATCTCTTAGTTTTCATTTTTTTGATTTATTTTTAAAAGGGAAAAAAAACAAGTAGCTAAATAAATGAAATTTAGTTTAGCTTTTAGTTTTATTTTTAAGTAAAAGACAACAAATAGTTGGAATTAAATAAACCTTAGTTTTAGCTTTTTTTGATTTATTCTTTTTAAAAAAGAAAAAAAACAAATAGTTAAATAAATGAATTTTAGTTTTTAATTTTATTTTTTTCTTAGTAAATATATATATGTACATATATATAGTTACATAAATGAATTTTAGATTCTAGTTTTATTTTTTTAGTAAAAGAAAAGGATAGTTAAATAATTAAATTTTGGTTAGTTTTTAGTTTTATTTCTCAAGGAAAGGAAAATATGTTTAATTTATAAATTTATGAAATTATGATTCATATGTAAATTTATGAATATGTAAATTGGGAAATATTTTGTTAGAATAAAAATAACATACTTAGTATAAAAATTATATAGTTGAGTTTTGCTACTTTGTGCTATAAGATGAATTTGGTATAAGTTGTTACCATCCTTTAATATAGAATAAGACTATCAAACTATTATTGATTTAGTTATAGGAAAATTATTCTTTGATAAGTGAAATCCTCGGAAATAGTTGTTTTGTAAGCTTACATTTTGGATTTTGCTAATTAGTTAATTATGAGTGAAACTTGTGTAAGTCGTATTGGTGTTCATAGAAGAGTCATGTTGTCAAGTTTAGTTCCAGAGGCAGAGGTTTTAATGTTTTGTTTTCATGTATATGCTGTGATTGTAAAAGTGTCATGATGTGGAATAAAGTCTTGCATGGATGATATGGTTCATTATGATGTTGATTATGCAATAAGTAGTGTGTCAGATTTTGTAAATGGCGAGGTGTTGGATAACGTAAAAGTAATATGTTGGTTATGGTTTGCTTCACATGGAAGCTATGGGCAATGTTATGTGAAAAATGTCCTTGTATACAAGAGGGTTAATGCCTTGCATGGTTCATGTATGCTTGTTAATTGCTATGTTTGATGAGTAGGGCCTTCTAGATGCAAGTAGGGGAGTGGCTCTCAATGGGGGCTGGAGCCCAAAGTGGCGTCCAAGACAACCCATGTGGGAGTTTCTTAACTTAGAGATAATGTAACTAATAAAATAAGGGGGTTGGGTAATTAATCACACTAAACAAGATAAGTAGATGCCTCACTCATAGCTCAAGTGCTCGCTTAGGCTTGAGATGAGATGAGAAGGCCTGGAATGGCAAGATCAACTACCTTGTCCTCATGAAAGGTATGTTGATTCCGCATAAGTTTGTATGGGGGCCGGGAGTCGGGAGAGGCTGCCAGGACAACCCAAGGTGGGGGTCGGGGCCTAGGAAGGCTTACCAGGACAACCCATGACAAACTATGTGATGACACTTCTCCCTACTGCAGTCTAGCACTCCCTTGTTGTTTACTTGCCTTGTTTTGAGTAGTCGCCTCTGGAATAGATGTCTGGGTTATGCTTGTGTGATTGTGCAGTCATTTGTGGACCTAGTATTCTTGTCAAGCCGACTAGTCATGTCGTGGGACCTTATTGTCATCTCCTAGCACAGAGGGGTGGGCCTTATTGAGTACTTGTGACTCAGATTACAGGCATCGGCTTGTGCTGCTCTGTCTCAGCGATTTGTTTGTTACTCCGACCGTTTGTGTCTTCCCGATGGTGGTGTTCCTGCGATGTGCTATTGGCGAAACGGGGGTCTTCGGCGTAACTTGTTTGTGTTCCAACGATGGAGTATGTTTCACCGATGGTGTTCTGTCCATCGGCTTGACTATTGCTATCAGCCTTGTCTTAAGTTCTCTCTCCGATCGCCTGTGCTACACCGATCGGTGTACCTATAACTATCGGCGAAGTTTTGTGTAGTCTCTGCGATAGTTGGTGTCTCTCTGATGAGCTTGGTCTGTCCGATGGAGTTTGGCATCGGCAAAAGGAACTTTGTCGGCGAAGAAGGATGAAGTCACACCGAAGGTCTTGGTCACTCCGATGGTTCGTTGATGATTGACTGGTTGGGGTCGTCGGCGGCAAAAGCGCCAACGATAGACTTACCGTGTGTTCGTGGATATATACTACTGTTGTGTTTGTCAACTGATGCATGTGGGACTATTTAGTCCTCATGAATACGAACGGTTGCAAATGGTTAAAAACGAACTGTCGACCTTTTGGAAGTTGTAATGGTCTGAGATAGTAACCGATTGTTCTATTTCTGTAATGTGAGATGTGACTAGAACAGAGAAGTGAGAACAGAATTCGGGAGAAGGGGATTCAGGCCGGGAGGGAGAAGAATATCTCTCTCTCAGTGATGTCCTGTACTATATGCTATTTGTCGCATGATAACAGTATGAAGGACTAACCTGAGTGCTGTGATTAGAACTGAGGAGAACTTTGTGCAGGGTTATGTTGTCAATTATTCTTCCAGAGGACCAAGATTTAAATCTCCGTGTTAAGGCCTTGAGCCTGCAAGTGTATTGTAACATGTTTGTTGTTGCTGATGAATACATTGGTTCGATGCTTTGGAGTGTGGGGTTTTTTACCTGTAAGGGTTTTCCCCACGTATATCTGTGTCTCTTGTTCTGTCTTTCGTGTTAACGTTTCTGTTGTTGAAATTAGATCTTGTTGCTTGTATTTCCTCTAAGGGTCAATGTTGGAAATGTCCTATGTCGGTTTGCCACATAGTTGTGCGTGTTTTTGAAGCGATTGAAAAGAATTTAAATCTGTCGAAGACACCACTATTCTTAGAAATACGTTCTGAGATGCTCTCATTTCCTTACAGGCCTAAGGGCTCCACATGGTCGAGTGGATGTGCTTATCTCCATTGGTTCCTTTGCTATTGTTCGTGTGCGAGGAGGATTTATCATGTAGAAGATCGCTGATCTTGTTTTGCTTGAGAAGACAAATATTTATGTTTATGTTTTAGCCTTGTATATCAGTTGAACAATGTATTATTATATTGATGTATATCCTCAAATGTAATCAAGGAGTGACATTGTAAACATAGCATTGATGTACTTTTTTGTAAGGAAATTGTAAACATATTTGGAATCTCATATGCTAGATCTTAATGTTATTATCTGATGTTTCATTATGATGGAAGTATATATGTGTTTTCTTTGATGTACTTGGTTTTAGATTGAATCATGGATGCTAATCAGATTATGTTAGTGAGTAGTAATGCAGTCATGGATACCTTAGAGATTAAAAGCTAACTTGCTTGTTAAGTGAGTATGATTTACACTTTGTTATTATTCCTTCTTTAAAAAAAAAAAAATTTGCCCTTTTTTTTTAGTGCATAGTTAAGCTTTTCTCTAGGGTTTCATGGCAGGGCATTACAATATAGCTCAAAACACTCCAAGTGAAAAGTGTTCTTCTTCAACATTTGATTTTGAAAAGTTACCCTCAGACAATGACATAGCTAAATAGGGTGATCTCGCCCTCCATCCGATAGTCCAAGTTCAAGATTATTTCATTAAACGTGTAACGATCAATGATGGGTCTGCAATCAACAGTCTCTATTTCACTTCTTCAAAGAATGGGTTATGACGAAACGCAAATCACAAAACAAACTTCCATCCTTAGAATTCATGATAATCCAAACATTCAAACCATGGGTAAGGTAAATCTTCAAATCACATTGGGTCCCAAAACCCTCCCAACTGAATTTTATGTCATCAATGAAGAAATCACTTACAAGATGATCCTAGGAAGGCCTTGGATCCATAGGATGAGGGCCATTCCGTCCACATTATTTCAAGAATTACACTTCTCGTACATGGGACAAACCCACGTCATCGAAGGAGATCCTGATCCTTTCAGCCTTTATAGAGTTGAACAAGTCAAAAAGAAAGGAAAGTCTATGGAAACCACTAGTGACCCACAAATCAACACTTTTGAAAAAAGAGAGACATCAAAACAAATTGCAGACATTGGCAAGACCTCAAAATGTATAGGGAAGGGGGCAACAGGTGAATTCCCCTTTGATCCCAACTCAACTAAGTCTTACGCTCCATTCAACTTGGTGGCCATTCCAATTGAACCAGACATAAACATCCCTATGGTTGAAATCATGACTGAAGAAGAAGAACCAGAATCCACACAAAAACTAGGAGAGTCAACACCAACTCCAATTGCCCCTCAAAAATTCCAAAAAAGCAATGAAACTATACAAGAACATAAAATGGCAAAGCTAGGGGGCAAATCATCAAACAATGAAACATGTGAGTACACAAAATTCCTCACTGAATACAAAGACATTTTCATACCAAGTCTTCAAGTGTCCTTGCAAAGACTTTCAAGCAAAGTTTAGACCAAATTGGATAGGTCCACACATAGTTAAGGAAGACGTAAAAAACGATGCTACCTCTTGTGCATTATAGAAGGAAAAGATCTTAGCATCTCATAAAAATCATAAAACATAAAAATACAAAAAAAACTATAAAAAAATCAAAAATGCCAAAAACAAATTTGTTTCTTACATTTCTGCATCATTCTGTTCATCTTGCATTACTGTTAGTGACTTGCTCTTGTACTATTTTCCCTTTAGTAAGGAGTCTAATGTTGCCCAGATATGCATTATCCTTTCAGTACCTCAAGATTCCCCATTTTCATAATTGCCATTATCCCCTTCATTCCCAGTGATTCTAATCAAAGCCTAGCTCTTAGCTTTACACTGATCCCAGTCTTATGAGTCAAGATGTTAGGTCTAAACAAAGTGAATATTCAAACCCACAATGTTCAAAGGAAGCTTGTAAATAGACCTTCCCAATTCTTCCCTAGCAGTAGAGAAGTCCAACCAGATTACAAAAACTTTAGGTGGCGCTCAGTCCCTTATCTTTCTTGGCCAAAAACGTCAGGAAGATCAAAACTCCAAAGGAAGCAATCTAAAATTCGAGTGAATAAAAAAAATGAGTGATCAAAATAAGAGTGTCAAAAAGTGAGAATTGAGAGATCAAAGCATTGCATATCAAAAGTTTTAAAAGCATTCACTTCTTGAAAAGTCAAAATCCAAAAAAATGAGAAAGATCAAGTGAGAAAAATACAAAAAAAAGTAAAAAGCAAAAGAGAGATACAAAAAAAGAGTGAAAGAGAGAAGATTGTTGAATGTCTGTACTCTTGGGTGGAGATCAGTCTAAGCTCGAAGCTTCAAGGATGACATTCTAACAAAGAAAGAGAGGTACAAAGCACACACGCGCACTAGCTGAGCAAAACCGAAGAGTCTAGTAGTCTCTAGGATCATCTTCTATCTAGGGACCCTTGTTCTTTCCCATTTATCCTTTACCCTGGGTCTACTTTGCTTGCCATCTATGATCTAAGTCTAGCGAGCACCAATAAAATTTGCTACTTGTCTAAGTTGAAAGCTTGTCAACTTGTCTTATCTAGATAAGGATCAGTGTTTAGCCTTTAGCAAAGCCCAAAATCAAAAGCACTCCATTTTTCACTCCTGCTCCCCACTTGAGTTCTAAAATCCTATCTCACAGCCTTGAATAGGTTTCTTATATGAGGACAACTTGCAATCCCCTGGATTGAAAATCATACTTAAGAGAAGTCATGTTGTTTGTTCCACAATGCATTCATATCAAAATTAGAAAAAGAGTTCCAAAGAAATAAAATCAATGTCATAACTCATGGCATTCCATAGAAGTAAAAGTTTCATTTCAGCATTGCTTGTGTTATTGCATCTGCATATTGTCACCTGAATTCAGGTATATATACTCAAAAAAGACAAAAACAAATTGCATCATCCATATGTGATCATATTAGGTATGCATTCTCATATGAAAAATAAAAAGCTCTATCCAACCATATGCACAAAAGGGAAAGTGAAGTACAATATGTCGACTAAAGCTATGTATGGATCTCATCGAATCAAGTCTTGTAACAATAAAGTGTAAAACAATGTCTGAGCACAAGTCACTCCTCAACAAGTCAAAGGAGCAAAACTATGTAATCAGGTACACAAGTCTCCCCAGGCAAGGGTAGAAACCTCTTCAATGTAGGTCTCTCAAAGACCTCAAATAACATCAAGGTCAAACCTTTGCAAAATCTTCACAAAAACCATAAAAATCAAAAAAATAAAAAAAACCTAAAAAAATTATAAAACATCAAAAATACCTAAAAATCAAATACGTTCTTCAAAATCTGCAATAAAAAGAGAATCTATTCTCCTCTCTAGCTTAGCATGTGTTCTATTTCTTTTATGCATCTTCCATTTTGTGCATCGTTTTGAATGCTTTCATCCCTACAGGTCCAAACCGACAAAGGCAAACAACTAGTCGAACTCGAACGAACTATGGTAAGTTCGTCATTTCAGTTTTCATTATTCGTTTTGATATATTTAAATGCCGGACTAATACTAGTTATTGCAGGTACAATTGCAAGAAAATCGACAACAGGTAAGGCCTAGTTTGGGAACGATACCTACCTTTCATATGGACTACCGTCCCCGAGGGGGCAAATATGTAAGCACAAAAATCACACAACCTCCACAACGACCCCTATGATGATTCAAATCCTTGTCACGTACATGTAAGCGTGAAATAATGTCCTTTGGGCAGCATGCGTCTTGATGACGTGTCCTCTTTTCTTGTTTTGTGTTGTTTCTTCCCTGTAGATTTCCCTCTCTCCCCGTTTGCGACACTTGTTGACTTGCGTTTTCTGGCTTTCGACCTTGATCCTAAGCCTTGTGAGTGTCTCGTAGGTGAGTTTTCACCTCTCCCCTTTGTTTTTCCTCTAGTGCACCTCCTAGAAGCCTTCTAGAGGTCATCTCCCGCTTTCGGTTTTTAGTTTCATTGAACCAATCCAAATCTCCCCCTATTATTTCCAGATCTCCCCCGAGAGATCCTGCTAACGCAAGTGGAGATTTGGATTCTTCCACATGACTGACATGTTTCTTGATGGAGAACCTTTCCTTTTCCTCTCTTCTACCATCTCCCAGCTCGTTTTTCTACATCTAACCCTGTCCAGCCCTGATCTCCCCCGAGTGACCCTACTGGCAAAAGGGGCGACCCTACTGTTTTTGAAGCCACGGAAAAACTCGAGTTTCTCTCTCGTTTTTGCTCTGTTTTCGCCCGTTTTTCTTTCTGTTTGCATGGTTTTTGATCCCTGATATAGAGTTAACTATTTCATGCACCCACACATGCATAATTAGCTCTATTTGATCTCAGTTTAACTCTTCAATCAATCTCATGCATTCCCTCACCTCCATTTTCTCTCCAGTGATAAGCTATCTTTGCTTCATCACTCTCCAATCAGCTGAGTTCACTAGATAATCAACCTTGTTAACTCCCCAATCAATCCTTGTTAACTCATCAATCAAATAAGTTAACTTCTCAATCAATTCCACCTCTCATCCCTTCTTCAAACCTATAAATACCCCTCAACTCTTCATTATTTTCCAAGTTGAGCAAGTTGGAGAATACTCTTCTCATCTTCACAAGCTTCTTCACAGGCCTTTGAGCCTCTTTCTTCATTTCTTTCTTTAGTTTCCCAAAGCTTCAAAGCTTTCATTGTTGCATAGCTTCAAAGCTCTTCCACGGAGGCAAATTCATTGTGCACACAGCTCTTGCCAAATTTTGCTCTCCAACTTAGTATTCAAATGCTCTTACAGGACGAAGGTGCCTTTTGCTTTATTTGTTCAACCAAGTAGCGTAACGCTACTTCATTCTATGCCATTGTGCTCAATCCAAGCTCTCATTGAGCTCATACAAGCTTCATCAAAGCTTCTTTCTAATTCTTTGGGTCATTTTGTTGTCAAGAGGATCACCTGCTGCCACAAAAGGATTCGAGGTTGCCTATTACAAGGATTGCCGAGGGTAGTGGAGTCAACAAATCTTCGTTTCTCTCAGGTTCCTTCATTATTTTCTTTCAATTCATAGTAATTAGAGAATCAAATTTACTCTTGGGAACAGTAAAACATTGTTTTTTCCTTGATAGTTAGATCTTGCATGTTAGATTAATCGCTTTCATATTTCTAGATCTAGATTGTTAGAAGAAGCATTTTCCCTTTTCTTAGATTAAATTGTATTGAAAACATCAAAAACACAAAAAACATAAGTCAAGTTTGCATTAAAAAAGTCATATAGAATTGCATACATATTTCCCTTTCATAGAATAAAAGCACTTTTATTTCCAAAATACTCTAAAAAATACCAAAAAGAAAGTTTTGCATATCATCTAGCTTGCATGCATATAGAAACATTAGAATAGATAAAATTGCAAACCCTCAATTCCATCACGAGGTAACCACGGTTCAAACGATTCCAAACAAACCCTTGATTTCATCACAAGGTAAAAACAAAATCCAAACACAAGTCAAACCCTAGGTCAAAACCTTAGATCTGGTTAAAGTTAGCAATCATACAACTACCTCTATCCTGATTCACAAATGTGCTTAGGAGTGAGAGGACAGTGGGTAAGGGCTATCCGTGACGAGATCCAAGAGATCCATCCAAGACCTCAACAAGAAACAATCATTCAAACACAAGGAGACCCATTCGTCCTCTTGTTGTTAGAAGAAACTAGACAATGTTAGATACAACAAGAAATCGTTCAACACTTTCAAAGGCAAGAGGACATCAACGAGAACAATCGCTTACCCACACAGAGGTGGAATCTTAGAAATCCAAACAAAACAAAAGAGACTAGTGACCCTTCGGGTCATAGGGTTATCTCAATTACAACAACAATCGAACGAAACATACAACAAAACACACAACAGGCCACAGTACTTGTCGACCCCTCTCCGCGAAGTCCATCTCTCCAACGAGCCAGACCCCCGCCGTGTCTCGCCTGCTCTCGACTGGCTAATTCCACGTGAGCGAGAATGATGTGGCAGATCGCCCCGTGGCAAGGAGGGAAAGGGTCCATGTGCGTGTCGAAATCCGACCCGACAGCCCAAGTGAACCGGAGTCACGATTTTGAGCGTATAGTCCTGTAGGTTTTTTATGCCAAGTTTTTCTCTATTTTTGTTTCTCAATTCACTGTTGAATGTGTTTAGGGTTTGTTTGTGTTTTTGCATATGATGTTTGCAATATAACAATGCAATATAGTGCATGCAACAATACCCAGAAAATATATAACAGATATACATAAAATAACGAAGACCCAAATCATAAAATCACTCAAAAGTAATTATAGTGACATACCCATTTGCACTTCTTCAATCTGGTAATTTTGATATACTTGAACCAGCAATACAGGTAGTAGAAAACACATCCAAATCACTAGCAAATGAATGTTCTCCGTCACACAATGAGATGCAATAACATTTACAACACTAGGTGTCCATATCACATGAGTTTTGAAGCCCTAAAATGGAGCAATTCAGGTCCAGCAATCCCACGACCTCTACTACAATTGTACGGCCTGCCTGTTATGCTGCTGCAGAGATGTATGGCTCCAAATGTGTCTTAAATCCTTCATAAACCCTCTGAACTGGTCTGCAGATGCTAATAGGTTTCCAACACCCAGATATTAAGTGGAAAATCTTCAAACAACATTCACAAATGCTGCCCTAAGGTGTACAGCCAGGTCTGGAGGTGTATGGCCTGCATAGAAACATAGAACAGTCCCAAAATCTCCTCAAAATACCTGCAATCTGCTATTTGATATTTCTTCTAAAGCTGTTCACCAAAAACTGATCAAAACATTGCTTAAAACCCTCATAAAATTCTCAATCCAACACATTGCGGAGCCTCCGTATGAAACTCCCAGCAACCCTCCTGATGTTGTCTTTCAAACACAAAGAGAGTGATTCCACAGAGCTTTTCGTCTCTGCAAAACCCTAGTATAGCCACAAAGCCAAAGCTTCAAGCTCACAACAAAGTATTTTTCCAAGAGTGAATGAATGAATGAGAAATGACTTCTCATTTCCTTTTTGTCTTCTCACCCAACGCCCAAAGGAGGAATTAATCATACTTTGATATTTTATTAACTGAAGTCCACAAAGCTTCATGACTTGGGCGCCTCTCATAATCCCTAGCACTTTATCATATTAAAACAACTTATATCTCCCATAAAGATAACTCACCTTTATAACATAAAGTGACTTAGGTTATTTTAACTAGTGTAAGTTAAATATTTAATTTAACTTACATTTCGACAATTCAATCCTTAGCCATCTCGAAACCCAAGTACAATGTGCTAGGTACTCCAACCGACAGTGCTAAATATGGAAAGTCGGGTAAACTCCACTGGTGACCCTCCTGCCTAACTTACTATAAATAGTAAGTCCTAGTAAAATGTACCCAATTAGGTTCCCTAACCAAACTCCATTAGCCTACAAGAACCCGGGAATAGGCTAATTACTCCATCTGTCGGTCTAGGCTAAGAAGGGGACATTACACCTTGCAAATCAAAATATACCTCCCACCACCTGAACTGGTTGTGTCATATCAACATACTTTCAAAGAGGAGAATTTGGGTCTATTTTGAAGTGGGATTGGCCCATGGAGCCAGAACTAGCTAACATTGTAATTCCTATGGCAACAAGTTTTATAAACAAACACATTCAAAACATATGAAAAGAAAATATATATATATATAATATTAAGCATAGTGATACATTTGTAGAAAAATGAAAGGAAAACAAGAAGTTGAAAGCAAAACAAGAGAATTCATATGTAAAATAAAAATGCATTAAAAAGAAAAAAAACTTGCCTCTTTTACAAAAATCTTCTTCTATGATCTTCTTGGCAGCTAGTGGACTCTTGCACATGCATTGGAATAGCAATGCAACTGCTTTGGAACCTTCAATAATCAATCTTCAGCTCTTTTTGTGTATTGACAAGCAAGAATGAAAGTTTAGCAAAAAGAAATGGTATTTATCTTTTGCAATCAAAATGAGGTAAAATGAGTTTGTTTTAGCGTTTCAAATTCTTTAGATGGCACTTTTAGGGTTAGGGATTCATTTTAGTGTCTCATAGTCAGTCAAATGTACGAAATTATTAAAAAAATATAAAATAAAATAATATCCGTCAAAAAGCAAATGGGTTTGCGGTCCTATCTGATTCAGTTTGGGTTCACCTAGGACAAACCCACAGTCTCCTAATCGCACCCTGCCAAAATCTGAAAGCATGCCAAGTCGAACCACAAATCTGATTCGAACCGGACCCAGATCCAAGTATCGAACAAGGCGAACTGGCAACATAGTTTGAAAGGTGAATCTTTGTATCCCCTACATGTTGAATTTGACCTATGGAGATTTTGTGTTTCCATCAGGTTTCTATTGTTCCATTGTGTAAATCGTTCACACATTCCTATTGATTTTAGAGAAAAGAGTCTCATATTTGCAATAATCTTCCTTTCTCTTTTTTCCCTTTCTCATCCTTTTGCTTTTCTTTTTCCTTTTGTGCTTTTTAGTAAAAAAAACATACAAAAATATAAAACTCCTCATCATATGAGGGAGCTGCACCTCTCCAACACAATGGGAAATCACCTTATTGTTGATATTTCCATGTGTTAATGTATTTGTTGCTGTCCATTGAGTAAGTCACATACATATTTAGAGAAGGATTGAGGCAACAAACCCAAATGTTGACACTCTTGATATCCAAAACTTTGCTTGCAACTTTGTTAGAGGAGCTTATATGCCCTCTAATGCATGGCAGCATTTACAACCTGGACTTAATTGCTAGTATGTTTGTCCTTTCAGTTTTGAAAAGTGTAGCTCAACATTCCTTACAATGGAATTTGTATGATACGTTCAGTTTCAACAGTTGTTGCAAACTAAAAATCAAATTATAATTCCGATGAGTGTATCAGCTTTGGAAGACATTCTGAAGTGCATAACAGCTAGTGTGTTTGCAGTCTGTTTGAGTGGTTGTTTAATAAACAGCAACAATAAGCTGATATTATAATCCCTGATATGGAACTAAGTTAAAGTGTAACCAATCCCTACCGCAATCTATGGCAATGTGTTCAAACCTTGAAATGCTAACGTGGATTGACTATATCACAGTAGCAAAAATGTTCTCGAGAATAAATCAGCAAACAAAAAGAATCACAATTTAATTGGGAAAAAAAATTGTGTTAGGGTTTTCGAAAAAATCAAACAGCAGGCAAAAAATTGTATTTTGCAGATATATTGCCAAAAATAGCAAAAATGCAATTTTTTCACAGTTTAATCAGGTAAAAATTGTGATTTATTACAGAGAAATTGCAAGAAAAATGTTTCCTCCAATTTTATGAAAAAATCGCAATTTTGGCAGTGAAAAAAATCAGGAAATGGTCCAATTCCTGAGAAATCGTGATTCTCACAATTTTTTCTTGATTTTTGCTACTATGGTATCAATATTGTCTGCATGGATCGAAGGACTTCAATAGACATTGGACAATAACTAAGACCAAGAAGAATCATGCATAATCAAAAATGACAAACAAGTTGGGGAACTTAATAAACATAATTAAACTTGGTTCTATCCTCTGCAGAGGGCAGAGACTGGTTTTAAATTTTAATATAGCTGCTTTTCAAAAGTTAATATGTCAAAGGATAGATCTCTTCAAACCCACTAGGAAGATGTTGTCTCTACCTTCACTGCTTCACTCATATTAAAACTTTAGAACAGACCAAACGATGCTCAAAAGAGAGAGGGGAAATAAAGTGTCAGAAGAAAATATGAAAGAAACTGAATAAGTGATGAACAAAAATCGATTTCTACACACATGTCCATGAAATATTAAATAAATAAGAAAAATATTGACAAACTCGTATGAACTAAATGTTGATCCTCTTCCAGAAACTACTATTTCTTCTTAGTGAATATGTGGTGGACTATGGGATTGTTAGTTTGTTTTTACAAGAACTTTAGTTCTTACCAACAACTAATATTCATTCAAAAAAAGAAGTAATCTGCGACAAACTTAGTTCAAGCTATTTAGGTTATTTAATACAATTTTCCAAGTTCTCAATTCGATAGAATGAAAATAATCATTCAAGTAGATTCCATTCCATGTCTTTTGCTTACTTGGGCATCTAATTTCTTTCCATATCAAGAGAAAAAATAAATTCAAAATTTTAGAGGATACTTACTTGCTTATAATGAAGAGCAGCAGCAAAGAGGATAGCCAAAATGATTAAGATCACAGGATAAATAAAATAAGAGCCAAAACGATAACACAGACCAGAAGCAAAGCCACAGCACGCAATACCAAGAATACACACAACAGCCTCATGCCTTTTTATGAACCCTTTAGAAGGAACTCCAGATTGAGTTTGTGCATCCGTTTTTATACGAAGCATGATGACACAAGCTGAAACAACCGAATATCCTGACTGTTACAATTGGTCACATATGACATATTAGTTTACATTGGAACAACATAATTCTATGACTAAGGGTAATGCAATTTTATTGTTTTTGCAATTACCAACAAAAATCCAGATATCCAATTCTGAGTTATAAAGAAAAGTAGCAAAGTTTCAAGTCAGAAAGAATACCAGTGTACCGACTGATAAAATATGAGAAAGTGTGCTGATATTGAAGAAGGCTGCCAAGATTCCGGCAACAGATCCAACCCAAATTTGTGAACGGATAGGGGTCCGATATCTAGGATGAATCTTTGCAAAAAAGGATGGTAGCAGGCCGTCACGTCCTAGACCAAGGTATAGTCGTGACTGCCATAAATGCAATGTACAGTAAGAAAGAGTTTGTTAAAAATAAAACCAAACTGCCATGAACTCATTAAAAGCGTGTATCTACAACACATGCATATGATCGTAGAGTTATAACCTGAACATATAATCCAACCAGAAGTGTTGTAGTAAGACCGGCAACAGCACCAAAACTTATAAGGACGACAACAAACTTTAGGCCCTTGGCAGAAAAGGCTTCAGCCAAAGGTGCATCTCTACCAATAGATCCATAGGGTAGCATGCCAGTCAAAACTAAGCACACACCAATATATAGCGCTGCACAAGCAATCAAGCTAACAAGTATGCCTATTGGCAAGTCCCTCTGGAAAAAATACACAAAACAAAAATGTATTTACACTATGTCATTAAGATAATAAAATGACTCTAGAGACTAATGAATGAGCTATATAATAACAAAACTAAAGATGAATGTTTTATGCCAATCTTATATGATATGTCACAAAACTAAAGGAAAAATATACACCATTCTGTTTCTAATTACTCATACAATATTTCCATAAAAATACTATGCAACTCTTTGATCCTTTAAGTAATCCAAGGTGGATTCTCCAAAAGAATAAAAAACCCTAATGTGATGGAAGCATACAGAAATTATGGACCAAAACTTGCATATGTAGCACCTTGGGTTTCTTGCATTCTTCTGCTGAGTTTGCAACTGCGTCAAATCCAACATAGGCAAAGAACACAACTGTTGCCCCCGTGACAATCGCTTTGAATCCATTAGGAGCAAATGGAGTCCAATTTGACACATCAACCTCAAAAGCACCAACTAAAATTACTAGCAGAACAATCATAACCTGGAACATAACCACCACCATATTCTGTCAAAGGTAGCACCTGAGAGAGCCTGTATAAATAATTATATCCATAATTCTTGACTGAACAAAATAAACTTTACAAAGTATTCAGAAAATTTTCATGGATTCACAACTTTTATTGCAGTGCAGAATTTTAAAAATGAAAGTAAAGAAAGCTGAATTGAACACATATATGACATGATCACAAATACTTCTGGATGTAACTGTGAGTTTTTTTTTAAGAGAAAACGAAATAGTAGATTGCAGACACTTAATAAATAGAAGGGGGAGAGGAGGGGAACGAACAAGGGATCAAAAAGGACCCAAGGTAGCTTTCGTCACACAAAAATGGAAACTGTGAGGAATGACACAGAATAATTTTTATATAATAAGAGTGAGTACTCATTAGTAAATGTTAGAAATTGAATTAAGAATTAAATTTGTATTTATATTCAAATTTTTGTCTACAAATTAGCATGAGCTAGAATTCAACTTTAGAATAGAACTAAACACGAAAGGAAGGAAAAAATATAACAAAATTATTATACTACTACAGCCAACAACCAATAGTAATATTACTATATATTAACTAATATATATATGAACTGATATAAAAAAAGAATTATTAGATTAATATAAATAGTATTGATGGTTATCATAGCAGATGTTAATTAAAGCTACATACAGATTATTAATTGTATAACTATTTAAAATAATATTTTAAAAATTATTAATAATACTAATATTAGGAAATCTCAAATCTTTGCAGAGATTAGCAATTGTAATAATATTTAGATTAATTTAGAAACTAATTTATATATTAAATAGTAATTACGCCGAGAGGCATTCTACAGTCACATTGGGGTGTGCCTAAATTTATAGAAAAATAAATAAAATTCCAAAAAGGAAACTCTTTTTTTATTTTTAGTTTTTATTTTTTCCAAGGTTTGTTTTTTTTTTTTTTTTTGTTCTTCCAATTTTTTTTTAGTTTTTATTTTTTCCAATTTTTATTTTTATTTTTTATTTTTTATTTTTTTCCATTTTTTTTTTCAAATAAAGAGATATCCTCAGCGTACTTTAGATATATTTTTCTAAATATAAATATACTAGTTACGCCCAGAGGCGTTCTACAGTGACAATGGGGTGGGGATGATGCCTAAATTTATTAAAAAAAAATTAAAATACCAAAAAGGAAATTAAAAAAAAAAACTTAAGAAAATCAAAAGAAAAAAAAACTAAAAAATAAATTAAAAAGGTTGAAGGAGAAAACATTGAAACCAAAAAAGAAATTGGAAAAAATAAAAACTAAAAACTAAAAAAGAAATTATAAAAAATAAAAAATAAAAACCAAAAAAGAAATTGGAAACTGTTGGAAGGAGAAGAAGCTGGAGAAAATCACGAAAACTATGGAACCAAAAAAGAAATTAAAAATTTTTAAAAATAAAAACCAAAAAAAATTGCAAACCAAAAAAAGTGAGAAAATCAAAGTAACTATGAAAAAGGATATCCCTCGGCGTACTTTAGATATATTTTTAAAATATAAATATACTAGTTATATACAGTCAAAGGAATTGTAGTCAATTGGTAGGATCATTTTCTTTTCATTCAATTCTCTCCAAGGAGATAGAAGGAGAAAGCCTTCAAGCTATAGGAGCAAAGGAGGGAGAAGATGAAAACGGATGCCCTACAAAGGAGAAAGATAGACAAAAAAAAAAAAAAAAAAAAAGGAGGTAAGGCATTCAAGCCGTAGGAGTGTCGCAGAAGGAGAAAAAGGAGTTTGAAACATAACTGCAGCAGTATACCCTGCTAGTAGCACATTAGTTAAAGCGGTATCCTCACTAGTATGGTGTTAGTCCCCACTAGTAGGGTGTTAGTTAAATCAACTTAAAACAGTACCCTGCAAATAAATTGTATGGATAGGGGTCTCATGAACAAACCCTCACAATTCAAGGGTGGGGGCCAATAGAACTACCACTAATTAATCTAAAAATAATAATAACTATATAAATAATTAAATACTAATTAATTAATGTCTATTCTAATTGAAAATATATTAAATTAGAAACTATTCATAATTTGATTAGTAACTATTCTAATAAATATTTAAAGACTATTTTATTGGGAACATATCTATTTAATTGTGTGTGTATATTTTTTCATTCTAATCCAAGATATATAAAATTAGAAATTATTCATAATATGATTAGTAATTATTCTTAATAAATAATTAGAGACTATTCTATTGGGAATATATCTATTTAATAGTAACTATATATATTATATATATAAAGAAGTAATTAAATAAAAAGAAAAAATAATGTCAATTAATTGGAAAAAGTGAATTAACATAAAATTGAAAATAATTAATATTTCAAATTTTAAACAAATTAGAAAAGCTTGAATTGCATTGCTAATTAAAATAATATTAATAAATATTATATTAATTATAATAAAATTAATAATTATTTGCACATGATTGCCATTGCATTAATATTAATATTTAGATTAATATATAAATTTTATATATTAAGTAGTAACTATTTATACACATATAGATATATATTATTTATTAACAATTGATATATATTAGTTATTAACAATTAATTAGTATTGAGCAGTTAGAGAATTAATATTAGGAGTTTCAATATTTATTATAATAAGAATAAGAAAATTTATTTATTATATTAATAATTGAATTAATATATAAATGGATATTTTTATTAGTATATAAAGAACATAAATTGATATATGAAGAATAGATATATATTAATTAGAAACTACTAATTAATTAGTTAGATATACTTTTATTAGTTAGAAATTATTTTCATTTTTGTGTGACTATTCAAGCTATCTTGGGCCCTTTTTATCTTTAATTGTCCATTTCCCCTCCTTTCCCCTTCTATTTAGTGAGCAAGTGTCTAAAATCTATTATTTCTCTCTTCATCCTAATGATTGATCATGGTGTATGATTCGAAACATTGGTTCCAAATACTCACACAATTACATCCAAAAGCATTTGTGATCACTAATATGGACTGTGGAAATATTACGTCACTCACATGAATAAAGGTTTCCTCTATGGGCACTGTTCACAATTTTGCTAAGGAAATTTACAGGAAGGTTTTTGCAGTCCAATTAGTTATAAAGTTTAATTTTGAAATGTTTTGTGATTACCTATTCAGCAGTGTTAATCTAAGTAGTAGTGAGAATGCTCAAAATATCCTTGATAAGGAAAAGAATGTGAAACATGATGATCTGAGTTGTAGGAGGGAATATATGAACTAGATGGATTCGTATTACAAATTTTTCCATGAAGTTCTGATATGACCAGTTATAAGAATGCCTGAAACAATCTTGAGACAGACTCCTGTGACTAGTATCTTATCTTTGTGAACTGTATTATCTTCTTACACCCACAGATGGGTTCTCTTTATGCCTTTTAATGTCCCCTTTTCATTAATTCATCATGTGTGCACCCATGAGCCTATTCCTTTGTTTTCTTGATGGGATGGAGAAAAAATTTTAATAAGGGGGCCCATGATTTGGGAAAATAGGCACAATAAGGAATAAAATAATATTTAATTTTTAGTGTCTCTAGATATGGAGCGTGGACTTCCACAAAGGAAGGTTATGACACTCCATTTAATTATGACAGATTCTATGATGGAGCATTATGAGGGAGTTACAAGTTGACTTTTAAGAGGATGTTATGATGATCAAAGTGAGGCACTAATTTTGAGGTGGAATCTTGACTTGAATAGCATTTGCTATTCTGACAATGAAGACAACTCATGGGAGCATTGGGATTTGGGCCCTCCTTTGTGCTAGAAATTGAGGCATTTGGCCATTAGGATAGACTCTTCTTTCTCATATTTTTACCGGTATAGTGCTCAGCTGTTAATTTAAGGATGAAAACCCTTGGTCTACACATCAGAGGATGAAACCCCTTTGGTTTCTTGTGGGCAGTCTCATCCAGAAATTGCATTTGTGCTGAAGGTATTCTCTTTTCTTTTGGCAAGTAGATTTGTGGACTGGAACAGCAGTATACAGCAAACAGCAGATCAGATTCAGGGAATTGCTTGTATGTATTGCATGTTGTTGCAGAGGTTATGTGCATGTGGTGGCATGCTATTGCAGAAAAATTGCATGTTATTATCCATTGATGTAATCCAGCATATTTTGTCAATAAGAATACAGCTTCAGTGTGGTGAAAGTGGTGAATAATTCATAAAAAATTTGTAGAGGTCATCTCATGTCTCCTCAAATGTTCAAATATACTAAAGAAGCTTGGGCGGTTCTCTGATTCCAGGACTGGCAACAAATATGGCAACTTTCAGAAATGAAGTGACATTATTATAGATTCTGTTCAAGAAAAAATAGAAAATGCTACCTTTGTTATGGTCATGACAGCATTCACAGTAGATGACTCTCGTACACCTTGACACAGTACAAATGTCAACAGCACCAGCAACAATGGTGCCAACAGATTGATTGACAAATATCCTCCAAAGAACTCCATACCATGAGGTCCAAGCCATTCTGGGAGATGATCCCCTAAAGAAGGGAAAAGTTGCAAAATTGTCACCAAATAACTTGCTAGGCTACGTGCTATGCTAGCAGCACCAATGTGATAATCAAGCATCAATTGAACAAAAACAAGAAATGCAGTCAGCTCATTGAAGGCAGAATATGAATAAAGATATGCTCCCCCAACAACTGCAGGGAAACGAGATGATAGTTCTGCATAGCACAAAGCATTGAGCACGCAAGCTGCTCCTGCTAGTATGAAACTAACTGTGACACCTGTATGAAAATGGCAAAGAAACAAATTGTTTAACAAACTTATCATTCGCACACATGTTCAAGTTTAAACTCAGAGCCACATACCACAAAGTCTAAAGCATACTATGCAAAAATTAAGGCTCGGCACACAAAACTGTTGGGAATCTTAAATCTTCATTGCAAGCAATATATTTAGAAATTGATCATCTGAATGTACCACTCATATGTAGATGAAACATGGCTACTGCAGTTTAACCTCTAAAAATGAACTAGCAGAATATCAAATTTTAAACAGTGCAGCAACATGCAGCATAACAAAATTAAGATACCTAAGGCACTTATTGTGGAGACACAGAAGTATCTTTTTCCTTAGCGATGACATTCTAGATTATTAGTTGAGCCTCAACAATAGAATCTTCTTTCTGGAAGGCAATAACAGGAGGGAATTCAAGATTGACTGAGGAGACAACAGCAGCAATAGGAGCAATAGGAAAACAAAAGATGGTGCCAGTTCATAAACTCGGGAATGTGTCTAGACGCAAGGGAAGATAGCTCAGTTTTGGAGTTGATGATGGAGAGGCTAAAAGGATATCTCCACAGATTGGCCATGAGAGAGTTAGTGTGTCAATTTTTTGGCATGCAACTCTCAGGGAAAGATCTGTATGAATGAGGGAAATAAAAAATCTCAAAACTATACAGGGACTATAAATGTGGGGGCTCCCAAGAGGATATCATAGTTGTCTTTGCCAACAAACTGTAAAGCAGATTAGGAAAGGATCTTCCATGGGGGCGCTTGTTTTACTTTTTATCAAATTTTGGGTTATTTATGAAGCATTGGCCCATCAGATTCTCACCTACTAAAGAAATGCCATCAAAAGACCCTGTTTAGATTTGATTGTATGTACTACCACAAGAACTTTGTAAGGACTGAGTTTCAGATGGTGGGAGAGTTAATGAGAAGGTTTATAATATTATATGCACATTGAAGACAACTTTGTTAAAGCAGTCTCAATTTATGCAAGGAACTGTGTTGAGCTGGAGCTGGACCAACCTCGACCAAAGAGTCTAATCCTACACTGATGGGTTTGGAATGGTAAAACCAATCGACTATTAGTGTTTTCCTTTCAGATGTAGAGTTTGCCATGAAGATGGTTGTTTAGCTTGATAACACCAAACAACAGTGAAGCCAAAAATCCTGAGTTCACCAGAGAATTCAGAAGAGGAAAATGAAGACAAGTTCCAGACATCTAAGAAGAAATCTAGGATTAAAGCTAAATGGACGAAAGTGGAGAATCAAGTAAAAACAACCAAACCTTAATGAATGATAGCACAAAGCCACAAAAGCAAGATCAATGGGAGATCCAAACTGAAAATATGAAGTCCAGAGAGAGTAGAATGAACATTTGAAAAGCTACATCATCAAGGAAGCTATTGAGAACATCTTGGAAAATCAAAGCTTAAAGGAGAACAAACTTGAACTACCAAAAGAGAATCAGGGTCAATGCATTGAGGAGGAAAAAGGTTTGGTGTAATGTCCCCTTTTAGGATATTCTTGATTTCTTAACCTGCACACAAGAATAACTACTAGAAAGGGACATTAGCAGTATTAAAGATCAATAAATCAGAATGTAGTAATGAAATCAATACATCATAACCTAATTAATGATATAGCATAAACAATATTTAGTTCAACATATAGTTATCCAATCCTCAAGCCGGTCCTATGATGGGTCCCATAGGAATACTCGCAAGTTAGAGCATGATGAAGGGCACACTTCCTACCTATCACCTCTTATGTCCACCTTGGCAGCACACCCTACCAAGATCAAGCTTAAGTCTCAAGAGTGTGATGGAGGGCACACTTCCTACCTATCACATCTTGACAAGAGCATGATGGAGGGAGGGCACACTTCCTACCTATCATCTCTTGATGAAGGCATGATGGAGGGCATGCTTCCTACCTATCATCCCTTTAACATGACTTGATGAGAGCATGATGGAGGGCATGCTTCCTACCTATCATATCTCATGGACTGGAAGGAACAACCTTCCTATTTGCCTCTATACCCCTATGCAATCCAACATAATTTGCTTGCAATTGAATAAGATAATTGATTATACGTACCTCTTACCGTGTCACAATTGTTTATGTGACTTGATTGAATGATAATTCCAATCTGCTGCTATATATGTGTGTGTGTGTGTGTGTGTGTGTGGGTGGCGGATCTACATTTCTATAAGCCTTCTCACTTGATAAATATACTAGATATACATATTCAGATCTGCTGTTAATTCCAAAAATACTTTTTATTCCTTGCCTGATGTCTCTCATCAGTTTCCCTAAGATCCTTTATTATCTTTCAAACTGTATGACCGTTGGTCAACGATCATAGCTTTTCTTAAGTGATTCACTGTTTATGTGAATCGATGCAGCCTTAAAAGATAATGAATCTCTGCCTTTGTGTTTTGCAAATCGCAGCCTTAACAATTATATATTCACTGCTCCTTATTAGAATCTTATTTCCTTAGACTTTTGTCTTATGTGCTAACTTAAACATAATCGCTGTCTTATGGGTTTATATATTTATATTATTATATAATAATAATATTTAATATCTATATTGCAAATTATAATTTATATTATTAATATTTATATTTATAATTATATATTTATGTAATATCTAATTTTATAGTTATATTTGTTATTTATATTTAATAATATATTTTAAATAAATATATTATACATTATATTTTAATTATATTAATTTATAATATTGGTTTAGGATAGATATGATTTATATAATACTTAACTTATTATTTAAATATATTTAATCTATATTATTTAATCAATTTGCAATATTTTAATGTCATTCATATCTTCAATTTGAATGAATAATGCATAATCGATTCAATTTTAAATCATTAGTATAGGGAGATGACATTTGGAGACCATCACTGAGTGTTAGGTATATTAGATATTGTTTAACATTATTAAGATTTTGTTAGTATGTTGTTAGTTTGCAACGATTAGTTTATTCTTGGAGTTGGTTTGTACCTGTGATACTACATGGATTTCATGCCGTACTAATTGCCTGATTATAAATACAGGCTATTGCAATGTAATATTCAAAGGCCCATGATTTAATCTTTTATGGTATTGAAGCAGTCCTTGAGGCTTCACGCCTCATAAGCCTATGGCTGTGGGTTTGGGCCAAAACTATAGACGGGACAAAGCTTTTCATTTCACAGCATCATGGCAAGCAAATCCAAGGTGATTGAGCACATTGTGTTGTTCATACAAGTGACTCTAGATCTATGCTTCAACTTTTTAGACTTAAATCAAGCCCTCCACAGTGCAATGCAGTATAATATAAGATTGTTTGCAGAGATAACGTCTCACTTCGAGGAAACAGGGCCTCAGTTGCAGCAAGGCCAATGATCAGACTCAGCACAAGGTAAAAATAAGGAAACAAACGCTTGGCTATCTGCTCTGAAGGTACTCAATTCGTTCGAGTGCGTAAATACCTATGTGCAAGTCCAACTGTAGTCCTAGTTCCTCTGCTACAGAGAGGAATTGGTCTACATATAGCTTCATCCAGTCAGTCAAGAAGAATAGACTTACCTCTAGACGATCGGAGAAGCTAGTGGCTGTGCATAGTGCCTTGCGGCTTCAAGACCGATAGACTCCTGAGTATCGACAGACTCCAACTACACGTTGGGATGTTGATCCCAAAGATACTTCAAAAGTTGATGGCGAGGAGGCACAGGATGTATTGCTTGGGGTTCCATTGGATGAGGCAACTTCTCATAGTGACAGTGATTCAAACTCCAATTTTGATGCAGTGTTATGAAATGTTGATTAGGGACAACTACATATTTATATTTTCTATATTTTTGTCATTTTAATGTTGAACTTGAAACTTGTAGCCTTTGGGCATTTTGATGTATTTTTTATATAATATATATGCACATTGTCAATAAATGCAATTAAATTTTGTTAATTTGTTTGTCGCTCTCATATGAAATCTCAATTGAACTCTAATATTATTTGTTAAGGTTCTATGATGTATATGATGATTGTCTTATCAATGCTATCATATGAATATTTGAAATTTTTTATATTTTTCATATTTTCCCTTTTTTTTAATAGTCGTCCCCTACCGTCCCCTAAAAAATGGGCCCCCTGTCGTGCCCATCCCCAAAACACGTCCCCCTGTCCCCTGTCGTCCCTGTCCCAGAAACTTGGGGTAACATAGGGGTTTAGTGGTTTACCCCTCCATTATGTTATTAGGAGGTCTATATAAAGAATGTGAATATCATTGTAAGATGTGTTTGGGATCTCCTAGAGATATGGCATGGAGTGGCTTCTTCCATAAGGAGTATTGTATGGTGTTAATCCTACCTCAGGGGTTTATTCTATTTCTACATATATTGGATATTAGGGCATCTTGGCCCACCAACATCTCATGTCATGTGTCATCTATCTTCTACATTGTATTATTTCCATTATTATATGTGTGGATCTTATCCTACACCCTTGAGAAGATTGTAGACTTCCAAGAGTTATTTTTAAAAATGAAATTATGGAATATTAATCCTTCCTATCGTTTCTTCATTTGGAATCATACTAACATTCTATTTACATGGCATAGCAAAAGAGTAAATGAAATTCATATACTTGGGTTTAATACAAGAAAAAATGAGTAAAAACTTGAGAGCTAAAAAACAAAGTACTAGTTGTAAAATTAGGAAAAAATATTAGATTATATTAGCTTTATTTGTAATAATGCCTACAATGGTTTGATAATGTTAGCATTGTAGAGGCATAGTTTCGCTTGAGCTAAAGATGGCACATGGTTGTATGTAGGTTAAAGGTTGTTGTAGAGTTGTTCCTAGAATGTAGGAAGTATTGTTAACTCTCTAACTAATATAATAAGCGATTTTACATTGTAATGTCTATGGCTTGTGTGATCGAGTTATAATATGGTATCAAAGCCAAGTTATCTAAATGAATGGTTGTTGTTATTGTATCTCCTAGATTAACCTATGTTTGTGTCAATTGTTGCTTCAAAGAATCTATCTCCTTGTTGTAAGCATGTGTGCTAAGTTATCAGTTTTGGTACAGGAAGGGGTACAAATACGAATACACCAATACAACAATTTTTCCCCCATGTATAAATACAACTATGTATATATATATATATATGTGCAAAAAATAGACAGTATACAGAATTGAAAATAAATTTGATACTTGATACTATGATAATGATAAAGATAATTCATCAATCAGTTATATCATATATGTCAAATCATTACAAAATTTGAAAATATTAAATACAAAAAAAAATCTCTATCTTGCTCTTCAACAAAAGCATCTTGATCTAAGTCATCACTCGGTTCAACTTCATTTGAACAACAAGCAACCACAGTGCCACTCCCACTAGCTAGATCATGTGTAGCAATAGGATCCTCGTCATCATCTAAAGAGACTCTAGCAAGTTCTAAAACAAATGCATCCAAGTTACACACTCAAGGGCTATATCCCAATTCTTTGTTGCCCCTTGCTTGTAGTCAACTTCCTTATCTGATAGGAGGCACAAGTTGGAATGGACGCAGACCAAATCTTCAATTTTTTTTGCAGCCAACTAGTTGTGCTTAACTAAGTGGATAAAGGAGTATGTACTCCAATTCCACTCGACCGAAGAACTTCCAATCTTTTGATATTGGAGAGAATGTCAATGCAACTTAAAAGTGCGAAAGAATGGTAAGAATGTTAAAAAATAAAAAATGTTTATCTATGATAGAAATTTGATTGCAAAGGATTGGAGGAACATATAACTTTGCCCATGAAGGTGCCACCATGTATGAGTGTCCATCTTGCACTTGTCTCGAAGAGCACAAATACCATGATCTCATGACAAGATGAACCTACCAAACTCAATCTTAACATTATCCACCACTTCTAGATCTAAGAAGATTCTTTGGAATGCTTTCTGGTACCCTTGAGCAACTTCATTGTCTCTATCTAGTGCCATGCTCCTAGGCAAAGAAAGCATCTCCATGCTGTAATATTTGGGAGACAATGCAAATGCAAGGAGATGCAAGGGTGCGGTCATCTTGTTCCAATGGTCAACAATGATTTTTTCACCCTTAAGAAAAATGTCTCTTTGAGGTCATTCTCCTTCTCTGCTAGTATGGCCTTTATTTTTTCTATCATGGAGTCCATGCCATCAAAGATTTTTCCCAAACATGGCCGATCTATGAAATCTAATGTTCAGGATGGGCTTGGTGAAACTCAAGATGTAGTCCACACGAGTCCATCAATTATCATCCAGGATTTGACCTTTTGGGCCCTCTATGAATTTGACAACCTCCACACACTCCATTGGTTGTTAATGACGATGGCGGACAATGTCTCTTGCACCTTCACAAGTCATCTCAAAACAATTGTGTGCAATGCAAATCGAGTCTCAACAACCTAATGTGCTGTAAAAAATAAGTTAATAACGAATTAAAATTTAAATAAGTAAACATGTCATTAATTAAACTTAAAATAAGTATTGAAATTTCATAAAATTACCTTCAACAATTCCAATATGTATATGAATGGTGAATGAATATATATGTATCTTTTGTTTTGTTTATCTATAATCCTACTGCATATGTTCTGATTCTCTTCCTTATCCATCACACTAGGGCGAAAACACAACACTAACATAAAAATAACACAAATCACCGGTCTACATTTTCTTGCCAAAATTTGATTCCATTGTCAAGACCCTAGTTGTTGGTGGTAAAGAGAGGACCGAACCCAAGGAGAGTCTTGTGGTGAGAAAAACTTCAGGAAGAAGGGATTATAGATGAGCATGGAAGCAATTGTGATGTTATGTGGTAGCACACGCTAGGTCCTAGCCCTTGAGGGAATTAAGGCAACTAGGGGTGACAAATGGAATCGAGCGAATCCTAAAAAGATGCGACTAATGAGGTAGATCTTGTTTGAGTCAATATGGATGAATAAAAGGATTAGTCCTAGCCCTCAGGGGGGTAAGGCAACTAGGGGGTGACAAATGGACTCAGGGGGGATCCTGAAAAGATGCGACTGATGAGGCAGATCTCATTTGAGTCATTAAGGATGAATAAAAGGATTAATGAAAACCAAATCAAAATCACCCATGGCCCAAGGAGATAGCAAGAAACAAAGAGAGATTGTTTAAGAGATTAAGACGGCAATTGAGATGAGCATTGAGGAAGACAGGTGGTTGTGTAAAATCCCCTCCGAGATTTTTGCCCAAAAACTCACAGATTTATGTTTTCTAATGGGCAGGCATTTCATCAAACAGTTTGCAGTATGCCTATTGCTCAGTAATTTCAGTTTGTATAAACAAAGAACAATTTATTTGCTGCATTGGAAGATAATTCACACAATATCACATGCAACATTCATGGGTTTGTTCATATACATTTTGTCAAACAGTTGTAGCTCTCTTATCATAATAAAATCTGAATATATAAACCAGATGGCTAATGTAAATCAGAAATTACAGTATTAAACATATATCTTCAAAGTGCTTATACATACCAAATGGTGATGTTAAATCTGCTTACAAGACTTCCAACTTGGGCAGCCAGCTAGCAATGACTCATATGATAAATGCTCATAAAAGAGACCACGCCCCATCTAAGACTTACATCCCAATCTGGAGTAGTGCTGCAATGCCTTAAAACCTTCAAGATACCAAATTACATGAGAAATAGATGCCATTCAATGCTGTTATGAGTCCTCAATTTGCTGTTGTAGCTAGGAACTTCTTCTAATATTGGCGGCTAGCTTCCAAAGACCCTTAATCTGTATCAACCATGTGCTGCACCCCTTCCCAAGCTTCCACGTCCTCCATAAACCAAGTTTCAATCATAATATGAGTTGCGACTCCCTTTAGGAGCAGCCTTAAAGGAAAATGCAGCGGCTATTGTAGAATAGACTGCGGCTGGCATATATATGAGGCAGCAACTTATGGTTTGGCCCCTTCAATGTGGCGCTTCCATAGATAAAGAAACTTCTCTTTGCTAGGTACTGGTAAATAGGGTATAAACCCTCTATCAATCTTCACACAAAATCTTCAATACATCATTCAAGCCAACTTCAAATTTATATTTGCTTGCAAGTCACATAAATTTGGCAATGAAACCCTTCAGGAAACAAACACATAGACCTGCAACAAGATATATCTTCCACACAAAATCTGCAAACCTGAATCAATATGCACAACTCAACACAAATAAAATGTGGCACAATGCATTAACGCCCAACTGTCTCCACAAAACCTTCAATACAATCTTCACTCAAACTCCAAATTTATATTTGCTTGCAAATCAATAAATTTGGCAATGTAAATACTCTGGACACAAATACCCAAAACCTGTGAAAGGATATATCTTTCCGCACAAAATCTGTGAACTTGAGTCAATATGCACAACTCAACACAAATAAAATGTGGCACAATGCATTAACGCCCAACTATGAATTCCGCACAAATCCACCTCAAGTTTTGCACGCCGTAGGGTTTTCGTCCTAGACTGCAGTTGAACAAACCTGCTCAACCTCCACCACTGGGGTTCAATACCAAGAAATGAAATATCAAAATGTCTTTCCTTTTCCCCTCAACCTCCTTTTATAACCCCAAGAAAACTTTCTGGAAGACATATTTTAAAATTCACTTTTAATAAAAGTCTTCAACAACAAATGACTTTATTTTATAATTTACTTTTGAGCCTTAAAGTCACTTAATATAATCACTTTTATAAATAATTAATAAGTTGTCTTGATTTCACTTTTTGACAACTAAAATATTAATTATTTGATATTTGAATCATTTTCCGCACATCCACCCACAATTGCGGAAAAACACCAAAATGTCGAAACAACTCTCGGAAAGAACCTGTTGGGATTCCTATTTTCAAGCCAAGTATTTGCAAAATCTTGTTAAATTCTTAAAAGTTTTCCTAAGGGGTCTTTGTGCCTTTACCCTGATGCATGTTGTTGAACCCTTGATTTTGGCTAAGTTTGAAACCCTAAAACCCTAAAAATTTGGCTAAGTCTGAAATCTGATGGATCCTCCAATTTCTAGAATCTACATTTTAACTCCTATGGATCTGAAACCCCTATCAAACATCCTGGCAATATATTTTAAAATAACTTAAAGGATAAGAAAGGTAAATGATAAAAGGTAAATACAAACTTAAATGTTATTTTAAAATATATTGCCCTGTCGGGATTTCAGGACCCGCAAGGACTTTTGGACTAGGTCCCTACAGGACTTCAAGACCCACAGGGACTCTTGGACTTTTTCCAATAGTTCCAAAATCCCTCCGCGACCTCAGAACCCGCCAGCAAAAGAGGACCTTCTAAGTTCAAAATCTTTCCGGACCCCCTAAATTTTCAAGACGGATTTGGAGATGCAAATAATTGAATTTTCAAAGAATTTGGAGAGGAAAGGGCTAAGTATTTTATGCAATTTTGAGACAAACTTTCATTTGACTTTCGCCATTTTTATCCTTTTGGGAATTTGGGACCCGCCAGGACTTTTGGACTTTTTCCAAAAGTGTCCAAAAATCCCAAATCCAAATGTCCTCCCACAGCCCAAAGTCCCGCCAAGGTCCAGAAATGCACAAAAACGCATCACCAACTCTCCAAGTCATCGTTAATGCAAACTGGGTGGTCGAAAATGAAGTTTTTATGGCAGTAGGTGGAGTTGTTGGAGTTTTCTCTCCCATTTTTCCATCAGATCCGAGCTGCAAAGGATATAAATAGAATATTGAAACTCATTTGAAAGGAGGTTGGTTTGTTGTGTGTGGTCTCCAGAAGACAGCTACAGGTGCAAAAAGTTGCAAGGCAGCCATTGAAATGCCAGTTCAGCTCATTGAGGAGTGCAGACCCGTGAAGTCAAAAGAGTTGATATTGTATATGGGTTTTGTTGTAGAATGCTTCCAGGTCATTAGGTATGTATCAAAGAGGATTTCTCAGTCGCGGTTGGGTATTCTCCTTTGCCATGTTTGATGGCACGAATGTAATATTGGGTCAGACGAATGTGACAGCATTCTAAAAATATTGCAAGCTTTGTAACAATCTCTCATGTTAGATATGGATATATGCAGTCATTTTCTGGATTACTAAGTATGTTATGTTTCAAAATCTCATATTCTGTGATGTATGCAAATACATAGCTCATTGTTCTTTTGGTTTCAATTTGTTGTTTTCTTAATGAACTATGACTCTATGGCCCATAGAATAGGCACCTGTTTGGAGCCATTCATGTCAGCCTCACATCATTTAAACAAACAAACCATTGATCAGTGGTTTAGGAGATGAACCATCATTCCTGTGCATGTATACTTGCATCTATGTTTGTATCAACTATATAAGGGTTTTGTGACAGCCAATTGTTCTTGGTTCAATGACAGTTTTGAGATTAAGATAACAAGTTGGGTTTGGTTGTTCGTGATGAGCACATGATTATACTGAGAAGGGGTGTGAATCAGTATAATACAATCTTTTACTTTTTCACAACTTAACAACCATAACAATATCAATCACACAAGATCTACCAATTATGCAACACACGATGAACACATGATTTACGTGGAAACCCTTTCAGGAGAAAACCACGGCAAAATATTGCTTATATATATAAATGTTTCTTACAAACTTCGTAGGCACCAACCTACCTGTTGATGATGTTTTCTTGACAACAACATTAGAATAAAACACCAAGTGCTCTATCCTCTCTTGAACAAAGCGTCTCGAATGCTGAACTACGTGATCAAACAAGAACGCTCCAAGGTTCCTTGTACGTGATTTGCAACGGATAGCCTCGGTGGTATGATGTGATAATGCTGTTTACACAAGGGGACTTACGCAGAATTTATTCATCACTCCATTCAAATATGTACTCTTTCCTCGTGAAATGGAACTTCCTCTAATCAACTACAAAAAGAAAAGGCAAAAGGAGAAGGGATTAAGAAAGCTATTCTAAGGACAATGACGTGATGAACGATGCTATGGTAGACAAATTCCCTTAGAAACCAAATTTCACTTCGCCATGACAAGCAACAACTACATGAAATAGGTGCAATCTCCAAAGGATAAACCGAGCATTTTCATATTGTTGACACACTCCAAAGTACCCACAACTGGCGCAACTCGAAGAAGCATCAACAATCGAACTATTTGCAAGATGTGGTTCAGGCTAACTTTACATGATGACTTACCATCGACAAGCCATCAAAAGTATGAACCAACGGGAATTTATCAAATATCATTGCATATATCCTTTACATCAATGAACTCTATCTACTTTATCATCTAAGCTACTTGAAACCACATCTCAACCATCTTGGAGAATAAGAGACCATGCGAACATTCCTTGATCGTACAAGATCACCATGCGAACAACAACAATGAGCTTGTATTGATTTAGAAAGTGTTTTGTTTACAACAATCTCATATATCTCTCCAATGATTTCGAAGAGTTCTTTCTACTCTACTCCTATTGCCATAGTATCTACTCCTACTCTATCTTCTTCTAATGATTCCTCCCTAATCTCTAATGTCTCTATCTTCTCTCATGATTCCCCTTACAAATGAGAGTAGTGAGCCTTATATAGAGCTCAAGAATTACAATGAATGGCTCAGATTGATTTAGCAATCAACAGCCAAGATTGAGACAACAAGGCAGTTTGTTACAAAATTTGCTATTTTTAGAACATGAAAGAGGCAAATGAAGGCATGTTTCCCAATGTGATAAGCATCTTTGGAGCATCTTTATGGTGGGCCCTCTTGAATGAATGACATGGCAGAATGCGATTGGCTTGATGATGTGTACGTGCCACCTCAGCATCTTCACACGAACTAGTCTGGTTCACCTCATGTACACTTAGAATATTTTATTCTTGTTGTCTTTGATGTAACTCATGGATCGCTTTGATGATCATGCTCATCTCTCATCTTGTGATGTTCTTGCAGGATCATGCCTCTGGACAGTTGCATTGACTCATGGAGTGTTGAGGTGGAAGATGTCTTGTGCGTGACTTCTTGTAGTAGACTTGCATATGATGGATGTACATGAAGTAGACAACTCTAGATGATGACTCCTCATGCGTGGCGTTGATGTCTACGAAGTCTTCAAAGTAAGATGAACTTGATGCAGGAGCTCTCCTCCATGTGGTGATGATGACAAACTTGAGCAACATTCCTCCGCCTTCCAAACTTCTCATGTATGAGCTTTTGCCATTCACCTCCTTGGACCCTCCATCACCTACAAAAAGAAACACATCAAATTAAGACTTGATATGAAGGATTTTCAATAACAAATTACATTCATCTTATGCATGTGGGATTAAAAAATGACATTTCAAAACATATCCTTTCACGTGAAATCCATGCCTAAGTGCCTAGGCGGGTTTAGAGGGGTAGTATGGATTATTTGATGTGAATTCCATGTCAAGGTGTGAAAGCCGCCCAAGCTGGGCGGGTTTAGGGGTGTCATCCGGAGAGTGTATTGTGAAGGAAGTGGAGTCCATGCAAGGTGGTCAAGGCCGCCTAGGAAGGGCGGGCTAGGAGGTGGTGAGTGGATTTCATCACTTAGACTTCATTTGATGTTCTTTTGATGGCTCTGTAGCATGACTTAGTGTTCTCTTCATGTTCTTCATGTAAATTACCTTCATTTGAGTGAAGTCAAGAAGTGTTCTGAATGGCATTTGAGGTATTCTCCATGTGCAATGGTGGAGACTGCCTATGATGAGCAGCCTTGAAGGTGATGTGTGGATATGACTCCAATACTTATGATTTTTAATGATTTTCACCTCCTTATTGGACTTGCATGTGTGTGGAAGCAGATGGGTGGAGTTGGTAGGCAAATGATGAGTGGCATGAGTGCTCAAACACTTGATTCCATGCGCACCTCCCTAGGCCTTCCATTAAACATGCCCACCATGAAGTCTTAAATTTGCAATTCTTCAATTTCACTTGAAAGTTGTCTTAATCATCTTTACCTTATCTTCTAGTAGCTAACTTTCTCCAATCTTTCCTTGAGCGGGTTAGAAGGTTGAGTGTGGAGAGAGTGTATGTGGATATGGATTGAATCCAAGACCTCCTCTCTAGGCCACCCATGCTAGGCGGGTTTGGAGGTGATAGTTGGAGGATGTCATGTGAATGACATGATGTTGTCCGGATGAAGGGCTGAAGGCTGCCTAGCATGGGCAGGATTGGAGGTAGTGTAAGGAATTTCATCACTTAAGCATTTTTTAAACTTGGTTTTGACAACATCAAGGCTCCTCACTTGTGTTATTGATAGTTCAACCTCCTTTAATGCTATGTAAAACTCCTAGAGCATGGGCGGATTTAGAGTGAATGTATGGAGTGTATGATGTGAAAGACATGCATGGTGGTGAGAGTCTCTTGTCAAGGCGATTCTGAAGGGTGTGCATGGATAAGAGTTGTGAAGAAGGTAATGTTGTCCAAACATGATGTTGAAGGCCGCCTAGCATGGGCGGGTTGGAGGATGATACATGGATTTCTTCCCTTAAACTTCACTTATTGCTCATTCCTCTCCTTGTGAAGACCTTTCCCTCCAACTTCCTTAAGACTTCGCTAATTTTGAGGTGTTTTTTGAAGTTGAAAGATACATCATGGATGTTAAGTGATGATCTTGTCCACTCGTGAAAACCGCCTAGGAAGGGCGGGATTGGAGGTGTTGCTTGGATTTTGCAACTTAGAACATTTTGCACCCTTCTAGACCTGATTACCTCACCTATGAAGTGCTTCATTTTCATCAATTCATTGATCTCTTCTTGCAAATTTCATTGTCTTCACTCTAAGCGGCTTTGGAGGCAGTGTATGGAATGTTTCATGTGGGACAAGGCACAGTCCATGGACACCTCTTGAGGCCGCCCAAGTAGGGCGGGTTTAGAGGTTACCTTTGGACTATTCCTCAAAATGCCTTAAAATACATTCAAACCTATGAACTTTCATCAAATCTTCATGATCTCCTTGCACTTCAACTCAAAATATTGCAAACTTAGTAGGTTTTCTCCTTGAGCGGGTTTGAGGGTGGCATCTGGAGAGTGTGATGTGGAGGAGGTGGAGTTGTCCAAGTGTAGAGCTCAAGGCCGCCTAGCATGGGCGGCTTGGGAGGTAATGTAGGGATTTTAACCTCACTTGATGTTCATTCCTCCATTTGATAAGTCTTTTCTATCAACTTCAACCCTTAGTGAAATCTTGAGATGCTTATGAAGTTGAAAGACACATCTTGAATGTTGGGTGATGTTGTCCATCTGTCTTGGTGAAGTCCGCCTAAGAAGGGCGGCTTTGGAGTGCTAGTAAGGATTTTGCCATGTGTGCATTCTCTATCTTAACCTTAACACACTTCCTTCCTCCATTTGCATGACTTAGTGATTTTCCTTGTTTTTCAATTGATTCATCATTGTTAGGAGTTTAGGAATGATCTTGAGTACAACACTCTCCATGCTCAGGTGTCTAGGGCACCTAGGAAGGGCGGCCTTGGTGATAGAGTTTGGCTTTTACCTTATGATTTGAAATTTTCACCAACTTCCCTCTTCTTGAGTGATCTTGCATGAGTATGAAGCATCATAGTGAGTTTGGAGAGTCAGGATGGAGTAGTTGCAGCATTTAGACATCATATTCCAGACTCACCTCTCTAGGCCGCCCAAGTAGGGCGGGTTTGAGAGTGAACCTTGGATTTTAGTACTTAGAAACTTTTCACTCATCTCAACTTGACTATCTCATCTCCTTGGTGTCATCTTGATCATTGAAATCAAACAAACTTGCAATTTATGTTATTCTTCACCCTAGGCGGCTTGGAAGGTAATGTTTGGAGTGCTTCATGTGGCAGATGATATAATCCACAAGGACCTCTTGAGGCCGCCCAGGTAGGGCGGCTTTAGAGGTGACCTTTGGATTTTAACTTAAAACTCATTCAACTCTTTCAAACCTTGAAGTCTCCATTGAAATTTCATCATCTTTTAATGCTTTGTGTTTGAAACACTTCAAAAACTTGATCACTCTCTCCTAGGGCGGGATTGTAAGTGTTGTCTGAAGAGATCCATGTGGAGATGAAGACATCATCCATGTCCTCATGCCAAGGCCGCCCAGGTAGGGCGGGTTGAGGAGTGACACTTGGAATGTAGCTTATAATCCACTTGACTTCACTCAAACTCATAAATCTTACTTACAAATCCTCATATCTCAGTGTTTTGTGCATCAAAACCTCAAAACTTAACTATTTTTCTCCTAGGGCGGATTTGAGAGTACTGTCTGGACTGACTCTCCTAGAGGTGAAGATAGTGTCCAAGAGGACCTTGTGAGGCCGCCCATGCTGGGCGGGCTAGGAAGGAGTGCTTGGATAGTGTTGTGTGAAGCCTTAGAATCACTCAAACTTATGAAATTTCTTTGAATTTTATCATCTCTGTCCTCAAAACCTTGTAAATTTGACAACTTTTCCCTTAGGCGGGTTTGAGGGCAGTGTCTGGAGAGATCCTCCTGGTGATGACATTGTCCATGACCTCATGCCAAGGCCGCCCAGGTAGGGCGGGTTTAGATATGGAGTGAGGAATTTCTTGCCTTAGTCAAATTTTGGATTTTCCTGAATGGAAGTATATTGAAAATATGTTTAAGTATAAGTCAAATATACTTATAATATTTATCAATATGTTTCTTATACTTTAAATATTTATCAATATACTTCTAGGATGTTTGAGATAGGTCTTGGATCCATAGGATTTAGCATGCAGATTCTAGATTTCTGAGGATCCGCCAGATTTCAGACTTAAGTCATTTTTCAGGATTTTCAGGATATCAGACTTAGTCATTTTTAGGGTCTCAGTGACATGCATTAGGATGAAGGCATATAGACCTCTTAGCAAGAAACTGTTGAGACCTGGTTACACAACCAAACCTACAAGCTCAGAGAAAAACTAAACCCTAAAGCAAAACGAAGCGAGAAAGCAGAAAAAAGAGGGGGTCCCCATTTGCAATGGGGCGATGTGTGATTACATCACAACACTACCAGAGGCACCAACCCCTACTACTGTAGAATATGTGAGCACCAACCCACTGGAGACACCAATCCCCACAACTGAGCACCAACTTAGCAAGAGACACCAATCTCTTCAATTTGTAGGCACCAACCTACTAGAGACACCAATCCCCACAATTTGTAGGCACCAACCTACTGGAGGCACCAACCCCCACTGCTAAGCACCAACTTAGCGAGAGACATCAATCTCTCCTTTAGGAAGCACCAACTTCCACAACAAAGTTCCACCTTGAATGTTGCTTCTTCAACGAATGATGGATATCTGATTTGCCTTCACAAACTCTTCTTGTAAATGATGTGTTCTTCACAAATTTACACAATCAATCTCCTTCTCAAATCTGCATGTATTCCCTTATTATATCTGCATATATGCTTCTTACAATTCTGCCATAAACTCTTCTTACAAATCTGCGATTAACTCCTATGATGATCTTTTTATCTTATTATTTGCAGATCTGCAGGTGTAAGTATGATATATACCTTTATTCCTCACACTCTCTTCTCATCACTTAACAAATACCTTTTATATCTTCTTGAACAGCAACGAATCCATGAAAGAATGCAACTCTTTGTTAAGAAGACAACCCTTCACTTAACATACCACATCAAACACACCACATCATCTGCACCTTTTGGAATGAGACATTTTGGTCTTTTATAGAGGAGCGCTGCTATGTATTAGTCAGCCATAAACAAAACAGTTAATATTTTAATTTAAACTTCAAATCTTGGCACTAAAAGGTAAATCGGCCAGCATGTGTCGGCCCAAACAAACAAGTTTAAATCTTTAATTTAAACTTCATCGCCCATTGAGGAGAGTCAGCCTCTTCATAATATATATCTTTAAATCTTCAAAAACGATTCTAGAGGTCGGCCAGGTCATTATCCTTCACCAAAAAATGTATCTTTAAATCTTCAAAGACGATTTTAGAGGTTGGCCAAATCATTATCCTTCACCAAAAAATCTTCAATGGAGACACCACTATAAGGAATAGTCAACCTTATCAACTTCTCTTAAATCTGCCTTTGCTTCTAATAACAGCCACGGAATGTAACTCGACGATGACGATATAGTGGCCTTTGGCCATAGCGATTTCCACCTTGCATTCTTTGGCATCAATGACATAACTTCCAACAATCTCGTCCATACATCAATGATAACAATGTTACATTCCTTCAACAATCTCCCATATGCCTTTGACATCAATAATAACAATCTTGGACAACGAATTCCTTCTTGACATCAATGACAACATTTCCAACAGATCGTTGGTTTTAGTTATTCATGTTGTTTGAATTCAATACCTATTAAGGTATACCCCTTGGAATATCCCTCCAGAGTTTAGTTGAGCTCAAAGTGCAGGGGATGAAACCCACTCCCATAGAGTTGACCTTCAACCCTCCACATTTTGTTGATGGACAAATTACACTTGCATGATGGCAGCCCTGACCTTGTGAGTGTGATTCTGTATTAGGAAGTGGAGTTGTGGTTTTGGGACATAACAGAATGGCGTCGTTGCCGGGGAAGAACTAAAAGGTTGTTCTATTTTATATACCCCTATAACATTCATCAAAGTTTGCATCAATTTGTTGCTTTCATTTTGTTGTGCATAGTGTTTGGACTCTCGTCAACTTACGCCAACAAAATGGCACTGTTGTCGGGGATAAAGTCACTTTAGTCGTCGTCGGGTCTAGGCAGTTGGAAAATTTTTAAACACCCTTGTAGCAGTCATGCAGTTGTGCATTTTGTTTGGGTAAGTTTGGCCTCTCGTCAACTTACGCCAATAGAATGGCGTCGTTGCCAGGGAAAGATTATTGTTGGGTTGAGAAGAATTTGTTAACTCTACTGGTTGGAGAACCCAGAATTATTTTGTGGCCTTGAAGATCGGTCACACTTCAAGGAATTTGCTCATTCGGTGAGGTGGCGACTCTGTTGTCAGCATTTGAAAAGTTTGTTCGTTGCTGTTCTAGTTGTGTTGGTGATTTGAACGCCCCAAGTTTGTGAGCAACAGCTGGTAAATTAAGGTACACATGGTTTCCTTTTATAACCAATTCAGACTTCCTCCGAAATACAAAAGCATTTATTCTATTAAGTCTTGTATTGCCCTACATGGTAGAAAATTTTAGTCATGGCCACTTGGCACGCTAATGACCCTAGGGCATGGCGTGACTTCTTCAGACTCGTGATTCCCTTTGCTGATTGCTAGGCATGCATGCTTTGGAGGATGGTGCTCGAAATAATTTTGGTGCGTTGATTTTTGCTTTGAAGTGCATGTGGCTAGGCATACTGTTTTGGATGACTTAGCACCTTATCATCCTTTGCAAAGGCACATATGAAGCGCATTAGAGGTACTTTTGAACTACATTATCTTTTAATCTTGTCCTTACATAAGGCGTGTGATGCCACTCTAGCGCGCGCCCAAACAAACTAGTTCTATTTCCCTTTGTCATGGCATGTGATTCCTTCTTCCTGATTGCTTCTTTCTTCATATGGGCGTGTTTCCTTTGGCTGGGCGCTTGATTTTCTATCGCTGCATTTCCTATATGATGATAGGGACTGCTTATTGATTTGGTACCTAAAATCTTTTGTCTTCATTTGCCTGACCAACGTGTGGGGTTCCTTCATGTTGTGCTCCTTCCTTTAGGTGAGTGTCGACTAGGCGTTCGCTAGGTGTGTAGGATTGTATTGGTAGGAGCTTTTGTCTTCTACAAGTGTGTGGAGCTCCTTAATTAGGCACTTTTAAACTTGTTTTGATTTTTTTGTTTTTTTGGAGTCTTCCCTTGGGCACATGAGAAGCACTTATGGTCTTTGAAAAAGAATTATTGCTTTTGATTTGCCTTACATAAGGCATGGATGATCTTTGTCACAGACACCTTTGCCTTTGTCTAGGCATGCTTCCTCTACTTTTCCAGCGCCAACTCTTTCCATAAGCACTTGTAACCTTTGTTTGAGGTGCTTTTGCCTTTGAATTTTTATATTTAGTTTATATATATATATTGATTTTAATTTATTATTTTAAATAATAAATATTAGAAAAAACAATAATTTTTTATAATTTTTTAATTTTGGATATTTAAAATAACACTTAAAAAAAATTTAACTTTAATAATAATTCATAATAAATTATTAATTATAAACTAATATATCAAAATTTAATTTAATGGACAAAAACAAATGTTCAAAAACTTGAGTTTTGAATGCGACTCAACAATTCAACATTTAGGAGTTGGACACACAGACATTCAACTTTGACCAAGAACAACTTTTGACGATGATGACTGAACATTAGATTTCGACAATACGATTATTGGATGTGGACAAGATGACTTCAAATTTGTAAGACAAACGATTATTTCGGTTTTGGACAAACAACTCAACGAGTCAACACAGACAATTGAAGATAACAAAGGAAATTCTAATTAGCACAATCCAATTTCAGATTGGGTACAATAGTGTTGAAAGCACGTTTCAGCCAGTTGCACGTTGCAAACCCAAAAAAATGCATTTTTATGTTTTATTCAGCATAAACATAAAAACACCTCTAAAAACATTGTAAAGTTAGTAAATTGCAAGTACATTGTGTATAGTTTTAGGTCAGTTTTATTTTACAGGGAGCTCCCCTTCTAATTTGAAAAGCAGTTTTACCACACATCTATTCCTTTTTGCGTCGCACTAAAAGATGCAAAATAAAACGCTAACAATGCATAGCTACAAAGTCGTAAGGAAGAAACAGTCTATGCAGGTGTTATAGTTTTACAAAGTCTTTCTAAAATTTGGCTTGAAATATACTTGGGACAACCATTTTACATTTGTTTTATGTTTTTTATATTATAAAATTTATTTAAAATATTATGAACTTTATAAAAGTTATTAAATATTTACCTTATATGTGCCTAGTAGGGTGTTAATTGCATAACTTTTGAATGGAAGGGTGTTTTCATTTGAAAATTGGTCAGATTGTGTGTAATAACCATATACAAATCCCTGTAAATTTGTTTTGCTCCAACACTGCCAAGTCTCCCATTGTAATTGTTTTTGTAATTTGCTGAAAAGAAATTATTAATTTAATATATTTCAAACTGTTAAGAGTTGCTTCCTGCAACTTTCCCACATTGTGTTTATTGGGGTCAAGCACATATGTACAAATTGATTTTGGTCCAGCTCTAAGAAGTCTCCCAATTTAATTGTGTCCATTAACCTAGAGTCTAGTGTAGTGTCTTGAAATGGCAAGGATCCAAACCTTTCTTTTTCCTGACTCTCAAAAGTTGAATGGAAAGAATTATAAAGTATTGTGACCTTGATCAGATTGTGTTGAAGAAAAAGGCAAAACTAGTTCAAGATCCAGAGGACTATGACAAAAGGCATAAGGAAGCTCTAATTCTTCTAAAGATGTTTGTTGTAGACTCATTGATCCCTGAAGTTCAAAGTGCCACTAATGCAGCTATGCTTTGAGAGAATTTCAAATCCAATATTAGACGTCAAAGGCTGGTCAGGCCCTACATTTGAAGAACTTATTGTGTTTTTTTTTCAAAGTTACACGAGGGTGTATACATCTCAGAATACTTATTGCATTTCAAGAATCCAAGTGATCAATTGTCAACTATCTAGAACCCAATGGATGATGAAGACATGGTAACATTGGTTTTACAGAATTCACCAACATCATATGATTCATTTGTTGAATCTTTATACTTGATTGCAGAGACACAAACACTTAGAAGGTATCAACACTTCTCTTGCAAAAAAAGAGGAGATAGGATCAGGTAGGTGCATCAACTTCAAAGTCTACAGAAAGTGCATTCAGTGCATGAATGAAAGGCAAATGAAGACAAAACACTTAAGGTGCATCAAATGACTCAACAAGAAGCGGGAGCATATCTAGAAATAAAGAGCAAAGTCCTTTTATTGTAATAAACCTGGACACTTTAGAAAGAATTGCCCTAAGAGGAGAAGTGACTAGAAGAAATCAAAGCATGAAAATGTTGTTGAAAGTGAAGAGCATGAAGTGAATCAGCCATAGGTGAAAGATGGATTTGTGTTTGTTACATCACAAAAATAATCTATGGAGTCTACAACCTTGTACTTCGATTCAGGTGCATCCAGACACTATACATGTCGCAAAGATTGATATGTATCTTTTACTGATGATACAAGTATAAGTAAATCTGTCACTTTAGGGGATAGGTGGACTCATTTTGTTAAAGGATGAAATAATGTTTGTGTCACATTGAACAATGTTGTTTATGCATTCAAGAATGTTCAATATGTTCCTAATATGAACAAGAATCTTCTTTCTATTAGTGAAATAACCAAGAATCCTACTCATTCTGTCAACTTTCAAGGCACTCAATGATGGTCAAAACTCTTCACAATGTCAAGATGATTGCAGTTGGCATTGTTGAAAAGGGATTGCACAAGCTTGTTGATCCCAAAACTGCAAATCACATGCACTTGTAGCAATGCAAAATATGAGTATACTTTGGCATGAAAGGTATGGGCACTTGAATTATCAGTATTTGTCTGCACTAAGCAAGAAAAATATGATGAATAGACTTCCATCTATTTACAAAAGTTGAGATGTACATACAAGATGCCAAATGGGAAAACAGAGTCAACACCCATTTGATAATGATAAAGCATGGAGGGCCAAATGAGTCTTGGACCTGGTTCATGCTGAATTATGTGGCCCACTGAAGACACCCACTGTGACTGGAGCCAAGTATTTCTCGTTGATTGTTGATGAGTTTTCAAGAAAGATGTGGGTCTACTTCTTAAAGTAAAAGAATGAATGTTTCATTTTTTAACATTCAAAGTCCCGGTTGAAAAGCACACAGATAGACCTATTAAGTCAGTGAGGTCAGATAATAGAGGGGAATTTACCTCCAATCAATTTAAGGAATTTTGCAGGAAGAATGGTATACACAAATAGTATACTACTCCACACACTCCATGGGAAAATAGAGTTGTGGAATAAAGGAATAGAATGGTTATGGAGATGGCAAGGTGCATGGTGCACAACTGGAATGTATCATATCAGTATTGGGTAGATGCTATGTATACAATTGTTTACATTCTTAACTGGAGTCCTTGTAAGGCATTGCAGAATATCACTCTCGAGGAAGCATGGTCAAGAATGAGACCATTAGTAAGTGACTTTGGTTATGGAGATGGCAAGGTGCATAGTGCACAATTCGAATGTGTCATAGGTATTGGGTAGACGCTATGTATACAATTGTTTACATCCTTAATTGGAATCCTTGTAAGGCATTGCAGAATATCACTCTCGATGAAGCATGGTCAAGAATGAGACCATCAATAAGTGACTTGCATAATTTCGGTTGTGTTGCTTTAGCACTAATTCTTAAGCAGAATAGGGGCAAATTAGATGCGAAGACTAAGCCATATATGTTTGTTGGCTCCAGTGAGAAATCCAAGGCATACAAGTTACTTGATGTCTCTACAAATAAGATTGTAATTAGTAGAGATATGGTCGTAGATGAGAAGATGCCTTTCTTCTCATATGATATTAAATCTGCAAATAGTATTGTATAGGAACCTGCTACTAATACTTATGGGACAAATTCTAGTGTGGAAGTCAAACAAGGCTCGGAGCTAGGAACGTCAAAAGGGTCCAATCCAAGGGGGATCTGATGAAGAGCAGGGTGATACCCAAACTCCAAAAGAGAGCCTGCAACAAAGACCAAAGTGGTATTATACCACGATGAAAGATGGTCAAGAGAATGAATTGCCAAAGGCAATGGAAGGTCGATCTTCAAGATTGAGGAAACACCTTGTGCAAGGTGGTGAGTAAATAAATTTTGTTTTTGTTGTGACCATACAAAAAAAATTGTCTTTACCCTATCTTCATTTCAAAACTTTGAATGTTCACATGACTTGTCACCTCTTGTACGTTATATTGTCAAGTTTGCTAACCCCGCACGTTTAAAAAGGGGGAGAATAATATTGAAATAAAAGCAGTCATTAGATGAACAAGTCATCCTAAGTAAGGAGAAATGTTTTTGGAAATCAACGTGCACCATGTATCATCTAGGCACACCTAGAAGCAATGAAGCGCGCCAAGGGCAAGATAGGCGCTCCTAGATCCAGGGAAATGCGCCGGAGGAATGGACAATGCTCTTTAAGTCATAAAGGTTGGCCAATTGTAAGGAAAGTTCGTTTAAAAAAGGAAAATGCGCCGAGGAGTCAATAGATGCGCTAAAGACCCAAAAAGCGCACTTCATCTTGAAGGAACGCCAGGGGGAAGTCAGAAGCGCAGCAAGGATCAAAAGAGCACGTCTAGTTTCTAGAAGCGCGCCAAAACCACAAAAAGCGCACCTACAGTATGAGGCACGCCTGGGGAGTCTAAGATGTGTTTAGGCTTTCAAAAGCACGTCATAAGTATAAGGGGCACGCCATCTGGTAAAGAGGAAGCACCCAACTTTGAAGAGGTGCACCAAGGAGAAAGGAGACGCACCATAAACAAGCGTGTCTAGAAAGTGCATCTAATTTAAGTTCAAGGTGCCAAACATTCATAAAATGCGCCAAGAGTAGAAAGAGATAAAGAAGGCACGTTCAGGTGTAATAAAGCACGCCTAAATCAAGCAAGGAGTGCTTCAAACAAGGTTGAAGGAGCTCAAATGGAGGAACAGGCACGTCTAAGCTAAATGAAACACGCCCTTTTGAAACTCGCTCAATTTCCTAACCAAAAATGCATCCCATGTCATCAAGAGTGTTTAAAATAGATGAAGTAATCATACAAACAAGTTAGTTTTGGACTAAGACGCTTGGTAAAAGATGGCGCACTTCCTAAATTCTCACTCAACATGGGGATGCGTCGGCTCTGAGGAAGGCGCACGTCATCTTGACGAAGCGCGCTTCACTCATCAAGGGCACTATTTTTTGTTTTCTTTGTTCTATAAAGGAGCCAAACACTCAAAACAGGCGCCTCAAATTCACTCTGAGCACGACAAATCCATTAAAGGCACATTTTTAGCATGTGTTAAGTGTCTTTCTATGCATTTGCAAAGAGGCGCAGTCAAGAAATTGAAGAAGCTACAGGGAGGCGCATCGGCACCAAAGGTGTAGCGCCTAACGAAAGTGGCGTGCTCATTGGTAGAGGGACACGCCTGGGAAGCGCGTAGCATGGCAAAGGAGTGCGCCGACTAATGGAGAGGTGCTTCTTTCTTTTCAAATGCTAAATTTAAGTTTGTTCTAAAAATTTTAAAAAGCAAACACAATAGCAGGTCGGCCACATATAGAGGAGCGCTCCCATCATGCACCTCTTCATTAAATTGTTGATTCTCTTTCTAATCCTTTTGTTTTATGTGATAGATAGTTCAACAAGCCCCCACTCAGGGCCCAGAGCCCCAACTTGATCTAGTTACTCACCTGAGAGCTCCATAACCTACACCAACGACTGAATTCATTTCAACTCCACCTTATGCAACAGATGACAAGCATGTTCTAGTTATTGATAAAAGTTAAAACACCATGCAAAATGATACATCATCTCCACAGTGTTTTGCCTTGCAAATGGGCTCCATGTACACATCTAGGCTTGTCATCTTCACTTCCTATAGTTGTCCGAGAAATCGAGCACTCTCCTTCATTACAATCTCTACTGGATGGTTAGCCACATAACATATGGAGAAGATATTGTTTTTGAAATTACAAATCTTACACAGCAGATTCCGATTGTGAGCAAAACTTTTGACAACTAGCACACCACCATGTTACTTCCTCCAATGATTGCATTCAAGGGCCAAGGCGATCAGCAACATATAAAGCCTGTTTCTATGTCTCCAAATACAACCCAGTTTCTTCCTCAGACCAATTTGAAATTAAACAAACTGATGAGGAACCCCATATTGCTCATCCCCTTCCTCAGTTTATAGCAGATCCTAATCCTAAGTGGTCCCTCTTTGATTGAAGATGAACTCTTCACAGCTTTAGTGTCAGCATCATCTCAACCTACTTCATTACCTCCAATATGTTCAGCTCTTAAGCAGGGAGGACGCCTGCTATCTTTCCTTTCATCAACTCCTATGGTTGACTTCCATGCTCCAGATCCAACAGTCTCCCACGGTACTATCTACCCAATACCATGATCTTATTCAATGTCAATCATTAGTTTCTGACACTTGGATCTCTAAGGGTCCTTCCAGCATCAACAAACCATTTCAATCTCCTAGATATTCCATTCAAGAGTTCCATCTCCTTTCATTAAACATTTAGATTATATTCATCTGTAGACTCTATCGTCATAATGTGTAGTTTGCATGTACTTCATACCCTACTTGATTACATCTTTCGTTGACTTGTCTTGGCAGCTACAAGATGGTTTTGGTTCATCCATCAAAATTGGGGACAATTTTCTGTAAGCAAGAAGAAAATGATGAGGACGTCAGTCATAGTTAGTTTATTAGCTAGAGTTAAATATTCTATATCAGTCAAATCCATATTCAAGTGTGTTGGTGGAATTATTGAAAGGGTAGATATAAATAAATTCAAAGTACATGGACCCTTGGAACAGCTAGAAAGGGTAGATGGAAATAAATTTAAAGCACGTGAATAGCTGGAAAAATTAAATATCATTGTAATACTAAGTTACCGGTTCACTGCAAAACTCCCCTTGATTTGGGTCCAGTTCGTACCCAAACCAGTCCACTGTGGGTGCAGACAGGGTGCTGCTAAACAGAAGCTGGGGGTGTTTTGCAGCGCCCAGGGCAAACCTGCAGTGAACCCTGCAAATTCTCTTACTTTTTTTTTTTGCTTTTTAGACCCCGTGGATTGATCAGTCAACATAAACCTAATCCTAAACCCTAAAAATTACTTGAAACACAAAAACAAACACATTTACGTCATCTTGAAAACAAAACACACAAACCAAATAAACTTGCTGAATTCTCATTCTTGCTTGTCATTGCACATATAGAGCTGAAGATTGATCATTGAAGGTTCCAACGAGGTTGGATTGCTTATCCTGTGTGTGTGCAAGAGCCCATTCGCTGCCAAGGAGATTGTGGAGCAAGGTTCTTGGATTGGAGGAAAGTTTTTTTTTTTTTTTTTTTTTTTTCATTTTTTCTTCTACAAACAAACCCTCTTGTTTTGTTTCTTTTGGTTTTGTTTTTCATTCTTCTATGTTTAAATGAGTTGGGATATATATATTTTTTGTTTTGATTTGTTTGGAATGTGATGTTTTCCAAACTTGTTGCCATAAGGATTACAATGGTAGTCAATACTAACTTCAAGGGCCAAACCCACTTCAAAACTGTAACAAGAATGTACATAATCCTAGGTGTAGTAGGATAATATTTTGTATTTTATATTTCCTAACTGCACTAGAAGCTGAACAATCATCCAAAAGATGAATTGAACAGCCATTTTGCTATTGTTAAATATGTACATTCTGAATGACTGAAGTAGAAGTTTTCCTTGAATATTTTTTTCTGGTTGTCTCAATCCCGTTCATTTCATTTGTCAATATTTTCTTGCATTACATTCCCAGGCCTGACATTGGTATCAAAGCAGGATGAAGAGCTTTGGCTGAAAGGGGAAGGTTGATATGTAAGGAGAAATTTCTGCAAGCAACAAAATTTGTCATTCTTATGTTCTTTAATATCTTCTCCATTCTGATGTTCATACACATCTGATTTTTTATGAATCCTTGTTTATGAAACATTGAAATCCTATGGCATATGTTTTCTAATGAATTGTTGTTATATACTTGTGTAATCCAAATTTAATTGTATTTGTTTCCTCCAAGCAACTGCATGCATATTCGTGGCCGATTGTTGTTTAGGACTCCATTTATATTTCATTTGCCAGACAAAATGGATATTATTTGCCATGGGATGATTTTTAATGCATTTGCATATTGTGTCAATGCCACTTCATATTCTCCTGCTCCAAACAATTAATTGCCTTCTGCTGTAACATCGTACAAATGTTGTCAAGGAAGGAAATGAATGGCACGAGTCAAAAACTACTAATATCATGGAGGACGCAGATAGTTACTCAAAGCCAAACAAAGATACAAACGCCAAGAAGAAAAGATGATAGTAGTTTTCAAAGGTTGCAACTAGTATATATAAAAAAGAGCAATGAATTGGCATCTAAAAGGCGCCATCAACCATTCCTCCACTTGATACTCTCGGGCATCACGATTGAATGATAAGAAAAGCTTTGGGTGACTAGGGACTATGTGCAAACAACTTAAGAAACCAGAGGCACCACTAGCCATTGGGATACATAATCCAACCCTCCAATGCATGTTGTAAGCTGTGCGGAAGTGCCAAGAACAAGAATGAGCATGGAGAAGACACCGGGCTCCTGTTCGCAAGTATTCATAATGACATTCCATTTTGTGAATACTCTTCTCTGGTAGTCAGATTCATGGTGTTTACATTTTTGGTGGCATTTACATGAGCAAGAGAATGTTAATATTAATATGAAGGCTTCTTCTGTAATGGTGGAACTTGACACAATTGACTTCAAAAAATACAACGTATTGCAGCTTCTAGAATTAAGACAAAGATGAGATTGGATTTTTGCAGGAAGAAGCTTTGGCAGCTGATGAAGGAGAACGGCCACCTGCCTCTGCAACTGCTCTCAATTAATGAAATGCGGGCTTCATAGACCTTGCAAAAAGCTCCATGACGAGCTGTGACACCATGAAGGCATAGCCTCTTTATTCTACAATGTGACCAACCTCCTTCAAATCTGTAGTGGCTCTTCACATTCTACCGGTTATGTCGCCAGTGGTCACAAATTTCAGCTTTCATTGGACTCCTTAGCAAGGTTTTTGGGGTAATTTTTTTAATATAGTCCTATAATTGGGTGCTTTAAATTTGAAGTCATTTTTATATAGTCATGAGGGTGATTTTCATAGTGAAGTTTAAATAGTCAGGGGTTTTTTAAAAACTTGTCATTTAATCCATTCTATAATTTTGTGGGACGGGAGATTTTTTTAGGATTGTTGAATACCTCAAGCATAAGTTGTCATTTTTTTTTGCAAAATCAAAACAAAATTTGCAAACCAAAACAATTGCAATGTTCGGTACACAAGTTACCTCTAGTTCACATTTACAGGTCAAGTCGTCATGATTGAACTACTATACCCAACGCTACATAGCTACAACAACGGCGTATGTGGCTTTGTCCCAATAAATCGCTAGGGAGAAATAAGGACACTTTCGTTTTCATTTCCCTTCGTTATCCATTCATCGCTATTGTAAGATGTAAATCCTAACTAAAAGAAATTTTTATTTCTTTCTAAGCAAGTGTCATTGATAGGATGAATCCTTTTCACGTGTTGCTTATGTGCCGCGTACCTCCCTGCTTTCATGTGCTTTAACGTTTCTTTCACGTATCGACATGTATATAGAAAGAACGGGCTTCTTCCATGTACCGACGGGTATATCAGAAGGGCGAGCATATCAAGAGGTTTGGTATATTGGTCTGGCAGTATATAGAAAAGGAAACCTATTGGAGAGATAAGGAACCAATTCATCTCCACTTGATAGCAAAAGCCATAAGGTGTTGTGAATTGTATTCTCTTTGAGCATTATCAATGAAAAATGACCTAAAAGTGAATATACACCAATGGCATGTTATCTTTGCAAATTAATGTCAACAACAAACAAGAAGCAAAGATAATATCAAAATGTTGGCGTCAATACAAGGCCCTATTCATGCAGTTTTGCAACCAATACAAGATGTTGCAGCAAGAAATCAATAGGTTGCAAAATCAACAACAAGATCAAACACTCGATGCCTCACTAGAGAAGAAAGATGATGTCAACAATGGCGTTCCTTGTTCAAGCAATTCAACTCGAAAGGATGCTAAAGACAAAAAGTCCTTGAAGAAGAATGATAAGCCCCCTCATGTGTCACAAAAAAGTGTTGCAAAGAAGAAAGATGTTGATGTCCCTTCTTCAAGAAGTACAACTCAAAGGCAGGAAAAGAGAAAAAGTCTTTGAAGAAAAGTGTTGAGCCCCCTCACATGCCACAAAAAAAGTTCGTTGATTCTAAATCAAAAAGTGTGTTGTCGAATCCCATCAAGGATACAATACCTATTAGTCCTCCCATTATTGAACGTCCACTAGTCGTGTGTGTATAGGAGACAATAAAACCCAACAAACATCGCATTGGTCTAGGGTATACATGTGTTGTAAATTTTCATGTACCAAAATATTCCAAACCAATCCAATTTTTATCCAAAGGTATTCAAAACAATAGTCCGGTTGAGTCTTCATCTGTTGGTCAGTCTTGTGAAATTGACAAGTTGTCATGTCAATCAAAATCAACTTGCACTAAAACCCAACAAGTCCAAACTTGTTGTCAATATGGATGTCGAGGACATACCTCCTATGATTGTTTTGATCTAGATTCCACAAAACAATGTTATGTTTGAGATCCAGCAACAAAATCAATGAGGCATATGCATTTTGGATGGATAGATCATTCCAGATGGCAAACAGAGACTCGCCTTTTGTCAAAATCCTATAGGAGAGTCCAATCCACTATTTCAAATGATGGCTCGTCTCCTCCTGAAGTGAATGTTGTTGTCAATCCAGTTGTTAATAAATTCAAGATCACAGATATTTTTGAGCAATGGTGTGGAAGCCTATTGAGCTTGTCTACTCATGATGCGGGTGTTGTTGTCAATCCAATTGATGATGAACTGAGCATTACAAATATTGATACTTGTATTATTGAGCGACAACCTACTAAAAAAATGTAGAGCTACACTCAATTCCCACAGAAGATAGTTATGCTCTCAAACTCTATGGTGTTGACAAAAGCAGTGACTTTTTGTACCTATGATTTCCCATTAAGATATTGATAATGAGCACACTAATGCTGCCAAATATGCAACTCAATATAGATTATTTCAGGCCATGGATAATGCCTCTTGTTGATCATACTTTGCAGAGTTGTAAGTTGAAAACCCGAAAGGGCAGCTTACAAACTCTTCCCATTAAGTTGAAAACCCGAAAAGGCGACTTAATAGAGACTCGTGATGAAAACCCGAGAAGGTGTCATTGAGTTGTGCATTTCTATTCATAGGTTAATATATGTTGTTCTTTTTCTTGGGGAGCCTTTGCAATAGCTCCCCACTCTCATCTAACAAGGGGGAACATCAATATTCAGATTTTGAGTTCTTCGAACATGGTACTTAAAGGAACATCAAAATTCAAATTTTGAGCTCTTCAATCATAGTACTTGGAGATTGCTCACATTATCCATTGAGGATTTGTCATTGCAGCATATTTCCGCTTATCACTACATCTCAGCAAGTAATGTTTAGCTCAACACCTAAACACCTGAGATTGCACACTTCATTTTGGTTTTGATGACTATGCCATGGAGCGAAATCATCATGTGCCTACATTTTCAGCGCAGTTTTTCCTGCCACACAAGCAATTTTTTATGTCTCAACATGTGTCTTTATTTAACAGCATTATGGATGACAAGTGGTTCACATTTTCAGCTTGACAGAAATTCAAGACATTAAATGCATGCTTCAGCACACTTTTGGACTACTCATGAGAACAATTAGCCTAGGTTCTCTGGTTTTCACTCACATAAGTGACAAAGACATAAGTTGAACAGCCTTCTTCTACAAATTTCATCACTCAAAATAGAAAATGGTGGTGAAAAACTTCATAACAAACAGGAATGGTATTCTCTCAAAATGGGATATAGCATCATGGAAAGCTGACTCGACTTGAGAAAACAAACTCAAGTCTAAATACCAAGTCCATATCTCGGTTCTTGAAAAATTGCAGAAGGAAATCACTTAGGAAAAACCTTTGCAAAACACTGGAATTTCATATCAAGAAAAAGAGGCCCCATAAACAAGTTGGCCAATGTGCAACACAAATAATGGTTTTACCACTACCCCTACGACTTAAGGGGGGATGTAACAATAATGTACATAATACTAGGTGTAGTAGGTGATAGCACGCTTAATGAACATGCTCTACTTCCCTATACACTCTATGACCGATTATCTAGTCTAGCAACCACTAACAGTTTTGTACAAACTTACTGTCATGAGGGTGATAGGAACCAGGCAGGAACAATAAAGATTTACACATTAAAAGGTAGATAGAAATCAATCTCAGTTGTGCGACAGGAATTTGCAACTAACCTTCACACAATGCATTCAGATTTCATCATAAGGGACTGGGTCAATAAAGACAGTAATAGACAGCATTACATATCACAGATCCATAACTTAAACATGATACCAACTTATATTGTGAAATATCAGATTACAAATATCTTCGATTACATACATTGCCCAGATGGATGGACCAGCATTGGATTACTAGTCGCCTACTACAATGCTCGTCCTGTCGTTTCTACATACCAATCATCTCGTCAATGGTTTCCTCCCCTTTCACACAGTTCCGCATTCTCGTTCTTCTCTTCCCAATATTCATTCTCACAATCCCATCATTTTTCTTTTACAACCTCTATCTCTGTTGCGCCCTCTGGCTCAATCGCTCACTTCCAATTGTACGTCCTCCCTTGCTCGATGCGGCCTTTCTCTGGTCGGCCTCCTTCCAATTTTCTGTGCGTGGCCTTCAACAAATTGGTCTCTCTCTGCTCCTCGGTCCTCTCGACCTTCTCTTCCAATCGCCCTCCTCTCAAGTCTTCTGCCTCTATCCATCCGCCTCCTTCCACCCTTCTATGCGACGTCCTCCTTAAAATCTCCTTTCTCCATTCGTCTCCCCTCTATAATGGTCGCCCCTTCTTAAAAATCTGTCGTTTTCCTTATTCATCGGCCTTATTTGATTATTGGCCATTTTCTTTTTCGACCTTCCCACCGACCTTCCTCGAGCGGCCACCGTTTCTCTCTCTCTCTCTCCTCCTTCCATAACCGTCTACCAACTCTAACATTTGTCTTCTACCGACGCCTCAACTTCTCCTTCCTACGCAGAGATCCTCCTATCTTATTCTTTCCACTGTCTTCTTTAATCATTCAGCTGCTCCTTTTTGTAACCGTCCCTTTTCTAGACCCTCCGTCTTCTCTCTAACTTATTACCATTTCACCAATGCCACCCCTGCTGACAATTTTCTAGAAAAAAACTACAACTGACGACAGTAACCGTTCGTTTTCCCAAGCTTGTTCAATTCTTGCAACCGTTACAACTTCCTCAATTCATTCAATTCTCTTGATAACCACTAATTTAACTATTAATGTTCCTGTCGTTGTGGCGACAGTGTCATGTCCCAATATTAAGGCATTGTTTAAATTAAAGATTTAAACATCATGAGAAAGGCGGTGAAGTCGCTCTCGTAAAATATGGTGTTTGTCTTGTCCTTTCTATCATCGATTTGGATGATATTTAATAAACATATATAATATTATTAATGAATAATATTAAATAATATTATTATATTTTTAATACAATTGAAATATAAAATATTTATTAAAGAATATATTATTATATTTATAAATGACAAATGATAAATATAAACATAATATATAATATATAAATAAAAATAAATATATATATATATATATATACATATAATATAAATACTAATATAAATAATAATAATATAAATATAAAGACATAAATATATAAACTAAATAGCATAAAGGCAGCCCATATTAGAAGCTGCGTTGAATCATAAAGGGGCAGTTATTATTAAATTTGTAAACTAATTTTAAAGAGCATCGATGCCCCAATAACAGCAGCAAAGGCAGCATTGAAAAGAGTTGCGAATTCAAATAAGATTAGTTATGAAGAGGGTCGATACTTAATAAAGATAAAGGCAACGATGCATATTATTATGAAGAGGTACATCCATTCATAACGGATGCCTCCATTTGAATGATATATGATATTCTGATCAGTGGAGAGCAAGTTAAATGGTAATAACAATCAGAAATATTTCTGATTTCTGGGAAAATCAGATCTAAATATTAAGTTGCAGCAGCATAAAGTTTAAACCTTCAAGAGTTTCAAGGTTACAAGGTAAGTATTATCTTAGTAATATATATATATATATATATATATATATATATATATATATATATATATATATTATGATGAGTACCATAAGTAATGATAAATATATATATATATATATATATATATATATATATATATATATATATATATATATATATATATATATAATTAAAAGATTGTTGTGAGTATCATGATACATATATATATCAGCATTATGAAATTGGCTATGAAATATAGATTGCATTTACAACACTTTGGTATGCTCAAACTCAAGGCCTATCTATTTCTATTGCCTTCAACCTATGAGTGAGTGGCGTGGTGTTGCTAGGGAGAGGCGGAGTAAACCTAGCCATCAAGTTGGTGTCATCGTGCCCTAGGCAAGTAAATCCCCATCCATGGTTGAGGATTAGAAGAGAAATAAGGATTGAGACTTGAGCATAGCTAATACATAATGTGATCATTTGGTATGATGAAGTATATCGAAATATGTTCAAGTTAATACTTAGTTATTCCTATTGCCTACAACCTTAGGAGAGGCGAGCTGTTGTTAGGGAGAGGCAGAGTAAATCCAATCCGTGAGGTGGTGTCATCGCGCCCTAAACAACTTAAATTGTTAGGGAGAGGCAGAGTAAATCCAATCCATGAGGTGGTGTCATCGCGCCCTAGACAAGTAAATCCCCATCCAGGGTTGAGGAATAGAAAGGAAGTAAGGACTATGACTTGAACATAGTCAATATTAAATTGTGTTATGAATTGAACTGAATATGGATTATGCTATTATAGATAAGTTCAATATTATCTTGATTGAGTGACCTTTAATAGTTCTAATGTCCCTTTCTAGTGATAGTATTGTGTGTAAGTAAAGAAATCAGGAATATCCTAAAAGGGGACATTATAGACAGGAACTTCCTTCTACTCTTATCCTGTCATCTGACCCAACACAACAAACCAAAAATCGACTGCTAACATAAATTTCGAAAATTTGAAGATACCCCTGCATCAGTAGGATAATATTTTATATTTTATATTGCCTAGTTGCACTAGAAGCTAAACAGTCATCTAGAAGATGAACTGAATAGTCATTTTCTTATTGTTAAATATGTACATTCTAAATGAATGAAGTAGAAATTTTCATTGAATATTTTTTCTGGTCATCAAGGTCCCATTCATTTCATTTGTCAATATTTTCTTGCATTACATTCTCAGGCCTGACAAAAACAAACCCAAATTCACTGTTGTGGAAGTATGTTGACATGATACAATAGGTTCCAGGTGGTGGGGCATATGTTCATATTTGAAGTGAGTGTGGTGTCAAATACACAAGCTTATAAAGTGGGGCGAAAGCTCATTTGTGTGATATTCCTATGGGCATCAAATCTTGCCCAAGCAAAAAGGATGCACCTCTGCGAACATCTAGAGTGTTGGAATATATCAAAGAGCAAGAGCAAGCAAAAGAAGTAGTTGCCCTTAGAACAGGCCATCTTTTAGCAAAGAGAGGATCTTGATCAAGGAGGCCCACTATTTCCTCATTTTTGGCCACATATGAATAAGAGTCTACTACACATAAGAGAACGAAGGGGCCATTGAAAAGGGCATTTTACAATGAATCTTGAGAGATTATTGATAACATTTTGCAAGATACATTTATGCAAATGGTTTGTCTTTCAAACTTGTTCAATCACCATATTAGCAAGAAATGGTGAGGAAAATTAATGAGGCTTCAAATGAGTACATTGGCCTAGGTTTTGAGAAGGTGTGCAACAACTTATTAACAAAGGAGATTAAACTTGTAGAAGATTCATTGCAGCCCCGTTAGGGATTTGTGGATCGAGATAGGGGTGTCCATCATTTATGATGGATTGAAGGATTCCAAAAATTGGCCCTTGATCAATGTAATTGCAAGGGAGTCCATCACTTTGTTTTTGTTTTTTTTTAATGGGTTGATAAGGCCCAATTCACCTCCAATTGTGAAGGTGCAAAAGGCATTTTCTAGCATGGTCATCAACCAACTTTCCAACAGTGAGAGGGCAACAAATTTTAAGCAAATGATCCTAGATGACACTTGGTGGGATCGTGTGGGATATCTTTTTACTTTCACTAGGCCCATCATGAGTATGATCCATTTTACTAACATGGCTAAGCCATGCTTGGGAGAGGTATATGTGGTATTGACTCAATGATTGAGAAGATGAAGACCATCATAAATGAGAATAAGCAAGATCCTGAAGAAACTTTTGTCAAACAAGTGCATACAATTCTTGTTGGGCGGTGGAACAAAATGACCACCCCACTACATCTACTTGTCTTTGCATTGACTCCAAGATATTACAACACTGAGGTCATTTCTTTGCTGAGGAGAGTTGCACCATACAAAGATGTAGAAGTTAGCGAAGGGTACAAGCTAGCATTTACTATACTCTTCCCTAATCCTAATGTGGAAGATGTAGTTATAGATGAGTTTGTTGATTTTGTAGACTCTAATGGTCAAAGTGTTTCTAATCTTCGTGACAAGTATAGACAGATGCTCACAATTGGTGGTTCTTCCATGGCCAAACATTCCAACACTTACAGCCTCTTGTGATCAAAGTTTAATCACAAGTTTTTTATTTTTGTTTCAAACTCTCTAAATTTGGATTTTTTTATTTTTGAAATGATTTTTTTCAAGTTTGAAGTTTGATTTATAACTTTATAATTCTAAACTCTCTAAATTTGTCTCAATAGTTTTTCAGTTTGTCTTCATCTAAGTAGAATCGAAGTACATACTCCATCCACTCAATAAAATGCAATCAATTAGCATCAAAAAAGTTAAGAGGAGTTAGTTTATGTGCATTTCAACTTGCACCTTCTTTTGCACAGACAAAATGACTACAAGGGTGGGTCAATGAAGCTGCGGAATGTCGAAGCAAACGGACTTGGATGCTTCCACTGCCCAACAATCTTCATTTTTTGAGGAGTTAGATAACCAGCATCATTTTAATGTGAATGCCAATGGCACTCCTTGTGGTTCTTCTAATCTACCTACATCATCTAATGTCAATGATGATGACGATGCTCTTTATGAAGAGCCATATGATGATGAGTATTGATTTTATTCTTTTAATATTGAACAATGAATATCTATCTATCATGACATTCAAGTTTGACAATTTGACATCAAAGTAAGATTTTATGGTTGTTTTGTTTATTATATGCATGTTATGTGGTAATCTGAACTTAACTCCTCTTTTTAGACTAAAATATGTATAAATTTATGTTTTTTATTTTTTTGTATGGATGTAGACAATACATACCCAACCCCAAAAAAATTGTCAAACCGGCGTTACCCAAACCAGTAACTTAGTTAGCCTATATATACAAGCTTCTCTTTTATAATTAGACTTTAAGAAATACAGTCATATGAATTGCTGATCCCATTCCATAAAATAAAATCTTTGAGAGAAGACTAGAATCGATAAAGCAAAGCAACTTCCTCGTAAAATTAAGTAATAAACCATGGAGTAAGCACAAGGTCAGCTTCCCACATAAAGTCTACACTGACTTCTGAGGAAAATGTTACCAAGCTACGAGAACTGACCAAAAATGGATCATCATTTCACTCTGCGTGCTTAATTGGCACCATGACACAAGCATGGCATGACATCTTTTTGCAACTCAAACTAGTAGCAGAAGCCTCTATGTCAGCAACAGCAGTCATTATTTGCCAGTAACATTTGCATCATCGCATAAGGCAACATTCTTGACACCATCATTTCACATTGTTCCAGCACCATCACATTGTGTCATTGCAACATCAAGGACAATACAAAGTCATATAACAAAAAGTACCCAAGCGATTGGGCTTCCATGACAGTTTCATAGCATATTGCATAAATATGCCCTTCGTATTGCAAAATGGTTGGTCGTTTGTTGTTTCTAAAATGGCTAGCTTTTTGTTAATCACTGATGCTCTTTGTGCAAGTTGCATGTGTATTTTATCTGTTAAGAACAATACAAATACATCATCTTTTTAGAGTTTTATTTTTTGTTTAAGGAAAATTGCCCACTTTTTTATGTTACCTTCAGCTAGAATGCCACACCTGAGGTATCTATTCCGTTAAACTCACCCAAAACTTGCACCTGCCATTTAACTGTTGAAGTCAAAATATTATACATTAACATGTCTTTTGTCGGAGATTCGAACCTAGATCTTTGGTGTAAATGGGATATGTAAACTTGGATCTCTAGCCTTTGCTTTGAAAGACCCATCGATTTATTACTTGAGCTCATCCTGATCGACTAGATCTTATTTGAGTTGCATATGTGATTATTCGTTGTGTATGTATACATTGAAAACAGTAAACACATGTTGGTTTTTCTGTAACTTCTCAGACATTGCATAATTCTATGCTTTGTTATTTCAGTAATGACATTTCCATCCCAAGTTGCACAGTAGGAGCATATGGGAGAGTGGATGGATTACTAGGAAACCACAAGGCCAACTCACACACCCCTGCCTTCTTCACCCCAGACACCATTAAGCCATCCACAGTTTCCATCTCCACTGCTCCCCAGAAAGAGTTAGGTGCAGCCTTTCTCTCAACGATTCAACTTGGCTATAGCCTAGAAAACTAAGCAACGAATCATACGAAAATGCATACCCTAGAAAACTAAGCAATGAATTACACACAAATGCTTATTTCTTCAAACCAACACTGCCACCCTACAGCTCTACTCATTTCCAAACGTCACAATTAATGGAAGAAAACATAGGGGGAGATGGATAAATGGAAGTGCACCCCGCCATGCCGAAATCATAGGTTTCAAGTGCTAGCCGGTCCATCGAAAATAATAATAATAATGTCCTGAACAGCAGAACCCTATCTACCACTGGAGTAAACTTGCAAAGACTAGAACAAATTCATAATCTCCTGAACAGCAACACTATACATGAAAGTAAAACTCTCTTTCAGCTTATATATTTTTGGTGAATCACTTATGGGTATTGCATAGACATTGAAATTGCCAGGTGAGCATGTGCAATTCTGACCTTTTCTTACACGGCTGTTGAATTAAAAGCAAAACAATTCTCTAATTTTCTTCAATCAGATAATCAAAAGTAGTGAGAGATCGATGTAAAAGAAGTAATGGAGCACCTGGTCCTGCATCATGGGCAACGGTGCCTGTGATGACGAATATGCCTGCGCCTACTGAAGCCCCTATACCCAGCAATACCAGATCAAACACACCCAGCCTGCGCACTAATCCTTCTTGGCTTATATCAGTAGTTACTCTGTCTAATTTATACGTTTTGGCACGACCAGCTGCTCTCCCAAATTGTGTGAGCCATGATGGTCTTTTCATCCTCTGGTCCATTTAAACCAGAATCGAATAGATACTTACTGACAATATTTGGTCTGAAGAATCCGACATTCAATATATTTATACCCCTGGGACGAAGTGCATCTTTTAAGGTCATGGTCCTGTGGAGAGGGCTACTTTAAAACTGCTATATTTAATAAACATCATCCAGTTTAATAGTTAAACAGTTAATAGGAATTTAATATCTCATCCACATGAAAATATGGTAAATATTTGTCTTATTTTTTCTGTTAAAATTGACTTTTGACTGTTGAAGTGGATGATGTTCAAGAACAACCCTTTAAAACAATGAATTTGAGAAATTTTAGGAGCCTTTAGCAATTAGGGGTCTATGGATTTTATGCCAATATGTAATGTTAAAAATTTAATAGAATTTTTAGGACGTTGGTGACTTCATGATTTTTTTAGCCATAGTCAATGTTAAAAAATATTATAGCTATTTTCTCTTTGGTTGTGTTGTTTTATGTTTAAGGCTCCACCTTGCTTAGACTTTTAGATGTGACTATCTCCACCCATCTTTTTTTTTTTGTGATATAATGTATTTTAAAAGATTTTTATAGTTAATTCAAATGCCTATTTTATCAAAAAAATTACAAATGTCTTCTAATGATGTCATATGACAAAAAAACTCCTAAGTTAGTGGGGAAATTTCCAGCCCCATCCCAAAGACAACAATTAAAAATCTAAGAACTAAAAAATAGGGGCTCATATTTTCAAGGATAAGATTCCAATTTATTCTGCAACAATTTTATTCTCACTTCATGGGACCATCAGTTCCATAAAATCTTTCCTAAAGCCTCCTCCATTGGATGACTTCCTAATAGGAGTTTGCTTAAGCAAGAAAGTAATTAGTGGATTTTTGCTATATTTTGGGTATAGACTTAGACATGGTTCCATCGAGAGGGCTTGCTTTTACTATGTGGACAGTCATATGGAATTGGAATTGGAATTGGAAGAGAAACCTTTTTTATTTGTAACTGAAGAGGTAAAACTAAAGACCCCTTATGATATCTAATGTAATAAACAATCACAATCAATAATCAATCTAGATAAAAGTTGAATCTAGATGTACATATTTAGATCTTGAATTGAAACATAACTAAAATAAATGTGTATCTTGATGTTAGTGAGACGAAAACTGATTTGATTGTGATAGAGGATTGATATCCAAAATTTGAGACTAGATGTGGAAATAGACAACTAAGATGAATGTTTAATATGAAATTTGGAACTATGCATGAATACGTATCAAACTTGCACTTACAACCCTAACCTTACATATATGGCCTTGAACCTCTTTCTATAGCCTTGAAACTTCTATGTATCCTTAAACCCTAAAACTTTAGAACTTTGATACTTGCAATAAGTGTTTACTTGTACCTACACTTGCAAATAGAAGATTTGGCAATGATAAAAAACCATTGGAGCTTGCTAAGCTAAGCTATGGAAGTGTACTAACTTCCCCCTTACATCTTGGTCAAACCTCATTGATTATTTCAACAATTTTTTAAAAAGTTAGAAGACACACCAAGCAATATATACAATGATGCATAAATCGTTAACTATGACATGATACAATGATAATGAGAGCTTGAGACTTGATACAATGAATACATATGTAGTAGATTAATTGCAAAAATTAGGGTTTGATATTTGTTAATACAAGCATTAATGTAATTTAGGATGACTAATGCAAAATAGAGCTATGATAGAGGTGTTAGTGGTTCCAAGTATTTTAGTCCATGACAAAGGGTGATCTTATCATGATTGTTGATGATGAAATGACATACAAGTGATGTCCTTTAATACATTTCCTAAGTGCACAATTTAAACCTTTTTGGTGCAAGAGTTGGAAAGTAATGGCTAGTTGGAAATAAGTTGACCTACAACCATAGTTGATTTTGAAATTAGATAAAGAGAATCAAGGGTGCATGTGTGGCCCTAAACTAGGGCAAGGTTGCAAGTGCAGTTTAGACCTTGTGGGCATACAAAAAAATCACAACACACAACTTTTTGGGGATGAGCCAAAGCAAACTACAAGTAGGAGCTACTAGAAACAAGTTTAGAGCCTAGGGATTTGAATTAGATCAACTAGTTGATAGTTAAGAGGAATACTAAGTGGAAGTCATCTACACCTCTACATTGACTTGGCAAGTCAGGTCTATGAACTTGTTCCCCTCTTGATGTTATGGGACCTTTTTTCTAAAGTGAAAATAATGTTGTTTTCTATGTAAATAAACCTTTGGAATTATAAAGGGGATAAAAATAATTGTTATTTACCTCTTTGGTTAAAAATGAAATTATGTCATTTCTAGATTTAATTACCTTTAAAAAAAGGTAATAAAAATAAGTGATTATCGGCAAAGAATAGTCCCAAGAGATAAACAAGGGAAAATAATTAATTTAATTTTTATGAAAGGGTGTGTTAGAGTCTGCAAAATCCTTAGGGTTCTTGGTGAGGGGATTGGAAAAATTTTGCCCGCGAAGCTTTTAAACCCTGGCCTTAGTTTGAAACTAGTTTAACATAGTCTATTATGTCAGTGACTTGTTTAGATGGTGTCTAGCCCTTAAGTGTTGCCCTAAAGCCCATCTTCCTATTGTATTACCAACCCCTAAAGCCTAATGTACCGCCTAAGGTTGTTGTTTCATCTATTTAATATTTGCATAGGCGCTAGTTCCATTAAGCACTTTATGACCATTGTCTTTTGTTCAAGTGTCTCTTTCCAATTGCATCGCAAGGGTCTGAGTGTAGCGTAGCATTGTTCTTACCCAATTGCTTAAAATTATGTTGATGTGCTAGTGCCTCCACGTGTCCCTAGTGGTGCCACCTGTTTTAATTCTCATAAGTCCCCTTCACATATTCCTTGGTATAAACAAGCATGTCTTGTTTTGCCATGTGGCAACTTCTCATTGCCTCAACACTTGAACTTACTCCCAGCGCAACCTTTCTTTAATTAGTTTGTTTAAAAGTTGGGCCGGTGCGCTAGTAAGACATGTGGCCTCAAGGACATCTCAATTAAACAGGTCTACCAATGTATCTTTCTGATTAACAACTAGCATACTTTGAATGAATGAATGAATAGATTTTAATGATGTCCACAAGACGAAGCAGCCTAAGGGACCAAGAGCCGCAGCCCTAAGAAATCTTCAAGATCTTTTCGATGTCACTTCTCCTGCCATGAATTTTAACTAAGAAACCTGCAGTTATGTGTAGCCTTGATTCCTCAAAGATCTCGATAATACTACCCACCTTCAGGTTGTCTTCATACTGACTTTGAATGTCTTCATAGGCATCACATTCAAAGATGAAGTGCTATTTAGTTTCCACCACTTTTTTGCTGCAGAAGATGCAGATCCTGTTTTCCCACTCTTCTTTGGGGACAATCCATCTACCCATTTCGCATCTCCTCAACTGCGCCATTAGAATCCTAGCTTTACCTTTAAGAGTGGCATGCAAGTAGTCTTGTTCACCATGTTCCCACGTGGGGTTGAACTCTTTGACATAGTATGATTTTTTATGGCCAATCTGCTTAGTCCACATGGCAATCCTAAACTTTTCTAACACAAATTTCTTAATGTCTTCTTTAGTTTTAGGACATTCGTGGAGCTTAATATCCCACTTGTCTAGCCACTTGTTGTTCTGCTTCATCCAAGTCTTCTTTCTACGATTTAACCCCTCCTCCACCACCACCTTAGGCCATCACTACTCTCCCATGTTCTCCACCTTCCTTATGTACGTTATCAATCGAATTATAGCATATGCCTCCATTGGGAATGAGCCCGCCTCAGCTAATAGAATCTCATAAGGGACAGTAGCCTTGACCTTAAGGTTACTAGTAATAAGATGCTTTTGTATTCTCTCTAATTGTCTCCACTTGTGATTTGACAAGCTATTTCCCCAAACCTCACACCCATAGAGGACAACCGGCGTGACTAATAGCCCAAAAAGAGTCTTCGTGGTTTTCCAATCCCAGAGATCCACTTTCCTACACGTGTTCTGGAGCAGATAAGAGGCCCTCTAACCTCCTTGGATCCTTTGCGTTCTACATGTATCCCAACTCAACCTGTTGTGGAAAATAATTCCCAAATACTTCTATTCTTCTACGATATCCAACAGGCTCCCATCAAAAATGAAGTTGACTTGCTGCTGCTTCCTTTTTAAAGAGAAAATCATAATCTTGGTCTTACTAGTGTTCACTCACATCCTGACCTCCTAGAAAAAGAGCTCTAAAGCCCTCAAGTGTTCTCTCAAACCCTGGGCAGTTTTTGCAATCATAATAAGGTCATCAGCATATAAAAGCAACTTCACCACAAAATCAGCCAACTGGATACCGCCGCCCACAAAGTTTTTGTAACCACTCTTCCAGTTTGTCGATGTATAGGCCGAACAAAGTGGGAGAGAGGGGATGGCCCTGCTTGACCCCAATGTCACTACCAAAACACTTTGACATACCCTCTCTAGTCCAGATTTTAGCTCTAACCTACTCATAGAGCTTGTGAATAGCAACCCTATATTCCTCTGGAACCCCAAGATCTTCTATTCTGCTCCAAAGTCTGTCCTTGGGCACCGTATCAAAGGCCTTTTTGAAATCCACGAAGCAGCAAAAGGCTTCCTCACCTTGCGTGTCCCACACTTTTTCAACTAAATGTCTAAGAGTGACGCAATGGTCTATAGTAGAGTGTTTTGGTCTAAAACTAGCCTACCCTCTTGCTCTTTTTCCTTCCTTTTCTACCCAACTACTGATTCTGCATTCAATCAAGCTCCTGAAAAGCTTTCCAAGGAGAGGATTAACCATGATAATTCAATAATTGGACGGATTAATGACATCACCACTCTTGAAAAGAGGGATAACGACACTAGTAGTCCACTCAACAGGAAAAATCCCTTTCGAAATGTCATTAAAAATCCTTTTGATTTGTGGGGCAAGGTGATCAACCCCCCACTTTAAAAATTCAGCTTGCAGCCCATCAATGTCTTGAGCTTTGCCACTAGCTAAATTCTTTATTCCCTGCTTGATGTCTTCAATTGAGAAGAGCTCAGTTGCCATGTTGGTTACCGGAGGGTAGGTCTTCTCCAACGACCGCTCATAAAGAAGCTTTGCATATCCTAACCATTGATCTCCTATGATGTTGTTTTCAATTTGATTTCTTTCTTGCTGCATCTCCCTCCAAAAACCTTTTGGATTGTGTTTACTCAAGGAAATCAACTCTTTTCTTCTAGATATTACATATCTTTCTTTTTTGGATTTTATCAAATTCTATACTTTTTCTTGCTTTCTTTGCTTGCTGCAGTTTTTTTGAGAGATCTTTTAGCCTCCTTGCACACATCATCAAACCATGGGTTGACCGGGAAAGTGTTAGACCAATTTTTCTTAGGCCTAGACCTATTGCATGCCTCTAGGGCCTTATGAATTAAAGGGACCAGCATACTGTTGTCCACATAGTTTCCCAAATCCTTATTCACATCTTTGCATCCCCTACTATTTTTTAACATTTGTAAGTGTTGCCCCAATGCAGCAACAAAGGTCTCCTGATTTTCTTTGTTCACCCTGATTTTACCCTGTGTGTGGTCTTGCTTTTGAATGTATTAAGCTAGCCTAACTTTTTGTATGTCTTTTTGGAAGCCAAACTTCACACAGAGAGGCATATGATCAGATTTTAGCTCCGTAGGATTTTCTCCTATGTCAAACTCTAACAGCCTGGAGGTACCCATCCTAGAGTAGATAACATAATCAACAATAATTTGGCCATTGTAGTATGTCTTACAAGTGATACCCCCAGATCTAGGCCACACGCTGGTGCCATTACAAATAACCAAGTCAAAAAGGCTGCAAAGACCTAATAATTCAGTTTCAAAATGGTTCACACATCCTCTCCCATCCTATGAGATTCTACCCCATAATCGGCCTTCAACTTCCTCTAACCATGACGGATTGTTGCCCCCTCCTTTCTCACTACCCAGCTGAAGAGACTGATTATTCGCTATCCTAGCATTAAAATCCCCTATTAGGAAAATTTCCCCTAAATTGCTGAAAGTAGAAATGTCTCTTTTTAACGAAGCATAAGGGTCCTCGCTATCAAGATTCCTCTTCTTGTAGAACTTTGACCCTTTGGGGGCAAAGTAGCAGGTAGCCAATCTGATCGTAACCTCCTTATCAGTTATTTTCAACCAAATATATTGCCTATTCGGATCCTCTTTCTCTAATTTCACGGTTCCACCCCACATCTCTTTAATTAGCATCGTGATCCCTCCATGTCCTTTACCTCTTTCGGTCCCTTCATTCCAGATTGAAATTTTCTTGAATCCTTCGAAGTTAGGAACTTTACAACCATCATGTTCGCGAGTCTCCGTAAGTATAATCATGTCCTTCCCCTCAGCTATGGGCCCCAAACCCGGTCCTCTTCTCCATGGGTATCCTCTATAGTTCCAACTTACTATGTGTAAATACTCGAGTGGGGCCCCAAGTCCCTGTTTCTTGTGAGAGAACCTCTCGTTGATTTGGGCTTTCCCGTTTTTCAACCATGCCCACTTTCCATCCTCTCTCATTGTTTTCACTTTCTCCCGCTCTTTCCTTCATTCTTCCTATTGTGCGAGTGTTTGATCTTCATCTAAGAATATGTTAGATCCTCTAAGCTGCCCCCTGTTCTTTAAAATCATGTTCTTATCATCTAAGCTTCTTAAGACAACGCAAACATGCCTATTTCTACCTTCTTCAAGCTTCTTTCCTATCCTGTGAGCTTGTTGGATAACACCAATCCATTTCAACTTGTCTTTGAGAAAGTCCCTTGCAAGAATGTCAGTTCTTTCCTTCTCACCAAAATTTCTCAAACCTTTGATAATGATGTTGACTGCCTTGTCTTGTTTGTCTTTTTCTTCTTTTATTTGGATCTTTATTTGTCTCTCAAAAATTTATTTTTGGTCTTTTAGAGGCCTACTTACGACTTGTGACCAAGACTTAGCCTCTTCTATTTAGACTTTTGATTGATTCTCTTTTACTTCCAAATCAGCCATAATTGATTGGAACTCCTTCATCTGTGTTGAGTCTCCTCCAATTGTCATTTCCGTCTTGCTATTGTCTACAGATTTCAGTTTCTTTATTTCTTGTTTTATAGCACCCAACTCTTCATGTCCTCTCTCCATTTTAATTTGCAGGTCTGATAGTTGCTCCTTGAGCGATTTATTCTCATTTTTCAACTTGTCTCTAGCTTCATCTATTTCCTTCAACCTGTTTTCTTCCTGAATCCCTTTAACTTCAAGCATTTCCAGCCTTTTTTTCATGTTCATGAGCTCTGTAACATACAGCTCTGATGACCACAATAAAGGTGTGGTCGTAGGGCTGCAAAGCTCATTTTTATCCTGGGAGATTCCCTCGCTAACACCACTACCAATAGTATCTGTTGGCATTTCTACCTTGGCTTCTGTTGAAACAAAGACCCCCGAGTGTCCTACAAGCTTCCCTTTTCCCTTTACATCACCATTCTCTATTTGCCCTTCTATCTGTAGAGTTTTGCAAGGGGCAATTGAACTGCTGCCCTGCACTTTGGGAAGGATCATAGTGAATCTTTTCCTATGATTTTGCCTCACCCTACGAGCCTGCCTACGCCTTAGAATCCCTTTATACTGCTTGGCGTTTACATACACTAGCCTTTCCCCTGCTCTCCCTGTGACAACCTGAGGGCATTCTGTCCATACATGGTTCCACGCTTCAACCAAGTCACCTATTTGTTTGCCCAGGTATGGGACTGAGTGCCCATTCGAAGAGTGAAAGGCGTGATCCCACGGTTCAGCCAAGTCACCTATCTGTTTGCCCAGGTATGGGACTGAGTGCCCATTTGAAGAGTGAAAGGCATGATCCCATGGAGCTCTTGCCCCCTCAGGGTAAATGAAACTAATTACTAGGCCTGAAATCTGCCTTTGGGACCTATTTAAGGTCTTCAAGTAGCTGACAGTGTTCCCTGTGTTCCCTACATTTTCCAAGGCTTCTGATTGTTCTTTTGGTTTATCCAGTTGTTTTATTGTGGGTCCCTGAAGGTGCAGAGTTATGATATTTTTACCATCTACTTGTTTTAAATTCATAATTTGGTTAGTTTGTCCAGTTTTTCCTTGCTTTTCTTTGTTTTGAATAAAATTGTTTTGGCTTGCAAAAACATTGAAAGTGTTGCGCTGTTCTTTGCAGGAAAGCAGAGAAAAAAGATAGAAAATGCTAGAGGAGGTCAAGTGGGACACACCTATAATATTTTATTCTGTTGTTTGCTGACTTCTATGGCATGCCAGCCCCACTTCCTCAAAAGAAGCCCGACAAAACCTGATGGGGAGCCCTTGATTGATTGGGCTTGTTCTTGCTGCCACTTTTTGAAAGACTAGTTTGCACGAGGCTTCGGTCGTCGCAGCGCTCGTCAAAAGTGCTTGAGATTTGTGAGAACTGCTGCCTTTGCTGCAGGAAGACCTTTACCGACGCCGTTCAGAAACCCTCGCTATTCAGAAATCCTCGCCGTTCCTCAGAAACCCTCATCATTCCTCAGAAACCCTCGCCGTTAAGAGTGCGTCATTCCTTCAATTTCACTTGACCGAAAAACACAAAACTTTGATTTGCTAGAAATATCATGATGATGTAAGCTAAACCTTTCCATTGCATGATGCCAAGTGGCCAAATCCTATCTCTTCACAAGGGATTGCCTCTAACACAGCCTCTCGTATGTCTTTCGTGTTAAGGTTGCACTGATGCACTATGATGACACATGTACACTATGTGGACTGCTTTCAACAGTGGAGAGTGGAGGGTCCCAAATAGGTGGCATTTCCTTATTGTAATGCATGCAAGCTTCAAAATGCAACTTCAAAAAGGGTGTTTTTAAAATCCATGTGCTAAAGGTTTAAGTAAGCACTAGCCATTGATTTCGAGTCCCCTCAAGATTGAGGGCTAATATTCAAAGATACTTGCAATTCGCGGTGTGCGGAACAAGCCTCGACTCGTTTGAGCATTCAATACAACTGAGGAAGGAATTGAATTGTGTTTTATGATTAATTGAAGCCTAGGGTTTTTCATCCTATGATAAGAAAAGAAGTTAGCTGACTGCAAACTACTAGAGCATGTACTCTATCAACTGTTCCAAGTTGAAAGTCTCAGGGTGCTTGTGAGAATGGGTATATGAATTTTCTCTCTATACTAGTTTGAATTCTCCATCACTAGGGTATCTTGTTTCAAAAAAGGAATTGTATCCCCTACGACTGTTAAATTGAGCCCCGTATCTTGTCAATTCCCTACCCCAATTCTAATTGTCAATTTTCAAAATGAGTCAAGGTCCTTCCTAGGGTGGTAGGGAAAAGTGCAGTTCACCAAGGACCTTATGAGTCAGCTCCCTAGATCTACTAAAATAAATAAACATACCCAAGGCATGGTAATTTTCTCTACAAATATTTTGGATAGGTATGAGTTTGTCAAGGATCCATGTATCCTAGTTCAGGGGTGGGATCTCTACAAATTCTATTACAAGCACCGAAATCATGAGAAACCTATCTCAAACATATGGACTTTAGGGTTGGGAAAATTGGTTGTCCCATATGTATTTGTCAATGTGGAATTGATTCAAGATGTATGTGATAATTATAAAGTTTATACCCAAACATTGTGCAGTGGTGATGGTACTCCAATATTGACAGTAAACAAAAATTTAATCGTGGAAGTTTTTGGCCTTAACCCTCTAGAAAACATAGAGATTAATATTGGTGAACTTTGCAGAGAATATAGCAGGGATAGGCATAGTTACATGGCAAGATGGTTACCACTTCATAGACCAAGAAAACAGGGCAAGCTGGTAAAAATTGATGACAATGAATTAGAGCCTTTTAATGAGAGGGGTTTTGAAGAGTATTTCAGGATGACTTATTATGCCTTGTGTCTAGTATTTGCATGTGATCATGACCCATGAATACCAATACATTTTATGATGATTGCAGTTGATACTCAGCATAAGTTTCTCTATTGAAGGTTTTACTATGCCTCTTACATTGCCAATGCCCTTCATAAAAGATTTAATAAATTTTAAGAATGGTAATGGGCTCCCTTATTTAAAGAGGTATTCATTATTATGCCATATCCTATTACATTATGGAAAACATTTTTGGAATGAAGCTTTGCAATTGCATCCTTTGACTTCTAAAGGAGATCCCATGCCTATTCAGAAACAAACCCACATATGGGACTCACATTGCCCAAATTCAAGATATGTTGTTTTTGAATAATTTTTGGTGTAGAGGTTACTAGTTGCATTGGGGCATCAAAAGCTTAGACTATCTACAAAGGTTATGGATTTCTTGGTACCCAAGGAGAGGAATCCTTATGGTGATGTTGATCACAATTGGGGTGATTGGTTTTTTCACTCCGATATAAAAATCATCAGAATATATGGGGCAAATGTCAAACCACATGTTTCCCAAAATTTGTGCTAGAGAGGATTGCATTCCTTGAAATAATGTGGAAATTAAATAAAGTTGACAAATTGCATCTAGCAACATAAGAAAGGTTCATTCTTTACACCAAGCATGGATTTCCCAAGTTTTGTAATCAGGAATAAGGAGGGTTTGGATCTTCTAGTTTTCAAACTGGAGGAGTATAGGATGGGCTCGTCTGAGCTGAGAAACTTCAACCCAAAGAATTTAATTGATTAGAAGAGAAGGAGTAAGGGTAAGTCTGGGTATGAACATTTTGATGAGCAGGAGGATCTTATTCAAAACTGTATCACCAAAGTAGAGATTGATGAAAGAAAGGCATACATGGTTTTTGATTCGCCTAGGAGAAAGGAAAAGATTATTGAAAGATCCTAAGTACCCAAGAGCTTACAGTGAAATTAAAGATCCTATCATTAGGATGCAAACAATGATGGATCATGTTGATGAATTAAAGTTTTTGCCTACAAGATTGGCTACAAAACCTAAAGTGTAGGATCATGTTCCAGATATACAACAACAAGAAGTGGGACTAGTAGAACAATCAGTATATGCACCAATGGTAGAGGGGAGTGCAAGGGTGGGAGGTGGTGACCCTCTACCAAAACCATCATAGCAGGAGGTTGAATAACCTCTTGTTGATTATTCAATGATTGAGGAGGTAGGTGAAAACTAGATTGACATAGATGAAATTCAACAGATTATAGCATAGATCTCCTAAGAGGATTGAAGTGACTGGTCCTCCAGACAAAACATTATTAGGTCTAGAGCAAGGAAGCCAAGCTATGCATAATGTAAGGGATTTGGCATGTAAGGAGTTCTTGTCTTATGATCAATTTGTCAGGTCTGAGGAATTAAAATCCTTCTCATTAAAAAGGGAGTCAGAACTTTACTAGAAGAGGTTGAATGAAGAACAAGGCTAGGTTGGAGAAGATGAAATGAAAGAGGTGGCTCAACAACTTCTAAAAGAAATTGATATGGATATTGGCAGGATCACTCCTGAGGAAGGGAGGAAAATAATCAAGGAGAGGGTTTCTTGTTGCCACCAGGATGGGACATTACCTCTGTTGTGGATTTGGACACAATAAGAAGACAAAACAATGATGAAGATGAGGTGTTAACCAAAGAACAGGCTGAGGACTTATACTTTGGATCAGGGTTTAGTACTAAGTATGAAACCTTAACTGTATGGACATTGGCCTCTGATGACAACAAACCCCTGGTGGCTAGAGATATAAATGAACTGGCAAGGAACTTAATTGTCAAAAGATTAAGTGACACCACTACTCCTTAGGCCGCATCTCTACACTACAACAAATCCCTGTGATTAGCTCCCTTTTTTGCTCCCACCCACTGTTTTAATGTATTTTTCTCCAATTTTTTGAAAAAGTCAGCGCTATTTATTGGGATGACACTATTTTTGGGTTTTTTTTTTGTGTTGATCAAAACAAGTAGGCACTAAATTAGGCACAAATTAGCGCCTAGTTTAGTGCCTAGTTTAACGTCAAGTTTAGCGCCTAGTTTAGCATCGTACCTCTAAGCCTCTATGGATTGTTTGAGATGTTTCAGTTGGAATGTCAGAGGTTTGGAATCCTTTGAGAGGAAATATGCAGTTAGATATTTTTGTACCACTCTATGACTTTTAAATGACACGGTTCAATGCTATTCCACCCATGTAAAGGATTTGTATACCATCATGCAAGCCATCAAGCAATGATCTCACTACATCTTGGGAAAGGAGGCCCAATCATCCAATTTGATCACAAGCCACTCCAATTCTTGTAAACTCAGAACAAATTGGAAAATGTGCACCACATGAAATGGATGACATGTCTACAACAATTCCATCTAGTTATCAATCACGAGAAGGGAAAAGACAAAAAGGTATTTGACTACCTAAGCTAATAGCTAGTTCATGCACTCACCACAATGTTGGACTCATGTGGTCACAACTTCTTTGACCGGGAACCTCTCTACCCACCAGACTTGGACTTTGCATAGATCTACACCAAGCTCTTACAAGGCAAATAGGTTGGTGAATTTTACATGCCTAACAAGCTTCTCTACAAGCTCAAGTATCTCTATGTTTTAGACACCACACCACATAGCTAGAGACTCATCTAGGAAGCATACTATGCCAAAATAACTCAACACTTCAACATTACTAAAACACTAGCAACACTTGAACAACACTTCTAGTGGCCTCACATATGTGCAAACATTGAGAACCACATCAAGTCTCTCATTCTTTGTAGCATTGCAAAAAATTGCAAATAGGAAGCTTGGACTCTACACCCCTCTCTTAGTTTTGACTACACGACCTTGGGAATCATTAACATGGATTTATTAAGAAGACTACCTATGACAAAGCAGTAGTGTAACTCCATGTTTCTTGTTAACTCCATGTTTCTTGTGGTAGATGAATTCTCCAATATGACCATCATGATTGCTCAAGCAAGAAAAGTCTCACCATGCCAAATATTGTGCCACTTTTATTCACCCATGTTTGGGTCCATTTTAGGTTCCCACATCCATTATCTTTTACTATGACCATCATTTTGTTAGTCACTTTTGGTAAATTTTGTGGACGATGTTAGATATGCAACTAAATCAATTTATATATTTCCACATATAGATAGATGGATAAATAGAAGTGGTCAACTACATTGTTGTGCATCTATAAAAGTGTACACCTACACACTTGAGATGACAACATCCTTTGCATTTAACATTCCTACAAAAATGCTCTAGTACACAACTCTATGAGGCATAGTCCTTTCTAGACATGTCTTGGGTTCCAATAGGAAGCATCCCTTGACATATCCTATTGCACACCATCCACATTAGAGTCATGTACATAGGAATAGGAAATCAACAAGGCATAAAAGTTTATGCAGCACATCCAACATGTGTTCCAATGTGGACTAGTTTCAAGGATCTAGATAGTGTGGCTATACACATTGCTACACATGTTGGTGTCTAGTTAGACACATGGAACATCAACAACCACGTGTTATGCTTCCATACACGTGTGCCACCTAATGACATTTGTACTACAAAACATGATCATTTAATTGGCACTATATGTGTCTGACACATGGTGATGTCCACACCACATGCCACAATGATCTAGTTGGCACCATACAAGTTTGACATTTGTTCTCATCCCATCCACATAAGAAATGCACCATACATGTTGGACACTTGTCAACATCTACATGGAGCATAACTGATGGTATTCTTGAACAAATGCCTACTTTGTACATTTTTTAGAGTAAAAGAGGTATAACAAATTTTCATCTTATGGCCTCTCTGTATATTTCCTTTGTTCATTTTGAATAGAAGTGACATATATGTTAGAACCCTTCTATATTTGAATGTGTTTTGGTTTACATATCTATTTTCCTTTATGTATTATATGATCTTATTACATTAATAGATAATATAGGATTGTCCCTTAGTTCATCTTGGGAATTAGATTAAATAACATCTGAAGTTGAATGCAAATTAACAACACGGTGAGCATTTTGTTGATTTTCTTGCTTATTTTCACCCTTTTAAAAACTAATTTTTCCTGTTAAAATTTTGAAGGATGGGATCCATATTTAAGTGCATTAGACTTAAGAAGTTTCAATTCAATGTTTGTTACATTTGTAGACAAATCCATGAAAGAATAATAATTGTTTAGGTACATTGTCTCTTGGATAGTAGGTAATAAGCCCTTAACAAATATTCTTTGCAATTCATCATTAGGAATTTGATAGTGTATCTTTGTTGACAAAGTTTGAAATCCAATAACATAATCATGATTACACTCATTTGATCCTTGTTTACATCCTAATAAATCTAAAATTGTAACCTTTAAACCTGTTAGGACCTCCCTGAATTTGCTTGATCCTATTCGGTTTGATGCTCTCCTTTTCCTTCAATCTATCTTGGAACCTATACTTTTGCCAAAATGCTCTAACATCTAGTCTCTGGAATATATATCATGGCCATTGTGAAACAATCTTGACTATTTTTGACTATAGGAGTGTTTTTTGTTTATTATCGTCGTCCCACATGTTAATTGAATATCTTTTGCGGTTATGCAAGAACAAGAGGAATGAAATATGGCACATACTACATTCTCGCAGAGAATAAAAGAACATGTTACATCTTGGTGGTAGGAAGCGGTTGATATGAAGAAGCTACAGCTACCTCGTGGATGATTCATCTCACGCTTGCGGCTTGGCGGTGTTCAGGTGTAGATAGTCTCTTCCCGCAGTCCCACGAAGGTTTGAAAAGTAACCGACGGCATTGTGGTAATAACATTAGGAGGTATCACTTACCACACCCCCGCAACAATTTCAATCGAGGCCCACAGTAGAGTGGCAAGAGGAGAATGTAATGGGTTTTCGCCCCACCGTCCCGCAGCGGTCATTCATAACATTTACGGGTGGGGCGGTAAACAAAAGGACATCAGGTAATAATTTCCTGCGGTCCCGCAGGGGTCAATCTAAGCATTTACGGTCTAGCGGTAAAGGATGAAATAGAAGTGTAGTGGCTGTAAGCCATTTTGAATGTCAAAGGTTCGAAGCTTGTTGCTTCCTTTATAAAAGGAAACCAAGACCTTATGGCTTGGGATCTATCTGGGATTTTGATTTTTTGAAAGAGACATTGCACTGCTTGTACTTTGAAGCAAATCAATATAAAAGCTACTATTCTCTGGTGCTCAACTTTTGGTTCTCATTTGTTTGTTGAATTGGATTGCTAATAATTTATCTGGTTGTCTCCAATTTACTTTTTCTTTGTTATTCAAATCAACCTATCAAGTATATTGTTGATTTGTCAGAACACATTTGATGTTTCTTGTGTGGTTTGTTTATTGGGCTCCTTCAAGCAAGGATTAAAATCCTATAGGTGAATCATAGTAACTTTGGAAAGTTAAATTGGATTGTTAAAGAAGAATCTGATAACTTACATATTTGTATGTCTATGCAAGTCATAGACCTAGAATTGCCAAGCAAATCGAGTTGTAGCTAAAAGGGAAGCACATATTCTTCTTAGAGTGAAAACTCCGTAACCCAAAGGTAGGCACCGGTCATTCTCTTTTGAAAATCATTCCCTTGTATATATTTTCAAAATCCCTATTTTAGGAGTAGTGTTTAAAGATTTATAGAAAACATTATTCCAAATCATATGCCAGATTGAGCTAAGTGAAGTGGATGATTTAATTAACAAAATTACATAGGCTCCTTAATTTGTTCTGAAGTCACCAACAAACTTGAAAGTAAATTGTCATTGGTGAAACAAGGTAACACCCACCTAGGCTTGAACAAAGCCTAAATTGCAGAGAATTTTGATTAATCTGATCATTTCTGTTAGTTGGCCAAATTCACATATAAAACCTAATCATAAGATTTGGCATATCTTTAGGGTTTTATATTTTGCAAACTTGAGTACCAACAAAACCAATATTGACATTAAAGTGATGTACAAAAGCATTGGCCAAATCATTGAAGGAATGAATAGAACTATGAGGAAGAGAATATAGCCATTCAATTGCATAATCCTTTTAGTTTCTAGGGAAGAGCTTTGTAAAAATTTTATCATCATAAACATAATCAAAACAAACTCCCAATTGTGTCATAAGGTCCCCTTTACCACTATACATTACAAAACTAGGGGCCACCGAACAAACTAGAAATGGATAAGAAATAACTCAAATGAAAGTGGATTATGCTTGATTTCTCCTATGATATCCTTTGATTACTAGGGGTAATGCATCAACTTTACTTTGCATCTCATTAATTCTTTTAAGGATGACATCTATGTTGGAAGGATGAACATTAGGAGTTATAATTAAAATGGGAGTGGAAGTGGCAACATGAGATAATAGGTGGAGTGTAGGTTGATTGGGGGACAAAGGATGAAGTTGGAATGACAACACTAGAAGTGGGAACATCAGTAGTGGGTGAGAAGTAAACACAATCATGGGATGAGTGGAAGGTACAATATGAGAAGTAGGTACAATGAGAGGATCAATGATAGGAGCTATGAAAAATTGATAAGCAATACAAAGAAGAGAAAAAAATATGTGGCATGTCTAATGTAGGAGAAGATGTGGAAGGAGGCACACTAGACGAAGAGGCTTGTGAAGGAAGGGGATGAGACACACTATTTAAGGAACTTGAAGAGCTTATCCTTTGACCTATATCACTTAATACTTCCATCACATAAGGATTATCCATTAACAAGTTATGAAGAACATCAATCAAATTTGAATAATTAATATTATTGCTCAAATTTGTAAAGGTCTGATATAAGTATTTGTTTAGTAAGATTCATGTCTTGCCTATCCATATGTGCAACATGTGCATCATAGTGAAAAACATCTTCCCCATTAAAATATGTAGTAGTCATCAAATCCTCAATCATAACTTCCTCGCAATGAATCGAGGCCATTGTAGAGTTAAGCCTAATGTTTCTTCTCAATGCAAAATGAGGATTAGATTTAGACCTTGACATTCAAGCAAAATATAAAGCAATGAAAAGAAAATTGATTCAAAGTAATCCTAATTTTTTCTGCCAACAATTCATACCAAAGATTGAACAATTTAAGGATATTGCAATACGTAATTTGTATTGACACAAATAATATTACTGAAGCATTTCAAAGTTTAGGCCATAAGAATCATCCTTTTTTAAACATGGATTGCAAATAATTCTAAAAATTTAGAAGTCTTGGTCATTAACATTATTGTCTGCTACAATGTCATCCAGTGTATCATTGTCAATGTTCATATGTTCTTTCAAGTATTTAATATTATCATCATCCTCATCTTGACCTGCATCATCTTCATCATCATTGAAATTTGACTATAGACCATCTATATTGTTACCAGATGTATTTGGATCGTCATTTTCTATACCATCCATATTGTTATCTTCCATAACATCATCTAACTCTGGATTGTTGTCTTCTTGTGCCTGAACATAACCATCTTCAACATCATCATGGATGTCAATTTCTTCGATGTTCTCTAATCCCTCTCTCTCATTTTGTTGGCCATCACTGTTTTGCTTAGTATCCACTAATGCATCTTCAAATAAATGCCTTAATCTCGGATCATAATGTATGACAAATATCCATTTTAGGTACAAAATATCTTCATAAAAAATACCTGCACATGAACGACATACATATATTAGACATATGGTATAACAATTTTATTGATTAATAAACACATGTATATATTTGCAATAAACTATGAATTAATAGATTAATGCTCACTACTGCTTCTTGTTTGAGTTAAAGAAATACCTACTCACAATGAATTGGTAGAACATAAGGCTCCTTATCCTCTGGTAGGAAACATGAGGAATCTATAGAAAACAATCCACTATGGGTATCATGTCTTCGTGTCCTCTCAAATGCTTCATACCATCTACACTTAAAAATACAACATTTAAAAGAGCGGTAATCCAACTCAATAATTTCTTGTATTTTCCCAACATATTGTAGATTCCCTTCAATTATATTCTTATCTTTCGAGCTAGATCGACTGGACTGCTTGAAGTCAACCATGATGCCACAATCGAAGGATTGTCTTTTTACATCTACACTTTCTACACGATAATGTCGACCATATGCCCACATTGCTGGATATTTCCTCACCTGTGAAAGACCATTTATTTCAATGAAAACAAATATAATGATGAATATTAAAATAGTTAATAGTGTCAAAACTGTAAGGAAACAACATTTTGTAAAATTCCAACTATACCTTTCTTTCACATCCTCTAGACATGTTGATTTCATCTTCTGTTATGTTTGATCTATACTTGCATCTTCTATTTGATTTTGAATTTGTTCAATAACCCATTCTAGTTTGCAATCTTTGCCCCATTTCCCAAGCAGATCAGTGGGAAGTGGATTATTCCTTGGGTTCGATCTCTTAAACTATCTCCTTGCTTCTAAGACTTCTTCTCTCTTGTTATCATACAGATCAATCCATTTGTTCATAAAGTCCATGTGGTACAGAATGAACTTGTTGAGTATAGCACTTTCGTCTACACCGATTACATGTCAACATGTTTATTTCAAACTCCAAATGTCATGCTATTAATTTGACAAATAAATTACAAAGTAAATTAATGATTGCAAGAAAAACAACCACACTAATCATGAATTTACTTACTAATTTCTATTGGAACACTATTAGATTGTGGTTTTTCTCCATCAATAATATCTGATGCTTGTTCTTCATCCTAGAAGCATGGCCCATCTTCAAAATCCTTACCAAGGAATTCACACAGGAGGAAAAATGCTTCATTCAATACATACCCTTTAGCCATGCAACCCTCTGGACGTGCCTTTTGTCAGACATATCTTTTTAGAGTTTTCATATACCTCTCAAAGAAAAACATCCACCTCGTTGATACGACACCTGGCAATTCAATGTCATTGACTAGGTGTATAAGTAAATGGACTTGTAGGTCCATGAAACTTGTAGGGAGCTCCTTCTCAAAAACACATACAATTTCTACAATTTCCTTCTTCCATTTTGGCACTTCACATTCGTGGATCTCCTTGGAGGTCACCCACCTAAGATAAGAATAGTAAATTAGTATGAACCTTTAGTCAAAAATTAAAATGCAATATATTATCTATATGTCTCTCACACATGAACATTTCATATAACCACATACCTTGTAAATGTTGACAATCGACTTATGGCATTCCTTAAGTCAAATGTAAGATAGGAATCCCCCCTAATTGCTAATGGCATGATATGCTATCAAACACATTTATGAAAAGGTCATTAGTAATTTTTCTCACACAACAAAATATCAAAATATATTTAGTACTTAATTAATGTTACCAGTAAATGTTAAATGATGATATATAACACTTTCATAAATTATGAAAATCATGTGTTTTAAATCCTATGATATGTCCATCAACTATAAAAGCTTTAGCCAATGATGACCCATAGCCAGTAGGTGTCCTTATTGAATGGATGACATTTTTAGTTGGTCTAGCTCTGTTTTTTTTCAAAATCCATGGAGTTTCTGCATATGTTTCATTTTCCCTGTTTGGCCACAAATGTTTTCTATCAATTTTGGTACGTGAAAGAGCAATATCTCTCCTCGAAGACAAGGTGTCCTCTTTGCCTGATATATGTCGAAATATAGTATCTGGGACATTTTTGAAGATGTGCATAGGATCTAATAGGTGAGATATTAATAGATCCTTCCAGTAAGGGAGCTCATAAAATATGGATTTCCTTTTCATTCCTTCTGGCATATTAACTACAACTTGTTATGGTTCTTCAATTGAATCACCCTAATAAAAAAAATCCTACCAAGCTTTCAATTTAGCATCTTCATACTTCTTAAGCCAATCACCTGGACCCATAATCATGGGAGGGCCTCTATTTTCAACTTTTCCATCAAATTGATTTTTTAGGCAATTTCTAAATTTATGATCTAGTGGTAGAAAAACCCTGTTGTTTGCGTAATTAAATTTATGTAGATCTTTAGAATACCGCCCTTGAAATTGTTCTACACATCTTGGACATGCAAATATCCCCTTTGTTTGAAGCCTTGCAATTCAACAAGTAATGTTAATAACATCAAAAAAATAGTATAAAACTAAGTATGAAAGTTGGGATGAAAATAAATTATGAGTGTAAATACGTAAATATTTTATCTTACCAGAACAAACACCAAGTCCTAGGAAATCATGAATAGTCCATTATAGCACACAATACAACATGAAAAACCTATTTGATAGGGGACGTGATATGCCATACATTCTTATGCCCTTCCATAGCATTTGCATCTCATCAATAAAAGGTGCAAGATAAACATCCATGTTTTTAACTTGATGTTTTCTTGGAACAGTGAGAGTCAGCATAAGGTGCTCCTTTCTAACACTCATCCATGGGGGAATATTGTATACTATCAATCTGACTGGCCAAACACTATAATTTGAGCTCAGGAAAGAGAATGGGCACACTCCATCTATTGCAAGACCAAACCTGATACTACGGGGTTCATCTTTGAATTTTCTTGGCCATTTTTCCTCTATGTTTCATTGCTTTGGAGTCAGTTAGAATTTGCATGAATCCATCTTTACTCCTATTCTTTACATGCTAGTCCATCAATTGTGCAAGTGACTTGCAACGAAACATTCGTTGAAGCCTAGGTATAATTGGCATGTGACATGAAACCTTCTTTGGAACTGTAGGACCTTGTACATCTGTACGATATCTCTTCTCTTTGCATACATGGCATTCTACCTTATTTTGATAGTCATCTCTGCATAAAATACAATCATTTTTACATGAATGGATTTGCTTATATTCAATCCCCAACTCAACCAACAACAGACGCACCTCTCTGCAAGTTGATGGCAACACGTTCTCTTCAGGGAATATTTTAGTTTTTAGTGCCCTGTAAGATTGCCAAAGATTAAATCAATTGAATGATTGACTTATGATGAACATGTTTGATATGTCAATCTATACTAGGACTGTTTATATACAATATATGGTTTTAAAATCCCCTTAAAGAAATATAAACGAAGTTGATTAATGTTTACGAATTATGTGCACCAATTGACAATGCAAAGTAAGAAATAGATTTCAACTCACTTCAGTAAGGTAGTGAATCCTTTGTCTAACCAACCAAATAGTGATTTGATTTCTAATAATAGTAATGTGCATGCCAGTTTTGAGCTTCTACTTGCACTCGATTTGAACACGGGTGTCTTCACTGCTTGCTTGATGGAGTCTTTCAGGTTGTTATCATCAATATTACGTTGGTGGTAATTACCCTTGCTATCATCGTTACTGTCAACCATATGATCATTATTTTCATCATTGTTTCCATCCCCAAAGAAGCCTGTAAGCATTTCATTCAATCCTTCTTCATGCACTGCATTTTCACTATCATGATCATCATCATTAAGGCTAGGTGGCATGTCATCAGTGTATGCAGATCTCATTAGCTCTTCAAATTTCTCAGCTGGTAGTATTCTCTTCAATGTTGCTCTTTTCACCCTGGTATTGTTTAAATGATGGTTTGGATCATCCTGTCCAAATCTTAATAACCCAGTTGGATCTTCGGTATGAGTATGTGTTTCATCAACAACTTATACCTATCAACAAACGCAAGCATTATTTAATGTTTGGCAACAATTGGATAAATCATAAATGTATCAATTTCAAAGAAATATAATCAAATATGGCTTAAAAAATATAAATATAAAATGTATGAACATATTTACATCAATTGAATAATGGAACATTATTTTATAGACTACCTTTTTTATCCAATAATTTAAATAAAACACAATTTTGACAACATAGTTTATAAAACATCAGTCCACACTCATTTATTATTCTTTGGTTTTTTGCCCTTAAGAACATCCTTAGGGAGACCTTGTTCTTTCCTTTTCTTTCGCGTAGGAGTGTGTTTTAAGAAGGGGTAATCAATCAATAAATCATCCCCAATGGTAAGGTCCATAATAGCCTCAACCATTATTAATCTATCAACCTCTCTTTCCATTTATAACCTCAACAAATTGACAATTCAGTCTTACAATAGGGTCCCTTCCCTTACTACTATTTATAAATCCTGCAATATTTTTGAGTGTATGCACGTCCATCTATATACATAAGATGACCTCTATTCATTTCTTTTCCACTTTCCAATTGGAGACGATGTGTATACATATTCAAATTTAAACCATATGTTGACATGCTAGGCTTCTCCATTCACCACTGTAATATGATGGACCATAATATGGCATTAATCTCCTAGTGGTTTGTTCTGAATTGTTTCTATGTTTACATCCCACATGTACATTTTGCACAATAAAGAGGCCTAGATTCACTCCATGAATATTGGAGGGTCGTATCATGTAGCTGTATCCCCAAAATTGAAACACCTCGTACACTCTAGGTAGTTATTGATCACTAGGCCAAGCACAATATAGTCGACAATCAAATGTCTCTTTGTAAATTGATCTCAAACTCAGGGGCAAGTCATCATCTCCATCACATTCATTCTCATAGGGTATGTAGTCCACCTTCCCCTTGTCTTTAAGCAAATTATGCATCTTTAAACCGGTTCTTGTTCTGTTACTTGTTTTCATCAATTCCTCATCTTCCAAGCTCGTATTTTGGCACATATTTTTGTTAGATGTATCATCTAATAAATGATCATTGCCCTCTAGGTTGGAAGTCGGTGATCCAGGAAACTTTAAACCAAAAACTTTATCCTGCAAGTATCCATTAAGAAAAAAATTAGTTATTTAAATAATATAAAACAATGTTTAAATGAAGTATACATGTTATTTATATCAAATTGGAAAATTCCTTACCACAATTCCTATTGGATTTGAATTGATTGTAGGAGGCATACTACCGACTAGAAGCTCATCATATATGTAATGTCTTTGTACAATCATTCATTTGAATTGTTTCTTTCCACAACATACAGAACATCCACAAACAATAATTTTCTTAAAGTATTCATCCCATGTACTATAGTCTTGACCGACCTCCTGTTCAGTGCAATCATTTGTTGTGTCTGTAGGATCTATTGAGATATCCTCTTCCACCCACTATCCTCTACGTGATTTAACAGTTTTAGGTCCACGTCCACGTACATATCTTTCTCTTTTGCTAGTTGAATGCTCAGGCTCTGCATTTGCTGCAATTTCCATCTAAAATAATCAACAAAATGCATTAATTTATGTCAAGATTGGATAATACATTATAAATTTCAATAATACTGTGAAAAAAGATGGACGTATCACAAATGCCATCAGATCATTTTTTCCTAAGTTAAGTCAAAATTTCAGTACTTGATGTCCCACTTCATCTGTTGTGTCCTCATTTGATATGACACGATCTGTTGCCATGGCCTCGTCTGGCCCCTATAATACACAACATAGTAAATGATGTTTAGTACACCAATTATATCATTTCAATGAATATGCTATCCAACACAGAACCTCACTTTAGTCATATATTTGACATATTGATATCATGTTTTGGCCATCCTAATTTTCAAACTTTTCCCTTGATCATAGAATCACATTTAATCACCATTCATGTGCATTTTCAACCAATAAGTTTGACCTCAGAGGCCTCATGGACAAAAATATGACTTTATCTCCTCTATGTTGTAGCATTTGTGAATTCATAAACACCTTCCTCCTTTGGTTGAGGTTGCTTTCTCTTCTTACCTCTATTGTATCTACAGATTCCATTGTCATATCTGTTTCTACCCACTTTCCTCTGTGATTTAGTAGTTCTACACCATCCAAGTCCTCTCTCCATGGCCTCCTCTGGATCCTATAATATACAACAACAACAATAGTCACATAACAGCTATGCACCAAGAGAATATTGTTGAAATTATCTTGTTAATACACTCACTTTTCATTAAGATGCACTATGAAAAACAAAATAGGACATTGCAACATTTTGCTCTTCACAAAAAGTTTACACACGAAATCTTGACAACTAGAGCTCAAATCTTATGATTACAAGATGACTACAAATTCACATCAAAAAGATATTTATTTACAAGCTGACTACAAATAAAACCTATTACAAATAATTTTAGCTGAACATCCCTTCTATGGTCCCTTGTTATCCTATCTGAAAGAAAAGCTATTACTAATAATTTTAGCTGGTTTTCTACCTTACACTTCTTCCACAAATTCATTAAAACTATAGATATTTTCTCTTTGAAAACTAGAGATTGGATTCCTTATTCTTGATTGAAACCTACTTTACATTGGATAGTGTGAGAATATTTATCTTAGATAAGATCCAAAACTTTAACTCTTGATTTTTTATTTTTCATGATTGGTGTTTATCCTCCATAGAGGCCGTGGTGAAAGTAGTTGGCTTGGTTATGTAGAAATCCCCTGATCAAATAAAATCCAACAAATATTTATAAATGACTCAAGCCATATAAGACTTAACAATTTACTACAACTTTAATGAAAAGTTCCATCAAATTATGTTTTTATTATGTAAAGTTTCTAGGATGTGTCCATTTTTTTCCAAGCTAGTTGGTGCTATGTTGTTGTCACATTAGATTCCAATGTTATAAAACCCTTACTACTTAAACATTTACCTCAATTCCAAATTTTTGCATGAGGAACATTTTGGTTTGGCATAGCTAGGTGCTAAATTAGGTGCACTTTGTGCTGCCTTTGGCGCCCCAAAGAGATTACATTTAGGGTTGAAAGTCAGCATTAACTACGCCGACTATAGCGCAGACTAATGAATAAAACAAAAAACAATTCCCACCTATGTTAAAACATAACACACAACAAAAAAACACATACCATAAAAAATTCTCGCCTAGCAGTATCATTGCTTCGCCACGAGCTTTTTGTTAATGTAATGAAAATGTTTTCTAAATCATTTATCTCTACATTTTTATCATCCACATAGCTAAATGTTTAGGGTTTGCTCTCCAATATAGCTAAATGTTTAGGGTTTGTACTCTTGCATGACACAATAACATTCAGAGGAGAAATGAGTTTTGAGGTCATTGATAAAATTAAGACTTAGATTGTGAATGTGTGCAACGACATTGTTTCCTGCGTTGATATTTTGGCAATAGCCGCTTGTGATTTTGTTGTCCAAGTAAATATTTCTGCACTCCTCTACTTTCGCTTACATTTTTTTCTAATGTTATAGACAAATTATTCCTGCTCTCCTCTATAATGACATAAAATTGTGCTTATAATTGGTAGGTCCATACCTGGCAATGTGTACTTCATTTGCCTCCACAAATTGGATGAAAATAATTTGCCCTAGGTTGCCTCAAAATGTAAAGCAATAGAGGGAAAGGAGCAAAGGGAGCAGACTCTGGCCACAATGAGGTAATTATTGTCAATTTGTAGATTTGTAAATGTTTCCATTATTTCTTTGATTTTTAGTTTTTTAGTTTTTTATTTCTAAATTTAAAAGAATAAATTTATTTTATATATATTATATATATAGGGACATGAGACTGACAAAGATAAAGAGGCATTGGATTTCATATTAGGGGTAGAGGCAGTGAACAAATTGGATGATGTGGACTTGACAATGCTTGCCAGATACATAGAAAAACAATCTAGTAAAGCCCCTTTAACATTGCAACCAATCAACTGTGTCAAAGGGAATTAATTGATTCCCCAAGCAGTCCTGGATCGAGCATGATTCCCCAAGCAGTCCTGGATCGAGCAAAAGATCCAGGAGGAAATCAATAACAATAAACTCTAAAAATGTGAAATAGGGAGCAAAGACTTCTAATGTCCCAGCCACTCCTAGGACACAGACTTCTTCCACCACGCCATGTTTTGCATCTTGCATTGGTAGCTACGATACCAAGATAGAATACGATGTGGTTTCAGGGGAAGTCTGAATGACAGATGCTGGAAAAATGTTTGTGAATAGGTTGAAGGAATCATGCCTTCAACGGTTCAAAGACCATCTACATTTTCCATTCTCAAAGATACCCATGCACCTACAAAAAGTAGTTATCCATGACATGGAGACTGAATTTGGCACAGGTTGGTCTGTAAAGAAGATAGAGCTACAAATGTCTCAAAACTGCAAGAGATTTCGGTGCAACCAAACAAAGAAGATAAAAAATCTCCCTCCCGAGCTAAGGCTCAAAAAAAGGCCAATTGATGTAAGTGTGAAAGTATGGAAAGAGCTTGTAAAAGCATATGAGAAGTCCGATGCACAGAGGAAGTCTGGTGAGGAGAGTACGCAGGTATTTGAATTCGCTCATAAGATTATATCAAATTTTTTAAACGATTTTTAAATTTTATTTGTGCATAGTTAAATTGAATTAGTATATGTTTCAGGATAAGGCCTCCAAGGCTAGGCTTGACAAACTTCGTGCCACGTATCATAGTGGCCAGAAAGGTTTACAGGCCTTGATCTGTACATTTGTAAGTATATTTAATATGTTAAATGATATTTTTTTATTTCCTAGGAAAAAGTAAATGATTGCATATTAATTAGTTTAACTAGTCTATGTGCCATGTTTTGATAGGAGGAGAAATATGACTGGCATCCAACGCAATTTGAAAAGGAAATGTTAAAAAGCAAAAAGTGGACCAATTTTGTAATCTGGATGGAGAACGAGGTATCAATAGTTGACTTTCAATAAATTAGTTGGATATTGTTGTGTTAATATGTCAATTTGCATTTCTTGTGTTGAGTTGTTTATTGATGCATATGATGAGTTCTAAAGCGCTTCTCTGTTGGCCCTAGATCCCAGTCAATTGTCCCATTATTTCATGTTGAGGAAAAAAACATTATTTGCCTTAAAGGGCAGTAGGTGACATTCATGCCTTATTTTCATCGCATCTTTTAATTAATGACCATGGTCTTTTAATATCTCTTAAGTGTCCTCATTTAAGTTATGAGTTATATCATTTGAGTAACTTAGTCCCATGTTGATTTGATTTATTTTCTTTTCTCTCAAACATGGTATCTCAAGGAGTGCTTCCTTGTGATGTAGAGCAGGGGTGGTTTCAAGATTTCAACATCTCACAACAAGATTTGGTGTTTTCTTGCTCATAACCTTGAGTGGATGCAAACTAGGTTTCAACCCCTAATGGGTCATTTATGCTTCAACAAGTAAATCAACACCAGGAGGACTCTCAATGGAATACAGATCCAGAATATGTTCGTTCTGGTATAGATCACATGGCAGAGGATGATGATGACACAGATAGAAGACACCAAGGCTGATGACGATGATGATCACGATGATGATGATCACGATGGTGATGATGATGATGATGAGGTAGTTGCTGGTGGTAGTACTGGTGCTGGAATTGAGGTGAGTGCTATTTATTATTTTTATGTCTTTGATGGTAGTCATTGTTGTTTTAACACACACATGCAAGTAAGTACTATTCAAGTAAGTTGTTTTAATTCTATTTGAAGGAAAACCCACCAATATGATTTACTTTAAAGGATTTAGCTCTAGAGAGAGACCAATAAATGTAAGTCACTTAAAGGGAATTACATCAACTTCTAATAGAAACCAATTAAAAGCATCCACACAATGACAACAAATGTGCCTTGATAAATCTATTGATTTGAATAACTAGAAATAGCCAATATGGAGACAATCAAACAACTTATGAACTTGAATATTAACAAAAAATTAGAACACCATACACATATCCACAAAGTTAATTGTCCGTGCCCATTATAATATTAAATTATCATAGAAGTGTAATGTCTTGAATATGAAATATGATTAGATAGATAATATTGGAATATATAAATTGTCTTGCTCAAAGATGATGATTGTCTAGGCCTTGGTTTCCCTTATAAATATGGGAAGCAACAAGCTTTAGGCCTGAACCAACACAACTGTTCATAAATCACATCCTCTTGTAACTAAACATGTTTAATAAAGAGAAATTAAAGGCATAAGCAAGTTAACCAAGATCTGAATCTATTATTCATCATAGAGCACCCGTGACCTCAAGCCTAGCAAGGTGCTCATCTCCATGTTGCAGTATCTGTTAAGTGTGTTGTGCCCCTGTCTATTATCACAAAAAAGTGTCAAAATTTTGTCCTTGTTCTCCATGTTAACGCCAACAAAACTACTCATTGCTCCTTCTGCACCTGAACCTGTAGCTGTACATCAATCTTCAAGTATGTCTACTCCCACTTATTGAATTTAAGGTCACTGGGCCATTCGAATTCTTGAATTTAGAGCAGATTGGTCTGATGGTCCGTCCATCTTTTATCCAACATAGCTTTAACATCAATTACAAATTTTCCATATCCTGCATCTAGGGCTATGACCCTATCCAAAATCACATTAAAGCTCAAAGTATCTAAATCCTACTCATTTTTCAAGAATTCCATAACCACATACATTGTTGTTCTAAATTCTGCCTTCAAAGTATCAAGGCCTTTAACTAGTTTGTTTTCCTCTGTCAGAATAGAGGGGATAAATTGATGCTTGAAAGTAGAAAAAGATTCAAGTCTGGCCTGCATCCTTTTGTCTTCATTGTTGGCATATTGATGCTCTTCAATGATCATATTCACCGTCTGCTCTGTGGGCTTCAATTTAGTAGGAGCATCAAGATTTGTTTGAAGTATCCTACAAAGCATGCCTAAATTGTGCAAGGAGGGCTGCCATTTCTTGTATAGTGGCTCCAAAACAAAAAAGTTTGCTTGCAATTGTTTAATGGCTTGAGATAACACGGAGTAGCAATCATGCACGTCCCTAAGTTTATCCACAACCAACTTTATCCTGTATTCCAGAATTTTCTCAAAGACTTCAAGGACCTTGATCCTTGCCTCATTTTTTGTTTCCTCATTTTGCTTCTTGAGGTCCTCAACTTCTTTTTCAAATTTTGTTCTCAAAGCATTAAACTCTTGCATTGTCACTATGACATCACCAGTTGCTAGTGGCATAGAAGGTTGATATGGAACTATTGATAGACTTTGGGAAGAGCCCACATCTTGCAGTTGCTTTTTCAATTGCCTATTTTCAATGAACAACCTATTCACTTCATCATTCATGTCTTGTTGTGTTTTCTCATAACCCTGTAAATTTTTTTCCAACTTTTTTACAACTGCATGGGTGAACATGGTAGAATGGACTGTAAGAGTAGAGGCCTTAGTTCCTGAAGTATCTCATAAGGTTTTCACCATAGCAAATCCCCTCATTTCCTGAACAACATCTAGCAACCTTGGTTTACTAGTGTTCTTATGTTTTGTCCATATGGCAAGAGTCTCTGTCTTTGGGTTGAAACCACATCCACTCATTCCATCCTCATAATCAAATTCAGACACAAGATGAGGGTCATATTGACTCCTAACTTGGTCAAGCAAGAATACTTTTTTCAATTCAAGACCTGGGATGATCAGCATGTTACTCTTCAGGACCATTTGTTTTGCTTCCTCAGGAGTCACATTGATTTTGTCAACTTTTAGTTCTTGGATTGTTTGGGTGGTTATTTGATCATACTGAGACTCATCAGCACCCATCTTAGTGATTTCCACCTTTTCATCAAATTCCTTCATCTTCATTTTTAACCAGAAATCTTGAAACTCTGGAGTCTTGATGAAATCATCATCTTGAATAAATCTCAATGATGCCACCACCCTTTCATCCTCCTGTAGCTTTGGATGAATATGGGCTTGTTCTTCCATCCTAGCCTCAAGCTTGTGTGCATCAATTTCTTGAACAACCAATGGTTGATCAACTTCCTCTCCATCATGCAATTGTGTCAAAATATTTGCAACTTCATCAATATCCCCCACACCCTCAGACATCTCATATGGGACCAGAGGAGACATGCCTTCAGTTCTCTGCCTTTTATGTGGTGGTGACTCAGGGATCTATGGATCTTGAACTAATATGACATCAGGGGCAGGCTCATGAATCTCAATTCCTGCAGACCTCTTCATTGGAAGTTTGGTAGCCTTGGTAGGCTGTACTTCAAATTTAGCATAGATACTTTCAAAAATTTCAATCATTGTATTAATCCTAATTAGAGGATCTTTCTCTTCAGCAAAAAATCCTTCAAAAATTGGATTCTTTTCCTTTTTGTCATCTTCAATTTTCTTGAGGATCTCCCATTTCCTCTTCCTATCATACACTTCATTAAAAGTAACCAGGTTCCTTATCACATCCTCATCATAAAGAATTTGATGCGAGATCCCCATCTTAGTCAAGATCACTTGTCTCACAAAGTTCATATGACCTTCAGGGTCACAAACTCTTTCAACACCAGATTCCAAAGAGTACTTGGCTTTCAAATAGGCCTGCAGCTCCTCAAGAGTGTCCGAACCAATTGACCAATCTCCAAAGACAGTGGTATTAGGCAAAAAGGTGCCTTTCTTCTGCTTTTTCATCACTTCCTTTTCCCTCCACATCATTTGCCACATGAATTCCGAGAATGCAATTTTGTCAGAAACAAACTTTGGCAATTTGTGAGGTGGTTGGGGGCAATCATATACCCTAATTATTGTGTGCCCTGGTAGGAAGAACCAATCAACATAATTGAAAGTATGACCTTGCTCTAGTTTATGTGCAAGAGGTCTGAGAATTACCCTAATTTATGGTGACAATCTAGGGACCCAATTACCAAAAGAATTCATTATTTTCATAGAAAATTCATTATGAAATACATTATAGTTACCAGTCTGGCAATGAGAATCCCACATGTAACACCAACATTGAGTAGGCATTCTTTGCCTTGTCCTGTCAATCATGCTGATGTGCATTTTACTTGACCATTTACTCCTATTTTGATATAGGATCAGGTGGCAAACCAAAGAATAGAACTTGAAGTTCATGGGTTTCTTATCTTTCTTCACACAAATGAATCCATCATGTATTTTCTTTTCAAGATATGAGGCAAAATCATACTCAATGTTCACCTCTGAATTTTGTATCTTCATAGCCATCATCATCAAATTAACTGGCGTCCTTTGATCAACATTAATTCCCAGTACTTGACACAATGCATAATAGGTCCATTTGAAATAGACTGCAAAATCTTCCACAGGGAATGGTTCGACTACATTGGAAGGAATATCAACTATCCTGTTGTTTGCACCTCTTCTCATAAATATCGACAGCTTATCACTTCTGAGTGTTCTTCTCAAACTTTTGTATTATTGTTCAATCTTTTGTAGGTTAATTTTGGTGAGAGCTTGTCTATTCAACATAAAGCAGTCAATTATAGCATTTCTGTCAATTCTCAATAGAGAAGATCCATTTGGCAACCTTACCATTTTAGTAGTTGGGTGATAGTGCAATACCAGAGTATGAATCAGTTCCACATCCACGAATACATTTGAAACAATTAGCTTGGCCAAATCTAGCTTCCATGGATTAGCCACCGGTCCCTGACCATCCTTCTTTTGACAGAAGTACCAAAATAGTTTCCAGCCAGAAATGGGAATTATGGCATCCCTACAACCCTCAACAACATCCCTAAATACTTTATTTCGACCTTTGTCAATTGAATTGGGTAAAACATCTAGCAAAGATTGATGTAGTGATCTTTTCTTAGGGGCAAGATCAAGCTTACTGGTCATACTTGTGGATTCAGACTTTTTGGGTGCCATTATACAAACTAGGGTTTCAAAATTCAAGCAAATGCATGGAGAATTGAAACAGAGCAAAGATTCTTCAAACTTTCTTGCAGAGACTGTAGAGATGGACTTACTTGAACAATTCGAAGCTTGCTAAGAATAGACTGAACTGGGCACCTTCTCCAAGCCAATCTGTAATCTCTGAACTGAACAAATGCTGAGAGATTTCTAGATTTTATCGAGCCAGAATGTTCATCATTCCACCATTATTTTGGGTTTGTGCCATGAGATTATAAAATCGCAGCATTCAATTCATTTCAAATATAAGCCCTTGATCAAATTTGATCCAATGATCAAATGAAATGACAAGATCTTTCAAATTTCTTAGTAATCACACACCTGCATTGAGTATGTTTACTCATTTATTATCATTACCACACTACAACGGAGCTTGTTTAAACCGGTCACGGGATGGCGATAAGCTTCAATGCCTTTTGTTCACTTTTCTTGATTACCGCCAACCCTCAGCCCTTATGCTCAAACAAAGCAGGATCGTGGGGCTTATAGCCCCCTTTATTCCATTTTCTTCCATTACCGTCAACCTGCAAGTGCCTGTTCACATTACTGCGGTGAGATTGTTGCCAACTTTTATTGCTTACTGCCTTGCCGGAAACGTTCTTTGAAAGCCATTGCGGGAGCCCGGTAACTTGGACACTTACTACCGCCATGCCGTGAACAACTTGCTGGACCAATGCGGGACCATGGGATCAGTTTTTATTGAACTCTCTTCCTTATCACCAAGTCGCAACCAAGTGGTGAGACCCTCGAGGGACCGCGATATAGATGGTTGACTGAGCCCTTCCTACCGCCATGCCGCAAACAACTTGTATGTTTCCAATGAGAGTGCGGTATACATGATTCTTGTTGCTCTAATTCCCGCACTGCCACCAAGACAATGAGGATGACCTGCAAGATTGCGGTAAACTACAAAAACACAGAAATGATTAAGAATAACTGCATACTCCTCCAAATGACCATGTTATGTGACCCTGGGAAATAAATGGCATAAAATTTTGGCATGAAAGTCTATTAAGAAATGGTCATATACAAGTGAAAAGATCAAGTAGGATGGAAATGTGCAAAAATTTTGAAAGGTCCTAACAAGTGAGACATTAGAATAGTTTATTTGGAATAATGACGGGAATTAACAAAATTTTAGGGTTTTAAAATTTTGTTCCAACATAAGTAATGGTTGTTTTATTATGTAAATAAGGGTAATCCTTACCTATGTAATAATTATTATGTATTTCAATATAATGTGTATTTTTTTTTTGTTTTTGCATAAATGTATTGATAAACTCCAAGAAGGGGATAAAGTTAGGGTGTTGGATTCATTTGATGGTGTTGTTGTGGGTAGTGGGCGGATTCACTCACTATCTATTGTACATGGAGTCAACTTGGAAGGAACAGGAGATGCAAATGTAAATATTTTAAAGGTCACAAGTAACGTACCCCTTGTTTATGATGATAAAATAGATGGAGCTGTCCATCTAAAAGAGAAAGAAGGAACCTTCACACGGTGGCCACTAAAATATTTGCAAAAAATGGCATAGTTGATGTTTATCGTGTACTAGTTGTTAGACATCTTGGCCCACTGCTTTATGTAGTATTTTGAATGTGTTGTTTAGGGATCTTGATTTTCATGGTGTATTTGAAAGAGTTGGAAACTCTTACACAACTATGACATTTTTTAATATATTTTTATATATACTCTTAGATAGTTTTGATATCTTATAACTTGATATATATATATATATATATATATTTGCATTATATACAAGAGTGGGGAAGGAGTTTATGTTCAAGCTTCAACTCTTGGATCTTTGGAGACTTTACTCGAGTTCTTGAAGACCCCAACTGTAAGCATCCCAGTTAGTGCAATTGGTATTGGGCCTGTGCATAAAAAAGATGTCATGCGTGCGAGTGTAATGCTTGAGAAAAAGAAGAAAGAGTATGCTGCAATTTTGGCATTTGATGTCAAAATTACTCCTAAAGCTCGGGACCTTGCAAATGAAGTTGGTGTCAAGATATTTGCAGCAGACATTATTTATCATCTGTTTGACCAATTTAAAGCATATATGGATAATCTTAAGGAAGAAAGGAAAAAGGAGGCTGTAGAAGATGTTGTTTTCCCCTGTGTACTGAGCATTTTGCCAAATTGTATTTTAACAAGAAGGATCCTATAATTGTTGGTGTTGATATTCTTTAAGGCATTGCAAGGGTTAGTAGTTAAACCTAATCTTTTTGGTGTTATGACTTATGCATGTAAAAGATTGTTGTATCATTTTTGGTTTGTCTAAAGCCAAATGTGGTCATTATATCTATAGATTGGCACGCCATTATGTGTTGCCACAAAAGATTTCATAGATATTGGCAAAATAGCCTCAATTGAGATCAATCATAAAGCTGTTGAAATGGCTAAGAAGGGTGAAAAAGTGGCCATGAAGGTATTTTGAGAAGTTGTCTTTGTTGTTAATAGTTTTATATGATTTTGGATGCTATTTTTTGAAATGTTTTTGTTAATGAATTATCATACGAACTTTACAGATTGTTGGGAGCAACGCTGATGAAGCACAAAAAATTTTTGGTAGGCATTTTGAAATGGAGGATGAATTTGTGAGTCATCTCACCAGAAGATCCATAGATATATTGAAAGAAAACTATAGGGTAAGGCTATTTGATATCCACATTACGTAATTTTATAGTGTATTTACTATTATGCATTTTATACTAATTGAACATTTGTGCTTTTCATTTTTGGTTGATAAAACAACTTTTTAATGTCTAAAATGGAATATTCTTCTTATTTTTTCAAGATGATTTTTCCAATGATGATTGGAAACTTGTGGTGAAATTGAAAAAGATGTTAAAAATTCCTTGAGCTACTACTAATGATGCATTATGCAATGGAACTTTGGATTAGAGCAAAACCTTCTAATGAAAATGCGAAAATGCACCCTGCAACATTACAAACACCACAATCAGGATAACAAATAGTGAACTTTGTTGATACTAGAATAGTAGCTTCTACATCATAAGCTTCTTCTATATGCTTTGCTATGTGGTGTACATGCTGTACCTCTGGCTACAATAAGATAGTAGTGAACTTCAGATCCTATCTATGTAGGAGGTCATTTGAATGTCTGTTGTTTAGCTCATTTTTTGAAATTTAATAGTCTAAACGGGCAAGTACAGTATTGCCATGTGAGAAAGGGAAGAGATTGATTCCAAGAGTAGAGATTTTGTGTAATGATCTATTTTGTGATTTCTTGAGGTAATGAAGATAATATCATGAAAATGTTGTTTTAAATAAATTCATATTTTACTACAATTGTACAAAACCAAAAACATTTCCATGTTGTCATCTTCAACATTTTGTTGACTGGCTGGATTTCACTGTTTCAAGTGCCGCTTTTGATTCATCTATCTGGGACCATGTTATGGAAGGTTACAAAGAATGGTGTGTTTTCTTATTGCTGTAGGGTTACTGCTAAAGGGGCTTCTAAGTAGCATTCTTAGGTTGTTATTCAGATATTGTTCACAGTGGTTCAGGGTTGTTTGAATACACAGGTAACACCTCAATGGCTTGTGTGAAGGAGAATATGGAATGCACCAAGGCTGCAGTCAAAGCACCTGAACTATTTAACAGAATGCCAAAAGAAATGATGTCTCATGGAATAACATCTCTTTTCTAAGTGTCAAACGATGTGAAGGGCTTCATCAGTCTGACTTGCCTTTCCATTGTTTTGCTATTGTATCTAATGTGGCTGCTGAACTGATTTTTTCTTAAGCCAGTCCTTGTAGTTTGCTGTACATGATAGAGATAAACTAGTTTTTTCTAGTTATGGCAGCCTTGTGCTACTTTTTTATTATAATTTGTAATTCTTTTCCTGCATTGTTCCAATACAAAAAAATATTTATTGCCACTTTGCTTTGTCTTGTTTCATTTTCTTATTGGCCGATTCTCAAATCGAAAATGTTGGCTCAAAATTATCAATCTTTACTTGGCAACATCATAAAATATATAGTTTTCCAAATTTATTTGCTTTTATTTTTTAATTCAAATTTAATAATATGTTTTTTCTGCATTATAAAATTTATGGTATTTAATAAATTATTCATATCATGACTAAATTTACTACCAATTAATGGAAACCAGTAAATAAAAATGACTACCATGACTAAATAAATGACTAAATATACATACTACCAAATTGATGACTAAATATACTACCAAATTATCAAATATACTACCAAATTGTTGACTAAATATACTACCAAATTAATGACTGAAATTTGTTTAGTCATAAATTTTGCAACAAGCGATGTTATATCGGAAGCAAAATTGGAAGCAAATCTGGAAGTAAAATTGGAAGCAAAAATGGAAGCAAAATCAGAAGTAAACTTGGAAGAAAAACTGAAAGCAAAACTAGAAGCAAACTTGGAAGCAACACAAGAAGCAAAACCAGAAGCAAAATTGGAAGCAACAAAGGACGTCATAATGGAAGCAAAACTAGGTGTCAATTAGGAAGCCAAAAAAGAAGCTATTTTCGACGCCATACCAGAAGTAAAACATGAAGCACGACTGGGAGCAAAACTAGAAGAAAAAATGGGAGTAGAAATGGAAGCAAAATTAGAAGCCAAATTGGGCGCTACTTCTGGTGCTATTCCCAGCGCTATTCCAGGTGGTAAAAGAGGCGTCATTGCTTGCTATACTTTCCAGCGTAAAATTTGGCACCAAATTTGGCGCAAAAAATGACGCTAAAGAGAACATGCAGTTTGGCGCTAAGTTTTGTGATGACAGAAGTGTCCAATTCATTAACTCAAATGCACTAAATTCCAGTGCTATTTTAGGCGCTAATTGCCTATTTTGTTGTAGTGCTAGTTGTAAACACTACCTTGTTTAGTGAGGCTACACCAAATAAGTTGTAGGCTGAGTATGGCATATTGAATCACCTACAGCAAATGAGGGAGCTTAACAAGTTGAGATCACTTGTTCCTTCTCTAGGAATTGGAACAAATCCTGCTACCCTTTCCACTAGTTCAAGAAGTATGGCACAATAGGACAAAGATGTCTCCAAGCTAGAATTGGAGGATGCAATAAAGAAATTAAGTCATAATCAAAGTGAAATGGCTAGGATAAAGGAAGAGGCTAGAAATGAACAAATTACTTTAGTGAGTAGCCTTTTGAGTCATCGAATGGCAAAAATTGTGCACAGGGTAGATGAAGCTTGGGTGTGTCACAATAATTTAAAAGAAGCCTTTGCCTGCTGCATCGGCAATGAGTCAGCTTTAAGGGAGATCCTAAGACTTGGATTCCACACATATAAGTGGTCAATCATATACATAGCATTTCAAGCCTAGAATCTGATGTGCTAACTAAAATAACCAATATTGATGAGGTCATGGGCCTTCTTAATGAGATTTTTGCATTCCTAAGTAGGCTTGATGTATTGTTAAAGGAGAAATTAGATGCTTTCAAGTCTCTCGAGAAATATTGAATGCTACTAGTACTTTACAGTGACAGCTCAGAGAAATCATTGCCTCAATGGAAGGCATAATTCTATGGCATTATCCCTGTTTTAATCAAATCAATCACTTAGGGTGAAAAGATTGACCGTGTACTTTGCAATGCTGAGTTGGATAGGTTGTTAGAGTTGGAGCCCGAAGTAAATAATTTTGTAAAGGAAACTAAAGTACTATTGGATGCTTGTTATATCACCCACACGGTCAAAGTTGAAAGGTGATTAAAGTATGATTGGCCTTCTAAGGAAGAATATGCTATGTGGGTGTAGATGTATATGATGTAATGCAGATTTTCACATGTCATCCGAGCATGTTGAAATATTCACAATAGTTGCAAAGAAATCTCAAGGTGTTCTGACATTTAGGTGGCATGTTTTGTGATAAGAGACATGTATGGATATCCAACAGGGATCGAGAACTGGGCCCGATGCCAATCTATCTATTTTTTGACTATAAAAAGAAAGTTATGCATCTAATGAGTATGCTAATTCATTTTTATCCTTTCCAAATAAGTAAATATTATTTTTCCTCACTTAGCAGAAAATGATGACCCCCATGTTTGTAAAGGGTTTCTCATTATTCTCTTGGTTACAATTGTGCAATTTCAGAAACAATGATTATGGGAATTCCTTAAAGAATGGGGGAATTGGAAAAAGAGATTTTCTTTGTTTTTATATCCATGCTAGTTGATGTGGGGAGTAACTTTACATGATGGGAGCAATGTGTTCTTTTCAATACCACAATGTTCTTCTCTAGTGGCTGCACTCTATAGATTGATGATGTTGTGCCTATTTTGTCAGCAACATCCCCTTGTACAAGCAACCTGGTGAGGTTTAGGTGTTGCAAATGGGTCTCCATCAATGCCTGCATCTAGGAGGTATGAGGTGATATCATCTATTGAATCCCAATCTCCATTTTTTACGATCTTGGTTCGAAGGTTCAATAGAGGAGCATTTTTCAACTCACTCACCCCCTCCGTGGAAGCCAACAATGATGGACACCTCAGATTTGGCAGATGAAGACTATGACATTTGGGTGGTCTAGGAAATGCCTAACTGCTTATCCTCGCCACATTGGCATCTAAATGGAATACACTGCACTCCTAACAAACCTTTATGCTTTGCTATTTTTCTATTTTAGGAGTCATTTGGTGACTTTGATGGTGACATGTGTCATTCATCTATTGCATTGTAAGAGGCTCCCTTATTCTATAAAAGGGATGCTCTCATCTTTACTGAGGGTTGGGAAAATTAGTGGGAATGTAGATCAACAACAAATAGGAATAGCTCCGTTATCAATTGTCTATTTTTCTGAAGCATAATACTTTCTCTGATTTGGGCTTATATGAAAAGCAAGTAGTTATGTGCATCTTGTCTCCATTTGTCAAACATAATCAATCTTTCAAAGTTAATAATCAAGGATTGTTGATTCTCTTGTATACATTTGCTCTACAAACTTTTGCTTATGTTAGTATTCATTCAAGTAATGGAGTAATCCTTTCATAAATAATAGTAAATGCTAGTTGTATTTGACTGGATAACTAAGTATGAGTGCATTGTTGATTACCTTTTGCAAGTATTTGTTATTGCAATGCATTAACATTTAATTAGACTATCAGGTGTATGTAAAACTGTGATAGAACTATTACTACAACTGTGACTCTGTAATCCCCTATTAGGCACCGGTCTATATTTGAGCAAACCCCAACCATAACACTCTTTAAAATGACAAATCTCACACTATGTGTAAATTATTTGTAATTATTTGTGTTCTCACATTAAGCTTTCAAAGATTACAAGAAATTGGTTTAAAGAATGCATTAACCTTGCAACCTCTTGTCAAATGTGTGTGAGAATACCTTTCTGCTCAACACTATGGTCATATATCAATACTTACTTTAAATCAGTGTCTTATAAGGGAAACCCACCTAGGCTTTGTAGAGCCTAAAGTGTGGAGGAAATATTTGAGTAAGATATTTCTTGCTAATTGGTAAACTATGCACTTGATCCTGATCATAAGTCTATGAAACCTTTAGGGATAATTTTCAATCAGTTGGAGAACCAATAGGGTGCAATGGTTTCAACTCCACCCCTTAAAATATTTCATAAGTAATTTATACAAGACCTAGAAAGAGCATGGAGATCACTCAAGGAAAAAGGTGGTTTGATGAGCTATGGGCATAGGAGAAGGGGTATGCAATGTATGTACAATTTGGGGTACAATTTACACCTAGTATTGTCTTGGAAAGGGTTGTGATGCATGGGCACAAGTATGTGGGGACATGCTATGTTTTATTAAAGGTCAAGTTATAGAACTATGGAAGAAAAGGTCACGTTAAGAAGGATTGCAAGGAAAAGAAGGCCAGGAAGGAACCCAATGATTATTTTAACTTGAAAGCCTCTAATGAAGACGTTGGTGATGTGTTCATCAAAGCCCTTATTAAACATGCATGTGAGGGTATATAGTTTATTGACTCTAGAGATTCATTCCACATGACTCCCCACAAGGAGTGGTTTTCTATTTACAAGAAATTTTATGACATGAATGTTTATTGGGAGAACTCATCTCTCAAGATCATTGGTCATGATAGATTTGTGCTTATGTTTGGAGATTGGAGGACCAATTCCATTTTTGGACTTCTATAGTCTAGGTTTATTAAGGAACATGTTGTCTTTAATAAGATGATTGACATGGTGTGTAGTTGGCCTTCGACAAGGAAGGATGCAAGATGATGCATGTGGATCCATGATATTGGCAAAGGGAGTTTATTTTAGAGATCTATTTCATTTTGATGTGAGCACCATAGAGTATAACAATTTTGAAGTTTATGATTCATGAAATCATAAGATCCCTTCCATAAAGACTATGTTGTGGCACAAGCATATGGGTCACATTGGTGATAAAGATATTAGGGTTTGGAAATCTAAGAACTTAGTAGAAAGGATAAATGATTGTTCCCTAGATTTTGACATTTGTGAGCATTCTATATATGGAAAAAAATGTGTTAAGTTTTACTCAATCTCTACTAGATCTTTAGGGGTTTTAGGTTTAATTATATTGATGTACCTTCACTCTAGGAAGATCCCTAAATTATATTTATTTCATTGATAAATTCTCTAGGAAAACATATGTGTTCTTCCTTAGGCAAAATTTGATGTCCTCTCAAAGTTCAAAGATTTCAAATCTCTTGTAGAGAACTAGATAGAGAAGAAGATCAAGATGTTGAGAACGAACAATGGTGGAAGGTTCTGTTCAACATAGATCAATAACTTTTATAAGAAACATGACATTGTGAGGAACAAGACAACTTCATACATGCCTTAATAGAATTGAGTTATGTAGAGGATGAATGGAACACTAATGGAGAGAGGTAGGAGTATGCTCACTAGAGCTAATTTGGATTATAAGTTTTGGAGATAATATGTGAGTGCAATTAATTATTTGATTAATATATCTCCTATGTAAGCTCTTATGGATAAAACCCTTGAGGAGACTTGGTCAAGAAAAAATCCTTTGTTGTAGAAAATTAGGATTTTCAATTGCAAGGAATATGTACATGTGCCTAAAGAGAAAAGATCTATGTTGGATTTTAAATTAGAGAAATCTATCTTCATTGGATGCAACGATGGAGTTAAAGGATACAAGCTTTGGAACCATGAGACTGGAAAGACAATGTATAGTTAGAATGTAATATTTAGGGAGAGTAGATCTTCTCCCAAACATTTGGAACCTAAAGACGAGAAGAAGACATTGGTGTGACTAAAGCCAAATACTAAGGAGCCTACACTTGAGACTGAACTAGAGGTTCAAGATAGACTAGATGAGAAGGTTGATTTAGAGAGTGAATTAGAATATTTAGAGGATGAAGAACAAAGTCATACCGCACTTGTGAGGTGTACTATATAGAGAAAAAAACCAAAATGGTACAACCCACCTAATTTCCATGACATTTTGATTTGTCTACTAATAATGATGAGCCTAGAAATGTGGAGGAAATGAAATATGTAAAGACAATAAGTCTTGGAAGAAGGTCATGAATGAGGAGATGTTGTGTTATAGAAGAATAATACACATGAATTGATAAAGCTTCCTAAATACATGAAAGTTGTTGGATACAAATTGGTTTTCACGAAGAAGTTTAGTTCAAAGGGCAATTTAGAGAAGTATAAGGAAATGCTAATGGCCAAGGGCTATCCCAAGTAGAGAGGATTATTTTTGGTCAAATCTTCTCTCCTATTATGAAGCTTAAATCTATTAGATTTATATTATTTGTTGGTGCTACATTTGATTTGAAGGTTGAAAAATGGATGTTAAGAAAACTTTCTTTCATAGTGATTTAGAGGAGAAGATCTCCATGTCACAATTAGAGCACTCTTTGGTGAAGGGCAAGGAGGACACAATTTGTCGGTTGAAGAAATCCCTCTATGGTCTAGAATAATCCCATTAGATATGGTATTATAAATTCAAGTCATATATTTTAAAGTTGGGATTTGTTATAACTAAGTTTGATCACTATGACTACTTTAACCAAATAGGTGATCAATTTACTATTATTGTTCTTTATGTTGATGACACATTGCTTAGTAATAATAAGGAAATGTTTAGGCTTCTTAATTATTGATTTTATTTATACTTCAATATGAAGGATTTAGGAGCAAATAAGATTATATTACAAATGAATATCATGAGGAATAAAACTAACAAAAAACTCTAGAGAAATAAAAGGAAGTATTAATGTTAACTAAGTTTTGTAGTAGTTTAGAATCTAGGACTACAAACTAGTGAGTGTTCCCATAGGTATGGGATCAAGGATTTTAGTTGAATAGTGTCCTTTGCAATCTAGATGTGATAGAGGACATGAGCCACATACCCTATGTGAGTATAATTGGTAGTCTCATGTATGTTATGTTCTATACTAGACCAACCATTACCCAAACAATAGGGGTCCTAAGTAGATATATGTCAAAATCTAGGCAAGGAACATTGAATTGCAGTGAAGAAGGTATTTAGGTGCCTTTAGGACATGTTAGAGTGTTCAATCTACTACTAGGGAGTGTTGTGAAAGGCATGTTGTACACCTTGCATAATAATAATAATAATAATATAGGAGTATTTTTTAAATAATTGTGGTGCATCTTAGGATGTGGACACCACACTAGGATAATCAATCTTAGAGACACTTGTAAATTATATGCAACATAGTACATTTTAGCCATGGATATGATTGACCCTAGCTATTTTTAATTTTATTATGACCTCGTATACAATGTATACAACAAGTGGGAGATTGTTGACCAATAAAGATGTGTTTTACACCTTGCATGGTAATAATATTGGAATATATTGTTATTTAGTTGTAATAAGGAAATGTTTATGCTTCTTAAATCTTGATTTTATTTATACTTCAATATGAAGGATTTAGGAGCAAATAAGATTATATTACAAATGAATATCATAAGGGATAAAACTAACAAAAAACTCTAGAGAAATAAAAGGAAGTATTAATGTTCACTAAGTTTTGTAGTAGTTTAGAATGTAGGACTACGGATCAAGGATTTTAGTTGAATAGTGTCCTTTGCAATAGATGTGATAGAGGACATGAGCCACATACCCTATGTGAGTATAATTGGTAGTCTCATGTATGTTATGCTCTATACTAGACCAACCATTACCCAAACAATAGGGGTCCTATGTAGATATATGTCAAAATCTAGGCAAGGAACATTGAATTGTAGTGAAGAAGGTATTTAGGTGCCTTTGGGACATGTTAGAGTGTTCAATCTACTACTAGGGAGTGTTGTGAAAGGCATGTTGTACACCTTGCATAATAATAATAATATAGGGGTTTTTTGTAAATAATTGTGGTGCATCTTAGGATGTGGACACCATGCTAGGATAATCAATCTTAGAGACACTTGTAAATTATATGCAACATAGTACATTTTAGCCATGGATATGATAGACCCTAGCTATTTTTAATTTTATTATGACCTCGTATACAATGTATACAACAAGTGGGAGATTGTTGACCAATAAGATGTGTTTTACACCTTGTATGGTAATAATATTGGAATATATTGTTATTTAGTTGTGGTGTTGTATACACCTAAAAATGACACGACTCTACTTAAATAAATATTTTAAATATTTATTTCATCTTCACATTCCTCTATCAATAAATAAATATATTTATTTATTTATTTGATTTATCTCCTCTCATTTAATTAATTAAATTACATTTATTTAATTAATTAAATTCATCTACATCAACTTCATTCTTCTAAATAATTAAATAATTTCAAATATTTAATTAAAATCCTTTATTCTTCCAAATTTAAATAAAATGCAAATTTTATTTAAATAAAATCTAAAATCTCCACAAAATAAAATATATTTCTATATTTTATTTATTCCTCTCAATTATCTACAAAATAATTAAATAAATTCATTTATTTAATTATGCTTTCTTGTCTTCTCAAAAATCTTTCTTATCTTCTAAAAATACATTCCTCTTGTCATACAAAAGCAAAATCAGTTTTAAAGCATCTTTAAAGCAAACTTTCTCTTAAATTAGAAAAATAAATTCTAATTTAAGAAAATCAAATCTCATCCTCATCAAGAGAGGAGTTAACTCAACAAAGCTACTTTTCGAATGACACATGTCTTTCTTCCATTTGTTGCACGTTCCTCAACTATCCTCCTCTATTGATCTTCTCTTTTCTTCTCAACCATTGATCTTCTTCTACCCATCTCTATAAATACAACCCTCTATCTCTTCATTCATAATCCATAGCTTGAGCAAACTTATGCTACAGAAATGCAAGCACGTCTTTGGCACTTCATAGCACTTCATATTCATCCTCTCACATTTGTGTTTGAAACTCATCTTCAAATACAAACAAATATCTCAGCCATTCTACTCTTGTCACCTTCAACAAGCAAGGGAGCATTCGCTTATGAGGTCTTCATCATCATCAAGGTCAAGAAGAGATAGGTGAACTATGGAAGACGCAAGGTAAAGGTGTAAGTATCATTGTTTGTTATTTTATTCTCCTTTTTATGTTTAGATTTCATAGATGTATTGGGTTTATTATTCTTAATTGATTAATCTGTTTTCCCCTTCACAGGTGCTTCTTAGGATGTGCACACCACATTAGAATAAGAAATCTTAGGGACACTTGTAAGTTGTGTGGGACATAGTAAATGCATTTAATGTGAGAGGCACATTGGGCAAATACATTTGATATTGGGGGTCATGGTTTAGTGAGCACATAGTTTAATTGGCTCATGGTTTTGATGAAGGGGGTTAAACATAAAACACACAATAACACAAATTGCGCACAAAAAATAGAAATGTTCTTTTATTGACTTGGACAACACATTACATTATGGAAGCTAAAATCAAATCAAAGGATGAATCCTCCATAGACTGCAACACATTACAACTTCCTATCTCTAGATTCTGGAACCTTCTATCTTTTGTAGCCTCTAATCAACTAGGGTTTCTATTTTGCTACACTTTCTTCACTCTACGCTTTCTCCCTTACCTCTACTACCCCAAGGGTTCCTAAAGATGGTCAACTTCCGGGAGCCATAACTTTTGATCCGGGTGTTCGATTGACGAACTGTTTGAAGTGTTGGAAAGATCGTGGAGTTCTTGACGCGCTAAGATCAACTCTTTTGATTCTACTCATTTTTATGGTTGTACGGGGCCTCTAAGTGCATCAAACCTGATTTTGAAACTTTTTTAGGGGTCTTTCAGGGAATGGAAATTTTAATATATTTCATCCCACAAGTGATCTTTGACTGATTCCTTCACCAAAGGTCTTATTTTTCAATTTCAAAGCATCCTAAAAAAATTTCTTCCATGCGTGCCGAAATGCAAACTTTCCTAAAATAGCAGTTTGCTATAACTGAAGGTTCTACATCATTATCTAAGTGATTATGGAACTAGAAATACAAATTTTGAAAAGAAATGAAAACAAAATCAACATTTTTGAATCATCATTTTTTTGGGTGATGCAAGATTACCCTTACACCACTAGATGCTTCTGCATCAGACACCCAGGGTAATTTGAGAAGTGACCTTGTTGTACATCTCAGGTGTTCAAGGAAAACCCAAATTGTCAACCTCTACCTTAAACAACCGGGAAGAATTTTCAACAAGCCTTCCTTTCCACTTCATCAGATATTCTTCATATTGCCTATTCCGAGTACTTATTCCCACATAGCTATCCAAGATCTCTTCTATCTCCTCCTTTGAAGTAGATGCTAGAATACTCCACTATTCTTCTATTGGTCCATCCTCTGTTCCACCTTCATGATATTTTGTGAAATTAGCAATGTTGAACATAGGGGAAATGTTGATCCCACTTGGTAGCTCTACCTCATATGCATTTCCTGAATCATGCTTCTTCAGGATTCTGCATGGTCCAAATTTCTTCATTTTCAACTTATTATATGTTCCAACTGGAAACCTATCTTTTCTCAGGTGAACCATGACTTCATCTCCTACCTAAAATTCCTTGTATCTCCTCTTCTGATCTGCCTTAGCCTTGTACTAAATATTCATCTTATTAATGTGCTTTCTCACCTCTTCATGCAAATTCTTCAGGTGTTCTACAAAGTCTTCAGCTTTGGCACTTGTCTTTTCTCCCTTGTCCATCTTCTGTAATTCTAAAGCATTTCTTGGACTACTTCTATATACAATTTGGAATGGTGATTTACTAGTACTCCTATTGACATAATTGTTGTAAGCAAATTTTTCCTATGGTAAAATCAAATCCCATCCCTTGGGCTTATCTCCTACTAAGCATCATAGTAGGTTACCCAAACTCTTATTTACCACTTCCATTTGTCCATCGGTCTATGGATGGTGTACAGAACTGAACTTTAAATCTATCTTCAACTTCTTCCATAATGTCCTTAAAAAATAACCAACAAACTTGGTATCTTGATCTGAAACTATGCTCTTAGGTAGACCGTGTTGTCTCACCACCTCTCTGAAAAATAACTCTGCAATATGAACATCATCATTAGTCTTCTTACAAGGAATAAAATGTGCCATATTCAAGAATCTGTCCACCACCACAAAAATGGAATCATGTCCTGTCTATGTCCTTGGTAAACCAAGAACAAAATCCATACTAATATCATCCCATGGCCTCTCTGGTACAGGTAATGGCTGATATAGCCCTATATTCTGACTTGTTCCTTTTGCCATCTGACACACTCTACAACTCTGCACAAATTTCCTCACATCCTATTGCAACTGCAACCAATAATAATGCTCACCAATAATAGCAATGGTCTTATCTCGACCAAAGTGTCAAACTAATCCCCCACTATGCTTCTCCTTAATCAGGTTCCCTCTCATGGAACTCCTTGGAATGCATAACGGGCTTCCTCTTAACAACATGCCATCTTGGATTATGAAATCCAACCATTTTGTCTTGTCCAAAGTAACAAGTTCCAAACAAGCTTTCTAAGCCTCTGCAAAATCTAGATCTTCAGGATACAAACTTTTCAACTCATCGAACCCAACAACCTCTATCTTCATTTCTGTCAACAAATTACCTTCTGCTTAAGGCATCTGTAACTCTATTTGATCTTCCACTCCTCTGTTTCAAAACAAAAGTATAACTCTGCAAAACCTCAGCCTATTTTAAGTGCCTCTGGTTCAACTTCCCTTGAGTATTAATGTATTGTAAAACCTGATGATTAGTATATAAAACAAACTCTTTTGGCAACAAATAATGTCTCCATTTCTTCAAAGCCTGAACTATTGCATAAAACTCCTAATCATAAACATAATACTTTTTCTTGGCATCATTAAGCTTCTCACTAAAATAGGCAATGGGCTTACCTTCTTCACTCAAAATAACTCCTATAACACTGCCACTAGCATCAGAATCTACCTGAAATACCTTATTGAAATCTGGAAGTGCCAAAACAAGTTGCTCTGTGACTTTTTGCTTCAATGTATCAAAACTTTTGGCTACTCCTATAGTCCATTTAAACTCTTTTCTATCCCCTCTCATTGTCTCAGTTAGGGGTGTACAAATGCTACTAAAATTCCTGATAAAGTTTCTATAAAAACTTGTCAAACCATGAAAAGATCATACCTCTGTAGCACTCCTTGACATGGGCCATTTGACAATAGCCCTTACTTTTTCTAAGTCCATCTTAAGACCTTCATTTGAGAAAACAAATCCCAGGTATACCAACTCTGTCCAAAACTACATTTCTTTAGATTAATCAACAAATTCTCCTCCCTTAGCTTCTCTAAAACTCTTCTAATATGCATCAGATGCTCATCCCAAGTCTTACTAAAAATCAAAATGTCATCTAAATAAACAATAAAAAAAATTCCCAAAAACTTTTGCAATACCTCATTCATGAGCCGCATGAATGTGCTCGGTGTGTTGGTTAGCCCAAATGGCATGACTAACCACTCATACAAATCTTCCTTTGTCTTGAAGGTTGTCTTCCATTCATCTCCTTCTCTGATTTAGATCTAGTGATACCCACTCTTCAGTTCAATCTTCGTAAAGTACTTAGCTCCACTCAAAGAATCTATTATGTCATCCATTCTTGTCAATGGAAATCTGTACTTGATCATGATCTTATTGATGGCTTAGGAATCTGTACACATTCTCCACTCTCCATCTTTATTTAGTACTAGTATTGTAGGTACCACACATAGACTTAGGATCTCCCTTATTAGTCCCTTCCTTAACTGCTCGTGAACTTGTCTGTTCATCTCTTCATTCTCTGCAGAAGTCATTCTATGGGTTGCCTTATTTGGCAAACTGGCTCATAATATCAAATCCATTTGGTGACTTATCTTCCTCACTAGTGGTAAACCTTCTGGTACATTATCAGAGACAATGTCCTAAAATTCTTCCAACAAATCTAAGACTTCTGCTGGTACATCTTCACATTTCTCTTGGCTAATCTTAGGAATCGACACAAAGCAATGATGCTCATGCCTCATACCCTCCAAAAATTTCCTACCATCTACCAAGAAAATTATGACAGTACTACATACCTTTTCTTCCACTTCCTTCAAGGGCTTCAACTTATGATGAGCTCCATCCTTTATTAGGGAATATGAGTTTGCATGGCCATCATGGACAACGCACCTATCATACTACCACGACCTTCCCAATAGCATATGACATGCATCCACCAGTATGATGTCACACAACACCTCATCATGGTAGTCTCCAATCTTGAACTTGACTAAACATTGCTCATTGACCAAAGCTCTATGGTCCTTCTGTAACCATGCAATCTGATATGGATGTGGATGCCTTCTTCTTAATAACTTTAACTTGTTAACTATCTCCTCTGAAACAAGATTGTCAGTGCTTCCATTGTCAATAATAATATCACAACGTTTACCTTCACACTTGCACCTTGTGTGGAATAAACTCTTCCTCTGATCTTTTTTTTCCTCCTCATTTAATAAGGTTCTTCTGATAACTAGGATTTCTCCCCTTTCAGCATCTTCGGAATGCTCAGACTGCACATCATCTACATGTGCAACTCATGCATTACCTTCAAGTCTTCTATATGTCCTTCCTTGATGTTGAGGACACTCGTATGCTCTATGTCCTTCTTCTCCACATTGGAAACAGGTTCCTCTGAAACCTCCTCTTCTAGGTCCTTGCCCAGGTCGGCCTCTTCCTCTTCCTCTTTGCTCACCATTATTTTGGTAACAAGGACGGTATACATTGTCTCCTCTCTGATTTTGACTGGTGCCAGCTTCTTCACTTTTCTTTTGATCTTCATTTTGGCCTCCATAGGATCTTCCACTAGTCCTTCCACCTTAACCTCTTCCTCTTTGCTTGCTTTCAAATATTTTATTCAGCTTCTCCTCCACCTTCAGGGAAAACTGGTATGCATCTCCTATGGTGGTCATTTTGACTAGGCTCATCTCCTCTTGATTACTTGTCCTCAACCCATTAATGTAATGGGCTACCTTCTCATTGTTGGCCTCTGCATGGCCTATCCTGATAGTAATCTTATAAAACTCTTCTATATACATCTTGACAGACTTTTTACCTTGCTTCAATCCTTGCAGCTTCTTCAAAAACTCCAACTCATAGTCCACGCGAATTAACTGCTTCTTTAGTTTGTCCACCATCCGATCCCATTTGGTAATCTTTTCTTTTCCTCTTCTATTTATCTCTAATCGGACTCCTTCCACCAAATACTGGCATGGCCCTTTAACTTTGTTTTCGCAAACTTGATCCATTCTAGATCCTCCACATCTTCATGCTTGAAATATTCTTCCATATCATTGATCTAATCAATAAGCTGTTCCACATTGAAATCTCTAGAATAGGTAGAAACTTCGATCCTAGGCCTCTTTCTGATCTTTGAAATGACCCTTAAAACCTAACTTCCACAGGATCTCCTGCACCATCTTATTCTTCCTCAGATAACTCTTCTTTTGCTTCATCTTCACTTTCTTCTCTTGTTCTTGGCTCAAACCCTTTTTGCAGCTCCTCTTGCAATGCATCAATTTGCCTTTGCAAAACTCTAAAACCCTCTTCTGTCAAAGCATTTCTCCCACCATAGTTTCTTCATGGAGGCATTTTGATCTCTGCAACAAACCCACAACCTCAGGTCCTGGTGCAAACTGCCTCATGGTCAGCAATATGTCTACACACTCAGGAACCCTTGCTTTGATACCACTTGATGAAGGGGGTTAAAAACAAAACACACAATAACACAAATTGCATATAGAAAATAGGAATGTTCTTTTATTAATTTGGACAACACATTAAATTACAGAAGCTAAAATCAAATCAGAGGATGAAACCTTTGCAGACTGCAACACATTACAACTTCCTATCTCTAGATTCTGGAACCTTCTGTCTTTTGTAACCTTCAATCAACTAGGGTTTCTATTTTCCCACATTTTCTTGATTCTACGCTTTCCCCCTTCTCTCTACTACCACAAGGGTTCCCAAAAATGGTCATAAATAGCCCTTTTTGGCGGCCTCTAGCCAAAATTTCAAAATTTACAACTCCCTCCAAAAATAGGTCAACTTCCAGGAGCCATAACTTTTGATCCGGGTGTTCGATTGACGAACCATTTCAAGCATTGGAAAGATCATGGAGTTCTCTACGCACTAAGATCAACTCTTTTGATTCTACCTATTTTCAGGGTTGTACGGGGCCTCTAAGTGCATCAAACCTGATTTTGAACTTTTTAGGGGTCTTTCAGGAAACAGAAACTTTAATATCTTTCATCCCACAAGTGATCTTAGACTGTTCCTTCACCAAAGGTCTTATTTTTCAATTTCGAAGCCTCCTATAGATTTTTGCTTCCATATGTGCCCAAATGCAAACTTTCCTAAAATAGTAGTTTGGAATAACTGAAGGTTCTACATTATTTAAGTGATTATGGAACTAGAAATACAAATTTTGAAAATAAATGAAAACAAAATCAACATTTTTGAATCATCATTTTTTTGGATGATGCAAGATTGCCCTTACACCACAGGATGCTCTTGCATCAGGTTTTATGTAATACCACTTGGTGGTTTTATGCAAGATTGGTACATATAACTAAGCACATGGGTAGTGGTATGAGGAAGAAATTAAAGCATTTTACAGAGGTTGCGTATGTGGTGAAATGAAGAATAAAGTGGGATGTGTTATTACATGGATCTCATTTACTTGATCATATGGAGGAGTGCAACAAGGCTTTCTTACTACTAAAGAAGACTTGTATGGGTGAACTCTGTAAAAGTATTGTGACCATGTTCATTTAGTAATACATTGAGTGGTGTAGTGTTTTATTGTTGGGTTTTCTTCTAGAAGGGTTTCCTAGGTTAGATCTAGTGTCATATTTTGTATGTGATTTTTTGTTTCTTTACACTATGGATTTAGCAACCTATTTAGAGTAGTTTATCTCATAAAGGTTATGTAGGAAATTAGCATTTGCTAATCAAGATTGCTAGTTTTTTAAACTTTTGGTATCAAAGACTAGTATTGGCTTGAAGGAGGGGATGCTTTTCTTGTGTTTTAACCTTTTATTTAAGTGAAAGTTATGTGTTGGTGAATCTAAAGTTTTACAAAAAAAGGTTTCAAGAACTTTGAAGATGAAGATATTAGATGCATGTGCTTGTGTGTTTCTAATCTAAGATATTTTGTTGGTTTGATTGTAGATTTGGTGGTTTCAAATTTGAAGATTCTCTAGTGCTTTAATTTAGATTTGCATGCTCACATGTTTAATAATTGAGGTTGTTTGTGGTTTGTTGGCATAGCCATGGCATTCATTTTAATAGATGCATATTTTGTAGATTTATAATTACATTTTAAGTTTTGTAGACCTTTGGTGCTTTGGATCTACATGTTATAGATTTGTGATAAACTATTGTTTAGATCATGAATCTCATGGTTTTAGATTACGTGTTGTCTAGATGTGGAACATTTTTAGAATTGTATGCATGCTTTAAGGCATGGTCAAAGGCTCATGTATTGGTCTCTAGTTCCCAATTTGGAGTTGTTCTTACTTTGTTACTATAGTGCTACATGTCTTGGTTGTGAGAGGAATATCCTTGTTTAGCATCCATGAGGTTGCATTTTCAATTCTTGGTGCCATTGAACACCATTGAAGGCATATACTATTATTTTACATGGAGCTAGTAATTTTTGCATCCTTATTTTATAATTGGAGAATTTAGATTTGTTGATGGATCTCAAAAGAATCAAGAAGCATAGAAATTATCAATCGATGTGTTTACTAGTTTTTGTAGCATCAATTGTGTTATTTTGTGTCAAAGAGTTGAGTGTGGAGGTGTTTGGCTTAGGGTAGCGTGCAACAACAATGAGAGATGAGAGAATGACTACATATTTTGTAAGGCCACATTTAAGGTAACAAAGTCTACACACATGAATGTGAGTACCTATTTGTATTGTATAGGGCCATGGGAAGGTTGTAACTATAGAGGGCCATCATTAGGGTTGTGTTGATTTATTGAGGGGTCGTTGGTTTGGATTGTAGGTTGAGCAATGGCATGTAGAGTAGTTGAAAGTGCCATTTGTTTATGGCATTGAGTGTAGGCCATTCAAAAAAAGAGGAGCATGCAAGGATTCACACATGTGCATCAACGACATGTGAAATAATAGACAATAAATCGAGGCACCATTGTTGGGGTAGAGGTTGCGCTAGGAAGTGAGTGGTGATGGTGTGTGTAATGGCCTAGTTAGGAGGAAGGAGGAGAATTTTTTTAATTCATAGAAGAATTTCCTATACGCAATAATACTTATTATTTGAAATATATTTTAATGTTTACCATTTGAATTTTTTAATTAAACCATGTTGTAATCTTCTTTGGAGTCCATCCCTATTCATTTGGAGTTGGTCATATGGTGAAATAGAACTATTGTTTAGTCATAAGGAGGTTGTGTATAGATTTAAGTAAGTGGTCATATGTATTTGATTGCTTATGAAGGATGCTTAGGTTTAGTTCCCTAGTCAAATGGGAAAGCACTAATTGTATTAGCTACTAGTTACATGTGCTTATGTATGGGTGGTGGAAATTAGCCCCTTAGTTACATAAGAAAGAAATGGATGCTTATCTTGCTAGTCCTTTGGATATAGTTGAACTTATAGATCTATTAGTTAGAGATACATCATCTTCACGATTTTGAGGATGTTTAATCATGATGTCATGGGAAAATTCAGATCACTTTCAATGGAGGTTTTGATAGTGATGTCAATCTATTAGTCTTAAGAATATGATCTTCTATTTTTTAAGGTGTGAATCATGGTTCCACGATGAGCTCTTTGATTCTTTAGAAATCATGCAATAAGAGTATTGGTTGTGATTTGTGTATTATGCTAGTTGTTTATAAATAGTCTTTTGGTATCGAGGAAGAGTACCGTTATGTTGTGGTAGATATTAGATTTGCAATGGGAGTTTTGGAATGACAAGGTTGTAAATGTGGTTCTATTGATTAGAGATGAATAGTCCTCTAGAGGCAAGGATGTGAGCAATATTTCCTTGATGAGCTCTTGGATCTTGTGATGTTGTAGTTGGAGTGTCATGGCATGATTTAATTCGGGACACTTGTAATTGTATGGGACACAAATATGCAATCTTGGGGGCACTTGTAAATTGTATGGGACACAAATAATATATTTAATTTAGGGTACATGTTAAAAATATATATTTTATATTGAGGGTCATGGTTTAGTAAGCACATGGCTTACTGTGCTCATGTTTCTATATAATATCACATAGTGGTTTGTACAAGCTTGAGTACTTATATAACTAAGCACATGGGTAGTGATATGAGAAAACAATTAGAGTATCTTAAGGGGGTTGCATATGTAATGACATGGAACATGGAGTGAGATGTGTGGTTACATGGTTCTCATTTGCTTAATCACATGAAAGAGTGCATCAAAGGATGCATATTATTAAAGAAGACTCACATAGGTGAACTTTGTGAATGTATTGTAAGCATGTTCAATTGGAAATACATTGAGTGGTGTAGTTGTTTTTTTAAATTTTCTATTTAAAAAAATTAAATTATATTTGGTGTCATCTGTTGGATTTAGGGCACACAACTGAGAGGGGGGGTGAATCAGTTGTCTTCAACTTTCTTTCTTTTAAACACTTATATTCACTTAGCAGTATAACAATAAATCAAACATGAAACATTATGTATTTGATCAAGAGCAGAAACATATCAACATATGAGACACCAAGATTTTGACGTGGAAAACTCGGTTAAGGGAAAAACCATGGGGTGACTAACCCAAAATTGTATTCTCTATTAGAAGAATAGAAAGAATAAAATGGCACATGCCAATTAGGGCTCACTGCCCGAGCACACTGCTCACAAGAGGCTCACTACCTACAAGAGACACACTGTCTACAAAAGAATGAGTATCGCATACTTGAACTGGTAGTTAGCATCTTCACCATACTTGATTCAGTTCCATTTAAGCCCAAACCTTCTGCTCTGTCTTTCACTCTTCTCCTCGCTACCACACACTCATCTTCCAAGTCACACTTTGAAATGACTTCACAATCCCTTATTTATACACGACATCAACTTAGGAACAAACATCTAAGTCGACAAACAACCACAAGAACATTCGCAAGGTGTATAATTCATCCGGTCGGCTAGTCACAGAAAGAACACCTTCATCTGGAAGTATTTCTTCAATTCCAGGCTCTAACTCTAATGCGGACCATCAACATGAACTGAACATAATCCAAGGACTTTCACAAGCTTTCCTGAATCAACAGGAACATCCGCACTTCCTCTACTTACTGAAATCCTTCTCTCCTTCATCCGGAACCTCAAGAACACAGTCTGTCATCACTGTCACAAAGGAATAGGTTCTTCCGGACCTTCAAACCACAAACTGTTCTACTTGATACTTCACAAGGACGTCCTCAACACTTCCTCAAATCCGTAGAGTGGGATAATACATTACTGAACCTTACCAGACCTATCTGTCTCACTCTATCACCACTGAGCACCTATCAGAACCGGTTCTACTTGAGCGACCATAACTTCTTCAGATCTTCATGCGGATCCCTGAAAACTTGATTGGAGCATCTCAAGACTTATATCTACAAACCCTTTAAACTGCATCCTCTGATCCTCAACCTATCTTGGATTTTTACCTTGTTATCATCACTGTTCTTCACTATTCCTGATTGAGACTGATTTTCTCAATATCCTCAGCACACAGCTCATCCAATCCTTCTCATTAATGCAACATGAGTATGTTGACATCAATGACAACACCGGTTAGGCCCATACTTGCAACAACATCTTATGTATATGCTTTGTTATTGTTTTGCATTAACCTATTTAGAATAATTTTAGAATAGTTTATTTTATAAAAGTTATGTAGGAAATTAATATTTGTTAATTGATATTGCTAAAATTCTGTAACATTTGGTTTTAAAGCTTAGTATTGACTTGAATGGTTTTACAGCTTAGTATTGACTTGAAGGGGAGAATGCACTCTTTGTTTGTTAACCCTTCGTTTTGTTGGAAGCTATGTATAGGTGAATCTAATTTTTTGAAAAAAATTGTTGCAAGCATTTTGATGATGTCTAAAGATGGGAGACATCATATGCATGTGCTTGTGTGTTGCCAATCTGAGATATTCTATTTGGTGGTTTTGGATTTGCATGTTTAAGAACTGACGTTGTTTGTGGTTTGTTAGCATAGGTAAGGCATTCATTTATACTAGATGCAAATTTTGTAGATTTATGGTTGAAATCTATGTTTTGTAGATCTAAGTTGCTTTGAATCTGCATGTTACGATTTTGTGACAAACTATTATTTAGATTGTGAATCTCATGGTTTAAGATTTACCTAGTTCAGATATGGAACATTTTCAAATTTGCATGTTATGATTTTGTATACATGCAGAAGTGTTACTTGCATGATTTATGCATGGAAATCCTTCTTTGGAAAGGATTGGAATTTTTTAATAAAAAAGGGGTAAAAATTTATTATTAAAGAAACCACAAGTACATAACGAAAAAAGCAACATACCATAGAACCAACAGAAAGCAAAAATAGAACCACCGAACCACCACCCAACCAAACCCGAACTTAGACATCCCACCACCCCAAGGCCCCAAAGGGACCACAACTAACGATTCATGTCTTCAAAGATCAACCCTTCCAAAGTTTGAATACAATCCTGTGACAAAAGATCCCACTCCCTAAAATTCCAATCCCCCACTTGATCAGAGGCCCACTTAGCTAGATAATCAACCACTCTATTCCACTCCCTAGGGACATGAACAAAAGAGACAAAATCCATTGAATGACTCAAACAGAGAATATGTCTAACCACCAACACAAGTTGCCACTGCATGCCTTCCACAACCTGTTCTTTCAACATATTAATAACAATCTGTGAGTCAGATTCACAAATAAACCTTCTCCAACCTAAATCACACCCTCTCTCCATAGCATAAAGAATAGCTAGGGCTTCCATCAAATTGTTTGAATGTTGCCCCTTATAAATAGAAAAGAAGAACTGGACAATTCCTAAACTATCTCTCCCTAATCCACTAATCCCATCATGCCCAGGGTTCCCTCTGGAGGAGCCATCCATGTTAATCTTAAAAACACCTATAGGTGGAGGAGTCCACCTTCCCTCTCTCTGAATCTTACCCTTGGAGTGGCCCCTCCTGGGCTAGGGAGGCCAAAGGCCTCCTTCCACTAACTTCAAATTTTGGGCCACCTACAACTCCCCACCATCCAACCTAGTAGAAAAGTCACACTTCACTACTAAAGTCTCTTAGAGCATACTAAGAACCCTCTGCCACAACTACTAAACCACCAACTACCTCCCTTGAAAAATTCTTCGATTTCTTTCCAATCGAAGTTGCCACACAATAAAAGGACCAATATTCCAAGCTATCTGGAGATAAGAGGCCTTAGCTTGGGGTCAACACAAGCTTCTCCAAAACTCCACCAGAGAAGAGGCATGTACACAGCCCTGCTTCCAAGCACCCCACCAAAGGTACCAAATCTCCTTGGCTAGGGGGCACTGAAAAACAAATGAAAAATACTCTCCTCACTGCTATGACAGAGGAAGTTGTAGACACTTAAATTTGTCCATGTCTTGTCTACCCCTAGTCGACATGACCTTGTAATGTTTTGCCCTAGGTCCTAGGTCATCCCACTAAATCACCTAATCCAATTAATTAAATAAATACATTTTTTTAATTAATTCCCCCTCGTCACATGTCTCACATAAATCAAATTAAAAATTTGAATTATTCCCTCACCTCTCACCACATTGCAACATGTGTCACATGCTACATCTTCCACTTAATCCCTTTACATGTCAAACTAATTTAAATAATCTTTTATTTAAATTAGGTCTCGTTTATCCTCCATCGCACACTTGTCACATGACTACAATCCCTCTTTGAGTGGGAAACCCTAATCAACCCTAATTGATCTCAACCATTCATATCATTCAAAATAACTCTCAATCTCATCCATCCATTCGAATTTGCCTTTTCTATAAAGGTAGCCTCTCATAAGCCATTTTCAGACAATCAAGCCCTTGCATACTGTTATGCTGCTGAAATCTTGAGCACCAACAATTCCCCATTGATCAATCCTTCGAAATCTTGCATTCTCATGCGAGGTTGAGAAGAGCCATGGAGGTCAATCAAATCTAGTTTGAGAATTGGTTTGCATTTGATTTCTATTTGCATTTTCATTCTAGTTTGTGCTTCATGGTGCTAGTTAGGGTTTCATTTCTACAATGTTGATTTTTGCCCTAGATTTTTCCCTAACAACAAATGGTGAACCCAATGTGAACATGTGAAAATCTAACATTTTTGGTTGAGTTTTGAAAATTAGCTTCTACATGTGACCTCTAGAGCCCAAACGGACCTTGTCGTTGAGTCTGGGAGGCCTCACAGGCGAAAAACGACAGTAAATTCACCTAGTTTTGCTTCTATTTTTTTTTTGCCATTTTTTGAAAAAAATTTTAGGGGCTAGCAGTCCATACAGTATGGAACCATACCGTACGGATCCACATACCCCTCTATGAATGCTGATTTGGTTTTGTGTTATGAATCACAGGTAGGGTTTTGTACTGTATACACTAGTCAATTGAGAGATTAGAGTCGACTGTGACAATATAGAGTTTCAAACTTCTGTCGATTTCAAAAAAAAATCTAATTTTTGCAGGGCTATTCCTCTCTCTTGGTCGACCACTCTGCTGCACCCATCATAACCTTCCTTGGACCCTATCGTCATTTCAAACGAACCCTCCTCTGTCAGTCGAAACTTGCAAACACCCTAATCTCTACCCTGTCGTAACTTTGCCCGCCAGGTCGCCACCCCTGTGGCATCGGTGGTCGCCCTCTGTAAATACTCATCGCCGCCCCGTTAGGGTTTTCTTCGACCACTGACGCTGTTGGGACAGGAAAATTTGAAATTTTCTTGTATTCTTACTCACCCATTTCCGACCAAACCAAAAAAATATTTCGCCCAAAATCAGAATAAATAACTAATATATCCCATGACTTTTATCACAAATAATGTAAAGGGCCTCAATTTCTTAACATTGGCAAGAACTTCCTTTTGTTATACTGATCCATGCTCTATGAGAAATTAGTTGAAATGGCTATCAGCATGATAATAAGGATCAGGGAGAATGTTTTGGAAGACACCGATGGAGAAAATGGCACCGATGACCTTTCATCAGGGAGAAAAGGCATGGTCACGCCGATCGGCATAAAGAAACACTATCGGCGAATACTCTACAAGCCCTCTCAACAGTATAAGTCATGCCGATAGTAGAGTTCGGTAAGACTCTCACCGATCATCTAGTGGAATGGAGGAGATTAGCAGTCATCGGCAGGAGACAAGCATCGGAAAGAAAGATTAAAGACTCTCCGATACTCCAATGTCTCACCGATTGAAGAAAAGTGCTTTGACGTAACTTACACCGATAAGTGTGAAGAATAAGAACCATCGGCGAAGAAATCCTCTGAGATAACATTCGAAACCATTACAATTAAACTCGATAGAATTGTTTGAGAAAAGCCTACAAGCGGAGATTTGAAGCGGAAAACAGAGGAATCAAGATCCTTAAAAAATAAAGTGCATGTTGGTCAGAATGCATGTATACTAGATACAAAGGTGAACGGTTGAAGGTTTTGTATATTTATTTGTATGTATGCAAGATACAAATAGTGAGAAGATACAAATGCATAAAACATACAAGACGATATACAAAGCTATATGCATGTTGCGGAACCAAAAAGATTATGAAATGAGGTTTTATTGTTGTATGTTTCGTACATTGTATGTATGTTTCAGGTTATACATTTCAATATACATACAATGCGGAACTCAAGAAAGGTTTAAATGTGGTTAAAATGATGCATCATGACTTAAAGTATATCAGAAGATGCATTGCACTTTATATACATTGCGGGCCAAAAAGTAAGTAAATTGTGGTTTATAAAAACGATAAGTCTGAAGAGGTGATACAAAGGAGTTTGTATGTATTCAACTTTGTATCTAAAAATTGGATACAAGTATTGTTGCATTTCGGAAGATACAATTAGAAAAGTGATGTGGGCTCCACCGTTTGCATATCGGGCTTGTATAAATAACAATGTATATCTTCGATATACATGCCGATACAAAAGTTAAAAGGATGCAAATAAGATATACAAATTGGATGCGAAAAGAAAGTTAAATACTGAAAAGTCTTTGTATGTTCGGGGTGCTTGTATGTTTATAATATACATACCCGATATACAAAGGAATAAAAAGCATCGCTGGGGATAGAAGGTAAAGAGAGGGTTTGTATAAGATGCTTTGTATGTGTGCTTATACAAGATAACATTCAAATGGCAATATACAAAGAAAATATACAAAACCTGACATAATTGGAGATTTGAAGATTATATACATCGTGTGGGGTTTGAGTTTGTATGTGAGAAATGTATGTATCCAATATGCAAAAAGATGTACAAAAGATGATACAATTCTGGACCTGATTAGAAAGTCAAATTTTGAGAACTTTGTGTGAAGTATGTGCTTGTATATTATAATGCATTGTATCTGATATACAAAAGGAGAGATGCAGTTGCGGATTGTATGTATATAAGATACATACAATGGCAGATTCGAAGATAATTCCAATTCGTTTCATAAATCCAATGAAGTTCGCGATTGTATAAAAAGTGTATGCATACGTGATATACAAAAAAGGTGATACAAATGCAGATTCAAAGGCGATTTCAATTCATTTCATAAACCTGGTCAGGCTCGCTCTTGTGTACAAAAGAAAATGTATTCAGTATACAAAAGATATGTATGCAAAAGGAGGATGCAGGAAAATATACAAGGACGGATCTGAAATCTAATTTATTTTATAGACCTGATGGAGTCCGCCCTTGTATGTGTGTCCCAAATGCATATACAAAAGTTGATACATAGGAATTTCTGATGCATATATGTTTATTACAACTCTGAGATGGATTTGTTTGTTGCCAGAGCAATATGAAGAGGGTCGTATAAAACAAAAATGAGATTTTGTCGATGTAAAAATTGATGTATTGCTTTCAACAATGAGAAAAGGCACAACTTATTTGATAGAAACTGTAATATGGAATACCTTGCCAAATGAAGATTAATGGATCCAGCTCTTAATCAAATTCATCTATTTCTTAATCCATTTATGTGAAAAGGTGTGAGCCATGAATAGTCATACTGTTTCGGCCTGAAGTTTGTTTCCCACACATATATAACAGGGAAAACAGAGCATCCACAGAATCATCAACAGTAGAATATAATATATAAAGTTTACAATGTTTCTAAAAGACCATGTTGCAAGTATGTTATTGAAGAAGTAAATTGAAGTTCTTTGACTCTATGGTTCTATTCTGGCATCAATTGTTTGTTAAGATTATTCAGTTGTGTGGTTGTCTCCATTTCAGTATTTCCTTGTTATTCAAATTAATATATCAAGTATATAGTTAATTTGTCAATGCACATTTGCTATATCTGTGTGATTGAATAAACTGGTTTCCATTAGAGGAATTAAAATCCTTTTGATCAATCACAATAACCTGGAAGTGTTAGTTTGGACTACTAAGAAGAACCATATAATTAGGATTGCCATTCTGTCTCCAAGTTAATATTATCTCTCATTCTTGCATATTTCATTCAATTGGTTCCTTCAAGAAAGGATTAAATTACCTTCTGGTGAATTACAAGATATCTGATTATATTGGTTGGATTATTAAGAAGAGTTTGTCAGTCATTTCCTTGCACGTTTATACAAGTTATAAACCAAAGTATTGTGCCAAACAGTTAGAGTTACTACCAACTATAAGCCACTAATCTTAGTCTTCCATTTGACTCTATTTACCCAACAAGGCACTGGTCTCATTTCAATTCATCACTTAAAACCCTTTTATTAGTTAAGCATAGTTATAGAATTTACCTTGATATTGCTTATACAATTTCTACCAACCATTCATTAGATATAGAATTCATTAGCAGCCTTTCATCTATCCTACACCATTTGCCACTGTAGGTAGATCCATTTAACTAGTCAATACATTTACATTTAGTCTACTTTAATTCCCAAGGTTCACCCACCTAGGTGTAGCAGGACCTAAAGTGCAGGGAGTCATCAAACCCTAAAGGTTGGTTCCATTGCATTAGTTCAAAAATGTTGCGAATCTAAGCATAGAGCCTGGCATTCTCTTAGGATTAGTAACCTGCATTTTTGATACCTAACATACGCCTCCTAAAAACCCATCGCCTCCACTCTACACTTCCTACCACTTGGCCTACATCTTCGGTCGGCGCTAGATATAACCCGGGTCGCCTCCCGGTCTTAAACCCTCCATCGCTATTAAAAGGCCTTTAGACTGGCAACAAACCCTAAACCACCATTCAAAACCATTTGTTGTCTATAGTTAAGGCCCTCAGGCCATGTCCTGCTTTGTGTTGGTGGTCACGTTTGTGACCAAGAAGGGGGCCAGGGGGTTATCGGCCCCCCCTTTAGCATTTCCCCTTTTTAATTTTTAATTTCTTTTTTTTAGTTTTTTTACCTCTCTGGGCCCCTGGTCATATTGATGACCAAGGGCGACCTCCATAAACTGCTGAGTAAACTACCAGGTGGCCTAATCATGCATGTGAGTAGGGTGAATTTGAACTGCTAGCGGTTTTTGTACGAAACAGTCAGAGCCTGCCCTTGCCCTCCTACATGCCCTAATAGGGCATTTTTTTTTCTTTTACTCATAACTTTGGCGTACGAAAGCAAAAATTTGCGTGAAAGGACTCGTTGGAAAGATGAATCGACAAACTACGCAGTGGTGAAGACCATTTTAGGTGAATGTAATGTTTTCATGCCTTTTTTCTCAATCAAAGTCAAACTTCATTTCAAACTTCAAACAAGCATGTCTTTGCATTTTTTATCTGATTTTCGACGATTTTTTTTAAAACAGCTTAGAATTTCCTAAATTTTCTGTTTATACAATTTATTTTTCTATGTCGAGTCATTTTAATCTAATTTTATCAGACTTTATCTTTTTTCACATAACGGTCTTCTTTGCAAGTTTACTTGTTCCGTTTTCATTTTGGTGGCTTGTAGGTGATCACAGGGGGCTTGAACAACATTGGCATTAGTACACACAACAAATTTAAGGATGAAAAATAATTAGGTACACACATTCCATCTTTCCATCTCTAATCATTTCTTGTCTCACATTTCGATTTGGGCTCCTAAAACGAACTCTTGCTTGCATTCACACATCAAAATTGGGCATAAAACAAACAAGTGTCTTTCTTCACATTTTAACTTGGGCATAAAAAGAACCAGTGCTTGAACTGCTTGATGAAATTGATTGCGATTAGGGGTGTGTATGCTCTTCTCATGCACTTCGTGCAATCTTGAGAATTAAAAACACCTCTCATCCATTCATATTCACACCTCACATTTTGATTTTCTTATGGGTTAATTAACAAGTGCGAGTGTGAATCAAGTGTGCATGTGTATGCTCTCTCTTCACACCACAAGGTGATCTTGGAGATCAAAAACACCTCACTTGATTTGCTTTTGTCATACCCCATCTAGGAGGCCTGCGTGGAGACACACCACTCAAAGGGACGACCTCAACCAATGTGTGAATCGAAACACACCCTCCTTGGGAGTTGAAATCTTGTCACTCTTGGCTAAGCCCCAAAGAAATTTATACCTTTGGGAAGTGAAGGTGAAGGGTGGGTTACCCCTTTCTCCTAGCTATGTGGTAGTATTTTGCTTTCATGTCATTTCCCTAGTCAACCTTGTGCTGCCTAGCTTAAGACCTAATTGGTCATACCCCACTTGACTAATTCTAGGGCTTGTTGATGTGTCTTCCACGTGTGCTTATTTAATCATCATCACATTCTTCAAATTCAAAATTCAAAATTGCTTGTGTCTTGCGTGAGTGATTCATGTTTGTACATGTGTGATCATTCATTTGAACATTACCAAATCAAGCTAAACACCAAACACATAAAGACAAGTTATTCTAAACATTCTTCCCAACACATTCAAATCCAATCACTTTCATCCTAATCACCCTTCTTAGCCCATTCATATCCTAATCATATCCAAGTCACCATAATTCTAACCCTAATCATTCCTTGTCACCTTCATTCTAATCATATCCTTGTTGTTCTACATTATCCAATCAACTTTATCCTAATCATCTTCATTCTAGTCCAATCAATTTTAATCCTAATCATTCCAATCATATCCTAATCATCATGGTCATCATCCTAATCACTCATTCAAAATCACTCCACATCACCCTAGTCCTAGTCAATCAACACTTGTCAAAACGGTCTTAATCATAAACAAGCCCAATCCTAATCCTAAGCCCAAGATCATAGTTCAAGGGGGTCATCCCTCTAGTACCAATAATGAGACAAATTCAGGGCTCAAAATCATAGTTCAAGGGGGCTATCCCTCTAATCCAAATAATGAGACAAATCATAAGCCCAAAATCATAATCCAAGGGGGCTACCCTTCTAATTCAAACAATGAAATGAAACCTAAGCCAAAAATCATACTTCAAGGGGCCCCTCCTACCACTTCCAATGATGACAAGAACTATGTTGCATACCTTGAGGTACAAATTGACATGCAAAAACTTAAACACATGTGTGACACCATGCCGACATTCAAGAACAAAGTCCTAGCCTCCAAACTCCAAAACCTCCTTCAAACACTTCACCAAGTACCCCAACCCTTCAATCAACCAACCATACAATGACTCGAAGCCATCTTTCAAAAATTTTAGCCAATCCAATCACCCCAAATACAACACCTCCTCGTCCAAGCCCAATAGATTATGGCCACTTGTCAAATCCAACAAACACATCATCCCCTATCCATTCACTATCAACCAATGCCAGCTCAACCTTATGTGTCATCCCCCTCCACTTCATACTAATCTAATCCATCCACTTCATATCAAATCAATACCACATCCACCAATCCATCTGCTTCTTCCCATGTCAATGCCACATCAACCTATCAATTCATGCCACAACAAACACATGTGAACTTAAGTCCTTCCTTGCAACAAGTCCAAATGCCTTTGAGTTCTCATGCCACCATTGACAAGGGGAACACTAATCTAGGTCATGCACCCTATAAGTATATCATAACACTATCCAATCAAAAGCCTATCCTAAAGCCACCATGTCCTAGTCCTAATCCAATGGTCCCTACAATTTCCAACCCATTAAACCCTTCATTACCCTTACCATCCTCTAATCCACTTTCCAATGCATCAACTTCATGTCTTAAGTTCAAACACTACAAAAGTAAACATGTGGAGTTATCCAAACCCACCAAACCATTCAACCTATTTGGTCCTCCACCTAACCAAAGTCCTAAACCTTCAACTTCATCCCACTCTACCCCTACAAAGGATGTGACCCAAGGGCTACTATCGAGGAATCAAACATCACCATGTCATCTAATACATATGCTTGAGCCTACCAAAGAGTCCTCAAACACCATGCCAAGTCCTTCAAACCAACCATGTCATCTACAACCTCTTGAACCCATTCAAGAGTCTCCCCCCATGAGCCCCAGTCAACCTCCATCATGCCCTCATGTTGTTGACCATCAAGAGCTTTCCACTTCCATTCCAAGTCAAGAGGTATGTCAAGAGCACAACCCTAAGCACATGGAAACATCAAGCTTCCATCCTAATCAAGATCAAATCATTTCCCTTCAACCTATCCATAACATGTATGATCAAGACATTATGCATGATGAAGAGCCTATCCATGAGAATCTTGATCCTATTCATACCTCCACAACCATTCATGAGAAAGACACCCAACACCTACATGCTCCATCTATTGAAAGTCTTGTTGGCCTACTTAAACACTCACCCCGTTTCATGGCCTTTCTACAAAGTGAAGAAACTCCACCAATCCACGATCCAATGACTTCCACTTGTCATGATGAGACATGTGCCTCCCAAGTAAACATAGAAGATCAAACAAATAACTTGGATCTTAACGTGCATAAAGATAATCAAAATCCTACTAATCCTTCCACATCCACTATCGACTCCATTTCAAAACCATCATCATATCCACTTGGTCTATCCGCTTTCATTCATAAGTGTTCTTCCTGAGGACAACAATAACCTTTATCCACCACTTCTCCTTCTTCATCCCACAAAGAACTCAAGTCTAGTTCCCAAACTGCACCTAGTCCTATAGTCAATCGCATACTCCAAAACATGAACTACCAAAGTAAAGGCTTAGGCCTTCACGAACAAGGTATTTTGGAGCCTATCCATGTCAATGTCGCCCCTCGCTCATATGGCCTTGGATACACACCCCAAGGTCAACAATCTAATGATGTTGGTACTTCCTCCATTACTCCTAAGTCCACCACTTTCCATCTCAAATCCTATCATATTCCCAAAACATACATTGTCATTCCACCTCCATAATCCTACAAGTGTCAAAAGCATGTGACCATACACCTTCCACTATCCAATCTACCTCCACTCCTTCCAACTCCTAACATCCCTCCATCCACTTTACCACCATTTCTTCCAACACCTAAGGTCCCTATCATCCAATCCACTTATCCATTTATTCAAAAACACATTCCTAATCATGATCAACAAATGCACACATTGTCTAAACAAGGAGCTTTCACTCATTCCACCCGCCACATGGGATTCAAAAATAAACATTTGGATGCCTCCCTTCATAAAACCAAAAATCCTAAGGGCCCTAATGCCTTAGGACATCAATGCAAAAAATAAAGTCAAAATACATCCAAAAGGACAATACCTTCAAAACAAAAGTCAAAAACTAAAATGGTATGGGTCCCTAAACAAAAATGCAAGTCAAAAGAGACATCCACATCTCAAAAAACCCAACCATCCTCTTCCATCCATTCCATGCAAAAATATCAAATTCCTCCATCCCACATCACAAACAAAAGTCATAAAAATACTATGTGGGTCCCAAAATGCTTAAATCATCCATCCACTAAGAAAACATTGCCATTGCTTCCTACACCACCATCCAATCAAATGCTTCCATGTTTAGCACGGTTTGTGCAACCATTGGTCATGAGTCATTTCCATAATGTCATCTCCCCATCATTCAATCTTTACCCTACATATATGCCTTATCACCTCGCTATGGTCCATGCTTTTGCATAAGTCCTACCTAATCCACATCATAATCCACTATCTACCTGATCCTTCTCACTTTCATGCAATCTCCTTACCAACATCAATGAGCATAATGACATTTAACATGGTCCATGCGATGACATTCCATCTCCAATGGGACTATCACCTTTCATGGCACTAGACACTTGAGTCCCTCCTATCCATATCCACCTATCCCCTTCAAAAATTAAAAAAAAGAAAAATAAAAAGTCAAAAAAAAAAAAGAAAAAGAAAAAAAATAAAAAAAGTAAAGAGAAATCCCTTCGTCCAATGGTGAAAACCTAGTAAACAGGCGCCTTGGATAAGTACCATGATGAAAACCTGGTAAATAGGTGTGCCATGTGTAGGTTGATCTCCTATGTTACCTACACTTGGGGGCACCTTGTCTCATCCAACATATCACTTTCATCCTATCATTTCCCATCCTATCATTTCATATCATTTCTTACCGTCCTTATCCAATCACATACATATACCTATCACATTGAATCCATTCATCCACTCTTCTTTTGATCTTGATAAATATTGGGGGCACAATGTTGACAAATATTTTGGATGTCTCTTGACATACCTCATCCCTTTCAAACTAGTCCTATCATCATCCTATTTTCATAAGCCTTGTCATGTCAAATCCTAAGCATTACACCAATAATGGGGCATGTTATTCCTTTGTGACATAGCCTTTGGAGATCACATCCTTGCTCTCTTACGCGTATGTTCCTTTCATCCATTATTGCCCATCCCTTTGTCCATTCATCCCATTCATTCCCTTGCACCTAGACTTGGTTTTCCCTTGTCATTGGTATCTAGCACAAAGGCTACACAAATTGTCATCCATGGCACCCCAAAAACATGTTAAAAATCCCAAAAAATCAAAACCTTCCAAAAACACAAAAAAATCAAAACATTCAAAAAACACAAAAAAAAATCCAAAAAAATCAAAACATATCAAAATCCACACAAAATAAAATATTCTCAAAACTCCAAAAAAATCAAAACATTCAAAAATCCAAAAAAATACAACATTCAAAAATCCAAAAAAAAAATTAAAATATTCCCAAAAGACAAAAAATCAAATATCCAACAAAATACAAGCAATAAATTCATTCCAAATCATTGCATCAAGTCATACCAAATCAATTCATCCACTCAAATCACATCATTTCTTCAAATCAAATCATCAATCAAATCATTCGAACTCAATCAATTCCTCAAATCAATCCAACTCATCAATTCAATCATCTTTCACTCAAATCCATCTTCAAATCACATTCAATCATCAATCCAATCAAATCAATTCATCAATCAAGCAATAACAACAAATCCATCACATTCATCTCAAATCAACCAATCAATTCACATTCTTCTAATCCATTCATCAAATCAAATCACATCACATCAATTCATCATCATTATCCATCCAATCAATCCAATCATCACATCAATTCTTCCAAACCAAATCAATCCAATCACTCTATTCAATCCATCATCATATCAAATTAATTCCAAGCAATAATCCAAATGTAAGTCATCTTCAATCCATACCAATCAAGCTAGTCAATCAAGTCAAATTATCCAATCACATTTAATGGTCTTGATCCTAATCTTGACATAAACCAAATCAATCAATCAATCAATCAAATCCCAGTGTTTCTCACATGGCCAACAACACTAGTGTCAATCATTCAATCAATTGTCTTAGACAGGATGTTGCATTGTCGAAACCAGACCAGGCATCTTATACGACATGTTTCATTTCCTAAAACCAGACACAACAATCATCAATCAATCAATCAATCATTGGTTTACAAGTTGATAGGGGCAATACCTTGTTTATTTTTGTATCATTTGTGCATGCTTGCTTGGTTGCTTGTGTGTGTTATCATTTTCAACTTGCATTTGTTTCAAATTGGAATCCAACCCAACTAATATTCATATCTTGTATCTAGACAAGGTTGTGTTACGCTAGGGCATGAGAGACATCGTCACCTTGGTCCTTATACTCTGGTGCATAACGTCTAGTGCTATATCAAACACCATGGTTGCTCACCTTCATTGCAACATAATGCATCCTTCCCTTTCTTCTATCCATGCCCTTATCTTTTACCTTTGACCAATTCCTTTCATTTCGAGAGCCTACCTGTGTTTGTCCAACCCGCCTATCCTCTTGAAGGGGCATCATTAGCCTATTCTTTCATCATCATCCCATACGTTAGCTTCTTTGAAATGATGTTACTTGACGTAAATTTCATCATTTTGCATCATCTCAAAGAGGGGCAAAATGTAGACACCTAAATTTGTCCATGTCTTGTCTACCCCTAGTCGACATGACCTTGTAATGTTTTGCCCTAGGTCCTAGTTCATCCCACTAAATCACCTAATCCAATTAATTCAATAAATACATTTAATTAATTAATTCCCCCTTGTCACATGTCTCACATAAATCAAATTAAAAATTTGAATTATTCCCTTACCTCTCACCACATTGAAACATGTGTCACATGCTGCATCTTCCACTTAATCCCTTCACATGTCAAACTAATTTAAATAATCTTTTATTTAAATTAGGTCTCATTTATCCTCCATCGCACACTTGTCACATGACTACAATCCCTCTTGGAGTGGGAAACCCTAATCAACCCTAATCGATCTCAACCGTTCATATCATTCAAAATAACTCTCAATCTCATCCATCCATTCAAATTTGCCTTTTCTATAAAGGTAGCCTCTCACAAGCTATTTTCAGACAATCAAGCCCTTGCATACCATTATGCTGCTAAAATCTTGAGAAACCAACAATCCCCCATTGATCAATCCTTCAAAATCTTGCATTCTCATGCGAGGTTGAGAAGAGCCATGGAGGTCAATCAAATCTAGTTTGAGAATCGGTTTGCATTTGATTTCTATTTGCATTTTCATTCTAGTTTGTGCTTCATGGTGCTAGTTAGGGTTTCATTTCTACAATGTTGATTTCTACCCTAGATTTTTCCCTAACGATAGAAGCAAATAGAAGGACCTAGGAATCCCCTCTTTCGTAGGTTATCCCAAGTGAGGCAGCGATTACAAGTAGCCAACCAAAGGAAAAAGTTACATTTGGGCCACCCAAACTTACTCCAAACAAACTTCCACCAAGAGGAGCCGATCTCCCCAAACTTCTACCTATCCAACACCTGATATCCAGAAGCAACAGAATACACACCTTTTGGGTTCAGACCCTAGGCCAGAGAATCATTCTCCCTCAGGGAACAACAAACTCTACCAACAAGAATTTGAGCTAACTCCTCCTGATCTGCCTGCAATCCCCTCGACAGCCACTGAATATTCCATCTATAAACCTCCACTGGACCCAAATACTAAACCAATTTGAAGTGCTCCACACGATTCCACCCCTCAGCAAGAAAGAGGTTGCACAAAGGTTGTAAGTGTGGAAATTAAGACAAGATAGGTGGGTGGCCATCCCAAGAGTCATGCCAAAACAACGCCTCAGAGCCCCTGTTACAAATCCAAAACAACCCCTAGTTAAGTTAGTTGAGCTTGAATGTGAAAGCATTGCAAAAATTTGTAACCATGAATTTCTTCTAAGAATAAAATTATTGAGAGATCTTTGCCCATGGTTTTTCCTGATACATAACTAGGTCTTTCATGTAAATCTGTGTTGTCTATTTTGTGTGATTTATTGTTTTTTCATTGTTTTATATTTAATTATGCACTGCTTATTTTTCTAACAGTTGGTATCAAAGCCCACAATTCTATGCAAAAATTATTTTGTGGGTTTTTTATCATTGTGAAAAACAATGACATGAAGCACGGTTACTAGATTTAAGGTTCAAAAATTTGATGGTTCCAATTTTGCTCTATGGAAACTAAAGGTTCAAGCCTTATTGGTGAAGGATGGATGTGCCTTGGCTCTCAAAGGGGCATGAACAAAACCTTTAGCCATGAAGGAAGAGGAATGGGATGAAAAGGATAACATGCCTAGAGCTACAATCCAATTATCTCTGGATAATTTATTTTTATTCAATGTTGTTGAAGAGAAAATGACACATGACTTGTGGACTAAGCTTGAAAAGTAGTATGAGACCAAGTCATTGGCAAACAAAATTCTATTATGAAGGCAACTATATAACTTGAAGATGCATGATAGTTCTTTAGTCACATATCATCTCAACAATTCAACACACTAATTAGCAAGTTGGCTTCAGTTGAGGTGAAAATTGAAGAAGAGCAAAAGGTGGCTATACTATCATGCTCTTTGCCTAAAAATTGGGATCAACTAGTTATGGCACTTACTAACTCAGCACTGAAGGGGAACCTTGTCTTTGAAGATGTAGTAACTGCAATAATTTCTAAAGATTCAAAGCAAAAATCATCTCAAGGGTTTTCTTCTAATGATGCCCTAGTTGCAAGGGGAAAAACTCAAGAAAGAAAGAAAACTAAGCATGGACAAACTAGGTCCAAATCCAAAGGTGAAAAAGAGCCAAATGTTGGAACTATGGAAAAATAGGGCATGTCAAAAAGGATTGCAAGATGCCGAAAGAAAACAAAGAAAATCCTAGTTCACAGCCATCAAATGCAAATATAGTAGAAGTTGAAGCACCATTGAATGATGGAGAGGTTTTGTTTGCTACTATGAGAGGTTCATTGCATTATGTTTGGATTATTGATTCTGGTCCCTCTTTTCACATGACTCCTCACAAGGATTGCTTTTCTTCTTACTAGTCATGTGGAGGTATGGTTTACATGGGAAATGACAACCTGTGTAAAGCCATTGGTGAAGGAAAGGTTAGAATCAAAATGTTTGATGGGATTGTAAGGACTCTTCAACATGTCAAACATGTATCAGGATTGAAGAAAAATATGTTTTCACTTGGAGTATTCGATGAGCAAGGTTACCAATTTAGTGGTGGAAATAGTTGTCTCAAGGTAATAAAGGGAGCATTGGTGGTGCTAAAGGGAGAAAAAGTTGGCAATCTCTACAGGCTGGTTGGAGTAACTTTTAGTAGAGAGGCTATGGTGGCATCAGATGTAGATATGGATTTATTAACAACTTGTCATCATTAGCTTGGCCACATAAGCGAGAGTGTCTGAAGGGACTACCAGATAGAAATCTTCTCCTAGGTGCTAAATCTAGAAAGAATTTTTGTGAGCATTGTTTGTTTGAAAACCATAATAGATTGAGTTTTTCTAGTAGCACGACTAGAAATAAAGATGTTCTACAATTAATATATTCATATACTTGGAAAGCACCTATTATATCTATTGGGGGTTCATCATATTTTGTTTCATTTATAGATAATTATTCCTGTAAGGTGTGGATTTATCTACTCAAGAAGAAATTTGATGTATTTTCTTGTTTTAAGAAGCTTAAAGCTCTGGTAGAGAACCAGAAGGGAAAATAAAATGTCTTAGAACAGACAACAGAGGGAAATTTTGTTCAGGTGAGTTTAATTTGTTTTGTAATGAGCACATGGCATTGTAAGGCAGTTGACAATTCTTAGAACACCACAACAAAATGGTGTTGCTGAAAGGATGACCCATACAATCATGGAGTGAGATAGATGTATGTTGAGCACTGCTAGATTAGAGAAGAAATTTTTGGTTGAGGCTCTTACTACAAGTTGTTTCTTGATTAATAGATCACCCACTACAACTCTAGATCGTCAAATTCTTAAAGAAGTATGGACAAATAAACTTATTGATTATTCTTTTCTTCGTGTTTTTAGTTTTGAAGCTTATGCTCATATTCCTAAAAAGGATAGAAATAAGCTAGATGTGAAGTCCACAAAATATGTTTTTCTTGGCTATGTAGAAGGTACAACAAGGTACATGTTGTGGAATATTACTGCCCACAAGATTGTTATTAGCCGAGATGTTTATTTTAATAAAAAATCAATGCAAGGAAGTAAAGAATAACAAAGTACATAAATTGTTCCAGTAGAGGTGGAAATTTATGATGCTAATATGGAGGTGCTAGATGAAAATCAACCAGTTGTTCATGAAAATCAACAAGATAACAATCAGAATTAGTTATATGATGAGGATGAACAACAACCAAATTAGCCATAGGGTAACACATTACCCCTTTCGAGGAGATCCACTAGAGTAATCAAACCACTAGTAAGGTACTCTCTTAATTGTAATTCAACTTATGCATTAGTTACTGATTTTGGTGAGCCTAGATCATATCAAGAGGCTTGCGAAGATGAAGATGCGAGTAAATAGAGAATAGCCATGGAGGAGGAGATGAGAGCTCTACCTAAAAATAAAATGTGAGAGATTGTGCCATTGCCTAAGGGGAGATCAACTATAGGGAACAAGTGGGTCTTTAAACTAAAAATAGATATAAATGATAATGTGAAGCGATATACAACTTGGTTGGTAGCCAAGGGGTATGCACAAAAAACTAGTATTGATTTTGGTAAAAAAAATTCACCTATTTTACGATTAAGTGCAGTTAGAGTTATTTTGATTCTTGTTGTTAGTTTTGATTTGGAGTTACAACAGTTAGATGTTAAAACAACTTTCTTGCATGGTGATCTTTTTGAGGAAATTTACATGCAGTGATCAGAGGGTTTTGAGGAAAAAGACAAAGAGAATCTTGTTTGCAGGTTGAACAAATCATTGTATGGTTTGAAACAAGAGACAAGGTGCTGGTACAAGCGGTTTGATTCCTTCATAATGAGTTTGGCTTTTAGCAAATGTGAGGTTAATCATTGTACCTACTTTCAAAGGTATGAAGATGACAATTTCATTATTTTGCTTTTGTATGCTAATGATATATTGGTAGCGGGTCCCAACATGCATAGAATCGTTAGGTTAAAAGCTCAACTTGCCAAGGAATATGAAATGAAGGACTTAGGAGATGCAAATCAGATTTTTGGAATGAGGATACATAGAGACATAAAGAACATGAAGATTTGGTTGTCACAAAAGACTTATGTGGAAAAGAATTTGTAGCACTTCAATATGCAGAATGCACAACCAGTTAGTACTCCATTTCATGTTCATGTTAAATTATCTTTAGAACAGTGTCGTAGCACAAAACAGAGATGACACATGTCTTGTGTGCCATACTCATCAAAAGTTGGTAGTCTTATGTTCACCATGGTGTCATGTCTCATTTTTATGAACAATATGATTAATCTAGTTTAGTGAACAATTATTTGATTGATTTTACTTTAAGTAATTTTGCTTACTTGGATGTAATCATTATGAGTGAATTGATGAAATTTGGAAATTATTTTAATATGGAATATTGATGCAATGATTTGCTTCGGCTATGTTTTTGAGACACTAACCTATTGACGTCGAGATGAGTGCAATTGGATGCAGGAACTCGTCGAAGACGAGAGCATGGCTGAGGTAAAAATGTTTTAGCCACTTGACAAGAACTAATGGATGGGTTTATCTGATGCAATCACACACACCACTTAGTTGCATATGCATTATCTAATGGCTTTAATTGCATTAATGTGTGGTTATTTAATTGTCTTCAAATGCATAATGTGATTATTTTTGATTTAATATCTTTTTGATATATATATATATATATATATATATATATATATATATATATATATATATATATTCAATGACGTATTGTGTGTAGATAAATAAATAATAAAATATTGTTTATTATGGATGTTTGGAAGACAATATGTCTTTAAAATAAATAAATAGATAAAATTAATTTAATTGTGCAATTTGTAATGCATTCTCTTTGTGATTATTTAAATGGTTTTGTTTTAATTATTATTAGCATTATTATATTTAGAGTTTTTGACAAAAAGAATTATATTCATTTTAATTTCTGTCATCTATGCGACAGTAAGATGTAAAAGAAGATTTTGTTTTCTTTATTGTTTTTAAGCCTTTTTGTTTTCAAAATAAAAATATATTGTTTTAATATTATTTTATTCTATCTTTTATTCATGCAAACTAAAAATAAGAACTTGAGTTCTAAACCTAAAAGCAAGATCTTTAAAAATAAGAAGAGGGAATTTTATTAAAAGGAGGAAGTTTGCACAGAAGACACCATGAATTGCAGAGAAGGTACCACGACTTAGCTGAGGAATTTTTTTGGTTTTTGGTGCGACAGAAGCTGGGAGAAGTTGCAGGGTGACAGGGGAAGCAAAAATGCATCAGCTACTTCCTTTCACCGTTCGCCATTTTTCTAGGTTCTTATCTGGTTTTCTTATCTTGCAAATGTGTGATTGTAGGTTTGAAAGAAAGACTTTTATCGTTGTTAGGTAGGCAATTATTTTGATACAACCGTCCCGGTATGTTGGCCAATTGACTATTGTCTGAGTCGCCCTCTGTTTTTACCTTGCCTGACGTCAACTTTTCTTTGTTTTACTGCCCTAAATCATGCCAGAGATAGCTTGCGTGTGAATAATTATTATTTTTGCTCGTCATTTATGATGGATCGACTTGCCCATTGTGATTGCTTAATTTCTCTTTGGCCGTTCCTTTGTCATTCTTTTACCTGCCCGCTCTTCCTTTGCTGGTCGCTTCCTCTCTTCCTGGACGCCTTGTTTTGCAGGCCGTCGACCTTCTTTACCTAGTTGTTTTGACCAAGTTTGGGCGATCCATAATAGATCAGTTGCGCATCTTTTGCTATCGCCAACCTTCTGAATGGTATGGCATCGATTCTCTGTGTAAAGAAATGACTGTAGTTACATATTTTTCCCCAGATCTAGACTTTCAATCTAGTTTAATACTTAAGCAAACTCTATTTTGCTATTAGTTAATGACTAGTAAAAATGATGTATCTACCTTCCTTCTCTGTATGCTGGCTGAATCAGTGATATAAAGGTAAGAAATCAACCTTCATTCTGATTGAATAGTAGTTCTCTAAGTTTTAGATCAAATTATAAACTTCCTATAGCTTCTGTATTTCGATTCCTTGTTTAAGTAGTAAACTTCTATTTTAGATGATTTATAATTCCTGTAGCAGCTTAAATAAAATCTCTGAGTTTAGATCGAATGATGAACTTCCTGTAGCTTTAACTTATGTTGGATACAATTGAATAATCAAACCTCTGAAGTTAAACTTCATTATTCCTATAGTTAGATTTAAATGAAAATTGTTAAACAAAAATGTTAAACTGATAAAGAACATACTGGCAGAACAGAGACAATAAATAATAGATCTTATTTCTGGAATGCTGATAAAATGGTTAATTATCAATTATTTCACTATTTGGCTCTTGTAGCAGCTCCTATCGCCACAGCGACAGGAGGTCTATTTTCTTATTTTCTTTTGTTTATGAACACCTCCTATCACAGAAATGATAGGAAGGCTAAAGTGTGTTTTAAATTCATTTTTATTGAAAGATTAAATGAATGAATTGGTGAATTGCTTTATAGCATTTATTTTTCTGTATTTGATGTTGGGAAAAGGGAATGGATTGATTTATTGAACTTGTTCTTTTGATTCCTTTATTTTATTCCTTTATTGCTTCTTGGGGGAAAGAAGTAGATTTCATTAGGAATTGTTATTGGGTTACTTTCGGGACTAGGATGCCGAATGTGGATATTCAGAGATGGCTTTTCCTCTTTTCAGGAATTGACCTGGTTACTTAAATGATTATGCATAATCGAGATGACATTGAAATAGATGTTTACTGTCTAGTAAAGTTTATATTATTGATATCTCTGCCACATCCTGTTGTGAGACAAATTGCTTTTCATTACGTAGAATTGCATGTTTAGACATCAGGTGTTCCCTCCTGCAGTTGTTACTAGGTAGCTAGACATTTTGTGTAGGGCTGGGTTTCCTTCATTTCAGGAAGGGTTCTAGGGATGTGTAAATACTTCATGGTTGGGTGGAAAAGCACCCGAGTCATGTTCCCGTCTCTCGGCTTGCAGGTGGTGGACCACTTGGTTTGTGTAGCTGGAGAGTGTATTTGATTTATTGATGTACTTTTTATTGTACCTATTTGGATGTATTATGGCACGTTGCCAAAGGATTTATGTATATTGATTCATAGTGCTTAATACTTGGATTTAGCATGTGAATATGTAAGATGTATTGATATTGAGATTTTATTAATAAAATTATCTTTTGTTGAGATATTGTGATTAAGCGGATTAATTGCATACTTTATCTTTGAAAGTTGTATTTAAGTGGTTTATTTACTTCTTTTTGACTTTGGTTATTGCGATGTTGTATTTAAGCGGATTATTTACTTCATTTATTTTTGAGTTGGTTTAAATGCTTTTACATGACTTGTGAGGCTTTACATTTGGTATCAGAGCTCTATGTTTAACACTAGGGCCTTTGTTTGGGACTATTGTGCTAAAGTTGCAAACTTGATAATAGATTATCCATCATGAATACAAGAAACACTGATCATGGTGACGGATCAGGAAGTATTCAAGGTAGAGGATCACGTGGAGGTGCACGTGGAGGTGCTTGTGGTGGTTGAAGTGCTGGGAATCGTGGAGATGCCAGTAATGACCACGATGGAAGATTTGACCGTATTCTTGATCTCTTGACCCGATAGGACACGAGGATGAATACTCTTGAGCAGGAGATCAGAGGAATCCCTAGAGGTTGAAATGCTAATGAAAACCCAAGGGTTGAGAAACAAAATGAGAACCCAAGGATAGAAGTTCCAGTTCCTGAAGTTGGAACTATTGTTGATAATCAAGCAAAGATAGCTGAAGAACTGGGGAAAGATCTCAAGAAGTTATCACCGCTAAAATTTGATGGAAAGACCATAGGGGATGGAGCTGAGTCCTGGATAATAGAAATGGAGAAGTACTTTGGGCTCCAGAACCTTTCAGATCATACTAAGGCTAAGTGGGGTTCTTACCAGTTGACTGGCAAAGCAGCAACTTGGTGGGACAATGAGAAGGCAGATAAAAAGATATTACCTGGTGAGATAACATGGGAGGTTTTCTTGTAATTGTTCAGAAAGAGATGGCTACCGCAGTGATTCTTCGACAAGAAGATGACAAAGTTCCAGAACTTGATCCAAGGAGGTATGTTTGTGACCACTTATTGGGAAAGGTTTTCTCATTTACTAAAATATGTTCCTCAGTATCAGATAGATGAGAGATTCAGGATAAGAAAGTTTATTTTGGGATTGAGGACACAGATTGGAGCCATGGTGGACATTCATAACCCACTCATGATGGATGCTGCTTTTGAGAAAGCAATAAAGAAAGAGCAGAGATTGCAACAGACAACAAATTACCATAAGCAGAGAGATGCTAAGTTTCCAAATAAGAAACTATAGAATAATCAACAGAACTATCAAAGGAATAACAACCAGGGCAACAATAAGCAGATCAGGAATATGAAGAGAAGCAATAATTCTCAGGATGGGAATGGTGGAAACAAAAGAGGTGGCAACAACAACAGAAACAATAATCAGAGGGAAAGAGCTGAAGGACCGAGAGCACCTAAAGATGGATGTTATACCTGTGGAGGAGAGCACTATGCAAATGTATGTCCATAGAGAAGAGGAAATAAGAATCAACAAGGAACACTGCAACATCAGATTCATGCCGCAGTGGATAATCGGCAAGCAGAGTTTCAAGCAGCACCTATTCAGTTCCAAGGTAAGCTCTATGGACTACTTGTTTCTATTTTGACTGATACTGGTGCCACATAATGCTTTGTACATCCTAGAGTAGTATCTAAGTTATCTATTAGACCTGGACATATGGAAAACTTTTGGATGGTACAATATGGCAATAAAGCAGAAAAAAGGGTAGACTCATGTCTAGCTTGCAGTGAGTTAGAGCTTCCTAGTTTTCAGACACAAGTGAATCTATATGTAGCAACTTTGGGCTCTTAAGATGTAATTCTGGGAATCAATTGGTTAACTGAACATAAGTCTCTAGTAAATTGTGAAGAAAATGTTGTTAGATGTTTGGATGACTTAGGGAATCAAGTGAAATTAATGGAACTAAGAGACCTTTAGAGCTTAGACAAATCTCGGCTATACAATTGAAGAAAGCCAAAAGGAAAGGATGTGCTATTTATGTTGTCCAAGTAAAGGACCTTGATAAAGAAGAACTAGTGTTCAATGACCATCCAATCCTTAGAGATTTCAGAGATGTATTCCCTATAGAGTTGACAGAGTTGCCGCCAAAGAGAGAATTTGACTTCTCAATTGACTTGCTACCAGGGACTGAGTCGCAATCTAAAGCACCCTACAAAATGACTACAACAGAGTTGTATGAGCTTAAATCTCAGGTGCAGGAGTTGCTAAATCAAGGGTTCATTAGACCTAGTGTGTCACCATGGGGAGCACCGGTCATCTTTGTAAAGAAGTATGGTACTTTGAGATTATGTATTGATTATAGGATGCTTAACAAAGCTACTATAAAGAACAAGTATCCACTTCCAAGAATAGATGAGTTCTTTGATTAGATGAAAGGAGCAACGATGTTCTCAAAGATAGACCTTAGATCCGGTTATCACCAATTACAGATTAAGGATGAGGACATCTCTAAAACAACTTTTAGGACTTGATATGGTCACTATGAGTTCACAGTAGTACCATTTGGGTTGACTAATGCTCCAGCAGCTTTCATGAATTTGATGAATAACTTTTTCAGAGATTGCTTAGATGATTTTGTGTTAATCTTCCTTGATGATATTTTGGTATACTCTAAATCAGTGGAAGAACATGAAAGACATTTGAGAATTGTTTTGCAGCTGTTGAGAGAAATAAAGGTTTTTGGTAAGTTATCTAAGTGTACATTCTTTCAAATAAAGTACACTACCTCGGTCATGTGATCTCAGCTAAAGGGATTGCAGTTGATCCTGAGAAGATAAAAGTAATAATGGAATGGACTACACTGCAGAGTGTGACAAAAGTCAGAAGTTTTATGGGACTTGCAGGTTACTATAGAAAGTTTGTGGAAGGTTTTTCAACCATAGCAGCACCGATTACCGCACTTCAGAAGAAGGGTAAGAAATTTGAATGGACAGAAAGGTGTGAGAAAGCTTTCCAAGTGCTTAAGGAAAAGCTCACAACTGCTCCTATCCTGACCATACTAGATCCTAATGGGCACTTTACAGTTATAACAAATGCTTCAGGGGAAGGATTAGGAGGAATGTTGATGCAAAATGAACAAGTGGTTGCTTATGAGTCAAGGAAGTTAAAGCAATATTAGTTCAACTATGCGCCGCACGACCTTGAGTTAGCTGTGGAGACATTATCTTCTAGGTAAGCCCTTTGAGTTGAAGATAGATCATCTTGGGCTCAAGTATATATTTTCTCAACCTAACCTCAATGTCAGACATAGAAGATGGTTAGAATTCCTTAGTGAGTATGACTTTGGGATTGAGTATATCAAAGGAAAAGAGAATAGAGTAGCAGATGCTCTTAGTAGGAGAAGACATTTGGCTACCATTATTTCTATGAGATCCAACCTGAAATAGAAAGTGATTCAGAATCTTCAAGGGGATGAGCATTATGAAAGAGTTAAGCAAGCCTTGGAAGTAGACCCTTTAGATCACCGGTTTGATGGTTATGTGTTAGAATCAGATGTACTTTTGAGATATCAGGGGAGGATGTACATTCCTAACTCAGGAGAGTTGAGGAAGTTGGTGCTTGAAGAGATTCACAATGCACCTTATTCAGGTCACCCTGGAGTGACAAAGATGGTTGGAGGTTTGAAACCTTTATATTTTTGGCCTAGACTTAAGAGGGATGTGATGGAGTTTGTAGCTTGATGTTTGGAATGCCATCGAATCAAGGCTGAGCATGTGCATCCAGCAGGTTTGTTGTATCCGCACAGTATCCTTGAGCATAAGTGGCAAGTGATTAGCATGGATTTTATTCAAGGGCTACCTATGTCTAAGAATAGGCATGATGTCATCTTAGTGGTTGTGGACAAGTTGACAAAGGTAGCACATTTCATTCTGGGGAATCTTTCTAATGGTTCAATGGTCTTAGCTAAGAAGTTTGTACAGGAGATTTTCAGATTGCATGGAGTGCCTAAGATGATCATTTTAGATAGAGACACTCACATGACATCTAGGTTTTGGACAACTCTTAATGCAGCTTTGGGTACAAAGTTAAATTTTAGTTCATCTTATCATCCTCAAATGGATGGTTAGACAGAAAGAGTTAATCAGGTGGTAGAAGACCTCAAAATGTATTGTATGGATCAACAGTATAAATGGGAGGAGTACCTTCCATTGGTTGAGTTTGCATATAACAATTCATACCATGCATCTTTGGGAATGGCACCTTTCGAAGCTCTTTATGGGCGTAGGTGTCGAACACCTATCAGTTGGGATAGAGTGGAGGATAGGATTGCGATTGGTCCTAAAATATTAAGAGAAACAGATGATCAAATGAAGTTGATCAAGGAGAAGTTGAAGCAAGCTTCAGATTGTCAAAAGAGTTATGCAGATAAGAATAGAACTCCTAGACAGTTCACAGTGGGTGATAAAGTCTTTTTGAGGGTCAAACCTCATAAGAGTTTAGTGTCGTTTGGCAAAGCGTCCAAACTGGCTCCTCATTTTGTAGGACCATTTGAAGTTCTAGAAGTGATTAATCCTGTAGCTTACAGACTTGCTCTCCACCTTGCACTTGCCAGAATCCATAATGTTTTTCATGTGTCTTTACTTAAGTTGTATAATCCTGATGCATCACATATTCTTGATTGGTGTGCTTTACAGGTTCAGGATCCAGGAGTGGTGTTGGTGGAGCCCACTTGCATTCTAGAGAAGTGTAACATTAAGTTACGTAGCAGAGATGTGGTACAGTATAAAGTCCAATGGGATCAGTATTAAGAGGACAGTGCCACATAGGAGGATCCAGAGGAGATTGATAGATCTTTTCCTCATTTGAGGATATAGCTTAGATTTCTTATTCATGCATGGATTATGATACTTGAGTTGATTATTGTTTGAGATACTTTAGTTCAGCTATGCTTTAGTAGTTTGAGTTGATGTTATTATTTTATGACACCTTGATACATTATTGATGCTTGATAGACACTTTATTGTTTTGATGTTTAATAAGACATCAAGACGATGTCTCTTCCAACTGGGGAAGGATGTCACATCTCATTTTTATGAACAATATGATTAATCTAGTTTAGTGAACAATTATCGTGATTGATTTTAATTTAAGTAATTTTGCTTACGTGGATGTAATCATTATGAGTTAATTGATGAAATTAGAAATTATTTTAATATGGAATATTGATGCAATGATTTGCTTTGACTATGTTTTTGAGACACTAACCTATTGACATTGAGATGAGTGCAATTGGATGTAGGAACTCGTCGAAGACGAGAGCATGGTTGAGGTAGAAATATTCTAGCCACTTGGCCAGAACTAATGGATGGGTTTATCTGATGCAATCACACACACCACTTAGTTGCATTTGCATTATCGAATGGATTTAATTGCATTAATGTGTGGTTATTTAATTGTCTTCAAATGCATGATGTGATTATTTTTGATTTAATATCTTTTCGAAATATATATATATTCAATGACGTATTGTGTGTAGATAAATAAATAATAAAATATTGTTTATTATGGATGTTTGGAAGACAATATGGCTTTAAAATAAATAAATAAATAAAATTAATTTAATTGTGAAATTTGTAATGCATTCTCTTTGTGATTATTTAAATAGTTTTGTTTTAATTATTATTAGCATTATTATATTTAGAGTTTTTGACAAAAAGAATTATATTCATTTTAATTCCTATCATCTATGCGATAGTAAGATATAAAAGAAGATTTTGTTTTCTTTATTGTTTTTAAGCCTTTTTGTTTTTAAAATAAAAATATATTGTTTTAATATTATTTTATTCTATCTTTTATTCATGCAAACTAAAAATAAGAACTTGATTTCTAAACCTAAAAGCAAGATCTCTAAAAATAAGAAGAGGGAATTTTATTAAAAGGAGGAAGTTCGCACAGAAGACACCACGAATTGCAGAGAAGATACCATGACTTAGCTGAGGAAATCTTTTGGTTTTTGGTGCGACAGAAGCTGGGAGAAGTTGCAGGGTGACAGGGGAAGCAAAAATGCATCAGTTACTTCCTTTCACCATTTGCCATTTTTCCAGGTTCTTATTTGGTTTTCTTATCTTGCAAATGTGTGATTGTAGGTTTGAAAGAAAGACTTTTATCGCTGTTAGGTAGGTGATTGTTTTGATACAACCATCCCTGTATGTTGGCCAATTGACTATTGTCTGAGTTGCCTTCTCTTTTTACCTTGCCTGGCGTCAACTTTTCTTTGTTTTACTGCCTTAAATCACGCCAGAGATAGCCTACGTGTGAATAATTATTATTTTTGCTGGTCATTTATGATGGATCAACCTACCCATTGTGACTACTTAATTTCTCTTTGGCCGTTCCTTTGTCATTCTTTTACCTAGACGCTCTTCCTTGGTTGGTCACTTCCTCTCTTCCTGGATGCCTTGTTTTATAGGTCGTCGACCTTTTTTACCTAGCTGTTTTGACCAGGCTTGGGCGATCCATAATAGATCGGTCCCGTATCTTTTGCTATCGCCAACCTTCTGAATGGTATGGCATCAATTCTTTGTGTAAAGAAATGACTTAGTTATATATTTTTTCCCAGATCTAGACTTTCAATCTAGTTTAATACTTAAGAAAACTCTATTTTGCTATTAGTTAATGACTGGTAAAAATGATATATCTATCTTCCTTCTCTGTATGCTGGCTGAATCAATGACATAAAGGTAAGAAATTGACCTTCGTTCTGATTGAACAATAGTTCTCTAAGTTTTAGATCAAATTATAAACTTCCTATAAATTCTATATCTCGATTCCTTGTTGAAATAGCAAACCTTTGTTTTAGACGATTTATAATTCCTGTAGCAGCTTAAATAAAATCTCTGAGTTTAGATCGAATGATGAACTTCCTATAGCTTTAACTTATGTTGGATACGATTGGATAATTAGACCTCTGAAGTTAAACTACATTATTCCTATAGTTAGATTTAAATGAAAATTGTTAAACAAAACTGTTAAACTGATAAACAACATATTGGCAGAATAGAGACAATAAATAATAGATCTTATTTCTGGAATGCTGATAAAATGGTTAATTATCAATTATTTCACTGTTTGGCTCTTGTAGTAGCTCCTGTCACCACAGCGACAGGAGGTCTATTTTCTTATTTTCTTTTGTTTATGAACACCTCATGTCATAGAAATGACAGGAAGGTTGAAGTGTCTTTTAAATTGATTTTTATTGAAAGATTAAATGAATGAATTGGTGAATTGCTTTATAGCATTTATTTTTCTGTATTTGATGTTGGGAAAAGGGAATGGATTGATTTATTGAACTTGTTCTTTCGATTCCTTTATTTTATTCCTTTATTTCTTCTTGGGGGAAAGAAGTAGGTTTCATTAGGAATTGTTATTGGGTTACTTTTGAGACTAGGATGCCGAATGTGGATATTCAGAGATGGCTTTTCCTCTTTTCAAGAATTGACCTAGTTACTTAAATGATAATGTATAATCGAGATGACATTGAAATAGATGTTTACTATCTAGCAAAGTTTATATTATTGATATCTCTACCACATCCTATTGTGAGACAAATTGCTTTTCATTACTTAGAATTGCACTTTTAGACATCAGGCATGCATCAGGTGTTCCCTCTTGTAGTTGTTACCAGGTAGCTAGACATTTCGTGCAGGGCTGGGTTTCCTTCATTTTAGGAAGGGATCTGGGGAAGTGTAAATACTTCATGGTTGGGTGGAAAAGCACCTAAGTCATGTTCTCGTCTCTCGGCTTGCAGGTGGTGGACCACTTGGTTTGTGCAGTTGGAGAGTGTATTTGATTTATTGATGTACTTTTTATTGTACCTATTTGGATGTATTATGGCACGTTGCCAAAGGATTTATGTATATTGATTCATAGTGCTTAATACCTAGATTTAGCACGTGAATATGTAAGATGTATTGACATTGAGATTTTATTAATAAGATTATCTTTTGTTGAGATATTGTGATTAAGCGGATTAATTGCATACTTCATCTTTGAAAGTTGTATTTAAGTGGTTTATTTACTTCTTTTTGACTTTGGTTATTGTGATGTTGTATTTAAGCGGATTATTTACTTCATTTATTTTTGAGTTAGTTTAAATGCTTCTACATGACTTGTGAGGCTTTACACATGGTGTGCAGACATTGCAAAAGCAGTCGGAGTTGTCAGCCATTTCATGGTGAATCCAAGTGTAAGCGTTGGATGACTATGAAGTGGATTCTCAGGTATTTGAGGGGTACTTTTGATGCTGCTATCTATTATAGTGGGAGTAGTCTTCAGGTAAATGAGTATGTGGATGTGGATTTTGGTGGAGATAGAGATAAGAGAAAATCTACTACAGGTTATGTTTCCTCCTTAGCAACAAGTGATATTAGCTGGGCCTCAAAATTGCAGACAATAGTGGCCTTGTCTACTACTGAAGCTGAATATATGACAGTGACACAAGCTAGCAAGGAGGCAATCTGGCTTCATAGACTTTTAGGTGAATTGCAGGTAAAACAGAATAACATGGTGTTGCATTGTGATAGTCGGAGTGCTTTACACCTAGCATGAAACTCAGCTGATCATGCCAGAACAAAGCATATTGATGTACAATATCACTTTGTATGTGAGGTGGTGGAAGGAGGACAAATCTCTTTGGCCAAGATACACACTGATATAAACTCAACAAATATTTTGACAATGCCCATTGTTAGAGAGAAATTCATTTGGTGCAAAACTTCTCTAGGCTTGCATATTACTTGGTGATAAGTAGCAGTAGCATTGGTCTTTCAATATGAGAAGTTATTCACAAGGCATAAACTTGACTTTAAGTGGGAGAATGTTAGTATGTGAAGTTAGTTTCTTATTCCATCATTGATTAAACAATTGATGACTTGTGTACAACATGCAGAAGCGTATACAAAAGTGCCACTCGCATGATTTATGCATGGAAATCTTTCTTCAGAAAGGATTGGATTAATTGCATGTCTTTTTATGCTTTTTTAAGTTAGTTGAGCTTGAATGCCAAGACATTGTAAAAAAATTATTGAGAGATCTTTGCCCATGGTTTTTCTAGTATGTAAATATGTGTGTTGTCTATTTTGTGTGATTTATTGCTATTTCACTATTTTTTATTTCAACTACTTATTTTTCAAATAGGCAATTGTGTTCCTTGGTGTTGAAGATCTGAGCGTGGAGGTGTCTGGCGTGGGGTAGAGTGCAGCGACAATAAGAGATGAGAGAAATCTGTAGGGCCACATTCGAGGCAATGGCGTCCATTGAGGAGCATTCCTTGGCACAAAAATCTGAAGTGCGAGCACCTGTTGGTATTGCGTAGGGCCATGGGAAGGTTATAACTACAGAGGGCCATCATTAGAGCTGTGTTAATTTATCGAGGGGCTGCTGCTCTAGAGTGCAAGCTGAGCAATGGCGTGTAGAGCGTTGAGTGTAGGCCACACAATGAAGAGAGGGCTACATGAGGATTGGCACAGGTCGTGCGTTGGTGGCACAACTACTGAGGCAGAGGGTTGTGCTAGGATGTGTGAGAGGTGATGGTGTATGTAATGGACTGGTTAGGAGGATGGAAGAGAAATGTTTCAGTTCATGTAAGCATTTCTACAGGAAATAATGTATTTTATTTTAAAACATATTTTTAATGTTTGACATTTGATTTTTAATTAAATGATGATGTAATCTTCTTTAGAGTCCACCGTCATTCATTTGAAGTTGGTTATATGGAGATTTGGAGCTCTTGATTGGTTGTATGGTGGATGTGTAAAGATTTCAACCTGTGATCATATGCAGTTGGAAAGTGTTTATGTTGGGTGCTTAGGTTTAGTCCTCTAGTTATATGGGAAAACAACACTAATTGTATTAGTTGCTAATCATATGTGTTTATGGGTGCATGTTGGAAATCGGCCCTTAGTCACACAAGAAGCACTGGATGCTACCATGAAAATACATGTCAAATTAAAATAAAACAACCAACATAGAAATTAAATATTTTTTACACAAAGGATACTAAATTTGTGTAAAGTAACATATCATAAATGTGGATCATGTGTACCCATGTTACCATGTAAGTGCTTCATTTTGAGAACTTTCAAGCATACAAGAAAAATTGCAGTTATCAAGCATTTAAAAATGACCATAATTACAACTTGCTAAACTATTTGTAGAAAAGGGTGAGAGATTCTACATGTTACGAAAAGTGATAAAAGCTCTAACTATGCAAAAAGGACTTTGACCAAGCAAAAAAATGTAAAAGGGATTCATTTGGCTATGGAACAAAATTTGACTCTATAGATGGAATGATAAAGGTCTCTAACTACACAGAAATATATTCCATCTGCATGTGGTAATGGGACTCTATTTGATGAAAGAAAATGGTCATGGCCATCATAGTTCCATCACTACAATTGATCAAACTCATGAAGAAATGTCAGTGATACTATATGTCCACTCCAGTTAGTTGTGAACAAAGGGCACAAGGAATTGGAGGAGATGATACAAATATATAATCATGATGTTCATTATGTTAACATGTATATCAAAAGATATCATCATATGATAAGCATGTAAACACACAAGTAGATAATCATCAAGGTGCAAGTAAAAGGTTGCCCCTTGTACATGCAAATTATAAAACAATCTGATAACCATAGATGCTAGATAAGAATTATGTAAACATATCAAGCTTGTAGTAAATATCTATGGATAACATTATGTAAATGACCACATGGGAGATATGGAAAAATGAGAATGTAAGCACGCGCGCGCACACACACACACACACACACACACAGATATATATATATATATATATATATATATATATAAACTTGAAGGTACATGTACAAATGTTGCCCCCAATATAAGTGGATGATAGGATAGAGATAGCCATGAGTGTCAGATATGATCATCTAAGTACAAAGGAAATGTAAAAGATACGGGCATTCAACAAGGATCATAAACATTTTATAGTTGCCACCTATATGTGATAGTCAATAGTAATAGTGGTGTAAGTGCCATATCAAACAACCTACATTTTATAGTTGCCACCTATATGTGATAGTCAATAGTAATAGTGGTGTAAGTGCCATATCAAACAACCTTTCTATGTTGTATTCATTAATTGGTGAAAGGCCAATATAAGACAAATCAATTATGTCAATTGACCTGTTACCATTACTCTTGATAAATATTCACTTCTTTAATTTCCCATTGGGTTGAACCAAATCTAGCTACAAAAGATGAAGGTTGATATTGAGGTTCATTTTCTTGTTAATCATCCACATTATTATCACATGCATTTGATGTGTTTACATAATCAATATTAGACTGCACATATTGCAGAATACTTGAGGCATTTATCTCTTCTTTTAGAAATGTCATGATTGAGTTCAACAATGAAAGAGGGCGTTCTACAATCTTCCTCCAAATTGAACTCATCCATTGAATGTATTGTTCATAATTTGTTCTTTTTCCCATACATCTACAAACCAGAGATGTGGTTCCAATGTCCCATGTCCCATGTGATTGAATATAAGCATTCATCAGAAATATGAAGATCCAAAACTTCATTATCCAAATTGATACAAGTATCTCACAAGGACAAAGAAAGTTAATTTTGGTTCTTTTCCCCAAAAGAAAAAGGGGAATCTTTGCTATGACTTGAGGCCTCACCTAAAATGACTTTAACCAACACCAATGACTTAATTCCCTTGTTATTTGAAATCTAAAAATTTTAGTATGCTCTATAATAGTAGAAGGAATCGAGAGCATTTTTACTCTCCTTATGAATCTCTTGCTCAACAAATGGCTCAACGAACTACAACACAACCCTATCAAGAGTAGGCCACACAACATTGAAAGATACTTTGTTTATATAGTTAATGATTCTATGCATAGAATTAAAGCAGAAATTTTGTTGTAAGTACAAAGACCGCCATGCTACTTGAAGAGCACCACATTGATTTATCACAACCAATCACAAGAAAAACAAACATGATTAGAATTTTTCTTAAGGGTCAACTCAGAGACAAGGACTACAACTAATGCTCTTCATTTTTCTCATTGTTAACATAATTTGAATTTTCTCAAAATTATTTTTGAAAATTAAAAGATATTTATATAAAAATATTTATAGGTCAATTTCCTTTGATTTAACGCCAACCAATACAAGAAAGGGGTATTAAAAACACATAAAAATCTAAAGGCTTTATAATGTCATTTTAAATGATGAATTTAGGAAATGATTTGAATGACAAGATAAGAAAATGATCTATTTATGAGAATCAAAGCACTCATGCATAAAATTTTGCAAAACACCCATTGAGATTATCTAGTAGCTATATGAATCTTAGTAGTAATAGGGATTTCATTACAATATCGGTTTCACAATAGAAAAATAATATATAAGAATCATGAAATTGAAACCACAACCTTAGGTTAACCACCTCCCTTTAGAACTCTTGGAATTGACATTTCCATAAAATTAAGAAACCACCTAAACTATAGAATATATTTCAAACAAAAGACTAAACATAGGTCTTACTTATTTTAGCCATAAATAAAGATTATAACAACACTACTAGATAAAGTATTAATGACCCACTACTCTTTAAAGTATCAATGACAAGATTAACCCCATTTGGATATTTGGTGCATGCTTAACCCTAGTTGGATATTGGATTAAAACCTATTTGCCTTAATGAAGGAGATTTTTGGAGTATTCAAATAACACATAGACTTAATTTTGCTTGATACCTCATGTGTGGAGGATAAGCATAATATCAAAACCAAATTATTGGTTGCAATTAATTAATTAACTATATCCTTCAAATGTTCATGTTGAACTAACCTTTTGGTTGTGAATAACTTAAAATAAATTAATTTATGTTCATGCCATATGAACTATGTGTTGTTGCTTGAGATTTATATATAGTGGATTTTAGTGAGAAAATATTAAAAACATGGAAGAAATTTTGTTTCATTTATTTACTATTCAAATAAATGCACAAAGCCCAAGCAATTTTTTGAAAATTTTATTTTATTTCATGTTTAAATATCTAGGTACAACATGTCTAAATAACTAAATGAAATCATAACTAAATTACAACTAAAATAAAAAATACTATTATAATTAAATTATAATAGGAAATTAGAAAATTAGGTGAAAGAGAAAATACTAAATGATGGAAAATTTCTAAATACCAAATTAAAATTACTAAATGAGCATCAAGTTCTCCTTAGCCAACCCCCTTGATGGACCAACTTTAGAGCTTTAGTGAATGTTCATAGACAACATTCTCTAGCTCATGGAGAGGGTTTATAGGTAGATTTGGATGCAATGGGTTCTTTTTAGTTGTCCAAATCAAAATGTTCCAATCTAATGATTTCTTCTTGTAGTTTCACATGAACTAATTACACATTGAATGCCTTCAAATACCAAGAAACAACAACATGTTGCACAAACTTGTACAAAGTTGTTCCATAATAACTAATAGAAAATAGAAGGAATTTGGAAACTTGAATTTGAAGATTTAAACATTGGAGTTAATCTTGAGGGCTTAGGATTGATCCTAAGCACAAGATTGACCCAAGACAGAGTGCTAAATATTGGGATTAGGAATCTGTTGAATATCAGCAACACTGAGAGGGGGGGGTGAATCAGTGTTCCAAAAAATCTTTCATGCACTTTCACTTTTAACCATTTTCCAAAATTAATTAAACAAAAGCACAATATGCAAATGAATAGCAACCACAAAGACATAACACATGGACACCAGGATTTTTACATGAAAACCCAAGAAAGGGAAAAGCCATAGAGAGGATTAGCTCTCAATATATTGCAATCTTTTACAAATGGTGATGTTCAGGCTTGGTCACTCCACATGCCTAGAATGTGCTGGCTCATTGCCATGAAGTAAAAGTAGGTCTAGTAGACTCACTGCCTCAACCCTAAACCTAGAAAGATTACAATGAGGGTTGTTAAAGCCTAATGGATGTTCACTGCCAGTCTCACTACTTTAAATAATATGGCTCACTGCCAAGTACAAGTGAAATTATATAGGAAATATGAATATTGCAAAAGCATCTATCAGTATGCTAGGGTGCAGTCATTTAGCATCTGAATATTGTATCCTCAGTCTTCATCCTTACTGATCTTTAATCTCTGCTCTGCTATTCTCATGCTCACATCAATACCATACACATTCGCATCGCACACCCCAAACACCAAACTCAATCCCTTGTATATATCTGTAACAATTAAAACCTTCACATTAGGTTGGCCTAATAAAGATAAAGCATGTAGTTAGACATGTAGCTTGTCGGCCAACTTCATACACCAAAATACTTTGTGGACCCAATTAGTATTTGAAACACATTCACATATGTTGGCTCCAACTGTAGAACTACTTAGGATAAAGTTCCAATCAATAGAGCTTACTGTATACAAGTCAAACTATCATGCTGGCCTCAAACATAGACTGCCTTTGGTTCAGTTCATCTGTCAGACTACAACTTTTACTACAGACCATAAGACACTTCCAAAATCATATCAAAGACTCTTCACACATCCCCAATCTTACCTGCAGAACAACAAAACATGATATCAACTTGCGGTGAAATGCAGACCATTAGAACTCAGACTTTGTCACAGTCAATCTCTGTCAGACACTGTAGCGATACTCAACAGCTTGCAGCTATCTTTCCAGTGGATTTCAGATCTTACACCTATGGATTTAGACACTTCATACAACTATTTGCAACAACTCAAAACCACATAACAAAATATTCACTTGCGGAGGAATGCAGACCATTTTACTTTGCACTGTACACTGTTCTTATCATACCTCTGTTCTTCCAGACTTAGACATTTTCTCCAAGTGACTTTCTGAGGAAGTCAAGACTTGATCACATGAATATAGCAACACCAAACAACTATAAACATTATACTTGAGCTGCATTTCCAGGTCATCATCTACGGAAGCACACTGGTCCACTTACTATCCCTTACTCTGTATATTTCCCATACTTAGTTATTTTTGCCAACCAGACCTGAATTCCAATGTGATCTTCCGGAGTTATGTCTACTTGTCATGCTGAAGGGATCTTTGAGCCTTGTTGCCATAAATGACAACATACAAGTCTATACCGCAACACTGTCTCTTGCCAACAGAATCTTGTTTAACTATCTAGGAAAAAAAATGCCTAAGCTCTAAACCAAGATGGATATATAGCAACGAATTTGTGATGGGTTTATATATAAGCACAACAGGTAAAACAATAGGAAAAATAATAATTTTTGCACTGGTTAGACGAAAAGGATATAGTAAATGTGATTATGCAAATGTTAGGAAAGGTGTCTCAACCTTGCTCCTAATTTTAAGATTATAAATAGTGCGATTTTAAAGTTAAAAAATAGAAAAACTCAATTTCTAGGCTATAGAGCTAGTTTTTGGCCAAAATAAAAATTCTAGGTTGTTTCACATTGTATGCTCCGAAATGTGACTTAAGCACAACTCAAATGAGTTAGCTTTGATATCACACATGAACCATCTCCTTGCAATGAGCGACCTCCAAGTCACTCTTGCTCTCATGGCAAAATCCAGTTGAGTGGAGGCATAACTTAGGGGTGGTTCTATTCATGTGGAAGCAAAACGTCGCATAGGGTGGTTGGCTAATCTGTGGGCTAAATATTATTAATTCTTAATGAGCACGCTCTATGACTATTATTGTGGAGATAACTATATGACCCAAAGGGTCACTAGTTCTAAGTCTCCTGTTGGGGTTTTGTAAGTTCCAGTGCCTAGTGCTAAGACTATTTTGTTCATTAATTATCATAAGGTGTTCTAATTTATTCTCATGTGCTTGAATGACTTGTTGTGTGTTGTTCCTTTCCTAAATGACTATAAGAGCATGTTCTTGTTCTTCAACCATTTGTGGTGTATGTTGTGGTCTATGATGGATTGCCTTTATCTCTTTGAGAATAGCTTTAACCCAACCCCCTCTAATCCCCAGGCACATCGAATGGTTGGTGAGAGAGAGAGAGTTTGCTGTGTTGACTTAGTTTTGACCAAGTGTTGACTTTTGAGTTGACTAACCTACAATGCTCTAACCTACAATGCTCTAACCCACAATGCTCTAACCCACAATGCTCTAACCCACAAATTTAAATAACCAGTACAATTTCTAAGTGAACCTTGTATTTACTAACCTACAATTTAAATTTAATAGCCTACAAATTACTAACTTACAAACACCTAACCTACAATGCTCTAACCTACAAACTACTAACCTACAAATTTAACTAATAGGTACAAGTTCAAAGTGAACTGACAATTTACCAAGCCATAAATTAAAATAGATCAATTACCTAATTTATAGAATCTACTTAGGGGATGGCTAAAGAGGACATGCAATTAGTTATTATTTTTCTAAGTGGTTGATACGAAAGCAATTTAACTATTTACTTAATCCTAAACTTACTAAACTAAATCCCAAACTTAATTTATTACCTAATTTGCAGAATGTAGTTATGGGACATGGCTTAAGGGGACACGAGATTAGTTAGTAATTTTCTAAGGGGATGAAACTAATTGAATTAACTATTTACTTAATCCTAAACTTAAGTAAATCTCAAACTTATTAAACTAAATTAATTACCTAATTTGCAGAATGTAGTTATAGAATTGCTTAAGGGGACACACAATTAGTTACTAATTTGCTAAGGGGATCAAACTAAATTAATTAAATACGGGAATGAGATTCTCTTCACTTTGAGATGAAATATGTATCGTCTACTAATAGGATCAACCATGTGAAGGTGGAAGCTCATTTGGACCCACATTAAGTATATGTTTATACTTTAAAATCTCTCTAATGTCGACCTACATTGAGATATATTAGTAATAATAGATAAAAAAAGAAAGGAAAGTAGATAACATAATAAAAACATAAATATTGAGAGTTCGATTATACATAATTACAAACTATTTAAAACTTACTTCATTGTACTATTTGTATCCTCTCTTTTGTAACACATCTATAATTGTCTCATGTTATTCCATAGAAAGTGTCCACAACTATTTTGTAATAGGTTTCCCTTGATATCTCACTAATTATATATTTGTTGCCACAATCAAATGTGAGTAGTGCACAATTATCTCATGTGTTTCATAATATTTAAATGTAGGCAAGCCATTCTTCCTTGTTAAATATTTTCATATTCAAGTACCAACAACAACCACAAAACATGTTGGGTACTCATGGTTATCATATCTACTCTAGGCTCTAACAATTTATGTTTCTTGATCATGAAATACTTTACCTTAGAAGGAAGATATAAAGTGTTCTATCACTACCGTTTTGCCTTCCTAAACCACTTTCGGCACAAAGTTGCTGTCAACTTTCCCTCCTACCTTTTTTCTATCTTGGAAGCTTCTGTTATGCAAACTAAAAAATCTAGTGAAAGTAATCCTGAGGTCTCTAATTTGCCTCTGCACCAGGGGCTTATTTTCTACCTCTACCAGTATCATCTCACTCTTTACCCCTCAAAACCCCCTTCTGCTCGTCTGGTGGAAGATAGTTCTACAGACGATCCTGAGGACAAAGTCCTACTTGGTGTGAGACTTGGTCGACTGAAAAGACAAAAACACTATGTACCCTCGACACCAATTTCCCCCACCAATATACCTTTGAGCTCCTCTGCTCCAGCCCCTAGTCCTACTGTTTCTAAGGCTAAGTCCTGGTCTAAGTCCCTTCTTGTGACTTTGCAGGCCCCTGGTGTTGGCAGGGAGAGTTCCCTTAGGGGTTTTAGGGCTGATGTTGCGGTGGGTCTATGTAATTTAAAGGGTAAATCCCCTAATCAAGGCAGTAAGAAATGTAAGAGGGAAGTTGCCGAGCTGAATAAGGATGGTGGAAACATTCCTAGTAGAAGTGGGGAGAAGGGTGGTATGGAGGCTAGGCCTGCTCAAGGTGTGCCAAATAGAGAGGAGAAACATGCGGAAGAGGAGGTCAAGGTGGCAAAGGAAAGGGCCTTGGGGAAACAAGGCGCTGATAGGAGACCTAGCACAAGAAGATCCTCTAGATTGGCTAGGGACAAACTCTAGTTTGTGAAGATAGTTGACTACTCATCCAATTCTGACCAGGAGGTCCTAAAGAAGAAAGCAGATGTTGAGAAAATGAAGTCAGCCCCGGTGTAGGAACAGGAAGGTGCTAGTCACTTTGAATCAATGAACAATTCCTACTATGACACCAATGAGGAAGACACGGAGATCTAGGAAACTCCAAACAAAGAGGTTATGAGTGCTAGAATGGATTTGGACACCAAGAGGCTAGAAAAGGAGCTTACTGAAGTTAAGGCATATCTTGCTGCTATGGAGAACAAAGTGAAGGGTTTGATCAATCTGATGTTGAAGAATTCTCATAGGGCTGTTGCAGTGTTTTCAGTGCTGCATGATGATCGGGCCAAAGGCGAGGATACTCTACTGGACAACAAGGAAAACTTGTTTAATTTACTCAATGAAGACTGGAAGGACTTGCTTAGTTAGGTTTTTCTTTAGCTTATGTTTTAAAAGTCTCGAACTCTATATTTTTTGGTTATGATGTTAAACTACTGCTAGTCCACTATTCTATGGCTGTTTGAGGCTTTGGTCTATTTTGTTGCCTATTGGATTTTTGTTATCGGGATCTGCACCCAAGTTTGCAGCTTATTATTATCAAAAAAAAATTATATTTCATCTGAATACATTGAGCCAACCAATACTCTGTTTCCTCTTTGTTGCCCTCATGTGCAACAACAATATACACATGTCATGTCAAAAGAAGTTACTAATTTAATGACTTAGGAGGTGATATAATTCAAAGAAATACACATGTATAAAATAGACCACTAAAAAATTTAATGAAACTAGATCTTGTTAATGTACATTGTTCTACAATTGTTCTACTAGGTTTGAAACACAATCATAGTCATCTGATTCTAACAATTGGTTATCCTCTTCAAACTCTATCTCATATCGATGTATTCATATAGGTGTTAGGGGTCTATGTTGCCATTCTTCAATTTATTGTGTATTTTCATATGCTTCCCATTCATCTCCATATAAAATGAAAAAAAAACAAAACAAGAAAGCTCCCTACTCTGCATGGTCAATGTGGTTGCATTTGAACTCTTAAATGAGTGTCATTTTGCTGATCCACTAATTGTCTCACAATCATGTCATGGTAGAATGTTTTCTTTTTCAACTAACCAAAAGAACTGCTAAAATTTTGAGTTTTTAGAGGATCCTATAGATAATTTTACATTACACTAATCCACAATTGCATGTGCATCGATAAATTTTAGTTGCTCCCTTGCAAGAGCTCTTTTCACATATGCTCTAGCTTTGTCATGCTCTCCTTTCCCATGTCCAGATTCAAAGAAACTCCACATGTTGGACATCATTTTATTTATGAGCCCTCATAACCAATAAAATATTCAAGAATTTTTGAACCGTCCTATACAATTTTTTGACCATATGATATTTTATGTCATTTGGATTTCCCTTTCTTTAAACTGCCATAAAATACACTAAAATAATGCTACACAAACTTTGACAAATGTGACTAGTTATTGCTCATATAGAAATGATAGTCCCTTAATTTTTTTGTCATTTTTTGTATTGTCAACTACATATCTACATACAATATGAACAAATTTTTTATAATACTGAAACTGAACTCTCTTATGGAGCAAGAGTGTAGTTTTCTGCAATGTCAACCATTGACAATATAGGTCCCTCTAGAAATGCATCTATATATATGTGTAATTGTTCATCAAGCCACTAAGCAAATTGAGAGTGTTTCACATATTTGTAGACAATATTATTCTTGAATTCTTTGATGAATGCATTTAGACTACTCCACCTTATCACTAACTCACAATACTTTCCAAAATTTCAATCCTTAATGGATATTGAACTCTCTTCAACCTCTTCATATCCACTAATTGTTGTCCAAAATCATGCGTACCATCTTTTTGCATGCATTCTCTTGAGAATGAAAGGTTACCACATCTATTTTATTATTCAAAAATGCAATCTTTTGAGTAAAACAAGTGTCCATTAGTTTTTTCACAAAATAAACTTGCTATAAGCTCCCTAATTATTGAATGTGACATATTAATATCACATTTATGCACAAGTTTTTTTTTTTGTTGGAGTAACTTAGGTTTTTAGCTTGGTCCAAGCCTAGAGAGACCCTTAGAGGGGATCTCTTCCCAAGGCTTTATCACCAAGACCACTACTAGGGGTCTTAGTCCCCAAGGCATTATCGCCAAGTCCAAACTTGCGAGCTCGTTAGCCTAGTGAAGGTCCATTGCCTACAAGCACGATAGCCTAGTGAAGGCACATAGCCTATGAGCATGTTAGCCTAGTGAAGGCACAAGGCCTACGAGCTCTTTGGCATAGTGGGGGTTTGAACCTTGGTGTCCGCCACAACAACCATATGAATTGACCACCAAACCATGCCCTTATTGGCCATTTATGCACAAGTTGGATACTATGCAAAGTAGAACATATATATTGAAAATCATAATAATAATGGAATTGCACATGAGTTTTGTAACAACAAGTGATTCATTATTTATTAATTTTCACATACCAAGGTTTACATTTCTCAAATGACCTTTGACTTATGTTAATTGTTATAATTGAATCATCTATAAATTTCTTATATAATTTTGTTTGAGTCATGGACCTAATAAATTTTTTGGATGAAGATCATGATTTTTTATCTCATTTTTAATTTAAAAACATCTCTAGTATTAGACAATACCCTTGTATAATAATGCCAATATTTTTTATTCAAACACCTAGCTTCTTTATTTAATTTCATGTCAGACATTGGGAGTCTGCCATTAAATTTCCAACACTATTTGATTAGACCATCTTCAATATTGAGATTCTCTTTAATACTCTTCTCAAAGACTGTTTTAGCATTTACATTTAAAATTCAACTTGTTTCAGTTATTATTCTTTTTTGAAAATTGATTTATTAACTAAAGCAATTGTTATTGCTAGACATGCTATACTACTATCTCTAGATTGAGTCTTTTTTCTAATAGCATGAACAACATTAATAGCACTAGAGATAATTTGTTTAATTGAATCATCTTTTTTGGTTTTTATGAATATGCCTAATTTTTTCATTACTCTTCACATTTTTGACATTCTAATTAATTTGTTTGTTTAATTTTGAATTATTCTCCAAGTTTTCTTACCATGAAGATTATCTAATACATTTATTTCAAATTTAATAATTTTTTTAAATTTTCACTCCTTGTATAACAAGTTTCAATATCAATAGGTTTGACATCTTTGTCTACATTAATATTTAAATTATGGTTTACATGTTCTATGTTCTCTAAATTCATATTTAAATAATTGTTTATGTTATTAAAATCTATTGTGTTGTTTTTAGTATAATTTATTTCAACATCGGTATATCCACATTCCTTTAACATACTAGTGTTAATTTCTTCATTGAGTGTATTTGAGACTTACCTTGACTCATTTCCACAATCACCATTTTTGTATTCTCCTTTTCCACATTCACCATTTCCACATTTGCCTCTTTTAGATTTGCCTTTTCCATGTTTGTCAAGCTTTAATGTTTTCCTCTTTAATGTTTGTCGCTTCTACAATTACCAAATTGGATGCTTCAACATTCTTCTTTTGTCAAATCCTCTCTCTCCTATCTCTTTATTTTTTGCCTCCTTCTCTTGATGTGCTTCCATTTCTTTAGGTGTCAAGGCCTTCCTTTTTTTGTTGACATCTATTGGATCCCATAATTACAAAATAATCTTGATAAAATTCAACAATTGAAAAGAGATGTCCAAAATAAATTTATTCCTTAAACTTTCTAAAATACAAATAGATCTAGATCCTTTATTGAATATCACTTTTTAAAATAGTGGTTGAAATCCCCTTTTAAAAATGATACATGAAATCCTTTAAAATGGTGTTTGTGCTTGAAGATCCCTTTTGAAAATGGTGTTTGTGCTTGAATATCCTTTTTACAAATCCTCCTTGAAGTTCCCTTTCAAAAATCATGCTTATGATTAAATTCTTTTAAATTGATCCTCAAATGCTTCAATATTCCTTCTACTAATGATGCTCAGGAAAAAGATCCACAAAAAATTAATATAATAATTCTTGAAAAAGATGTTTAAGAGACATTAAAATAAAAATATTCACATATACAATAACTGATGATGTGATTAGAAAAATATTTGTACAATACTCTACATGTATTGTACTGTCCTAAATATAAATGTGCAATAACTATATTAGAAATAGGTACTCATTACTAATAGGTATCTATTAGTAACACATAGTCATTATATAAATGTATATTCGATAAAAAAATAGTGGATACCCATTTATGGGTGAAAGTTCCAAGTTGTGTCACACTAAGTTTATAAAGGAAATGCCCAACAATAATCTAACCTGTTAACTTGAATCACTACTTGAAGTGATGTATATGCTTTAAATTTTGAAATGATACAAACTAATAAAATGTAGGTTTTTTTAATAAAATCGATACTATAATTTAGTTGTTGAAAAATAAGGTTAAGAGGGACGTCACTCTTTATATAGTAAAATATTTTTTCCTTCATTTTTTTTTTGGTATTTATAACTTGAAAGTTTAGTGCATGTATTATTTTTCCCTCATTTTGATAAATATATTTTTGCAAATAAATCTTGGAAGTATAACTATTTTGATGGGAAGTAACTTTTTGTCTTAACTATGTATCCAAAATAGGAAAAAAATTATATCATCTCAACATGGAATTTCTCCTCTAGTGCATCATAGTTTTTTCAAATTTTTTTAATAAACTTTAGTATTTTTTCTTGAGAGGACAATCAACATTATGTTTTTGGTGCTAATGACCTACTTTTAATAAAAATAAAAAGAAAATATAAACAATAATTAAAATATTAAAGAATTTATATTTTTACAAACTACACTTATATATCTATAAAAGGGTATTTTTAGATTTAAAAAAAATATTTACATGAGTAAGATTTGTTAGAACATCAAGTTTTTCGAATAATTTCATATGTATTTAGTAGAAACTTCTAGTTGGAAAATTTTTCTCCCAAATCTAATTTAGCTAGAATGAATCTAGCTAGAACATATGTTTCACCAAAATTGAATTTTAGTTGGAAATACTTAAATTCATTTATGCTAATAAGTTGGTCTGAAGTGCGAGACATATTTGAGCTTTCACCCTTATAGCAGGTACATGTTATGTTTGAATTTAATTTTTTTTTCTCCCATTACTTTATGTTGGCTTTAGCCTTAGAAATCTAACCCCAAGCCTTGGACCTACAAGTACAATGCCATGGTAGCATATATTAGTAAAATTAACTTTGACAATATGGTTGATAACTTTATTTTTAGTATTTTTTGGCAAAATTAAAACCCATTATATATTAGAATGTCTAATTTTCAAATATACAATTTTTTAATCTTTAAACCTATTTTTTATATTTATTAATTTTTAAACACAAAGTCTCATAAACTTGAAATGACATATATTACTATTTTTTAGTAACTTCTGATTTTAAATTAAAAAAATTATGTGTGGCCAATCTAGATATCATTCTCTATGCACTAATAAAAAATATCATGTTACAAGTATTTTAGGTTAAATCATGTGGGTCGTACACAAGTTCTTTTAGATTTATACCTTAATCCTACTAAATAATTAATAAAAAATATATATTTGATTAAAAATTACAAAAAAAATCCAAATCAAACTTCAACATCATATGCATCTGTCCACAAAAGAATTTTGAAAAATACTTTCATTTATTACTTTTTATGTGGGTTGTACACATGCATGTTTTGACTTTCGACGTATTTTTTAAAAAGGTCACTTTTATACATCCTTTACTTAAGAAACTTTTATCATCTAGGTATTAGAATAAATTACGTATTTGAAAACTAGAAATAGAATCTATTTCATACTTTTTCACCATGTTAATAGTCTATTTATAAATGCTTCAAATATTTACCCCAACTAGATAACAAACTCAAATTTTTACAAAAAAATTCAACTTTTATCCATTTTCTACCCTCATTACCTTGCACTTACTCTATTATTAATGGACTTTAGAGATGAGGTTGATGTAAGAACATTAGAAAAAAATGTCTTAATTTTTACACCAGTGGGTGCAATTTACAATGAAATGAAAAACTTTTGAAATCAATTTCAATTTTTAAGCCACAATGCTTTTTGATTGTAGATGTCTTTTTCTTGTTAGTCCCTACCACATGTAGGGTTCTTATGTTTTCATTGGTGCAATTTTTTTTCAATTTTTTTCAAGGATATTGTGCTAGTAGAAAAATTATTTCATTTCTCTATAGTTGATGTTTTTTCTCGAATTTATTTTCTTAAAAAATATACAAGCTAATTATGTGATTGGACTCTTCGTATTTTATTGTTTAAAAAGATAAATTTACATTTGCTAAGAAAAAAGGAAAAATACATGTCCAACAAGAAAGCATGGCAGTGCAAAGATTAAAACTATTTTGTAAAGTTATTGCCTCTCATCTGTCATACACATCTTAATTAGAGCAATGCAAGAGAATCTACATTGCCTAGTCATGGAAAAGTAGATATGCGTGGCTTCTCTCAAACTGTAAGCAATGTAGAAGAACTAACTACACAAACAAAAGACATGCAAATAATCTGATCAAATGTAAAAAAAGATGAGTGTAAGACAACCAATTAGTTTAAGAGCATTTCAAATTTGAGTTATATATTAATGTATATAGTAAAGAAAGAAAAAATGAATGCATTTGTTTTTTATGTACATATATGTATTTAGTGTTCATAAATATTTATATTTGGATGGTTAGATTGCCTTCTGCACACTAAACTAGACAAAGTTTTGAATAGGGTGCACTCATCTTTGTAGGGCATTCCACCAAATGCTTTGCATGCTAATTTACACCCCTATTTGTTTGTACAACTAGCTCTTTTGCATTGCAAGGAAGTTCAAACAATCTACACACATGTACTTTTTTCCAAGTACTATACTTCCATTATCTAGTTTAATGGGCATTGTCTTCAACATTGCACAAATTTCTTGTGCTTGTGGGTATGACCTATCCTTTGACATGAATGCATGCACTTTGTTCTTGACTTTACATGGCTATGCCTCTTGGTTAATTTTTACCTCGACACACTAATGACAAAAGCTACTTTGCATAACAGTAATGAGTAAGGCACAAGGCACATACAATTTGGTTGTCCAAAGTCTCAAATAATGTTTTGTGCACATATTTTCTTATAAAATAAAACTAACCCACTTCAAATGTACAAGACAAATTAAAAGGCTTGATTAGTGGGACACTATTTTCCCTATCAAATATTATTTTCAATGTTACTTCTTTTGAATTGCTCCCATGTCAAATTTTTTGAGTTATTGGCAATTGAGCTATGTATAGAACTTCAACAACCAATTCCTCCCTACTCCTTAGTTTGTTATTCTTCTTATGTCAAAGGCATATGTAAAAATTATTAGTATAAAAGCCAATTTGTAATTTTATTTGTATTTGATTTATGCTTTATTTATAGTAGGTTGATTTAGGAATAACATGATTCATGCATTTTTGCAGAGATTTTTGTATTGTAAGATTCATGGTTCATGCTATTGATTTATAACTTAATTGCTTCTTTGTCTTATATTTTATAGAAAGTAATGTGGCATTGGTGGCAGAAGATGGACTCATAGACATTGATTTTTGTTTCTTTTGAAAGTTATTCCTAGACTAGCCTTGAATTGCTATATCATAATAGAACGAACTACTTAAATGTAATCTTTGCCCCTTTATTTAGAATAATGCATAAAATCTATTTCTATTCTCTTTATTTAGAATAATGTATAAAATCAATTTCTATTCTCCTCATGATGATATTTATAATTGTCATTCTTGTAAAGAATATTTATCTAAATGAAGCAAACATCACAAGAGTTTTATCTATTTAAAATGATAATCACTTTCATTTTGACGTAGCTAGTTTTATCTACCTAATTTTTACCTAACTGCTATGCTATATTGTTCATGATTTTGAGTTGAACAAAAATTTCAAATGTTTTGATTAAGATAACTGGGAAGGGCCCAAATGTTGAACACACAGAAGTACTAAGAGGGGGGATGAATCAGTACTTATTCAAATTATTTTCTTCCAACAACATTCAAACTAACATAAGCATTTTAAAACATGAAAAACACAAGAGCACAAAAGCACACATCCATAACACCAGATTTACATGGAAAACCCTAGAAGGGAAAAACCACAATGAGCAAGCTACTTGGATCTAATGTCTAAATCCAACCTTGCAAAAAGAATAAGATTACAATATTATTTATGGGATACAACACAAAGGAAGCTGCAACTCCCTGAATAGTTACACCTCTTACATTTTTTTTAACACAACAAAAACTTATCTGACTCAAATGCTCTTTTCACAACACTAACTGCTGATCACTTCAACATCTGCACACCACTCTCACTTCTTCATAATCACAATATCAAACTCCACCAAAATAAAATAACTTCAAACACTCTTTTCCATCATCACTTCACCAACAACTGCCTCCGCAATAGTATCACATTACATAAACTAGTCCTTTCCACATTTCATCATGAAATATGCTTCTGTAGTAAGTATATTCGCACAAACTTACTTGGTTTCATGCAACAGACACTTTTTTTTTCCTTTACACATTTTATCTTTCATTTATATCATCCGCAAGATCCAAAAGCTTTCTCCTTGGTCAGCTAAAATGAAACGTATGACATGGAACGTGTAGTGGCCACAACAGTCAGCTCCCAAATATATGTGGTAAGTAGAAATCCAATGCAATTCAAGAGAAAAACATAATCAGGTCCTATTTTACCTTAGCACACTCTTCCAGGCTGGTGCACACTCCATACACATGGAAAAACCTTCATTATACACCAAGTCAGCTTTGTAGACACTTATCCTTCCTTGTATTTGGCTCTAGACCCAAAGTGGTATCGAAGAAGACAAAGTTACACCATGCAGACCACATACTAAATATTATATGATTTGCAAAACACTCCTGTACACTTCTTTTGTCATTTCAAAATATTTCATGCTGGCACAAATGCTTGAACTCTGATGCTGGTGTCCTTAACAACCACTTCTTACACATTAATGAACAACATACTTGTGGTGAACATAATCATTTGAAACTTAAACAACACATGCAAACCAGCCATATGAACTTATCATTCAATCAACAAGGCCAAATACTAATATGCAGTGAATTGCGATCGCCTCCACTATCTCCCACTATTTACCTTAAGCAATGGCTAAGCTTGCCTTCACATAATAGACTTCCAGAGAATCAACTGCGGTGTATATAATCACTTGAAACTTGAGACATGCATATCTGATACTCATATCTACTTGTCCTTCAACCCACCAAGTTATATCCTTATCTACGGAGAAGTGCGGAGCATTCTCCTATCTCTCTATAACTGTACTTACCCTATTCCATTGTTGTCTTCACCCTTTTAACTCCAAAATATTTTGTGGTAAACATTATGACCTCAAACTTGAAACACAGATGCTTGAGTGTAATATATAGCTAATAGTCCAAACCATAGGCTCATACCTTCAACTGTGGCAGAATACAGTACCTCCTTGTGAGCTTGTAACACCTTCTCTGACCTGTACTATACTTAGACAATTTCCTCCAATTTTTTACTTCTTTTATTCGATGGTAAGTATCATGAGTTCATATCATCATCATATAACAAGACTCCAACTCTACTCATCACAAACCTCAAACATACATATATCGATGCTGTGAACTTACACATGAACATCAGAAGATATGGTATGATTGTGTATAGATGATAGTGATTCATCTCCTTCGGCTGTAGAGTATATATTCATCTCTTTGCTATTTTCTTTACAATACTGCTGCAATCTCCCTTTAACATCACTTACACTCTTCCATATTGCAACACTCCATACCATTGTTGGCATCAATGACAACCCATATGCAACAATCTCCCCCTTTGTCATTAATGGCAACACTTGACCTAATATGTATTCATTTCTCCCCCTTTGACATAAATGGAAAAGGACTAGTGGTCTCCCTCAACAAAAGCAAGTAGGATCCCCCTATCTGAATATTTCTTATCACCTTTTTATCAATCAACTCCCCCTAAGGAGTAGTCATTATCTCTTCAAAACTGAAGTTATTAAAAGTTGGTTCTTCATTTTCCTTGAGATATACATGGATGATATATACAGAGTGCCTGTTACTTATTACTCCTAACTTATTCTTCCGCATATCTACAGAATCATCAAAATTTGTTTTACCTTCACAGATTTTTCTATTTACTTGGAAGGTAGAACATTCTTATAGATCACCTTGAACTAGGCAAGTGTAGTGTCCCAATACTTCTTTGTAGAAGATAAGATGTGCAGTTGACTTTCAAATTGAATGTATAAATCTTCTACTTCCTCTTGAGTCACCGACACCTTCACTTTTTGTGCAACATTTTTAGCTTCTGTCAAAATGTCAATCACAACTATTAGTCTCATACGTACAACTTCTCTCAATTGTCCAATTTCATCCTTTACCTACTCCCTTTGATCCAAGAGCTACTTTAACTGAGTATGGAGATTTTCTATTTGGGCCCTAGTAGTTTCATCTTTATCTTTTAAAGGATCATATACTTTGGCTTCTTGATATATTTGTGACTCAATAGACTCGGCTTTATCTTTTATTCTTTTGGTAGTTGCAGGCCAGTTCAAACAAATTTGATATAAAACCTTGGCATCTTCTATGCATTTTTGAATATTTTTCACATTTTCTTGCAACTTATTGTGTGCCATAGCACATCTAGCAGAGGCATCAACTAGTCTTTTATTATTTATCTACTTAGTTATCTTCAGCTCAACTTGCTTCTCAAGATAAGATGAATGAGCGTTAAAAAACTCCAACATAAGCTTCATTTACTGAGTAGTTGGCAAGGATGAATCTCTTTTTACCTCAGGCAGTCTTCCTGGATTATCTTGATTGCCTCTTCCAATACTTCAACTCCTTCCACTTGTTGCTACGGTATCTCTTGTCTTGTAGTGGACTGGAGCATGTCTCCTAGTTGTAGTTTTTGAAGGGGAGATATTTCAAACAAGTTAACTTTTCCATCCAACATGGGCAACTGTAATAGTTGTGGAGTAACCACTGGTTGTAGTTGCATCTGTTGAGCTAAGAACTCCTTGATTGAGTCAACCGGAAAAGAGGAGGAAGAGGTGTCTTGTTCCTTTTCTGGGCCCTCTCCTATATTAACATTGACTTGCTCCTCATGTTGTTTAGGATTACTCTGTTGCTCAGTATTCTCTAGAGGAGGATCATAATGCACATCATTATGATTGTGAGAGGCATTTCCTTCACCTTGTTATGCCTAGTTTTCATCTTGTGTCGAAAGCTCTTCTTTCTCCTCTTAAGTATCTTGTTGATTTGAGTCACATGGAGGAGATACTACATTGTGTGGTGGAAAAACTTGTGATTGCTCCATATTCTCAGTAACTTTTATACTTTCAAGTATTTTATTTGTCACATCTTCAATTTCTTTTTGAATTTTATCTTGGTCTTCTTTTTCCATGCTCATAAGAGCACCTACTCTTTGCTTTGTCCTCAACTCCTGAGCTTGCATATGTGTTATTTTTGTTAGGAATTGCATGCAGAAGATATCAATTAAATGCAAATAAAGATTATACAGAGGAATGAAAATACATAGAAATAATAACAGTGAGAGATAATTTTTAACATGGTTCACCCAAACTTGGGCTACATCCACTAATAGAGAGTCCAATATTATTATCCAGTAAATCAAACCAATTACAACCAACAATCCTTACAAGTCAATACCGCTGTAAATGCCACAATATAAAAAATATCAATAGAAACCCTAACCCTTAGCTATTTTATCAAGACTTATGTTGGTTACAAAATAGGGTTTTTTTATGTCGGCCAATAGAAAAATAACTCCTAATGCCTTTATAAAACAATAGGCAATTTTTGCTTCGAGGGCGCTGCACTCCCTTGTTAAATAATTTGGGGGGAAAACACACTGATTAAGGGGAAAATTTAACCTCTGAGTCTGATTAGGCTCCATATAACAACAATCTCCCACTTGGAGACTAATCAAACTCCACACCATATCATCTCCCACTTAGAGACTGATCATAACACCGCTGACCCTATAGCTCCAACTAGAAATAAACACCCTGGACCTTGCTATTCTGATTTTATTGTTTTCAGTCTTGAAGACCAAATGAAGCTGAAGAGGAGCTTAGCTTCTCCCTTGTTACTACCTTCGTAAACATATTTGTTGGATTTTCATTTGTATGTATCTTTTCCAACCTTAATTGTCCATCATCCAACGCCGACCAGATGAAGTGATACCTTAGTGTTGTGTGGTTACACAACATGCCCCATTTTGACTTGGCAAAATAGGGACCCAACTTTTTTGGCTTTGCTTGTGTGTTCTTCTTGTTGGCGGTCTGGTAAAATTCAATCAATACAGATGATCTTGCACAATGGATAGGGAAGTCATCATCATGAGGTTAGTTTGTCAAAGTTCATGTTTCATTTCATTAACCTCAAATTTGGAAAGAGCATTAAATTTCATGACGGTTTGCCTTTTACATTACCCTGATATTCCTTAGGATGTAAAAGTTATGAATGGTCAAAATCTTGGTCAAACCTGATATTCATAAAGGGGGGTAAGTCATCATCATATTTCCCAATGTTAGTTATCTTATGAAAGATCACCCTGATCCAATACATCACCCGATAAATTATCTGTTCGCGACCTGCGGACGTCATTTTTAGGTGGTTGTGATACTTACCCGTCAAACAACAACTTGTATTCCGCGAGGATGATATTTTGAAACATCACCCGATATTTTGAATATAACCTTATCTTTCAAATATCATCCTGTTGCCAAATATCACCCTGGAGCCATTATCCTGATGACATCATCCAACCTGATAATGAAGAGAATCGACATGATGATGACGTCATCATCATTTTTATCTCGCGGAGGTACATTTCCTAAAATCACCCTTTCAATAAATATGACGATGATGTCATAGTGCTTCAACGATAGACTAAACCAATATCATGGTGACATCATCATGATATGCTGAGAGGGGTCACTTAAGCAATGCGTAGGGTCATCATCCTTTTCAAAATATCACTTGATATTTTGAACATCCCCTGATATTTTATAACATGACCCGATAGTCCAAAGATAACCCGATATACCTACATATGTGTTCCCGCTAAGTCATGGATGGTCATATTACGAGACGGTGATATTTTGAACATCACCTGATTTTCAAAACATCACCCGATATTACAAAAGATCATCCTCCTCTTCTTGCCGCGCGACATTGAATGCTCATTAATGTGGTAGGTGTTTCCCGCTAATGGCTAACGCAATGGTCACACCTGGCAACCTCTAGAGGTTTCCGTGCGAAAACTTAATGATTAAGATTGATTTAATTAGATTGTGCCCTAACTGACCAAATAAATAGGTTTAGAAGGAATTCATAACGTCATTATACACTTGACTCGCGATAAGATCAATTTTTTTATACAGAGCCGAGCTTTTGGACCTTCCTACGAACCACCTACAGACGTATACAGCTTGAATTAGAACAAAGGGTGTGATTATCAACAGTATCAGGATTATCCCATATAATCATCATTGTAATTCAAAGGGATAAGTGCACCAGGTAAGTAATTGAAACCCTCTTGTTGTTATTTTATGCATATCCAGGTAAAATGATGTTCATTAATTTGAAGCTAGGATTTCTGTATATCATGATCAAATAACTATTTAATAAACATATGCATGATGCCATAAAGATTTAGAGTATATATATGCATGCATGAGATGAAGTATCAATCTTGAGACCAGTTCTTGGCATTGTAGGAAATCATGGCGGATAAAAGATTGATGAAGTCCGAGGCAGAATTTGTTAAGCCAATGTTTGCACGGCCTAAGGGTGTGCAATTCAAATATGGAACTATAGGTGACACTCACCAGGGTAATACAGATTTGGTTGCATGGGCAGACAAGATCAGTATTAATAATGAGGATGCTCTGCTTGAGGCCATTTTTGTGTCCAGGATGTGGAATGCAGCTGGTTTTCCATACTCCATGGAAGCTCCTGAACTGGTTATTGAGTGTGCCAGAAATTATAATCCCCAGACAAGGAGGGTGGAGAAGCATGGGAGAGTGTATGCAGACTTATCTATCAAGGGCTTTTCCACCATGTTCAATTTGCCATTGGGTAAGAATGTTGTCAGTATTGACCTGAAGAAGCTGGAAACAAAATATGAAGTTAATAAGAGGGCTGCTAGGAAGAGAATGTACAGATGGAGGGCCAAAAATAGTCCTTATACAACCGTAGCCAAGTTGCCTGTTCATTTATATAAATTTGAATTTGATGACGAATATCAGTTCATGATCACCCTACTTAGTTGGGCAACAGGACAGCCAATAGCTGGAAGTTTCAAAGACTGGATGTATGGAGTCATCCTAATGTGCTTATACACTGAGAACAGGCCATTATGGGCCAAAATGATAAGTGATGCTCTGGATGAGCAACTGAAAAATCTAGGAGGTACATAATGTGCTTTCTATATGACCTCATACATTATTTATGCATGTGCCTATAAAGGTACATTTAACGGATTGACTACAGAGGGGAATATTGGTGGCACCACCAATGATGCACACATCTGGGACCATTACCCCCAGCTGCAAAGGGTAAATTTCCTCCAGGATTATAAATTGGTGAATGATGCATTCTCTATGCATCTAGTGAGGACCATGGAGGAAGATAGAACTAAGAGACTGAGCATGGAAGCTCATGAGGTATTATATAGGCATGGAGCCTGGTTCATTCAATTTGCAACCTTTTCATACATTAGGGTTGAAGGATTTCAAGACTACCCTCTCATGCCCCCAAGATATCCAACTGATGCTGTAGTATTAATGGAGTTCATGAGGCAGATTGTAACAATACTAGATGCCTACAAAGCTAATAACAAGCTTCCTCCAGTATTATTTCTAGTAACAATGGGCTGGTATATGTGCCCAGACAGTGAAAATATTAAGAAAGCCATAGCTGGCTTAACAATGATGAAGTTACAGCCATTTCCATTAAAGAGACCATATGATCCTTATGGAAGGATGCAAAAGATCATAGGACAACCCATTCACCAAAGGCATCTTGAGGATTTTTGGGCAGATTGTGAAGATGAAGCTGAAGCTCGAAGAAGAAGATATCAGAGGTTAACAATTAACCAAATCAGAACCTTTGGTTGCATTTCCATCCTAGCGCATATGAAGAAGGATGATGGAAAGATAATGACTGAGAAATATGAAGAGAAGAAGATATACAACGATACCATATCAGCCCTGGATCTTACCATACAAGAGGACATATCCTTGGATCCATTCACGGGTAGGATATTACAGCTAACCCAAGCTTGGGTTGATGAGCAAGTAAATATACTGAAGAAAAAAGGTATGGCCCTTACAATAGATAACAAATAGAAAGGACAAGAGCTCTCTGTTGATGAATATGATGATTTCCTGAATGAGAAGAGGAAATCCAAGGGAGACAGGTTGTCACCTCAACAAAAGCAGAGAAAAAGACCTCCTAGAGGCAAGAAAACTGTAGAAGAACCCAAAGGGGTCATTATTGAGAGAATAATAGATGCTGCTAAGGAAGCAGCAGCATCAGGAGAAGCATCAGCCTTAGGTCAAGCTTCGGCATCATCTGTGCCTCCTCCGTTGGATAAGCAAAAGTCAAAGAGAATACAAAAGGCTGATGCAATGGTTATTGAGACCTATGAGGAAGGTCAAGCTTCACAGAAACAAATGGAAGAGGATATCCCTCTAGAAGAGGAGCCTGAAGAAGAAGAAGGTCCCATATCCTTCACAAGAAAAAGAAAGGCACCTTAGGTGATTGCCCCCACACCGAAGAAAATAAGAACATCCATGAGAGGTGAAGTAAAGGAAAGCCCCATTATGCTAAGAGGGGCAGGTAGCAAAGTTTTTAGAAGGGAGTTACAACACAATGTACCACTTCCTACCATTGTGAAATTTAAAATTGAACAGGCTGAAGAGCAATTCAAAGAAACTTCTAAGGCAGTTCCAGGTGGTCCTGTCTCGTTAGAGGAAACCGTAGATTTATCTGATGATGATGTGGTTAAAGATGTAACTGCTCAGCAAATGGAAACACTTGCTGCATGCACCCACATCACTCCTTTTGGGACCCCATCAGTATAGGGAACTGGAGAAAAACAAGGTGAACAAGAAAAATAAAGCCTCGAGAAAATTGCAGAGCAGATAGGGCTAGATAAGTTAGTTGAGCAGGTCACCAGCCCTGAAGTGGTGGACCTTTCATATATAAAGGATGCGAGTCCTCAGCATCAGACTAATGCACCTGATGAGGTGAGTAAAACTGAAGAAATAAAATTGATTGAAGTAGGAATGCATACTTCAGATTTGGGTCAGTCACAACAACATATAGCTGGTGAACCTGAGATAGTGGAAGTCTGAGGAAAAGATGAGGAGGAAAAGGTCATATCAAATGAGGATATCCTCCGGACTCAAGAGACTTCAGGAGATAAAGAAAAGTCAGATCATGATGATCTGAAAACTCAGGAAGAGGTGTATATTTTAGATGCAGAGAAAGATATGACACAAGATCAGGCAGAGGCACCTAAAGTATATGAAATAATATTCACCAATGTAAACATATCTCAAGATGAGGAAATCAATAAAGTGGATGAAGTTAGAACGGAGGAAGCAAAAGATCAGGGTCATGATATTCATGATGATCAACAGGATCACCCTCCAGAAAAAGAGGTTCCTCATCAGGAAGATGTACCAAAGGATTACTCTCATGAAGAGCATAATGAGGAAGAACGAAGAAAATCACCTTCTCTATCAAATGCAGATGCACTTATAGGAAATCAAGGTGATGATCATGATGATGATGCAGGAAACCAAGGTACAAAGGATCAAGTTCCTCAGTGGCTAGAAAGAGAAATTGGCACTGAAACAGGTATGGAAATTCAAGAATTTGATGTGTCTACATTATTTTCAGAAACATTAATAAAGCCCAAGAGGAAGGCTAGGTTGACTTCGGCCATTAGAAGGGATCCTACAACAGGTAGGAGGATAGCGCAAGTAGCACTCCCTACTGTAGATAAAGAAAAAGGTAAAATCACTCTAGATGAATTCCAGATCAGCATAGTGGATTTGGGGTTTGCTAATGAAGACCAAGAAGGTCAAGAAGGAAAAGACATAATTGATTCATTGATCCAGAAAATCAAAAGAGAAAAGGATAAAAATAAATAACACAAAGAGCACATTGCTCAGTTACATACATATATAAAAGGGTCAATTAACCCTGAGGCTACTTCAACCAATCATGCAGTCCCATTGGCTGCTATTTCCCAAGAGGAAGTAAATAAATTGGATCTCATGAAGCATGAGTCAGCCATAATGAGGAAGTGGATGTTATCCACATTTGATGATGCAGAAGAAGTGGTAAAAGCCTCTATAAAGAGATGGAATTTTTTGAGTGTCTCCAGGAGGAAAGTCCATAAATTACAGATGGAGACCGGGAAGAGGTCTTTTCAACTTGAGAAAATTTTGACCATCTTGAAGGAGATAGGGAGAATTGACTCTCAGGTTCTCATAAGCAACCAAGTGCTAAATAACAATAATGCATTATTGATAGATATATGGTATAAAGACATTCAATTTGAATGTGATGTACTTAAAAGGTGTAATAATAAGCTGAGAGAAATTAGCATGAAACTACATGACATGATGTCTTTTGAGGCAGAAATTTTGGAAATGTTGGAAGGGAAGGTGGAAGGGAAGATAGAAAATCAAGACGAGGAGTTTGCAATCAAAGCTCTACATAATAACTTCCAACAGGTAGTTGATGATCCCTTAAACCATCTGACAGAAGAAATCATGGACAAGATCATGAGGATCAGGATCAAGACGGAGGATTATAATGAGACATCAAGCAACAGAAAAGGTAAATTAGAGAATCTCTGGGGTAAATATCAAATGCATAGGCACACCACCATCAAAGCAAAAACTCTAGATGGCAGGGAGATAGAGAAGATAGTACAATCATATGAAAACATCAGGACATCCATGCAGGTCTATGTACGGAGAGAAGCTCACCAGGATGATGAAGATTTTAAAAGTGATGAGACCAGTGCACATCATGATGATGATGAACAGCCTGATGAAGATGCATCATAAAAGGGAATATATGCATCAAGTGGAAAAGAAAGTAGGCCATCTAGATGGTTGCCAGCTGGCAACCTGTGCCACGTGAAAGGAATTGACTTGGTCAATGAAGTATGAACCATAGATCTTAATAGATAAATCTTGATCGTAGATCAATTGTAATGGATCCCTCACCTTGTTCTATAAAAGGTGCAGGGATGCCTCATTTTAAACATTCAAAACTTAATTGAAATCTGTTTGCTGAAATATTCAAGGCTCATTTCAAAGTTATTGTATACATATATGTTCTTGCATACTTAATGAATGAGAAGACTGTTTTGATTACAATCCATCATAAATCTTGAGTAATCAGTGTGTGAATTCTAGATATATGCTTTGATTTGCTGCGTCCCTTGGAGTGCATATCAGCTTGCATGTGTTGTCTTCATACCTTTCCTTTGAAGTTAGCATCGACTGTATTTAGCTGTGGAATGTCCTAGTGAACATATGGTTTGATTTCTTCTCTTCATGACTGTATCTGGCTGTATATGTGGCTCAATGGATGAAGGTTCAACTTTAATTTGAAGTATTTCTTTCAGTTTCTTTCAATTTAGAGTATTTCATCCTCATCATTGCAAATAATTGACAATCTTAAGCAGATAATACAAATATGCAGACATCCCGTAGATAACTGAACATATTTAGCATATTTGAGGTTAAAGAATGTCAAAATGACAAATATCATGCAAAGATTTAAAGACAGACACAATATTTGAAGTATATCCTGTGTAGAAATAACTCTCTGTGTAGCATCATTACAGGAAACATTATCTTACTGATGAGATCTACGTAAGGCCCCAAAATGGAAACAGCAACACACATCAACCTCTGAGTAACGTCAGAAGATTTAGAACTAATCAATGGAGACTTGAGATCATGAATTCTCTAAATTCATCATATCTTTCAAGATGAGTAAAGGTTGTTGTGTAACTTTTATTCTATGTTTATTTATGACTAACATCATGATCAACACTTAGCTATATGTGTTTGGTCTTTGAATGTAAGACAAAATTCTTTGCAAGATGTATGGCACTCTGACTATCTATAAACAAATAACTGTTAGCCTGTTGTTTGCCCAATTCTTCCATGAAAGATTGCAGCCAGATCATCTCTTTACTTGCCTCTGTTGTAGCTACATACTCTATCTCTGTGGTGGATAAAGCAACCACCTTTTATAACCTTGAGATCCAACTTACTGCTGTCCCACCTACAGTAAAGACATACCCTGCAGTAATCCTCATAGTATCAATATCTCTTACCAAATCTGAGTCCACATAGCCTGCTAAATCAGTATTAGAGCCCACAAAACATAAATATTTATTGGATGTATCTTGCAAATATCTGAGAATCCATTTTACCACATTCCAATGCTCTAATCTGGGATTACTCATATACCTACTTACGACTCCTGCAACATGTGCAATATCTGGTCTTGTGCATACCATGGCATACATTAAGCTTTCTATAGTTGAAGCATATGGTACCTTGGACGTTTTGTCTTCCTCCTCTTGTGTCTTTGGACACATCTCCTTAGTCCATTTCAAATGACTAGGCAAAGGTGTACTGACAACTTTTGCATTCTCCTTATGGAATCTCTCCAACACCTTTTCAATATAATCAGCCTGAGATAGAGTCAATTTTCTATTCTTCCTATCTCTACAAATTTTCATACCAAGGATTTATTTTGCTACCCCCAAATCCTTCATAGAAAATGATTGTGCTAACTTCTGTTTTAACTCTCTTATGTGATCCATGTTAGACCCTGCTACAAGCATGTCATCAACATATAAACATAAAATAATGTAGTTGTCATTATCCAACCTGTTAAAATAAACACAATGGTCAGAATTACATCGACTGTAGCCTTGCTCAGCCATAAAATTATCAAATTTTAAATACCATTGCCGAGGTGCTTATTTTAGGCCATATAAACTCTTCTTCAATCTCACACACCAATTTCTCCTTACCTTTGACCTCAAATCCCTGTGGTTGTTCCATATATATCTCCTCCTCCAAATCACCATGGAGAAAGGTAGTTTTCACATCTAGCTATTCTAAATGCAAATCTTTAGTAGCCACAATACTTAAAATAGTACGAATAGAAGTCATCTTAACAATCAGAGAAAAAATCTCATCAAAATCAATACCTTTTTTCTATGCAAATCATTTTACAACTAACCTAGCTTTAAATCTTTTCTTACCTCCATCTTCCTCTTTCAACCTATAAACCCATTTGTTTGGTAAAGCCTTTTTTCCTACAGGGAACTTACATAATTCCCAAGTCTAATTTTGAAGTAAGGAGTCCATTTCTTCTTCCATTGCATGCTCCCACTAAACCTTTGTATCCACCTGCATACTTCATCATACCCTTCTGATTCACAAACATCTGTTAACAAAATAGAACACAAAGAGGGAGAAAACCTTTTAGGAGGTCTACTTAGCCTTGTGGATCATCTAACATTCACTAGAGTTTGTCGTACTTCCTGTTGCTATTGTGGAGCATGAGGAACCACTAGAACATCACTATCTAGAGCATCATCTAGCACCACATAATCCTTTTTTTTCTTTTCATGCTGTTGCAACTGATCTTTGTATAACACCTTCTCATTGAATACAACATCCCTGCTTCTCACAATTTTTAGATTTTCAACATCCCTATTGTCGATGAGGATTGCACCCTTATGCAAAGCTGTGACACTCTACAATCCTTCGAAACATGGGGACAAACTCAGGCTGTGGGTGACCTATAATGAGTTTGAACCTCCAGATTATGGACTGGTTCCCTTAAAATATTCTATTAGAATGTATGATTTTCTATTTTGAAAAAGGGGAAGAAGGAAACTATAAGGAAATGAAACTGTAAAATTCGGTGATGCACCTAGTAAGGATGGAAAAATTACAATCTGGTTCACAATAGAATTCAAAAATCTGACCCACATAATCCAATCTTGGCATAAATATCACAAAAAGCAATTCTGAGGAAGGCTAGAAAATAAACTCTTTATGAAGGAAAATGACTTTTCACAACATAAAAGAACTATTTTCTGTAACACAACCTAAGACCTGTAATACACTATGCTTAACACCTCAAGTAAAAGTGAGACAATAGTTTTAAAGGTTTTGATAACTAAACACAGTAAAACTTCATCAAATCACTGCATACAATTAGCATCAAAAGGAAAGGCAACTACTTGATTCCAAAAAAGTGAAGGAAATATTGTAAGAGAGACAAAAATGGAACTTGTAACCTGCTGATCTCTATAAAACTGTCAAAAATTAGCTACAAAACTTCTTCTCTCTCAAAGTGTATAAGAGCAAAAAGGCAAGAACTCGCAAAAACAAGTTTTGTTTTACAATAAATAGCTTTGCTCTCACTAAGAGGCATGCAAAATACGAACTGCAGTTAACTGCCTCTAAAAATAAGCACTCCAAAGTGATCCACGAGCAACCTCAAAAATCCCCCAAAATAAGGGTTCAAACTGCTACAAATCGAGCAAAAATAGCTCCAATTTGGACCTCTCCATATGCTTGACCAAAAAGTTGACCAAGAACCCTAAAAATACTCCTCAAATCATGCAAAAATCTCCTAGGTGGCCTAGTTAACTCAACTCATCAATTTGCATGATTTTGCTTTTGCAAAATTGATTGTGAGTAAATAATAAAGTAATTAAAATAATTACTCTATTATTAGTTACAACTTGTACTATTTTTTACTTTACAGTTTGTGGAAAATAATGAAGTAATTTGAAGAATATTACTTTATTATTTATTTACAAATTGATTTATTTGTAAAATCATGCATGAAAAATATAAACTCCTTATCACTCCAAATACACATGCCTAATTTGCATGATTTGAGCAAAAATAGGACTTAGAGAAAAATACAATCTCCTTATGGCTCCTTGTGAGAAAAAAAACATCCACTTGCATGCCAATATGCCTTAAGGAAAAAATATACCCTTATCTCTCCAAATACATAATCAAGAATGCATAAAAAAAACAAGGCATTACATATGAATCCTTATAACTCCATATTTGTATCAAAAGAAAACAAATACTCTTCTCTGCCTTATAACTCCAATCACCATGCTAAAATAGCCTCTCTGCCACATACACTTATTATGCAAGATGAAAATACATACCCTCTGCCATATCTCTTCTCCATGCATTATATATTATTTTTGCCACTTGACTGTCACCATGTGAACTCAAACTGTCTTCATGCATATCTTGACTTTGACTTCGAATTATGACCTTACAAAGAATAAGGAAACATGTTTTTGACCATATTAGGTCACTTCACATTATACAAATATCATCAAAATCTTTTTACCATGTGATAGTGGCATCTTTGGACTATAAAATAGTCGACCTCCAAGGAATGAGTGTTGTTTGAATTTTTGCAAGGTATAATGCCCACCCTTATGACCACCGACCACCATCTGATTTCAAACAAAATGCAAGGTCTATATTCTGTCGGCCACCTCTTATCATGATGTTAGGAATAGGAAACTACATCGTTTGATGTTGTTGACCCCGGTTGACATTTGGATATAGCAATGATAATTTATTTTGAGAAGTCAAAAGACAAAAAAGAGAAAGGAAGCTTCAAACAAAAAGATGAAGGAACCCTACACTTGGTTCATTTTCACTTGCTCTTCTATGCTGGCCGCCGCTCTGCAACTCTTTGATATCTAGGGTTTGACTATTCCCTCGGCTTCCTCCTTGGCTCTCTATGTCGAATTCCATGGTTTCTTGCATTTGAAAGAGGCTGGAAGTGGTAAGTTTTGTACCTTTGTATCTCACTGGTATTTCTTCATTTTTGTGGGCTTCCTTAACATGAATGGCTGCAGCAATTACTACTTTTCTTACTCCTCCTGTAGCATTTTTTGACAATATTCTTTTGCTTCCTGTGTGTTTTTCCTGCAAGATGTGATAAAAATTTGGTAAAGAAAAGAAAAACTCCTCATGAGGCCGCGGCTATGATTCTTGTCTCTACTTTCTGAAGGTAAATCTCCTACTCTTCCTCCCTGTAGATACTTTTCTTTCATTGCATACACAAAAAGAAACACAGGTTTTCTTCATCTGGGTATCTTGAATATCCTTTTCTTTCTGTATGGTCATGGCCATTGATACTTTCTATAGCAGATTTCTGGTTCTTGACATGAAACTTGAAGGGTTTTGATTATTTGTGATGAGGGTTTCTTTAAAAATGCATACAAATGCATTCCATGCTTATGGCCATACCAGACCATAAAATACTTGCTCAGAGCTTTCTTTTTGACTGTCTTCCTTAAAAATGAAGAACGGTTTTGACACAGAAAAGAGGGTTTTCCTTAAAATGCACAATATTTTCCATTTCAGGCATGGCCATACCAGAAACATACTGTAGCATCATTATTTTCTTGCAAATGCAGGGATTATGTTAGGGTTTCACCATAAATCCATATGGGTATTTCTCACTTCTCTTCTTCATGCACGGCTATGATGTAGACAATATTTCATTGTAGATTTTCTCTCCACTGTGCAAAAAAGAAGATGAGGATTTCGTTGAAACAATGAGGGTTTCTTTAAAAAATGCATACAAAACTCTGCTCCTTTTACGACTATGGTAGAAACATTCACTGTATAGACTCCCTTGACTGTATACAAGAAAATTTGCTAGGGTTTCAAACATCCTTCAACAGTTTCATTCTATATGAATTCCATTGTAACACTATGGCATTTTCTTTTCCTTCTGAGCATGGTTCCTCATTTCTATTTTGTCATGATAGATATCATTCTCCATTCTGGGCAGCAATATGTGTTATTTTTTCTTACATCTCTGTGCAAATATTATCTGTTATCTTTGAGACTTATTTCTCTAAATCTGTAGCTTGTTATACCTTTTCACTTTCTTGAGCATAGATTTTGGTTTGTCATTTCAACTTTCTTTGGCCTAAATTGGTCAACTGCCAGATACTTTTTAACACAAAATCACTTCAGCTACGCTTGCACTCTTCTTGATAGATTTACACTTTGCATAATGTAAGTGATGACCGCAACTTACAACTCGAAATGGTGTCTTTATACTTTATCCTTCTGTGAATTCAAAAACTTTTGTAGTAAGTTTAGTATGTCGTTTAATCTCTCCTTTGAACATGGCATATCCTTCCATCACTGTATCAGTCAGACACCATGATGTATGATCAATGAACTACTTAACTGCAACATGTATCCGTTAGAGTATTACTGTCTTGATCTCCTTTGCTCACTACCTATAGATACTTTTATCATTTTGTCATGGATAATGATACCTATACTTGATTTAGCTTTCATTTGAAACTGTATCAGTCAGATGCTCCTTTCTTGATGTATCTATTTCAAATATCACTGATGACTGCCTGTCAGATGCTCTCCATGATAAACTTGTATCTTGATTGTTTTGATCATGAATAGGTATTCATCTCCTTTTCATACCTCTGTCATTCCTTAAGTATGATTTTGTGAAATGTGACATAAAAATGACAGTAATCAAGTATTCTGATAATGATGTAAACAAGATAAATACCTTTTATGGCTGCAATTCTGCTTTTTGCACTTTGCCAACTTGACTCAGGCATTCTAAATTAATCTGATTTGTTTCAATCAACTGTAGTGAATGTCATGATGACATAGCTTCTCTGCAAGTTGATTAATGATGCATGATGTACTTTGAATGATGCATCCTATCTTTTTCTGACATTCCTTTTCAAATGAGTTAAAAGGAAACATGCTGGGCTCAACCCTTGTGGGAGACACATTTTCTCCACATGTTTATTTGTCTTCAAATCAGCAACATTACTTTCCCTATACCTACACAGTGAACAAACAAGTTAGCATGAAAAATATACCTGATGGTATTGATTGATCTTCTTCATGATGTTCTGACTTGTAGCACATGTCTGATTTGATCTTTCATATGAAATTCATGATGTGATAAGTTGATATGTCTGCCTGATAAAAGCATATGATAACTTTAAACATCCGGAGCTCTAATAGGACTGTCCCCAATTTTTTGCAGGTTCAACTAATGATAGGAGCTAAAGATGAAGACTGAAGACCGACATCAACAGAACAACCTTCTTTCTCAGCCAATGATGGATGCTTACTTTTATCATGTGTTCACATTATTTCTTTTTATCATTCAAATACATAGCTTGCATGTCTGCATTGCTCAGTCTAGTTACTCTCACGACTTGTGTGGGACATATTTGAACACTTCTTTTAAACATAATTTGTTAATTTATCTTATGCACTTGATGTATGTGTATTTATTTTTCAATCAATGCATAGAATAAAGTAATAGATATTGAATGTATGTTCAAAACATGATATGAAATAATAGTTTAAACAAATATCTTTCCTTCTTTCCTTCAAATGTGATTAAGTGAATAACCAATCTGACTTATAACTCTTGAAAGATAACTCCATGTTAAAACAATTGTATCTCTTGAATGATTGATACCTTGGCAACCTTACTCTCTTGTCATGATGACTCATCAGTCTTGATTAGACTAATGGGTTATCCTGTCAACTAAAGTCCATTTCTATTCTGTCAAGATATCAACTGTCCATTAAATGCATGACTTCAAAGTCTTTTTTTATTCCTTTTGAACAAGTGCACTTAGGTCAAACTAATTTTAGTGTGAACATAAAAATTAGTAATAATCCCAAAGCCTATAACCAAATTCATCAATGCCATATCCAACGAAGATACACTTTTTTGATTTTGCATCCAGCTTGGTTCTATTTTCAGAATCTACATGTGCAAATGCTTCACATCCAAAGGTTTTGAGAAAAGAATAACTCACCTTCTTACCTGTCCATGCTTCCTCTGGAATACCACAACCCAAAGGAATTGAAGGACCTCTATTAATTAAATATACATCAGTATTGACAGCCTCTGCCCACATATTTTTTGGCAGCCCAGCATGCAATCTCATGCTCCTTGCATGCTCCATTAGTGTCCTATTCATGTGCTCAGCCACTCCATTTTCTTGTGGAGTTCCTGGAACCGTTTTCTGTGTACAAATTCCATTAAAGGAGCAATAATCCTCAAATTATTTGCTACAATACTCACCACCATTATCAGATTTGAGACATTTTAATCTTTTACCCATCTCATTCTCAACCAAGCTTCTCCATTTCTTAAATGTTTCAAATACTTCAGATTTCTACCTAAGGAAATAAATCCAAACCTTCCTAGTTCCATTATCTATGAATGTAACATAATATTAAGAGCCACCGAGAGAAGATACCTGAGCTGGTCCCCATACATCTGTATGCACAAGCTCTAACTTTTCATCTTTCTTTTTCTTTGCATCCTTGAGAAAACTAACTCTCTTTTGTTTTCCATACACACAACTTTCACAAAAATCCATATTAATACATTTCATACCTACTAAAAATTTCTTAGAATGAAGTACCTTCATACCTTTTTCACTCATATGCCCAAGTCTGTTATGCCACAGTGTTGTCTCAGAACCTACAGCAATTGTTTCAGTCTCTTCTTGCGAACTCGCAACAACTGTTCTTGAACTTGTTTGTTTTTCTGTGCAATAACTAAAGTAGAAGGAACAATATGACCTATACAAAGATATAAGGTGCCTACTTTCACACCTTTTGCTACTATTAAGGCACCTCTTGAAACCTTCCAATTTTTATCACTGAAAGTAACTAGGCAACCTTCAACAGCTAGCTGCCCTACTAAAATTAGATTCCTACTTAGCCTTGGAACGTGCCTTACCTCTTGTAGTAGCCAATGATTCCCATTCTACAACTTAATCTTGATCCTTCCCTTTCCAACAATTTGACAGGGTTCATTGTCTCCCAAATAAATCAGCCCAAAATCCCCTTGGACATAGTCAAGAAAATAACTTCTATGGGGCATAGCATAAAATGAGGCCCTTGAATCTGAAACCCATGAATCATCAGCATTATCTAGGGAAAGAATCAAAGCATCATCTTCAGATTTATTACTCACCACATTTGCCTCCTTATTGCCTTCTTGTTTATCTCCTTCTTTATTCTTCCGAGACCAACAATCTTTCTTCAGATGACTTGGTTTCCTACAGTACCAGCAATCCTTCTATCCTCTAGATTGGGACCTCTTGTCCTTTGATTTTCCTCGTGACTTCCCATGGCCTCCAGAACCTTTTCCTCTCTCCTTTGATCTACCCCTGCTTTCTGCATTCAAAACACTACATGATGTGGACCCTTCCAAGCTTTTCTATCACATTTTCTTGTTAAGGATAACACCAACAACATCATCAAATTTCAAGGTATTTGAACCAAAGACAGAGTTACTTATAGCCATTACCAAGCTATTGCAACTTTCTGGCAAAGAACATAAAACCAAGAGAGCCCTCACCTCTTCATCAAATTTCACTTGTACAGAAGTTAACTGATTGGTAATCATATTAAACTCATTTAAATGATATGTCACAGATCCACCTTTAATCATTTTTAGATTAAACAAACGCTTCATGAGAAATACCTTATTTGAGGCTAAGGTTTTTTCATACAATTTAGCCAAAGCTTTCATCAGTTCATCTATTGGCTTCACTTCTATTATATTGAATGCCACAGATGGTGTCAGGCACAACTGAATGGTTCCTAGTGCTTTTCTGTCTAGAAGTTCCCAATCCTCATCAGCCATTGTTGCCAGTTTCTTGGCTTTTCCTTCCAACGGCCTCCATAAATCCTTTTGATAGAGATAATCCTCCATCTGCATCTTCCATAACTGATAGCCCTGCCCATTGAATTTATCTACCTTCCATTTACCCTCATCCTCCATTGCTCCCACTTAACCGTGAGACTCCCACTCAACCGTGAGATCTTCTTGCAGACGATAATCAAACACAACCTGCTCTGATACCACTTGTTAGGAATTGCATGTAGAAGATATCAATTAAATGCAAATAAAGATTAAACAGAGGAATGAAAATACATAGAAATAATAACAATGAGAGACAATTTTTAATGTGGTTCACCCAAACTCAGGCTACATCCACCAACAGAGAGTCCAATATTATAATCTAGTAAATCAAATCAATTACAACCAACAATCCTTGCAACAATACCGTTGTAAATGCTACAATACAAAAAATAACAATGGAAACCCTAACCCTTAGTTGTTTTATCAAGACTTAAGTCAGTTGCAAAATAGGGTTTTTTTATGTCGGCCAATAGAAAAATAACTCCTGACACTTTTATAAAATAATAGGCAATTTTTGCTTCGGGGGTACTGCACTCTCCTGTTAAATAATTTGGGAGGAAAATGAGCTAATAAAAGTGGGGAAAATTTAACCTCTAAGTCTGATTAGGCTCCATATAACAACAATTTTATCCTTTTCTTCTTGGGTCATGGAAGACTCAACCTTATCAAGAGCTTGTTATCTCAATTCATCATCCATTTTAATAACTTTTTCTCTCTTTTCTCTTAGAACATCAACTAGACTTTCTGGAACCCGCTCAATGATATCATTCAGGGGAACATTAAACTTGAGCATATACATTAAAATAACTTTCTCAATGGTGCTCTGATCTTCAGGTGGCACCTTCAGATATAAGTCTGTTGTATCCTTTAGGATACCATAATGTACAATAGCATTGAAAACTACATCTAATGAAAGAGGTGCTCGTTCAGGTGTTGGTGGAGGATTTTTCTTAGATTTATTCTCTTTCTTCTTTGGATGAGATATTCCTTCATCTCCTACTTCTTCCTCTTCTACCTCCTCAATCTTAATTTTCTTTCTTTTAGTTGGCTATTTTTGCCTTGGTTGTTTCTTTTCACCTTTTTTCATCTAAGTTAGAATTTTAGATGTAGCCCTTCTTCTAATTGAGGTAGTTTGAGTTGATCCAAAGGGTTGTGGTGCATTTACAGTAGCAGAAGTAGATCTACTAGACCTTCTTGGTTCTTGTGCATCTTGTGGAGTAGCACGAGCATGTTGTACTTCTTCCACATGGGCTTCTAATGCAATTTCAGATGAAGTGCTCCACTTTTTATGTAGCCCACCTTTCTTCTTCTCAAGATGCTCTTCTGCATTTTTATTATGCATCTTATTCATGATTTCATCATATGTACCAAAAATTTCAGCAGCATGGTCTTTGGATTTGCTTAGCAAAATATCAGCATAGACCCTTATTTCTTCTCTAGAGACTTCATAGGGAAACCTTGGAATCCATACAGTCCTAAGCCCAACTACCTCCATATAAGTATAGTCTTTATCCACTAGGAATGTGATATTTTCCTTATATTATTGTACTGACTTGAAAGGAATTCTATCTCTGGCATGCATTCTAGTTTGCATATTTTTTAAGAAGCCCCAGTACATTTGTATGTAGTGACTGGGGTCACTGAAGCCTCTTATGTGAATTTTGATTTGTGCAGCAATAGGAACACTTTGTTGCCAAACCTTTCCTCTAAAGCCTAGTAACTCATTCATGAAATAAAATGCAAGACAAATGATTAGAGTACCAAACCTGAAATGGTATCCAGTTTCCTTTGTTCTCCTTAGATTCTCCATGAGCTATTCTTTCATGACCTAACAGAGGTCAAAATCTTTTCCCTCCTTGACCATCTGATATGTAGTGTGAATGGCAGTACTAGTAGTGGATCCCTCTCTATTAGGGAAATAGACTTTGTATGCAATCCCCATAGAAGCATATCTAACACCCAGATCAGTTATGTCACTCACAGTAAAAGTTCTTTCATAGAATTTTTCTCTAGTTGATTTGGCAACCTTCTCATTTTTAATCGATTTCATCACCGATACAATTCTAGTGGAGTGTAACCTAGTTATTGCCCTGATTGCATCCTTCGTAATCCAGTGGGGCTTATCTAGATCTATGAACTCATCATGTATTCTACTTAGTATGTATCTCACCCATTCATGTTCATCATAGAAATCAGGGTAATCCTTTCATATGTCTAGCTGCTTGGCCCCTACATTTGCAAACTCTAGTTTGTAACTTAAATCATCATCTAAGAGTTGATCCTTGAGATCTTCAAACTTCATATGGTCGACTTCATCTATCTTAGAATGAATTTAGAACCTAACATCTTTAGTGTATACCACGTATGCCAGAATATTTGAAAAAGCCCCATCTTTATCAGTCTCCATCACTTTGAATAGATACTTCTTGTTGTTATGTCAGAAAATGTCTCCCTGGACTTTTCCCTCCTAGGTTTAGCTCTCGGGTCCCTTGTTTTGCATCTTGCATGTTCATTTTGACTCCTGGAAGAAAATGGCCTGAAACCCATGTCACATGGGGCATGAGGGACATTGTTGTACTTATTCCTACCTTGAAATAGGACATGTGGACATGGGTTCTTACGCCCTTGTCCTACCCTATTTTAGGCAGGTCCCAAATTTGAATGTCGATTATGTGACCATTAATTAGGTCCCGTGCCAACATCTTAAGTTTGAATTACACAATTCTTAGTGGGAATGTGTTTAGTTGCATCTATAAGCATGTTTAGTGTTTCATTTGTAAACTAGAAGATGATTATGAACTTTTGGCAAACTTATGATTTTAGAGCATTCAAGATATTCATTGTTGCAGAGCAGAGCATAGTTATTATGTTTGTGATTGTAGATTTAGCTTCATCTTCTCCTGTGTTGAAGAATCTTCACCTATGTGAGAGCTACACCTGTGAGGTGATATCTATTTGTGTTTGAATCATTTATCAATTTATTTTTGCCTATATCCCACAAGGATATGCACTCTTTATCTGACAACAGTGTTTGGAAGACTTGAATGTCCTTCCGGGGCTTGACTGAGGTAAGCTCCTAAACACCACAACCCCCAACCACACTCCTTGTGATTACAGGTTACAAGTATTAGATTTGGCAGAGTGGAGTTGCAGAGGAAGGTTGTAGAAGATAAGGATTCTGGATTTGGTCGAAAGAAGCAGTTCAAAGCATTTTTGGGACATGGGTGCATAGGGCAATGTCCTCTGAGGTTGTAGACATGGGAATCACTATGACAATGATGATCTACATCTGAGGAAGCTTTGACATCCTGAAGATTAGCTTGCCTTGGACTAGGGTGCCTAGACCAGTGTCCTCTACATCTCCCATGATAGAAACAAACAGAACAATGATTATCAGTGCCAAAAGAAGCCCCGTATTCCCTGAAGAAAACTCTACCTTAGACTTGGGCACCTAGGGCATTGTCCCCGAACATTCCACATCTCGAACTTTGAAAAATTGTTAGTAATTAATCTCTATCTACTATCTTAGTCTGCAAGCATTTGTCGTGATTTATCAGTTTGCTTTCAATTTTGCATAATTAGGGTTTTGAGCATACTTGAGCATTAAATTAATACATTAATTGACAAACTCTAAATTTCCACATCATTCCAAGTGACCCACCAACCTGTAGGTGAATCCTCTTGCAAGAGTTGTGATTCAACTCGGTTGGATGTCCTTGAATGTTTGTAGAGAAATAAGGATTTGACCCTTTTATCATTTCCCCCCTTTTTCCTATAAAACACTTGTATTTTGGTCTAGGTTTTTCAGAGACATCAACTACTTGCAGAGTCACCATATCAAGCTTCTTTTAATTCAGAGACTAGGGTTTTAGTAGATTTGATAAACACCTTTGTTTTGCTATGTTTCTAAGTCAAGTGCTTAGAATCCAAAATTCTTCTTTAGCTTAATTCATCGATTAATTCAAAGGTCTTCTTCTCCCCTTAGCTCTGAATGCAAAAGATTTGTCTTCAAATGAGATTCAGAGGAAGCATAAGTACTTTTTGATTTTGCCCTAAGATTCCTCATTAATGCACTTTCATCCGGTTAGGTAAACTTGCTATTAGATTTCTCTGTGAACTCACAGAGACTAAAGAACCTTCCACAATCCTTTGCATCATAATATTCTATTTTGAAAATTTGGGGGAAAGAAATTGTCTTGCCTTATGAACATCTTCACTAGCTGATTTCATTTTAACTCATTTGTGTGCTTAGCTTTCATTTACAAAAGCCACAAATATTCAAGGGGAAGGAATGTATATGCCCTGATTAGCTCCCACTATCCCTATGCCATATCTTAATCAACAATGAAGTCTTCTGCACTAGGTAGAAGCACAAACTCTTCCTTCTTTTCATTATCTTGATCTGTCTTCTTCCTCCATATTTTTGCCATTTCCTTCTTTTGTTGAGTCATAATTTTCTCTATCTTCTTGTGCTAAACAAGTGGTTTCACAGAACCATTCTTGTAGAATCTTGCTTTGTACCCAAAGTTGTTGCACTTGTAGCAAACAACCTTGTATTCCAAAGTCATGCCATTTCTCCTTACTTTAGTTCTACACTCAACAACCCTATGACCAAACTTATTGCATGCATAACAATAGCCATAGAAGGAATGAGAGATCACAACATCATATTTTTCAGGCACAAATGAATTCCTCCTCATGTTATCATTTATTCTAGTCTTGGTTCTACAATAAATAGCCTTATGTCCAAATTTATTGCAAGAATAACAGTAACCATAGAAGGATTGAGAGAACCTAGGATTAGTATCTTGTCTAGGAAATCTCTTGAGATCTTTCTTCTGATTGTTGACCAGTATGAAGTCATCATCATCCAATTCCTACTCCTCATCTTTAGTCTCCTCATGGTTTTCAAAGCAGGTTACTTCTAATTTCATTTCAAACATGCCTTTAGGAATGTCTATTTTAGAACTCTGGCCTTTCTCAAATCCAATGCCACCTTTATTCTTTAGATGTCTTTGACTATTGATTATTTCATCAAGGATGTTGGTGCGTTTCTTTAGCTTTAGACCTTTGTCTATTTGATCATTAGCTTTTTCCAATTCTTTCCTTAGAAAGACAATTTCGTCCTCAAGTTTGGAGCATTGAACTGATTTGTCATTGATCTTAGCATTCAGACAATCTGTAACATTCTTACCTTCTTCAACTTGAACTTTCAGTTTGACAATTTCTTCTCTTGATTCTTTGAGTTTAATCTTATATTCTTCATTTCCACTTCTTGTTGCACCTAGATCTTCTAGAGCATAAATGAGTTCTCCTTCAAAATCAACTACACAATCTTTAGGATTATAGGCTATCATGTCTTCATCATCTTCTGGAGGATTCTTTCCATTGAATAATATTTCAATTCCCATGTGTTCCACTCTAAGATCTACCTCAGCTATTAGGCTGCATACAAGGAACTTGGCTCTGGTACCAATTGTTGAACACACAAAAGTACTAAGAGGGGGGGGTGAATTAGTACTTGTTCAAATTATTTTCTTCCAACATCATTCAAACTAACATAAGCATTTTAAAACATGAAAAGCACAAGAGCATAGAAGCACACATCCATAACACTAGATTTACATGGAAAACCCTAGAAGGGAAAAACCATGGTGAGGAAGCTGCTTGGATCTACTATCCAAATCCAGCCTCACAAATAGAATAAAATTACAATATTATGTATGGACTACAACCCAAAGGAAGCTGTAACTCCCTGAACAATTACACCTCTTACAATTTTTTACACAACAAAAACTTATCTGACTCAAATGTTCTTTTCACAACACTAACTACCGATCACTTCAACATCTTCACAACACTCTCGCTTCTTCATAATCACAATATCAACCTCCATCAAAATAAAACAACTTCAAACACTCTTCTCCATCATCACTTCACCAACAACTGCCTCCACAACAGTATTGCATTACATAAACTGGTCCTTTCCACATTTCATCATGAAATCTACTTCTGTAGTAAGTATATTTGCACAAACTTAATTGGTTTCACGCAACACACACTTTTTTTTGCTTTACACATTTTATCTTTCATTTATATCCTCCACAAGCTCCAAAATCTTTCTCCTTGGTTAGCCAAAATGAAACATATGACATGGAACATGTAGTGACCACAACAATCAGCGCCCAAACATATGCGGTAAGTAGAAATCCAATGTGGTTCAAGAGAAAAACATAATCAGGTCCTATTTTACCTTAGCACACTCTTCCAGGCTAGCACACACTCCATACACATGGAAAAACCTTCATTATACACCAAGTCAGCTCTACAGACACTTATCCTTCCTTGTATTTGGCTCCAGACCCAAAGTGGTATTGAAGAAGATAAAGTTACACCATGCGGACCACATACTGAATGTTATATGATTTGTAAAACACTCCTGTATAGTACTTGTCATTTCAAAATATTTCATGCTGGTGCAAACACTTGAACTCTGATGCTGGTGTCCTTAACAACCACTGCTTACATAGCAATGAACAACATACTTGCGGTGAACATAATCATTTGAAACTTGAACAACACATACAAGCCAACCATATGAACTTATCATTCAATCAGCAAGGCTAAATACTAATGTTTGGTGAACTGCAGTGGCCTCCACTATCTCCCACTATTTACCTTAAGCAATGACTAAGCTTGTCTTCACACAACAGACTTCTGGAGAACCAACTATGGTGCATATAATCACTTGAAACTTGAGACATGCATACTTGATACTCATATCTACTTATCCTTCAAACCGCCAAGTCATATCTTTATCTAAGTAGAAGTGCAGAGCATTCTCCTATCTCTCTATGACTGTACTTACCTTGTTCCATTATTGTCTTCACCGTTTTGATTCTAAAATATTTTGTGGTAAACATTATGACCTCAAACTTGAAACACAGATGCTTGAGTGTAATATCTAGCCAATAGTCCAAACTACAAGCTTATACCTTCAACTATGGTAGAATGTGGTACCTCCTTGTGAGCCTATAACACCTTCTCTGACCTGTACTATACTTAAACAATTTCCTTCAATCTTTTTACAACTTCTTTTATCTGGCAGTAAGTATCACAAGTTCATATCATCATCATATAGCAAGACTCCAACTCTACTCATCACAAACCTCAAACATACATATATTAATGTTGTGAACTTACACATGAACATCAGAAGATATGGTATGATTGTGTATAGATGATATTGATCCATCTCCTTTAGCTACAAAGCATATATTCATCCCTTTGCTCTTTGCTTCACAATACTGCTGCAATCTCCCTTTGACATCACTTACACTCTTTCGCATTGTAACACTCTATACCACTATTAACATTAATGACAACCCATATGCAACACTGAACCCATACAAAAAAGCCCAAAAGGTGAGTAGTCAAAGTCTTACAAGATGTGAAACATAACATAGAGAAAACATAACCCAAAGCATAAAAACAAACATAGAAACAACGGCTAAATAAAAGACTAGCCGCGGACAAACAACAGAGAACATACTGATTGGATAGAAACTTGAGGCTATTGATGGCTTGCCACTCCCTATTGAGAAACTCTAGCTTGTCTTTGAAGGAATTCTCTTTCTCCTTGTTGACCTGTCCATCCGAAGTGTCCATGCAAACCTCCTTTCCTTTGTTGTTCCTGCTCTTGGCCCTAGTCTTGTTGGCGGGCCCCATAGTAATCGGCTGCTGTAAGTTGGTGCCCATTTGAGTAGTTCTAGAATTTAATTTTTAATAGTGATCATAACACTAATTTTTTTCCAGTTCCTAAACACATGAAAATAAAATAACTATTAGGACAAAAAAGTCTGCTAACAAGGATAATCATGTTGTGCATTATGATCTAATCTCTAAAACAATAAGAAAGGTTAAACTTCTATTAATTTAAACATGTTACTTTCACTTGCCACTTGGTTTTTCTCTTACTTTTCTTACGTCCCCCAAATTTATTAAACAAAACAAAATTATATAACCCAACCTTTCCAAATTGTCCTTGCAACCCTTGGCAAGGATTGCAGCTACACCACAACCCTTGTTATTATTATTTTTTATGGAAACAATCAGATTACATAAATATCAACATCTTTGAGCTTTTTAAAAGTGGATTACAACATGATGAGTAAGCATACATCTAAACTAGAAGTTGTCCTTCGGCTAAGCTGCCACAAGTAGGGGGATCTAGTCCATTAAAGTCATCGAAGGGCCAAACTTGGCCCAATCACATGTTTGGGGGATTTGAAACTATAAAATATCATTTTATAATATCAAATTATTTTTATGTAATTTTTGGTTTACATAAAATATTAGTTTTGTACTACTTTTTGTTGTTATTGTAGCATTAAATTTCTTAGTGGCATAAAAATAAAATAGATTATTTTTGTAGTACCAAACATGCTTGTACCATTAAGGAGTTACCAAGAAAGTTCATTTAATAATGGTCTATCTCTTGAACTAAATAACTCATGAAAAATTAATTTAATTTTTGAATGCTCATTACAATTATCAATCCAAATTCTTATTAATCTAGATTATTTTGTCCTTATTGATTACATTTATTTAATTAACCTTAGTTTATTTATTTAGTACAATTATTAAAATCATAAATATTAAAAACATTCATATTAAAACACCAATACATGATTATAACTTATATAATGTTGACTTTATATTTTAAATAATCTAATTGAAACATAAGTTACCTACAAAAATTAGTTATAATTATTATTTAAATAATTAAAACTTTCATGCACAAACCCCACTTATTTAATATGTAAGAACATTATGCTAATTTTGTAATGGATAAAGTTGAAAATCATATACTAAAAAATTATCACATTTTCTAACAAGAATAAACTTTTCAATGTGTTGAGAAAAATCCAAACAAACTTTAAAAATTATATAGAAATATCTTTGACTATTAGAAAAAATAAATGCTATTTAAGGCAATTTTAAAATTTAGATATATCCAATATAAATTAAAACTAAAAATTAATGTCATTCCATTTATATCACTTAGACAACTTTACTAATCTACACAACACTTCACATCAAATAGATGATCAGTATACACAACACTTCACATCAAATAGATGATCAGTATACACAACACTTCACATTCTTTTATTCAATTTCAAAAGAAAAGATTTCATTCATGCTTACTACTAGATATATCAACAAGCTAGATTAGTCAAATCACAAGAAATAGAAATATTGCTATGAAGATGAATGGTGAATGAAAATTTTCATCTAAAGGAAAATATCAAACTACTTACTATATAAAGGCATTAGGCTTGAAGGCCCAAAGGTTGTTTTGATTGTTGTTGGTCTTGCTTCTATTGATTTTGTTGGTAATTCAAAGGCCTTCTAAATAACATAATGTGAGGCTTGAGATGATGAACAACATAGTGCACCCATTCATGGGACTATTGCATCCTAGTTGCTCTACATTCACATTGAATTGATTGGAACAAAAACTCCAGGCTGCAACACTAACCTCCATTTAAATCCACTATGTTCATATGGAAAATAAAGGAATCAAATCCATTTATTTCCTAATAAAATGATTTTTAAAATATCACCAACTAAATAAACAACATTCACAATAAGATTGAGTATCATAAAAAATGATATTGTGTTACATAAGTTTGCTTTGTGAAACATAGAACATGCACCAAAAGGCACAAGATATCTTGCAATCCATATTTAGGATAGTATGCTATATTTTGATTCTAGAAAAAAAAACATTGTGCCCTTGAGAGTTCAATTCCCTCCCAAAGTCTAATCTCTTATTAAGATAGACTTGTTACACACATGACTCCAAGGGTTGTCATTGATGTCAACACTATCATGGTGGTGTGATGGAGTTCATGGTTGGATGTCATGTCCCATCCAACAAGAGAAGAAGATACAGTTCATGGTTGGATGTCATGTCCCATCCAACAAGACAAGAGAGAATATATAGTTCATATTAAGATGGAAATTAGAAGCACAAAGATGATCAAATGTGTTGTTGATGCTATTGATGACCTGTAGTATGTATGATCCAAGTTCCATGATGATTGCATTACCAGAAGAGTGTTTTGCTATTGAGTTGATGCAAGACAGGGTACTCCCATCTTCTCACCAATCACTCACTCAAACAAACTCTCTCAACACAAAACAATCACAAGCAATTACTTTATGCAAGGCAATATCCAGTTGCAATAGGAATATACTATAATTTTATTTAAATCAAGAAAACAATATCTAAATTACAAAATGTCTAGATGTGGTCTTCTCTGGCCTATCTATGCTTCCTTTTTGTTATCTCAGATCTCCTCTTTCTGCAACCAACTCCATAACTTCAACTCTTGTCTATGCACTTATTCTTTCCGTCAAACCACTTTGCAACACATTTATTGTTTTCCACTCCACAATGAATCTTTCTCTCAAATTTTTATTCCTCTCTCTGGTAATCAATTTCTATTAGATTGAACTTCTTGCAATCCTGAACAACAGATTTACATTCCTCTTAGTTGTGTGTAGCTAAGTGATAACCTTTTCATTCCTCCATTGGTAGCGAAAAAACTTCTCCAATCTCATATTCTACTTTCTTTTTCATTGACTAGTAGTGATATGCTTTTTCCCTTTTATATTGGTCAAGACAGAGTTAGCAACAAAAGGTTGCTTTTCTTCAATCCAATCGACACCTATTCCAATTTTGGAATTCAAACATTTATATCCCAGCATAGATCTCCACGTGGTCAGAGTTATAAAAGTTATTTGTCTATTCCATATGGTGCTGCCCCCAAAAAAAAGAGTCATTAGTTTTAATGAATAACATGCTATAACAAATTTTGCTACACATCTATCCATGGGTCCCTCAAAGGATAAGGAAAATGGCACAATGAATACCAATCAAACACTTGATCTCTAGTTGTCACAAGAAAATCAACCTCATCTAACTCATCCATTTGTTAAGAAAATCTATGCTGCCTCCAACAAAACAAGGCATTAATTCTTCAAAATACTTAAATGAGGTTAGAGGGTCTTCAAAACATGAACCAAGTTGATGTGAGCTCAACAATTACAAACTATCAAAAGTGTATGAAGATATTCCACATGATGTACACGATCATAGCTCTAGCAACATCAAACAATGACAAATTCACTGGTAAACCAGAGAAACACAAGAGAACAACAAAATGGAAACCGAAACCAAAACTGTGCTAAACATTTCTTTTTGGGCGATGCAAGATTATCCGTTCACCTGAGATGCTCCTGCATCAAACACCCCAAGTAAATAAACCTTTCTGAGTCAGAGAGCTCAGGACCATTGAGATGTGCATGGGACTGTAATCTCATGCTTGTTTTTGATCCAAATCTGCTCATTGTCCATGGGAGCTTTCCTTTTACCATCCTTCCATCTTTCACCATTCTTCACACTCAAGTAGTCAGCCCCATCTGTGCTGAGTTGAATTTCTGAATTACTTCTTGCTATTGGTTCACCTTTTTGTCCTCTAAATACCTTTGGACTTATATTTCTTTCCTCTTTATGGTGCTGCTATAAGAATTTGAGGTCCAATTAGCTGTTCTCTTTGGAAACCTGTCCTTTGAATGTCTTCAAATCATGGTGTCTGTAACATACACCCTATATATTTTTGCTATGTATATTTTTTGTTTTCTGCTTGTTTGATGTTCTTCATGGATTTTTCTTGCATGTTTGTTTTTGCATGAAATACATAGAATATAAAGCATAGACTGAAAACCTAGAAAAACTATAAGAGATAACAACAAACTAACGACTACCCAAATAGTAATGAGCCAAAATATGAATTATATTGGCATATCCAGATGAAAATCTTCAACTTCATTCCATTACTGGAATTGGGTTAGCAATACAAATGATATAAAATCGTTATAAGTCCACAAAATGAAGGCTCCTTGCCAATAGAAAATTTGCAGCAGTATATACACCCCTGGGCACCAAGGTTGAGTGACTAAGTTGCTGAAAATATAGTAGAGATGATACCCAGAACCCCCACGTCACACATCAATATGGTATGACCATGGATGAGAATGAATAGCAATAAAAAGTATCCAAAATTCTCACACAAATGATCAGAAATGTTGCTCCCTCCAAATCGATGCCTTTACCATGTGTCAATGCCTCTAATCTAGTCCAAAACCTCATACAACTATAGTAATAGATGGTATGACCCTTCTAGAGGAGTTACAACCTGCACAAAGGAGTACGACTTGCTTGGGAATGTCTGCAACAAAAATAAAACTTAGAAGGAATGATCAAATCTGTTCTCAATGACTTCATTATCAGCTGCCATTTCTATTCTTCACAAAACTATTTATTGCAAGCTGGAATCTTCACCAAAATCAATCAAATGAAAGCCCAAATGGAACTCCTGTATGAAGCTCCCAATTTCCTCTCCTGATGTGGTCTTTCACACACAAAGAAAGGGACTATTGCAAGGGTTTTCGTCCCAGCAAAGCCAAAGCCAAACCCTTGAACTCCAAAGCCCAAGAATGCATGAGAAAATCTCATAGAGAGAAAGCAAATACAATAGCCAAGCATGAATGAGAAATGAAGTTACTTTTTGCCTTTTATTTCTCTTCTCTCTCCCAACACCCAAGATGAGGGATTTTGATTTGTTTTTAAATTATCATTTAACCCCTTATTACTCCATGTGGGGCACCCATTCCCTAGAGACTCAACTTTAAGTTATAACTTCATTTTATAAAGTGTTATTACTTTATAACTTAAAGTAACTTAACCTTTCAAGTAGTATAAGTTAAATATTTAATTTAAATTATATATCAACTTTTAATATCTCGGGCCCTCCAAAGAACATGAATCCTCGTGCCAATGTCTTCTGACTGCTCTGCCAAAAATAGTAAGCACCCTGCTCTCAGCTTACTATAAATAGTAAGTAATCAAATGGCTCCCTAACCATAGTCATTAGCCTATTGGAGTCATGTGATAGGCTAATCTACTCTATCCAACTGACTGGGCTAAGTGGGGGACATTATAGTTTGCCCTCCCCAAGATTGCTTGTCCTCAAGCAATCTCAGCTCAGGATGCTGTTGTATCTGCTCATTCTCCCAAGTGGCATCCTCAACTGGTAGATTTTTCCACTTCACTAGGTACTCCCTGATGATCCATTTCCTTAGATTCCTTTCTCTGGTGTCAATAATCACTTCCGGTACCAAGATTAGCTTCCCCTCCTCATCCAATGGTGGAAGCTCAGTTGAAGGAATCACATTGTGGCCAAGAGCTTTTTTCAGCCTAGAAACATGAAAAACATTGTGCACCTTACTATTAGATGGCAACTCAAGCTCATATGCCACTTCTCCCACTCTCCTGATAATCCTGAACGGACCATAGAACCTGGGTTTCAATTTTTCTGCTCCACTCTTCTTGAGAGTGGACTGCCTGTAGGGTTGGAGCCTCAAATACACCATATCTCCAACCTCAAAACTCCTCTCTACCTGGTGCTGATTAGCACAAAGCTTTTGTTGATTCTATGCCTGCTGGATGTTATCTCTGAGTTCCTTCACTATATCCTGACTCTCCTATAATAGATCTTTTGCCTTCAACACCTGACTATCACCAAGTAGCAAATCTGTAAGGCATGGGGCATCATATCCACACAAAGCCTTGAACAGAGACATCCTGATTGACATGTGGTATGCCGTGTTATAGCAGTACTCCCCTAGGTGTAACTATCTAACCCAAGCCTTCTGCTACCCTGCCACATAATTTTGAAGATACCCTTCCACCTATTTGTTCACTACATCTATTTGGCCATCTGTCTGTGGGTGGTAACTGGTATTGGGAGTCAACTCAGTGCCACATAATTTGAATAACTCCTACCAAAACAAACTCAAGAACTTGCTGTCCCTATCACTCACTATACTTCTGGGTAACATGTGCAACCTGAAGATCTCCCAAAAGAACAAATCAACCACTTGTACAGATGTGTATGACGCTGAAATGGCAAAGAAGTGTGCAAATTTGGTCAATCCATTGACCACAACAAATATGTTGTCCTTTCCCTGCACCTTAGGTAGCCCTGTAATAAAATCCATGGAGATATATTCCCACTTTTGATTGGGAATTGGTAGTGGCTGTAACAGTCATACAGGATAAGTATGCTCATACTTATTTTGTTGACAAATGGGGCATTCTAAACATACTTGAGGACTTCATCCTTAAGTCCTTTCCATGTGAATCATTCCTGAATTTTCCTATATGTCTTAAAGAATCCGAGGTGGCCAGCCATGGGAGTGTCATGGAAAGTCCTTATGATCTTTTGTTTAAACTGTGAATTAGGTGCCAGAAGTATTCTATCTTTGTATATAATCAAATCCTGCACTACAGAATACCTGCCATCCTTAATGGTGCCCTCAATGACTCCTGCTGCCCAAGAGTCGTTAGCATATTTTGCCAAAATTGTCTCTTTCCAATCAACGGATATCTCATTGAACAAGCACAAGTGGGGTCTCCTCGACAAAGCATCTGCAACTATATTTCTTTTCCCCTTAACATATTCAATGTCAAAGTCATAAGCTTGAAGTCTGCTTACCCACTTTTTCTATCTATTGTTCAAGTCCTTTTGGTTCATAAAATACTTAATGCTATTATGATCTATTTTGATTATGAATTTGCCTCCAACCAGATAAGGCCTAAATTTGGCCAATGCATGCATGATGGCCAACATTTCTCAGTCATATACCGAGTAGATTCTCTCAACACCCTGAAGCTTCCTACTCTAAAATGCTATTGGGTTCTTTTCCTGCATCAATATTGCCCCTATTCCCTCTCCTGAAGCATCACACTACAACTCGAAAGGTTTGGAGAAGTTAGGGATCACAAGCATGGGGCAGGTAGACATTAAGTGCTTGAAATGATCAAAGCACTGCTGAGCTGTGTCATTCCACTCAAAGGCTCCCTTCTTTGTCAAATCTATCAATGGTGTAGCTATCTGTGAGAAGCCTTTTATAAAGCTCCTATAGAATCCACAAAGCCCGAAAAAAATCTTAAGCTATGTGAGGTTTGTAGGTGGGGGCCAATCGACAATTGCCTTTATCTTTTTTGGTTGTACCTTGATGCCATAAACACTAATAATGTCGCCCAAATAAAGCAACTCTGTCATGCCAAAGTCACATTTAGACTCTTTGGGATAGAGGGATTTACTTCCAAAATACTCGACACCTCCTCCAAATGTTTCATGTGCTCATCCCAACTCCTGCTGAAAATTAGTATATCATCGAAGAAGATCAATACAAACTTTCGAAGCTACTGTCTGAAAATTTGATTCATGCAACTCTGGAAGGTAGCAGGGGCATTGGTTAACCCAAATGGCATCACCAAAAACTCAAAGTGGCCATAATGATACCTGAAAGCAGTCTTTTCTATATCCTATGCCCTCATACAAATTTGATGGTACCTTGATCTCAGATCTATCTTAGAGAAGTAGTAAGCCCCATGAAGTTCATCAATCAACTCATCTATGTAGGGTATAGGATACCTATTCTTTATAGTCTTCTTATTCAATTCTCAATAGTCAATACACATCCTAATTGTCCCATCCTTCTTTCTGACCAAAACAACTGTAGAAGCAAAGGGACTCTTATTAGGCCGACTATGTCTCATCTCGAGCGACTCCTTGATTGTCTTCTCTATCTCATCCTTAAGTCTCTTAGGATGTCGATAGGGAGTAATCATGATGGGCTTGGTCCCATCCTCCAACTCTATGACATGCTCTATACCTCTATCTGGTGGCACTCCTAGAGGTATATCTCCAAACACTTTGTTGTGCTTGGTCAAAAGCTTCTGAATGTCTAGATGGTAATTGCTCTTTGATTGTGGTGGGGACTTTGGCATGATAAGGCATTTTGTTGCCCACTCTACCTGGTCATGTCGTACCATTCTCTCCATTCTCTTAAGCGACACTACCTATAGTCCACCATCCGATAAGCCTCTGAGACATATTTTCTTCCCCTTAAGTTCAAATTTCATCTCCATCTTGTTCACATTCATGGTGAACTCTCCTAGCTGCCTCATCTAATGCATGCCTAAAACAACATCTATATCCCCAAATACCAACAACATAGAAATCATCAACTAGCTCATACTCACCCATAATAATCTTTAACCTAGAAATTTTCCTGTTGCATGTCATCTTGAACCCGTCGGGTACCATAACTTTGAAGCCTTCAAATTCCTCTACCTACAATCCACGTCTAGCTACCAACCCCTCATTGATAAAGTTATGTGTAGCCCCAGTGTCAATGAGATTGATGATGCACTGACCTCCAAGTACTCCACGCACCCTAAAAGATCCAACTTTCTAAAAACTAGAAAGCGGGGCGAGGTTCCCATCACTACCAGTGCTATGTTGTGAAGCAATCTCATCCCCACTGTCCTCATGGTTTGAAGGCTGATCTGAAAGTGAATCTGATGCCTATGATTGTGTCTCCTCAGTTGAATAATATTCTATCAGTTTGGTCTTTGCCTTATGAGGGTATTTGTGTGAAGGATCCCATGGCTGTTTGTAGTGAAAGCAGAGTTTCCTCCTTCTATACTCATTGAGCTAATCATCAATTAGTTTATTTGATTTTTCTTTTGTATGCCCAAAGTCTTTCTGAAAGGGTCTCCTATCCTTCTCCTTATCCCTCCTTTGATGAAAACCCTTAGATAGGAATTTGCTTCTCCACATTGAAGACTCCATATCCCTGTCCTTTTTCATGGCCTCCTATAGTGAAGAAAAGTCCAATCCCTTGACCCAACCACACAATGGATTTGTCAACCCGTCAATAAAGAGCAAGATCAATCGACGCTCTAAGATATCTGAAACCATCACTGATAGGTCCTAGAACTTGGATATGTATGAATCCACTAAACCCACCTGTCTCAACTGTGCTAGTTCCTTAAACTACATTTCTGGATCCTTCTTATCGAACCGGTCTATCAACCTGGCAGTGAACTCAACATATGAGGTAATCTGATCATGACCCAGAGTGACTTTGCCATTACTCCACCATTTGTGTGCACTACCCTCCAGGTGTAACGCTGCATAAGTTATGGCATTTGTCTCTGGCATAGGGCTGATTTGAAGATAACTATCCAACTTTTGGACCCAAGCTCTGGATGAAGTCTTACCAGACCCATCGAAATAAGGCAATGCCATTTTGCTTACCTCCTTCTGTAACTCCTGATTCGGTTGCCTATTTCCTCTATGGGGTCTATGCTTCATTATGAGATCTGAATACTCCCCAAACATCATCTTTGCTCTAAACTCCTCGATAGATGCTTGCCAATCCTCAAGATCTCATCCTAGAACTCCAACTGTGTGGCATCCTGTTCGGGAACATTGTTCCTAGGAACAAAGGTGGGAATGCCTGGTCTATCTCCTGCAGTCAACTAAGAGGCTCTTCTGTTGGTGGCTGAGGCCTCACTCTCATAATCTCTATCCCTATATCTATCTCCATTATGCCTATCTGCATTATTTATGTCACTGTTATTCCGATCATCACCATTGTTGGCCCTATTCCTATCACCCATGTTATTTATGTTCTTGTCACGGTCATTGTTGTTATTCTTGTTGTTCCTGTCATCTCAGGATAATAACCTGGTGAGGATCTGTGTCAAATCACTATGAGATTCCTGCATTGTTCGTTCTATGGTGAGCTATCCCCTAGCCAATGAATTCAAGATATCTCGCATGCTAGGCTCATCAACTTCTCTGTCATCCATTTCTTCTACATGTGCTGGAATCTCACCTAAAAATGGGTTTGTCACTGGTACTGGATTCTCTAGTTCTTCTAATTGTGGTACATGTGTTTCTTGTTGTAACCTATTTCTTCTAGTATTGTAGTGGTGTGTCAAGGACTGCATAGGTAACATATCTCAGTTTTTCATTTGCATGTTGGTGTTACTCTCATAGGATGGCAGAATCTTCTGCTCTGATACCACTATAACATACACCCCCTGATATATGTTTTTGCTCTGTATATTTTTTATTTTTGCTTGTTTGATGTTTAAGGTTTCATGGGTTTTGCTTGCATGTTTGTTTTTGCATAAAATTCATAAAATATAAAGCATAGACTAAAAACCCCAAAAAACTAAAAGAGATAACAACAAACTAACGACTACCCAGATAGTAATGAGCCAAAATATGAATTATATTGACATACCTAGATGAAAATCTTCAACTTCATTCCATTGTCAGAATTGGGTCAGCAATACAAATGATACAAAATCATTATAAGTCCACAAAATGAAGGCTCCTTGCCAATAGCAAATTTGCAGCAGCATTTACACCCCTGGACGCCAAGGTTGAGTGACTAAGTTGCTAAAAATATAGTAGAGATGATACCTAGAACCCCACGTCACACATCAACATGGTACGGCCATGGCTGAAATGAATAGCAATAAAAAGCATCCAAAATCCTCACACAAATGATTAGAAATACTACTCCCTCCAAATCGATGCCTTTACCATTTGTCAATGCCTCCAATTTGGTCCAAAACCTCATACAATTGTAGCAATAGATGGTATGACCCTTCTAGAGGAGGTACGACCTACTTGGGAATGTCTGCAACAACAATAAAACTTAGAAGAAATGCTCAAATCTATTCTCAATGACTTCATTATCAGTTGCCATTTCTATTCTTCACAAAACTATTTATTGCAAGCTCAAATCTTCACCAAAATAATCCAATGAAAGCCCAAATGGAACTCCTTTATGAAGCTCCCAATGTCCTCTCCTAATGCAGTCTTTCACACATGAAGAAAGGGACTATTGTAGGGGTTTTTGTCCTATCAAAGCTAAAGCCAAACCCTTGAACTCCAAAGCCTAAGAATGCATGAGAAAATCTCATAGAGAGAAAGCAAAGACAATAGCCAAGCATGAATGAGAAATGAAGTTACTTTTTGACTTTTATTCCTCTTCTCTCTCCCAATGCCCAAGATGAGGGATTTTGATTTGTTTTTAAATTATCATTTAACCCCTTATTACTCCATGTGGGGCGCCCATTCCCTAGAGACTCAACTTTAAGTTATAACTTCATTTTATAAAGTGTTATTACTTTATAACTTAAAGTAACTTAACCTTTCAAATAGTATAAGTTAAATATTTAATTTAACTTATATACTGACTTTTAATATCTCGGGCCCTCCAAAGAACTTGAATCCTTGTGCCAATGTCTTCTAACTGCTCTACCAAAAATAGTAAGTGCAGTGCCCTCGGATTACTATAAATAGAAGTCATCAACTGGCTCCCTAACCATAGTCATTAGCCTACGAGAGTTATGTGATAGGCTAATCTACTCTGTCCAACTGACTGGGCTAAGTGGGGGACATTACAGTGTCCAACCTCTTCCTCTTTCTCTATTCACTACTTCTTAACACTACAACAAACAATGGAGTTGGATTCTTTGATTTGCCTCACCTTCTCCCTGAGAGGATTCAATACATACTTCTGGCCATCTTTCTGGATGTTGTACATTCTTTTTTCCATCATGAATGGCCTCCCTGTCAAATTTCCATGGTCTACCCAACAACACATGGCAAGGACTCATAGGCATTACATCACACAACATTTCATCTTTATAAGAACCAATCTAGAAAGCAATTAAACATTGTTCACTCATTGTCATCTCATGCCCTTCTTGCAACCATGAAACCTTGTACGGATTAGGGTGTTTACACCTTTTTAAATCTAGCTTGTTTACCATTTCCTCAGAAACTAGGTTATTCGTACTACCACTATCCACTATACAACATTTATCTCCAGATTTGCACACAGTTTGAAAGAGACTCCTTCGTTGGGATGGTTCTTCCTTTGCCACCTTCGAGATTCACTATCCTCAGGATCTTTACCTTTCACATATGCAATACTCTCTACATCCTCTTGTGCCAAATGGTTTCTTGCTGTGCTCCTCTTGTTGCCTTCTTGTATTTGAGGACATTCATAAGCATGATGTCTGGCTTCTTCACACTAATAACATTTGCCCATAAAACCTCTGTTGCTGCTACCATGCCCTCTAGCTAGTATATCTTTTGCCTTCATATTGTAGCCCATTTTCTGGCTTGATCTAGGTTTGGATTCTTCTTCAATTTGGTTTTCTTTGTTGCTGCTTGCCTACCCCTTCTGAGCTACAAATCTTCCCCAACTTTTAGAATTGCTTATTCGCTTTCTCATTACCTTCTCTTTTGCCTTCAACACATATTGGTAAGCTTCTTCCACTGAGGTCAACTTCAGCATGCTCATCTCATCCTGAATGTTATACCGTAAGCCATTCACATACCTAACTACTTTCTCCTTGTCAACCTCATGTCTCCCTGACCGAATGGCTAACTTGCAAAACTCTTCCGTGTAGTCTTTTACACTCATATATTTCTATTTCAGGTTCTGCAACTGTTTGAATAATTCCATTTCATAATCACCAAGAATGAATTTACATTTTAGTCCTGTCACCATTTGACTCCACCTTGTTATCCTGGAATCTCCATCAACAACTCGCTCTCTTTGCAATCCTTTCCACCATAGTGCAGCATGGCCTTTCAATTTTGTTTGGGCTATCTTCACCCGCTGCGGATCTCTTATGTCCTCCAATTCAAAATACTCCTCCAGTTCTCCAATCCAATCAATTAACTCTTCTAGATTTAATGTTCCAAAGAAATCTGACACATCTACTTTACTACTCTTTGTTATTCTCGAAAGAGCTCTTAAAAATCTCTCTTCTTTGGCATCCTCTAGTCGCTCTTCTCCTTCTTCTTCCCTCCCCTATTCTTCCTCTTCAGATTCTTCTTCATTCTCATAATCTCTGGTATTACTAGTAGCCAGTCTCACTTCATTTCTGATATCTTCCATTATCATGTCTCGGAACCATTCCAACACTACCTCTATTCTGGGTCTTCCTCTTCGTGGCAACATCTCTGTCAATCAATGACTTTAGCTCTCAATTGTTTGGGACCCCACACACACCCACAACAATCCTCTTGAGCACTCCTCAACTATTACTCACTCCCACAAATCCTAGTGGATACTCTCCACACTTAGGATAACTAGCTCTGATACTAATTGATGCAAGACAGGGTACTCCCCTCTTCTCACCAATCACTCACTCAAACAAACTCTCAACACAAAACAATCACAGACAATTACTTTATGCAAGGCAATATCCAGTTGCAATAGGAATATACTATAATTTTATTTAAATCAAGAAAATAATATCTGAATTACAAAATATCTAGATGTGGTCTTCTCTAGCCTATCTATGCTTCCTTTTTGTTGTCTCAGATCTCCTCTTTCTGCAACCAACTCCATAACTTCAACTCTTGTCTATGCACTTATTCTTTCCATCGAACCAAGTTGATGTGAGCTCAACAATTACAAACTATCTGAATTGTATGAAGATATTCCACATGATGCACATGACCACAACCCCAGCAACATCAAACAATGACAAATTCACTAGTAAACCAGTGATGCAGAGCCACAGTCAGAAACGCTCAATAATGATAGAAGTTGATACTTCTCCTTACATCGGCAAGAGTTGATGAATGTCTTACCGATATACCTCTATTGGCTAGACTAACATCCATCAGCTTCTCCCAACTCTTTCACTCCGACACCCATCTCATACCGACGAGTGTGTCATTTGTAATCACCTATTGACAAGATATCTCCTATTGGTATAGTCTAAACCTCACTGCTCGATGGTACCTTTCCTACCGATAAAATTTGAACTACGTTAGATATTGGTTGCCTATCGGCAACATAATAGCCATCGGCCCAACTTTCTGGCCATTCTCCGATGTCAAATGTCATGCTGAAACACTTAACATCAAATTCTCCATCGGTCTGACCTTATCCTTCGGTGGGACGTCCAAGTCTTCTCCCAACGGTGCTTCTTATACCGATATCCTTCATCGGTGACACTTCACAATAGTCACCCCGATCGATGAAACCTTCTACCATCGGCCCACTATCATTTCCTCAGCCCAATGCCTATGCTCACGCCGATGATCTCTCTATCGGCAAGTCTTTAACTATTGGTGCAACTTTTCTCTTATGCTCTGATAATGCTTCTCACGCTGAAAAGCATAACATCAACTTAGTCGTCGGTAAGACGGCCTCTATTGGTAGTGCCTCCATTTCTCTCACCGACACGCTGATACACATTCTCCTCTAACACAGACATGCAGACTCCCCTGCTTCCCACTTGAATCCTCCTTCCCGAGGTCTCGACTCTATACTTCGACGGTGATCACCATTGAACTCGCATTCCTACTACACAGTTAGGGTTAAGGTTATATCATACAAGTAATCTGAGACCTACTCCATGAGAACCAGAATCATACATTCATGGAAAGGTCCAGAAATGCATTGTCACTATCAAAACAAACAAGAACAGAACACAGTTCTTTGCACTAGTTAGCAGAATTGAAAATGGGACTGTCAAAACTGAAAGGAAATATTAGGAATGTCTTCGTCTATTATGCAATCAGATTCCAATTTACTCTACTACTCTCTCTCTCTGTGTCTTCTTGATCTCACAAGACTATTTTTATACTTCATTGTGTGGATGGCAGTTGCATCGGTGGGAATGCCAACCGCTCTGCAACTGTCCATGACACGGTTACATACAAGATCTTTTGCCAGTTACAACATCTTTTTAACTACCAGACATGACTGATTCGAACACACATACAACCCTCAGGCCTTACAATTGGTCTCTTGGACCTTATGGACTATAAAAATAGAAACTAACTAAATTAGCTAGGTGCCCCTACCCCTATAGACACTATATATCACCTTGACCATTACCACTTGTCATAACTGATTTTAAAATGCTCCAATTGATTTGGTTATCTCCATAGGATCTTCTCATGATCATAGGTGTCTTCTGATTCCAAGATGTTTCCTTAGGTGCTCCTGCACCAACCAGAGAAACACAAAAGAACAACAAAATGGAAACTAAAACCAAAACTGTGCTAAACATTTCTTTTTGGGTGATGCAAGATTGCCAGTTCGCCCGAGATGCTCCTGCATCATGAGTGTTTGAAGACAGTGTCACTTCTATGAAGATATTATGTGTAGGACAATGGAATGCTTCGCATTCCTCTGCATTTGCAGATATGGCCATGCAGTTCTGGAGCTGTGTTTAGGATGCTGTGAAGGTGATAATTCCAAGTTTTTAGATCATTTGTCCTTCTGCTGTGAACGTTATGCATGATAGAGTACAAGCATGTGTTCTAGCAGAGTAATCTAGTGATGAAGGCCTAATGGAATGCTCTGCATTCCTCCCCAAATGAATTATTGCCTTTTTAGTTTTAAGGACATGTTTATGGATGTGTATTACATGCTTCCTTGTAGTTTCAAGGTCCTCGGTGGTCCACAAGTTAGTTTTTCAAATGACATCATGTTGCAATGTGTTTCGGATGATAGATTGTTCCCAGAGTTCATGATTGAAGATGTGCGGCACAACTCTTTGATGTGCGGTGCCAAAGGATTGTTTGGAGATGTTGTATGAGTCATGTGGACTCATCTAGAAGAGTTTTCATGAATATCTTTTCTTGTTTCCTATATTGCACAAACTTTTCAAGTTGCTATGGCTGTTATGCTTCAAGTTTTCATATGTTTTGTTTAAAGCTATCCTATTTTCAAATGAGCGGAGTGTGCGGAAGTAATTCCTTGGTGTTTGAAGTTATAAAGAATGTTTTGGACCTGGTTAAGCAAGTGTTGATGTTCGCAAGGCTTGAATCTTCTATTGGTGTAATGTGTGGTTTCACTTAGGACCTATCTTCTACACGTTTCATATTGTGTGTTGTCTGGCCAACTTGTAAATGTATTTTTCATGTTGTATCTAGCCAAAAATCAATGTAATATCATGTATAAATAGTGAATCAAATTGAGTGAGGTGAGGTGTGATTGCAAGTAGATTAAAAAGCTCACAAGCAAATAAAAGGCATAATGAATGCATTATTGATGAGCGACTGAAGGAGAAAGAGCAGAAGTTGTTGATGTTGTCCTGATTCATCTTGAAGACATATTTGTGATGGTGATCAAGTGTAGAGTGTGCCTGATTGATCAGATCATCAGAAGAAAGTGTGAAGAGGTAGAAGTGCAATCATCAAAGGTGTGAGCTTCAATGTTAGTTTTTCAGATAGTAGAAGGATTGTCATACTGTAATCTTTTGTAAGTGTGTTCTCAATTCAGGGAGTAGATGCTTCCTTAGGAGTGACCCTAAAGAAAAGTCATCAGGGAGTAGAAGCTTTCTTGGGAGTGACCCTAAATCAAAGTTACTCAAGGAGTAGCAGCTTCCTTGGGTTGTAGCCCTAAAACAAAGTTGTTATTTGAGCTTCATATATTGTGAGTTAATCCTCACCATGGTTTTTCTCTTCTAGGGTTTTCCACATATATTTGGTGTTATGTGTTGATGTGCATTGTGTTAATCTTTCATGTTCATGTTAATGTTGTGATGCTTAAGTTTTAATATGCTCCAGATAAGTTGAAGTCATTAAAATTGAAGATTGTTTAGATATTGATTCACCCCCTTCTTAGTATCTCGGTGTGTTTAACAACACCTCAAAACAAGGGATGTATTAAAAAGATGGCATCTTGCATGAAATCACTGTTAGTGTAGGTTTTTTATTCCTTATTATAAGGTTTTTCCTACACATTTATTTAAGCTTGCTTAGGTTAATAAAGCATGTTTAATTAGGTGAGAGGATTATGAGATGTCACCTTCTTACATGTGAGCATCCATTAGCTATCTTGGAAAGATACTTTGCTATCTTTAGTCTGATAGATGGTTGCTCCTCATTGGTCGGTGTTGCCACCTCCTCCCTCTCCCTGGTCTATATAAGCATGCTACCTAGCTTGTATTTTCAATCGATATTGGAGATAGTTATCTAATGCTATTTTACCTTTTGAGAATTTCACATCAATCTTTTTGTATTGTTGTTATGCTATTTCAATTGCTTTTGCATTTACAATTTATGTTTCTAACTCTTTCAATTGATTTTGGGTTATAATCTATTTTACGGATTCTACCATGGTATCAGAGCAAGTTTTGTAAGGTTAGATTCTTTATAGAGATCTTGCAAAATTCCGTATGCTCTTCTCTTGCATTTTTTGAATGATCTGGAGAATCAGAAAAGATTTATGAAGATCTAGTAATCTTGTTTTTAAGCTCAAATATGTCAATTGACTTGCATATTTTGTGTTTTAATCAGTATTGTAGGTTACAACATGCCTTTGATTGTCTTAGATAGCTGATTCATCCTTTGCATGTCATTTTTTGGTAGCTGACGTCATTTTTTGTTGCTAAAGACATTTTCTTTATATTAGATCCACATCTTTTGTACATCAGCAAGAAAAACACCTCTGAGTTTTGTTCACAACATCAAAAAACCATCTGGGTATCTTTTATTTTTTGCATGCAGTCTATATATTTTGCATAAACAAACTCAGAAAGCTATAGCAAAACCCCTCTCCATTGGCAATTGTAGATTTGAAGGCAGTTTTCAAATGCTCCGTTCTTGCTCATATGGAATCCATTTCTCATGAAATTTGTTTTGATCTTGGCTATTTTTTTGTTCTCTATGCACTAGTGCATACATTTTTTGATTTTGATGCAAAAACTTTCTAAAAATTATAGATTCTTAGTTGTGACACTGCATAGTTCTTGTTTTGGGAACTTTGAAGAAGCATAACTTTTGCAAAAAACCTTGAATCAAGGTGATTCTTTTTTTGAAAGTGAATGGTTTTTTATGTCCCTTGTAGTGGTGCTATTTATTTCACTAGGTATTGTGCCAAAGTTGTATTTTTAGCATATGCTCTTTTTGAGGATTTGTAATAGCATTGAGATCAACTCCACTCAGTATTTCTTGCTGGTGGCAATTGTAAATGCACTAAATATAAAGTGCCATATCAAATTTTCTTGGGGGGGGGGTTCTTTGATTGAGTGGAAAAGGGAGGGGTGTCTTGTGTGTTCTTTCTTGCATCTTTTCTTTCCTCACAACAACAACAACAATCTATTTCTACATTTAAGATGGATCAATTAACAGTGCCTGTTCTAACACTTTACAACTACTTTGAGTGGAAGTTCAAGATGACTATCCAACTTAAGAAGTTAGGACTATATAGAGTAACTATGGGTTTAGAAACTAAAACAACCTTAATTGCAGAAAGGCCTAAATTTCATAACAGGCTAGATGAAGATTTTAGAACTCTATGCATGTATGTATCTCTTGATCTTCTTTTTCATGTTGAATCTGCTACAACAACAAATGATGTATGGACTATTTTAGAAAATCTCTTTGGTAAACAAGATGAATTAAGGGGACATCAATTGGAGAATGAGCTAATAAGGTTAAATCCATATAATTTTGATATAATACAAGACTTCTTCACAAAGCTAAGGGCCATTAGACTATAGTTGAAATAATGTGGGATTGAGAAGAAAGACACATAATTAATCTTATGTATTCTTTCTAAGCTTGGTCCTAACTACTCAGTATTTGTTTCTACATTTTATGCCACTAAAAGTGCTCTTGGGGCTACCTACAAAATGCCTTCTTTAGATGAATTTGTTGTTGAACTCACTAAAGAACAGGATAAATTGGTTCATATGGGCACTATTAAGCCTTCTAAGTCTCATGCCTTGGCTGCAAATCAGGGCACTAAAGATCAGAAAGGCAATGACAAGAAAAATAAGAAACAAAAGGATCAAGGAGAGAAGAAACAAGGTCCAAAACAAGCTGCAACCAATGTAGCTTCTTAGTCTTCCTCTAAAGACAACAAGTCTAAAAAGGAGAAGACAAAGTGTACCTTTTGTAAGCAATCTAGTCACGATGAGCATAAGTGTTTGAAAAAGCAAATAGCTCATCTCACTTATCTTCTTGAGAAGAATAATATCAAAGTGCCAGATTCAATGAAGGAATATTCTTTAGAATCTTCAAAGGACAAGAAAAATAGTAAGGGGAAGGGCAAGGCCCTTGTTGTAGTTGCTACACCGCCAGATAGTTGGACAATTGACTCAGGTACTTCTCACCACATGGCCAATACAAAGGAAAGTTTCTCATCCTTGGAGTCATGTTCTATGCCTAATATTCTTATTAGTAATGATACACCAGAAGAAGTTCTTGGGAGAGGGTCTGTTGATGTTGGTGATGGGACATTCCATGATGTTCTTTGTGTACCTTCTTTGTCAACTAATCTCCTATCTGTCTACCAGATCACCCATACAAGTTTTGGTAAGAGAGTTGAATTTACACCTGACTCAGTGGTTATCAATGATCTGCACAATGGTTCTACAGTTGCTTTAGGAAAAGTTGATAACCGTTCACGGCTCTATCACTTTTCTCATTTTGTTCCTGATTCTCCTTCAATTGCATTGCTCACTCACTCAGATGAGGTGAGCCATTTGTGGCATCAACGGTTTGGCCACCTGAACTATTGCTACTTGCAGCAATTCAGTCAACATGACATGGTTATAGGGTTGCCTTCTATTTGATTTTCTGATGGAGTTTGTCAAGGCTGCATTCTTGGCAAGCATCCTGAAGAAAAATTTGATAAAGGCAAAGCATGGAGAGCCACATAGCTCTTGGAGTTAGTACACAGTGATTTGGCTTGTCCATTTCAACATCCTTCATTCAACAGAGCTAGATATGTATTGACCTTCATTGATGATATTTCCCGATACACCTTTGTATAGTTTCTCAAACAAAAGACTGAAGTCTTTGAGTCTTTTTAGGACTTTAAAGCTTTTGTAGAAAAATAATCTAGGAAGGTTGTTAAGATTCTGCGCACTGATAATGGTGGGGAATATGTCAACTAGAGGTTTGAGTAGTTTTGTGCCTCAGAGGGCATTGATCTTCAGCATACAGTTCCCTATAGTCCACAACAAAATAGAGTTGTAGAACGTAAGAATCAGTCATTGAAGGAAATGGCCAATTGCATAATTCACTCCAAATCATTGGCACCTCAGTATTGGGCAGAGGCCATCAACTGTGCGTGTTATATCCAGAACCGGGTTCCTCATTGAGCTATGAAGGGGGTAACTCCTTTTCAAGCTTGGACTGGTTGGAAACCCACAATCAAGCACTTCCGAGTGTTTGGGTCTCTTGCATGGGCCCATATTCCAACAGAGAAATGCAAGGCTATGGATATGCAGAGTAGGCCTTGCATATTTGTTGGCTATCTAGATGGTGTCAAAGGCTATAGGCTACTCCACCCTACCACACATGAGCTCTTCATTGAGAGGAGTGTTCATTTTGAGGAGGATACTTCTTCTACCACTTCTCCATCATTCATTCCCATGGAGACATTGTGACTTCATGATGATAGTTCTTCCGAGGATCTTAATCCTCACGAGGAGTCTTCTTCCTCCACTTCAGATGGTGATGATGAGGATTCATCTTCCTCCTCTCTTAGTCATCATTCAAAGGATGTTGATTCTCCTTCAAATTCTCCTAATTCTCCTGCCACTGGGCCTCTTTGGGCTTGTCAGAATTTGGAGTCAGCAAGTGATTGGGTTGGTGATCCTTCAGATGCAAGAAGAACAAGGTCACAATTCGAGTAGGCTCCTCATCTCTTCTTTGCTTCAGCTTCTGATCTGCAATCCTTCAAGGAAGCTTCTAGTGTCCCCGAGTGGGATACTACTATGCAGGAAGAGTTTAGTTCCTTGGAAAGGAACCATACTTGGGATTTAGTCCCACTTCCTAAGGGAAGAAAACTTGTTCGATGCAAGTGGGTCTATCGAACAAAATTTGCTACAGATGGGTCAGTCGATAAACACAAGGCTTGCTTGGTCGCAAAATGATTCTTCCAGGTTCCTGGGATTGACTACTCCAAGACTTTTGTGCTAGTTGCCAAGCTGAATTCAATCTGACTTGTCCCTGCCATTATTGTAGCCCATCACTGGGAATTTCATCAGATGGATGTGAAGAGTGCTTTTCTTCACGGTGACCCTCAGGAGGAGATATATATGGATCAGTCACAGGGGTTCATCCAGGATCCTTCACTTGTCTGCTGACTTTGGAAGTGTCTCTATGGCCTTAATAAGGCCCCTCGAGCCTGGTATGCCAAGATGGACTCCTTTCTTCTATTAGTTGGGTTCACTCGGTGCCATTCTGATATGAACATCTACATTTTGCAGCAGGATGATACTCTCACTTTTCTTGTTCTCTATGTTGATGACTTGTTGATTACAGGGAGTTCTTCATCCACCATCAAGACAGTGAAAATTGTCCTTTATGATCAGTTTTTGATGTCTGACTTAGGTCTTCTTCACTACTTCTTGGGCATTGAGATTACACAGTCTTCAATTGGTATCTTTCTTTCTTAGCCCAAGTATGCTCTTGATATGCTCTCTAGATTTTGCATGGCTGACTATAAGCCTGCGCTGACTCCATTTCTGTCAGAGGTCAAACTTGAGGCTTCTTGTTCTTCACCTTTGGTAGATGCTACCTTGTATTGCCAATTGGTTGGTAGTCTCATATACTTGACTCACACGCTCGGGCTTGATATTTCATATGCTGTGGGCCTGGTCTCTAGGTTCATGCAGGAGCCACATGAGCTACATTGGAAAGTAGCTAAGCGTATTCTTCACTATGTACAGGGCACTCATAGTTATGGGATTCATTATGTAGCGAGTGTGGATATTGACTTGGTGGGATACACAGATTTAGATTGGGCAGGCGATTCTTAGGATCACAAGTCTACTTCAGGGTAATGCTTCTTTCTTGGTTCTGGTCTAATTTCTTGGTCAAGCAAGAAGTAGTCTGCTATTGCTCTTTCATCTATAGAGGCTGAGTATCGAGGAGCAGTTAATGCTACTACTGAGGCCATTTGGCTTCAACACATTCTCCTAAGTTTGGCATTTCCTTTAGGAAACCTATAGTCATCTTTTGTGACAACCAGAATGCTATTCAGATCTCTTGCAATTCGGTCCATCATCAGCGGACCAAATGCATTGAGATTCACATGCACTGCATTCAAGAGTTGATCCATAAGCAGGTTCTTGATCTTCAGTACTATTCAACATCAGATCAGACAACTGACATCTTCACCAAACCCTTCACTGAGAGAAAGTTCATTCATTTGCGAGCTTTTCTTGGGGTGCGACAAGTGTCCTCCGTTCAGGGGTCTTCTTAGCTCTTTCTTTCCTTCTTTCTCTATTCTAGGGGGCGTACTCTCTTTTGTGGGGGGACTACTTCTCTTTTGGGGGGAATTCATTGTACATGGGTACCTCATCAGGCTTCATTTGCCGGCACCCATCTCTTTACCCACCTAAGCTATGCTTAAGGGGGGGTGTTAGTGTAGGTTTTTTATTCCTTATTATAAGGTTTTTCCTACACATTTATTTAAGCTTGCTTAGGTTAATATAGCATGTTTTATTAGGTGAGAGGATTATGAGGTGTCACCTTCCTACATGTGAGCATCCATTAGCTATCTTGGGAAGATACTTTGCTATCTTTAGTCTGATAGATGGTTGCTCCTCATTGGTCGGTGTTGCTACCTCCTCCCTCTCCCTGGTCTATATTAGCATGCTACCTAGCTTGTATTTTCATTCGATATTGGAGATAGTTATCTAATGCTATTTTGCCTTTTGAGCATTTCACATCAATCTCTTGGTATCGTTGTTATGCTGTTTCAATTGCTTTTGCATTTACAGTTTATGTTTCTAACTCTTTCAATTGATTTTGGGCTATAATCTATTTTACAGATTCTAACAATCACAACTTAATTGGATTTGAAACTCATGAGACAAAATAGCCATGTAGAACTAGAAGCAACATGGACTCAAATTATATAGTTTTCCCTAGGTTGTAAAGTTTGAGATAGAAAAAGATAGAGTATAAACTACAAGGCAAGTATAGACACATAAATTCTTATGGCGCCATGGTTGAAGATTGCATATGATCCCCACACTATTGACTTGCAAGGAATGCAAAGATCCTTACACAAGAAAATACATAAATAATAAACTAATACTTGAATACATTGATCAAAATAGCATGAAGAACTATAATATCAAGGTAAAATATAGAATAGGTGTAATACCTATGAGCTAATTAGAACAATCAAAAAAATGTTTAACTAACAATGATATATTTGAATACTAGGTTTCCTTGGTAGAAAACTCTCATATTTGATTTGGAGATCAAACATATGAAGAAATTCATGATAAATATATCGTCATTATTGAGAAATAAGGTACTTGATTGCAAACTTTGACTATTATTAGCACTAGAATTCATTAATTTTGTAATAAGATTTTTGTTGCAAGTGATATGGCGGATGCTTGTCATCTCATACAGAGTTACTATTTCTTGTAATTGGTGGAACAAAGTCTCCCAGGGGCCATATCCAACCTTATTTGAGCTTTATTTGTAGACATAAACTTGCACAAAACATTTGAGTTATTTAAAATCTAGAAAATTATGAGCAAATTTGATCTTGAGAAAATGAGAGAAAATGATGGATGAATATTACCTAGCTCCCTGAAATGGATTCAATAATCCAATAATGGTGATAACTTTCATTCTTTCATGCCATACCACTACACTTCCTTTAAAAACTCTATAAGGAGGCTAAATAACTACAGTACGAGATGGTGTGCATGTACTTCAGGCTGTATAGAATGAATCCAAACCTTACATTGCTTGACAACTTAAGCCTGCATGTAAGTGTTATCATTACACATTCATGGTTAATTCCTTTTACATGTTAGATGTGTGAGCGTTATGATTGTATATTTTGTTTTAGGTTACTTTGGTTGTTATGAGTGGTAGAAATTCTTATACGAGTTGGGTTGTTGAATAGGGCATGCCAAGTGGTGTGACATATTTTTTTGGTTGATATAAAAATAAAAATAAATTGGATGACCAAATATTCACCAACATTTGCGAGTTACCAAGAAAGTTTATATATTATTTTGTATGTCCAAAATTTTGGATGGCAAAAATTTGGGAGTTACTAAGAAAATTACTATAAGATTGACTTATCTACTAAAAATATATATGCTAATTAAATAAGTCAAGCATTTAAAAAAAATAATTGACCTAGATAAAAGAGATAGGAGTGAGAACAACAAGATTTAAATTAAATGCAGAAATTAAATGAATTTAAGTGTGATAATTAGCTAGATTCTAAAAGTATGAAAATGATGCAAAAGATGCCAAGAGTTGATTAGCCATGGTACTTGATTTTTAGGGCTTATTCATATGATTGTCTTGAAATCTATAAATTAATTTTATTTTGGTTTAGATCCATGACTATAGAACTGATCTCCACAAGTGGGGAAATGATCTAGCACATGGAGCTAAACTTGTTCCTATGAGAATGAATTGACATAAAACTAATTGTTGGAATTTAATAGCCTTGATTGTTTGATATTCTAATTTTGTCAAGGATAGGCAGTGCTTATAGACACCTTTAGGGAATTTGTTGAATTGTGAGGGTCATGTTCTCTTTAGTTAGACTTGTAGCGACCCAACTTTATGACTCTAAATGAGAGATCAAAAACAACAAACAAGCATGTAATGGTTCCTAGGATGATATCACAATAAGACACCACAAAAAAATTCTCCATTAAGCTCTTTGACCTAAATGTTGTTTCCACATTCCAACATACCTTGATGATTTTAAAATGAATGAATGGATGTCTTTAAACACAACCACATAGCACATAAATCAACACAAATGTGTGTTACATCGTCTCACAATGACTAGCAGGAGGAAGTCGATAGAATTTATTTTAATTTAAATTTTAAAAGTTAATGATTCAAATCAACGACTACAAAAATTACTTGGATAAGTCCTTACTTACGGATTGAAACTAATCTCTAAAAATAAATAATAATAAAATAATAAAAATATAATAATATCATGAACTGAATTCATACAAAAATATCACTTATAATCTAATCATTACATTAAAAATACTCTAATCAACTCTAATCAAGGAAGACCTAAAACATAAAATAAGCCCATCTCATAAAATAAATTTCCTCTTAATCTTATATATCCGTTGGTATTGGCGAGTGCACAAATAAAATCAAAGAGCACCCAACTCTTTTCAACGGAGGAGTACTAAAGTTGATTCAAAGATATTTGTCGTAACTTAGTTCGCGTGGAGATAAATGAATGTAAGCACTAGATATTTCGCACACGGATGTACTTAACCACAATTTTTCTAAACCCTCCTCATTTGACGATAACTTCACATGGCCTAGAAAAGCACTTTCTCCACTAAAGTGAGGCCCCACCACTTATGAGAGAGAACATATGCCCTAATGGGACAACACATTCATTCCCCACAAGTTTAGTGGCCAATTACCAAATCTTAAACAAATATAAGGTCTCTTAGGGAATCCCTATTAGAAAAATCATTAACTTTAAAGATATGTTAAAGATTGTTAAGTCATTTATCTTACTAAAATTAGTCAACTAAACATAATACAAAATTCTAAATTATGGTTTCCTTACATTGTGGGTTAGTTTGAAGGGAGAGAAAACTAAGGCACATTGTTGGAGATATGCATTTATTTTGGGTAAATATTTTTCTTTAGAGTATATGTGAGCGTGGTGTAGTAATACGTTGTTGTAGTTTGGAGATTTGAAGTTTTTTGTTTAAATTTTTATGGGATAAGGATGAGGTTTTCGATTGTGGACTCCTCAACTTTGATCGATACGAAAATTGAGGACTCCTCAACTTTGATCGATACGAAAAATGATTTTCTTTTTATATTTATTATTCACAATATTGAGATAAGTTTATGTGGGTCTACTTACATTATAGTTGCATTTGCAATTACAATTTGTTGATATTTAAAGGCAAAAGCCTTTCCAAATTGAGTGAGAGTTCACGAATTTGATATTAGGTGCCAATCTCACTTTAATTAATTTGTTATTCGAAAGTAATTAGTTTACAACTTCCTTCTTTACCTAGAACTTAAATTTGATGGGTGTATATTAATATTTAAGCTTTTATTCATAAAATATAATCTTTTTTTGAGATTGTATCAAATGAATATTAAAATTTTGGGTTGAATGTCAAAAACTACAAATAATTATAATAAAGATATATACTTATCTTTAAATGTTTCTTTCTCTAACCATGAACCTTTTCGACATGTGAAGGGAAATGTTGAAATGATAACCATCATTAAAAAATATGTTGAAATGATAACCATCAGTAAACAAATTACTTAAAAGGTGGAGTTCACCATCAAATTTATCCAATATTGTCACATCATAAAAATGATTTATAAATTTATTTATTGTGAAATTTAGTTTTATAATATTATCTTTTTTCTTCTCCTTTATAATTGTAGGGAAATAAAACACACCCTACAATTAATTTAGATGACTAATTGAGTGATACCTACTAATAAATAATTAAACCTAAATTAATATCAGTTAAGATAGAAACACATGTAAATGTTAAAGAGAGGGATTCCAAATACTTGGCTATTTCAATGTAACTATCAATTTTTCTCTTTTATCTAATGATTTGTTGTGACTAATGTGATAAAACACAAATCTAATGATGAAACGATGCTCAAAACAAAAAACTAGAATGATACTGATGTTTCCTACACCTTAAAAGGGTAGGGTATGCACTTTTATCCCTTAATTTTTGCCCCCACTTTGGTGTGCATGCAATACTACATGAATCATGCATGGCAAAGTAAGACATACATAACATAAAATAGAAAATAGATCTAGGATATGCAATATAGATGATGCCTCACAATTCGTCATGTGCTTTTAGAGCAACATCCTTCGTGCCTGGACACATAATTTATTAATAGTACTTACAAAACCATTTTAGTGGTAAAAATATATGATCATGAACATAACATTTTTGCTAAAAGTGTGAAATCATAATGTGTAAAGTGGCAAGTGTGGTTTGAATGGAATCATGATATGTCAAAAAATCATGAGGATGTGATCAAGTTAGCTCCCATGAATGATACAATCATGAAACCATGTAAGATTTGAGTTAGAATGGAATCATGGGGATGTGATCAATTTGGCTCCCTTGAAATCTTGTAAATATAAGTTTGAAAATGGAGTCACGAGGATGTAATTGAGTTGGCCCCCATGAAACCATGTAAAGTTTTGAAAGTGGATTCATGAGGATGTGATTGATTTGGCCCCCATGAAACCATGTAAATATAGAACACAAATAGAACCATTGTATATGAGGTGATCATAAGGATGTGACTAAGTTGGGCCCCATGATGCATACAAACATGAAATCATGTAATGTTGAGACTGTAATCTAGATATAATATGTCCCACTCAAATTAAGTGCATGAAATCATTATGGGTTCAATTTAAGGAGAGGATAAAAGGTGTGATGACTAAATATAATAATGTGTTGGTCTAAGATGCAAATTATACAATACAATCATGAAATGTCATGTAATAGGAGACCCATGGTTGCTTCCAATCTTTCCCCTCAATTTTCCCCCAATGTGAGGATAAGTAATTATATAAGTGAGATGCCCATGTTCTAAATATTATTATGTAAGAGTAGGATATGTAGTAGTGTATAAGATGTGATCATGTAAGTTTCATATGAAAATCATCATGTAATATGTGAGTGTGTCAAACTGGCAAAAGAATATTAGTTTAGGATGTGATCATGAAAGAACCTAAGGATAAATGCTATGGAAAATAGAAACATAGAGCAGTAGCAAAGCATACCATGGAATATGTAATCATGTACAGGTAATGGTATTATGTAAGATGTAATAAAAGATTTAATTTTGTCTCCAAAGGGAGATAAGAAATTACTTGGCTTAAATGATAGTGTCCAAATGAATGGACATAAATGAGGAAGCCAAGCAATGTGGTGTATGCTAATTTGGTAAGTGTCATAAGTGTAAAATGGACATAAAAAAGAAATAAACAATAATACAAATGCAAGAAGAAATAAGTAATGATGGAAAAGGCTTTGTAAAAAGGAGTTAATATCTAAAGAGTAGAAACACAACAAATAAGGTATAATTAAAAGATCAAGAAAGCTATATAAAAAATAAGATAGATGAGATTGAAAGGATAATCAAAACACTTGTGGATCAATCAAAAAGTCTAATCAAGAACGAAAAAGAAAAGGAAGCAATATTTTTGGTCAACATGAATGATGTGTAGTAAGGACACTTGCATTGCTTTTCATTATCCCAAATTCATAGAAAAAAATAGTAAAATGAAAAGGTGTAAAAAGAAGCAAAATAGGTCATGAAATAAAAAAAAATGTTTATGGCTACTTTTATCAACGTGCATCGTGAAGGGTGAATTTGCATCATCCAAAAAGATTCAATGAACATGCAAATGATTAAACTCAAAGAAAATTAAAAAATAACCAAAATATACATGTATCATTGGTAGAAAGTAAGTAGCAAGTGTATTATTTACTTTGGTGGCTCTTTTGGTATTTCAATAAATGGTTATATTGTAAAGTTCACATTATTTGAGAGAGAGTCGTTACTATCACTCAAATTTAGCATAAGAGATCCTAATGTATCTTGGATGTGTTCATTAGAGTATTTTGGAGCCATCCTATAATCATTAATATGCAAAAGAGGATTAAAGAGAAACTCATTGGTACAAGCATTGAAAACACCTCTAAGATCATCAATAGGCATATATTAAATAAATTCTTTAATGAATAGAGGCCTGTGGTAAATATTATTGAGAATTTTGTTGTGAGAAAGGGTTATGAGTGCTGAGAAAGATGTATTAGATTGGCCTTCACTGATTTCAACACAATCCTCGAATGATCCAAATGGAGGTTGCAAGATATCACAAAAAATGCCATCTTCTTCATTTATTTCCATATTATCCACTTTCTCATGTTGGGGTGATAAATTTTTTTATGGGACAACATGCTAATCATGTGTATTAAAGGGATCACTATAATGCATTATGAGAAGTTATAAAAATTTTATGTAGTAAGATCAGTCAAAGTAGCATTTTAGTATCATGCATGTATTGCGACACTACTTGGGATAAATGAGCATTATGAAATGAAGTAGAAGGATCATTACGAGCATGTAAATATGTATCATTAGAGAGAGTAGATGCTATTTAACATCCCTTAAGGCATGGCCACTACAGGTTGAAAGATTAGAATCACTATGAAAACATACTCTAAGCCAAGGAGTAAAGTAATTGATGAAAGAATGTGATCTAAGGAATGGAATGAAGTATGATAAAAACAAAATGAATCAAATATTGTAATTCTCTATCAATTAAAGTACTTATGAATGAATTTATGAGGAAAATATCACCATGTAAGTGCTCATAACATGAAGATAATCTAACATGTAAATTTGCATCTTCATTACTACTAAATTAATCTATCTTAAGTTATCTAATAATATATTCATTAGACACAATATGAATTGATCTTTTTAAACACACCAAGATACTGAGGGGGGGGTGAATCAGTATCTAAGTATTCTCAATTTTAACAACTTCAACTTATCTGGAGCAGATTAAAACTTAATCATCACAACATTAACATGAACATGAAAGATTAACACAATGCACATCAATACATGACACCATATATACATGGAAAACCTTAGAAGGGAAAACCACGGTGAGGATTAACTCATAATATATGAAGCTCAAATAACAACTTTGTTTTAGGGCTACAACCCAAGGAAGATTCTACTCCCTGAAGAACTTTGATTTAGGGTCACTCCCAAGGAAACTACTACTCCCTGCAGACTTTGTTTTAGGGTCACTCCCAAGGAAGCTACTACTCCATGAATTGAGAACACACTTACAAAAGATTATAGTATGACAGTCCTCCTACTATCTAAAAACTGACATTGAAACTCACACCACTGATGATTGCACTTCTGCCTCTTCACACTTTCTTTTGACGATCTGATCAATTAGACACACTCTACTCTTGATCACTGTCACATATAAGTCTTCAAGATGAATCTGGACAACATCAACAACTTTTGTTTTTTCTCCTTCAGTTACACATCAATAATACATTCATTCTGCTTTTTATTTGCTTGCGAACCTTTTCAATTAACTTGCAATCACACTTCACCTTACTCAATTTGATTCACTATTTATACATGATATTACATTGATTACATTGTTTGTAATCCATATACAACATGAAAAATACATTTACAAGTCGACCAGACAACACACACTATGGAACATGTAGAAGATAGGTCCTCAGTGAAGCCACACATTACACCAGTAGAAGATCCATGCCTTGCGGACACCAACACTTTCTTAACTAGGTCCAAAACATCCTTAACAATTTCAAACATCAAGGAATTACATCCACACATTCCACGCATTTCTAGAAACATGACAACTTTAAGAAAAACACATGAAGACTTGAAGTATAGCGACCACATCAACTTGAAAACTTTGTGCGGTACTAGAAACAAGAAAGATCTTCGTGAAACTTTTCCAAATGACTCCACATGACTCATACAACATCCCCAAACACTCCTTTGCCATCACACATCAAATAATTATGCCACACATCTTCAATCATGAACTTTGGGAACAATATGTCATCCAGAACACACTCACTAGTAGAATTTTGGCAAATAAATGACTAGGTGACTAAAACTTTTAGTCACAACAACTAAAAATGACTAAATTCTACTAATTTTTTGCAACACAACTATAAATGACTAAATAAATGACTAATTTGATCGTTAGGTAAAAAACACAACTAAATAATTAGTCACACAAATAAAAATGACTAAATAAATGACTAAATAATTAGTCACACAAATTGGTAATTTCCCTCTTCCTTACCATTTAATTTTTTTATTACAATTAAAAGTAATACCGTGTAAAACATTTCCCACCTATCCAATTGATCTAGGAGTCAAAACTAGTTGATCTCATATCAGTTGACCCCTCCTTGATCCAGTGGTCTCTCTGATCGTATGTAGCAGTTCAATCACCATATGAACTATCTATCGTAGGGGCCAATCCATGAAACCCCATAAATCTATCTTGATGAAAATGACCCCTACTATTCTAAGGCTTTTCACCCGACAGAAGCAGAGGCAGTTTCGGGTGTGGGACTACACACCTGACATGAGCACCCATAGCAATGGTAGGGGTGGAAGTAGCAAGAGGAGTAGGGGTTGCTGGAGCACTTCTCTTTTTCTCAGTTAGCTCTAGATTGTTACAATGCCCTACGACCCTGTAGGTTCTGATTCTTGACCTTGTTTCTCTATCTCTGCTCTTTTTTAAATCTAAAATTTTGCCCTCCAATTTGGTTGTGTATGTGCATTTTAAGGGCTCCTTGAATTCTTTGAAAAATTTGGGTGTTGAATAAGTTGCTTCTAAACATAATTTGCGAAGCAGATGTGGGTTTGAAGACTTTTTAGATTAACTTTGACCCTCTGCTAAATTTGGCCATGTGCTAAATTTAGCTCTGTATTAGGGTTCTAAAAACATAGTAGTTTAGGAAGGGAGTTTTTTTTGAGAACTGTTTGATGGAGAAAGCATGGGTTTTAAGTTTTGGATGCTAAATCTGACCCTAGAATGATCCCGATAGGATTTTTAAAATTAGGGCTTGACACGGGCTTTGGAAGTCGTTCTTTTATGGCTTTGTTAGAGTTGTTTTATGGTGCAATTGAGGTGTTGTTGTTTTTGTGGCTGATTTTGGGTTTGTAGCGACCCATTCAAGTTTTTGAAAATTTGGGACTCCAAGTTGATACTGTAAGTCAGGTGTGGTTCTTTTTTGGTCTTGTTGGGGTTGTTTCATGGTGGAACTGGGTTTTTCTAGGAAAAATTTAACCTTGTGAGTATTGAGTATTGCTTAATGGCTCAGTTGGGGTTTTAATAATGGGACTGGGAGCTGGAATCAACTTTCTCTGTTCTGTATGTTGTTTCCCTTAGTACTGATGTAAAATGTGGCATTAAAGTTTGGTGTATAGTGTAACCTTTTGTTAGGGATTGTTGTAGATTATGGTGTTGCAACGACGTTGTAAATAATTGCACTATAGTTGAAATAGTGTGTGGTATAAATTGGTATTGTTTGGGATGAAGGGCGAATGGAAGCATTTATGTTAGCTTGGCAGAAAGATTGTGGAGAGAGCTCAAATGAAACAAAAACAAGGAAATAAATATGGTTTCTTAGCCTCGGGAAGGGGAGCATCTAAGTGGGGACGGAAGAATGGAATTAACTGTGGCAAGAAGGACAAGGATTTGAAATGCAGTTGTGTGTATTAATGCTATTTTGGCAAGGCAACATTGCATAATTATGAGAATTTTTGTAAGAGTTTAGTGCCAATGAGGGTGATGTATTTTTGGAATGGCTCATGGAATGATTTTTCTGCCCAAGTTTTGGATTCTCTTAGGGTTGAGTTTTCGGTTGGCATGCCCACCGTAGAGTTGGTAATAGATGGTTCACCCTATCTTGTTGATTTTTTGTGAATGCTGCAAATAAATTTGAGGACATGCTGTCAAAGGTCAATTGCTTGGATTGATAAGAATGGCTCATGCTTTTTTCCCAAATTTATCATTGAGGGTAACATTGATGAAGAAGTAGCCCCTAAAGTTGAGGTCGAGATTGAAATTTGCATAAGCCCAATTGAGGCCTCAAATGCTAAGAATTGTGATGGAATTGCTACCAATATGGAGGTTTCAAAAACTGAGCAAGTTTGTTTTCCCGGTAATTTTGGAGTTTCAAAAACTGAGAAAAATAGGCTTCTTGGTCAGTTAAAGATTTTGTCCAAGGTTCCAAATTTGAAGCCTGTCGCTGATGTGGTATCGATCAATGGCCCCAAATTAAATGAACTAATCAAGAAATCTTCAGCTGAGGGCCTCACTGGTGCAAATGAATTCGAGAAGGATTTTGGCAAATAAATGATTTATTAATTATGGTTTTATGATGATCAATGTTTTATTTAGAAGGGGTTAATATATGGCATTTTTATGTGTAGGAAGAATAGATTGTGATGCAACATTCAAGTATGGACGATTCAGGAAAACTTAGATTGCTATTAGTGACATAACTAGGTTGGAGAGTACCTTGAGCTGGTCTAAAACACTTCCAGGTGTTTTCGCTCGGAAGCAGAACTTGAGTATAGGAATACAAATGTCAGTGGACAGAGAAAATCATAAATTTGCTGGTCCAATTTTGGATCCAATTTGAGGTCATGAATATCGGACAGAGAAAGTTCCTACATTCTAAAGGTAAAATCATAAATATGCTGGTCCAATTTGAGATCTAATTTGAGGTCGTGAAGCTCCGATAGAGAAAGTTCCTACATTCTAAAGATAAAATCATAAATCTGCTTCATCCAATTTGAGGTCCAATTGTAAGGATTTGTCTTTTTAATTATACTTTTTGACATTTGTCTTGATACAAATTGTTGCTTTAGAATTATGGTATTGCTTTTCTTCTAATGTTTTCAACCCTCATTTCAGGGAAGAGCTCCAAAGATGGTTCCTTCAAATGGAGACTACACTTTTCCACTATAGGTTTCGTCTAGAAACACCAGAAGCTCAGGTACTGTCATACTCAGAGCAAAAGTAGGAGTCATGCAATGACAAGATACTCATTTTTGGAGCTTTGGTTAAGAACTATAAATGTTTGGCTATTTGCACAGAGAATGTTCATGGAGTGCAAACTTCCTTACAAAGCAATTACCATAGCAGAGTTTGAGGTGAATTGCGCTTGCTATTTTATGCTAATATGGATATGTTCTAACCTATAGTTAATTGTTGTAGCCTAATAGATAGTCTAAATAGTTGTTCATATACCATTGTTTCTAATTCAAAATTGTTATACCTTAAATTCTAGGAGCAAATCACAGGGGGAGTGTATACATAAGACAACATTGTTTCAAATTCAAAATTGTTGGTTCTTTCACAATTATTTGCTTCATTTATTTGATCTAAGACATCGTGCTGTATAGAAGATGCTCTCAAAATCATAGTAAAATCCTTTATTCTGGGAAGATTGTTCAGAATCTTCCCATCATAAAAATGAACAAAAGCATCAATTATTAACCTGAACTTTGCAAGAGTTTCATCAAATTCTACTTTTCCACTCTCTTTTCCATTCTAAATTTTATTCTGAATTTCATCCATGAAGAACTTCCTTAGCCTGTAGATCTTGCTGTTAGCCATAACTTTACTAGGTGTTGAGGATAGCTTCGAGTTTTTACCCAAGTAGCAATTGACAAAATTCAGCCTTACCAAATACAATGTGTTGAAAAGCTCTTTGAAGTTATTCTGGAAAAGAGTTCCTAAGAGTATAATGCGCAATTTTGAATTAACCTTTTTGCATGAATCCCATTGTATCTGGTAAGGATGAATTTAGTCATCAAAAGCAACAATTGACAAAATTTGGCCGTACCAGATACAATGAAATTCATGCAAAAAGGTTAATTCAAAATTGCGCATTATACTCTCAGGAATTCTTTTCCAGAATAACTTCAAAGAGATTTTCAACACATTGTATTTGGTAAGGATGAATTTTGTCATTTGCTACTTGGGTAAAAACTTGAAGCTATCCTCGACACTTGGTAAAGTTATGGCTAACTACAAGATCTACAGGCTAAGGAAGTTCTTCATGGATGAAATTGGGAATAAAATTTAGAATGGAAAAGAGAGTAGAAAAGTAGAATTTGATGAAACTCTTGCAAAGTTCAGGTTAATGACTGATGCTTTTGTTCATTGTTATGATGGGAAGATTTTGAATAGTCTTCCTGGAATAAAGGATTTTACTATGATTTTGAGAGCATCTTCTATATAGCAGGCTATCTTAGATCAAATAAATGAAGAAAACAATTGTGAAAGAACCAACAATTTTGAATTTGAAACAATGGTGTCTTATGTATAGACTCCCCCTATGATTTTCTCCTAGAATAAGGTATAGCAATTTTGAATTAGATACAATGGTATATCCTTTTCAACAAATCCATTTTGTGCATATCCTACAATCATTGCATTCCAAGAGATGACATCTCTTTGAGCCATTCCATCAAACAGTTCACATGCCTTAATTATCCATACTTCCACATTTTGCATACATGCCTACCAGAGCATTTCCAACTATAATATCTAACAAAATCCCCCCTTCCATTATGTTATGATGGATGTCCATACCCTGTTCCAAAGCTCCCATTTTGGCATAGGTAGGAAGGATACTGGCAAAGGTTGTTGAATTTGGATTTACACCTGCTAATTACATTTGCTTGAAAGTTTCTAAAGCCTTTTCAAAAAATCTATTTTGTGCATATCCCGCAATCATTGCATTCCATGAGATGACATCTCTTTGAGGCATTCTACCAACTAGTTCACATGCCTTGTCAATGCTTCCACATTTTGCATCACCTGCTCTCCCGCAAGCACTTCAAGTCATGCCTACAGTGATGCGAGGCTTTCCCCGCATCACCGTAAGCATGACTTGAAGTGCCTGTGGGAGAGCGGGTGATACAAAATGTGGAAGCATTGACATTCCAAAGCTCCCATTTTGACATAGGTAGGGAGGATGCTGGCAAAGGTTGTGGAATTTGGCTTTACACCAGCCAATTGCATTTGCTTTAAAATTTCTAAAGCCTTTTCAACAAATCCATTTTGTGCATATCCTACAATCATTGCATTCCAAGAGATGACATCTCTTTGATCCATTCCATCAAATAGTTCACGTGCCTTATCTATACTTCCAAATTTTGCATACATGTGTACCAGAGCATTTCCAACTATAATATCTGACAAAAATCCCCCTTCCATTATGTTATGATGGATGTCCATACCCTGTTCCAAAGCTTCCATTTTGGTACAGGCAAGAAGGATGCTGGCAAAGGTTGTCAAATTTGGATTTACACCTACTAATTGCATTTGCTTGAAAGTTTCTAAAGCCTTTTCAAAAAATCCATTTTGTGCATATCCCACAATCATTGCATTCTATGAGATGACATCTCTTTGAGGCATTCTGCTAAACAGTTCACATGCTTTGTCAATTCTTCCACATTTTGCATCACCCACTCTCCCATAGGCACTTCATGTCATGCCTGCAGGAGAGCGGGTGATGCAAAATGTAGAAGCATTGACATTCCAAAGCCCCCATTTTGACACAGGCAGGGAGGATGCTGGCAAAGGTTGTGGAATTTGGCTTTATACCAGCCAATTACATTTGCTTTAAAATTTCTAAAGCCTTTTCAACAAATCCATTTTGTGCATATCCTGCAATCATTGCATTGCAAGAGATGACATCTCTTTGAGCCATTCCATCAAACAATTCACATGCCTTATCTATACTTCCACATTTTGCATACATGTATACCAGAGCATTTCCAACTATAATATCTGACAAAAATTCCCCTTCCATTATGTTATGATGGATGTCCATACCATGTTCCAAAGCTCCCATTTTGTCCCAAGTAGGAAGGATGCTGGCAAAGGTTGTCAAATTTGGATTTACACCTACTAATTGCATTTGCTTGAAAGTTTCTAAAGCCTTTTCAAAAAATCTATTTTGTGCATATCCCACAATTATTGCATTGCATGAGATGACATCTCTTTGAGGCAAGTAGATTACCAAATGAGAAGACTCCCTGGGAGCACTATCCCCAACTGGAGAGGAGGCTATCGGTGCAGAATTACAAGCTTGTCAATGATTGCTTCTCAATGCACATAGTAAGGCTTATGGCAGGAGATAGAAAAAAAAGGTTTTTAGTAGTAGCCACTCAAGAAATTAGTGGATATGGCTCCTGGTTCATCCAAGTCAAAACATATTCCTATATCCAAATGGAGGGTTTTAGTGGGAAACCATATATGCTACCAAGATACCCTTCTAACAAGGTAGTACTGATGGAGATGATGAGGCAACAATTGCCCACATTTGAGTCATCCAAGGTTAAAGAAGGGAGGCCATATAGGAAGTTCCCCATTGATATCAACTAGTTCCTTATAGGATCCATGGAAAATGCGAAGAAGGTAGAGGTAGATCTAAAGGGCTTAAATTTAAAGTTGTTTCCTCTAGCCATGGATTATGATCCCTACCAGAGGATCGAGCAAAGGTTTAATAAGAAGTATAAACATAGTGTACCTCAAGGACTATTGGGAAGATTGTGACAATGAACACAAGGTGAGAAGGAGAGAGTACCAAAGGTTAACGCTAGATCAAATGAGGACCATAGGACAACCTAAGGTACCTCCACAAATTAGGAAGGATGATGATGACCTCATGGATCCTGAGTATGAGGAGAAAAAGATATACAATGACACAATCTCTTCTCCTGATTTAAAACAAAGGGAAGAAACATCAATAGATGTCCTCATTGCCATAGTCATGGCGAGGACAAAGAATTGGGTTGAAAAGAAAGTCACTAAGTTGAAAGGAAAAGGTATTGCTATCACCTTTGACAAGAAGAAGATGAAAGAAAGAGAGGAGCCTGGCTTCAATGAATTTCTGATAAAGAAAAGGCAAGTCCTTGGGACAAAGGTAGCAAAACCTAGTTCATCTGGAGCTGCAGAGCAGCTTACCACTAAGGGGATTTCATTGGTGTATGCATCACCCTCACCTCCTAAAGGTTCCCCACTATTAACCATTCCTATACTCACTCCCCAAGTACCAACTACACAAAAGGAAGTGCTAGAAGATATAGAGAAATGTCCAGTTAGGACTACTATAGGGGAAGGAGATAGTGATGATGAAGGAGATGAGATGCCTCTTGAAACATTGAAGAGGAAAAGAAGTGATGTGCTACAGGGGGTCAAAGTACCCAGATATTCCAGATATCAGAGCCCAAGTATGAGAGGGGTCATTTCACCACCACCAACAGTAGCATCAAGATCAGTTGATCTAGCATTACATGTAGTTAAGGAACTACAATATGATGTGCCAGTGGAAACAATAGTCCAAGTGAAAACTAAAATGGCACAAGAGGCCAAGAGAAAAAATTAAGAAGAAGAGGATACTAAGGCCCTCCCACTGAGTCAAAAAATTGATCTTATAGAGGATGATGTGGTCAAAGACATCACTAATCACCCTATAGAAACTATGCTGCAACATACAGAATCTTCAGATAAGGGTGATGTAGCAGTAGGGGCACATGATGAGAGGATAGAAAGAGAAGAATCCCCTAAAGTAGAAGTACATATGGGGCCTCTTAATACTTTAATTGAGAATGTGACTAGCCCAGCAGTGGTTGATTTGACCTATCTACCTGAGAAAGGAGGCATTGCGAAAGAAGAGGCTATTACAGATAGCCAAGCTCAAGAAGAAAATATCTATGTGGAAGTAGATGATGAGAGTAAGGATTCTTAGATAGAAGGAGCTCACCCATATATCTAGGGAGATAAAAGTAAATAGGAACATCTGGATATATACAAGGGTGAAGGTGAACAAAAGACCCATCAAGATGATCAAGCACAAAAGCCTAAAAGTGTTCATACTGAAGAACAAATGCATGAAGAGCAGATTGGAGATATACCTTAGGATGGTGTAGATCATGACAAACAAGAAGGTAAGGCACATGCAGATCATCCCTTACCAGAATAAGAGAAGATTCAAGATAAGGGGATATAGGATGATCAAATTGAGCAATCAGATCAAGGAGGATCATAATCAGTTGGATTGTCATTGGTTTCGTCAGAAGTGGGCCATGCACAAGAACAACAAGTACCATTTGATTTCAAATATTTATTCACTCTTGATCCAGCTAAAGCTAAGAGGAGAGCTAGAGGAGTCTTCACTATCAAAAGAGACCCTAAGATAGGAAAGAGAACAACCCAATTCATTGTTCCCATGGTGGACAAGGCCAAGGGAGAAATAAGGCCAGAGGAGTTCCAGGTGACACAAATTAACTTAGGTCATGTCACCACGGAACAAGAGATTCAGGAGTACGTTGAGAGCACTGAAGTAGTAGTGGCCAAAATAAAGAAACTTAAGGCCAAGAAGAAAGAGTTGAAAGAGAAAAATGCTCAATTACAACAATTCATATAGGGATTGGTGAAGCTAGATTCTCTAGATTCCACACTACAAGATATAGAAAAGCCTACTGCTCTAACATTAATAAGTGAGGATGAAATAGATGGCCTGGATATCCAGAAGTACTAGGCTCATATCATGAACAAATAGTTCATGAAATTCATGACATCATGAGAAAATTTAATAAGGACCTCCAGGTCTAATTGGGACACATTGTCCATCCTCATGGAGAATATTAATTCTTTGAAGAGTGCATTCACTTAGAGAATAAATCAATGCAACTATGCATTAAATATGATAAAAGAAGCTAAAGGGATGACTGATAATTAATTGATTTCTAATAAAATAGTCACCAACATGACCCTTCCCCTCTTGGATACATGGATAACAAAGTTACAGTTTGAGTTGGATATATTGAAAGCAAGCATGTCTAGAATAAGAGACACTTAGACTAAAGTGCATGACCTACTAGCTGAGGAAATGAATATACTGTCAGAAATGCTAGATGATGCTGTAGGGGAAGATGCCATGCCAGAGGGGGATGAAGTCACCAAAATCTTCAAGGATAAGTTTAAGGATGTGGTAGAGGATCCTATGAACTCGATCACAGAAGATGTGATGGATGAAATGACTGAATTAAATGTTAAAGTGAAAACATATGCCAAGGAGATAGAAAATAGAGCACCTATGATGAAGGCTTTGGAAGAAAAAATAGGAGCATTGAAGTATGCCAAATCCAGGGCTCAAGCCATCATTAAACAACAGATAGATTAGATGGTGCAAGCATACGATTACCACAAGAAGATAGACACCGGAGTGCTTGTGCATGAGGAGACAAAGATGTATGAGTAGAGCTTGCTCAAAGCAAAATTTGACAAGAATGAGAGGCAAAGAGGTCGTATTGACCAAATCTAAAGTCAAAGGGAGTTTACTCACATTCCATAGAGGGTTGCCAACTAGCAACTTGTGCCACGTATTATGTATTTTTACTTAGTAAAGATAATGTGAATCATTGATTGTAATAGATAAATCCTGATCGTAGGATCTTTTGTAACTGATTCTCATCCTTGCTCTATAAAAGGATGGAGAATCTTAGTTGTAGAATTATTCGGAAAATTAATTGAGATTGGATTGTTGAATGTCATGACCAATTCTTGAAGTCAATTGTAAATATATACTCCTACATATTTAATGAAGATAAAGACTTGTGATTACAAACAATCGTAAACATTGAGTAATCTATGGATGAATTCCAGATATGTCACTTTGATTTGCTACATCCCTTGGAGTGTATTTTAGTCTATGCATGTTGTATTCATTCCTTTCCTTTGAAAGTTAGCATCAATCATATCTAGTTGTGGAATGACCTGGTGAAAATATGGTTTGATTTTCTTCTCTTTCATGAAAGTATCAAGGATATATGTGAATCAATGACTGGAGATTCATTCATTTCAGTAAATTTAGAAAGATTAAGTACAATTTTCTTTAAATTTCATTAAACCACTCATCATAACTACAAATATATAGATAAATGAAAAGCAGAACATGAAATATGCTGACATCCGTAAGTATATAAAGATCCTAGCATATTTAGACAAAGTGCATACAAAATAGCAAATATCAGGCAAATAATCATAAATAATGATAAGAATCATAGAAATACATGCTTGTAGGCACATCATTTGAATAAATTCATAGTGCAGAAGTGAAATTAAGCAAAGATTAGTTCAATACAGGTAAATTGAAGACAGCTTTAGAAGAACTAATCAGAATAATCATGAATCATCTTAATTAGAGTGATAGACAAAATAATTGATCAAACTTACATAAATATTTGCACGAATTGGTTAAATGCTGTAAGATTTGATATCATTCTTTGAGAATTTATAGAGCAGGTGAAATAGAGTAATATCTAGATATTAGGATACAGATGCTTAAATCGAATACGTAAGGCCCCTAATGGAAAATAGAAACACACATCAACCTCTGAGTAACATTAGATCATTATGAACTAATGCATGAAGACTTGGGATCATAAATTCACTATGAATTTATCGTATCTTTCAAGATAAATAAAGGTTGGTTGTATAACTTTTATTTCATGTTGCTTTGACTAACAATCAACATCAACAATACATTATTATGAATAAAGTCAGTTTGTTTTGAGATAACTAGTTATTTATGTAGTATGCAGAGTAATGTAATAAAGAATTATGTATTTTATGTGATATCATTTATTTAATAGATTTTATTGCGCTATTTAATGGATGCAAGTGGAAATTTGATGACACTATTAAAAATGTTTTGATGGCTAATGAATTCATTTTGATGTTGATAAATGTTAGGTCATGTGGTGATAATTGTCTATTTTTCAATACAACAACACAAAGTGATAAGGATATTATCGACATCATTTTATGTTAACAACGAAGGGTTTGGGAGGCATCACAAGGATGAAAATATGATTACGAGTGTAGAACCTTAACTACAATGGTATTGATATATGAAATGATGACAGTTGCACTAGAAACAATAAAGTCATGTCAATTGGGAAGGAAAGATCAACTGATCCATGATATTACATGAACAGTGGACACTTGCCAATATTCAATGAATCACATTTTAACAAAGGTAAGATTGATGCTCTTTTCCCTTCTTTTTTTCAACATAGCTATAGATTGTTGTCATTCTAATTAGATTTATTGTTTCGCTCGAGTCTAATTATTGTAAGTTTTAGATATCATATTGTGAATTTTCTACACTATAAGAATTGTGTACATTTCCCCCTAAGACAAGATCATAGATAATATCTAAAGACATATAAAGGGATATATACTTATGTAAAGTTAATCTTGTATTTGATAAAGAAATGATATAAAATTAAGGGAGAAAAAATCTCTATAACTTCACTTTTCTTGAAATATTTTTTTATTTAAATAACTGAATACACCATTAAAATATGGTCCTTAAGATCTAGATATATTTTATTTTCCAAGTGCAACTTTAATTATTTAGGCCAATTATCCTAGGTGGAATGGTAATTCATGACAATGCATGGAATAAAATTATTGGTGGTGGATCAAACAATAGTTACTCTAACACATCATTAGTCTTAAAAACCTTCTAAACATGGTTTTGCTCAATTATTTATGAAGTTCATTAGGAGAAGACAAATGATCCTCAAATCAAGAGAAAGAAACAATTGGAGATATTTTTGTGAGTATGTTAGAAAAAATGATAACATGAAAGAAATAAAAACATATCAAATATCACTTGTTACAAATGATCAGTATTTTCAAACCCACTCAGATAAATTGATTTTAAAACAATAGAAAAGACACACCAAATGCATTTCACAAATGGTCTTGCACATGTGTTGATTGAGCATAAAGATTTTTCCCATCAAGATTTACATGTCTTAAAGTACAACCTATAAAAATGATTACTATAGAATAACCTACTCTGATACCATGTTAGAAATTAGGATCTTAGGATACTAATCATTATAAATAAAATATAAAATAAATAAAATGTGAATTATACAAGCATAGATTTAACACATTATACAACACATACATGGGGAAAATTCTTTCAGGTAAAAAACCCCCATAAAGTATCATTTTATTATAAAACACTTACAAAATGATAGGCCATTAAAAATTGACTCAGCCTGGGGACACTCCTCTACTTACTTCCACATGGCCAATAATATTTTATGTGCATAGTGGTAGAATTCACTATGAATCTCCAAATTCCACTACCCCTCAATGAGAGAGAACCTCCTTAAATGTAGGAGAAAGGGTGGTAAAATACCTAAAGGGGTATTAGTCACACCTATTCAAAGCAACCATTTGTAAATAATTAATAATCTAATTGTATGCGATTATTAATTATTAAATGGTATATGCTTTATAAAGCATATATTAAACATAAGGTTTTATAACCTTATATTATAACAATATACAAATGTTATAAGGGTATGACCCCTAACAACATTATGTTCTAACAATAATTAATGTAAGGAAAGTAGTGACAATGGGAGAGTGAGTAAATCAAGTACATATAAACCTAGTGAAAAGAGGAGAAACATCTATCTTGAATAAAGTGAGGAGTTGCTCAAAGACAAGGGGGTGAGTAATAATGAAATGGGACTAGTAGGCATAGTCATGTTAAGAGCTAAGAAGGTCAAGGTAAATAGGAGAAAAATCCATAGCTAAAAGGAAGTCAATAGCAAGGCAAAAATGGCTAAGAGGATAAGGATGAGAACAATAGAAAAGATAAAAGAAGCATGAAATAAGAATGCACTAGGGCTTCCTACAAAAGAGGAAAGCACACAAAAAAGAAGACAATAAAAATCTAAATGCAAAAGGAACATAAACTAACAAGTGTTATGGAAATGAAAGAGAAGTTTTCTCTAATGCTCACACAATGAATATAAAACCTATTATAACATATGCAATTCAAAAGGAAGGACTAGTAAGATCTAATAGGTTCACCAAATGAAAGAAAGGAAAATAAAATAAAATAGTGGGGGATTAGTTTTCATTTTTTGTTTTTAATGTGCAAGTAAACTAGTGAAAAATAAGACTTTCTAACCTAGTCCAACACTAATAAACAAATTCTAGAGTTAGGATTGAAGAAAAATAGATTGCTCCTAGAAATTGAAAATTAAAAATAAGAATGTAATATAACAAGGAGAAATGAAAATAGAAAATAGAAGCAAATGTAACTTTGGAAATTGATTGAGGAACAATTGGAAATAGGCCATGGAAGACTTTGGAAGACTGCAAACCAAATTTAATGATTAATGAAGGTTGGGTCAAACATGTTGGGTGTAAGAATATTGACCCAATGCCAAAAAATCATGTTGAGTGCTAGAATATTGAATCTATGTCAAATTTGCTAAAACTTTTAGGATAGGTAAGCACAATGATGAGTAGGCCTTCCCAAGTTATTTAGGCTTCTTATGGTAGACAAAAATAGAGAAATTATGAGATTCTACTATTCAAAACTTGCATAAAAAGGATAGAAAGATAAATAGAAAAATGAAACCCTAACACCTAACAAAAACCAATGAAATTGGATAGGGAAGTTGTCAATAGCAAAATGAAGCTCCTTGTGAAATCTAGAATTATAATATCCCCTTTCTAATTATTTCCAATTGGAGGACCTATTAGCTCATTCCAATATTTTGGTGGGCTAAGGTAAGAAATTAGGAAATAATTTATTTAATATTTAATTGTGGACCTAAAAGAATTAATATTTTCCTGATGTTATGGTTGATTAAATATTAAATATTAATTATTAATATCTTATTTCTCCAATTTGGGGCGTGGGATTCCTCAAGAGGCATTTTTAAACTCCCAAGGCTAAATTTTAGTATATTCTATGATGGGAGGGAGTTATGGTATGACAATTTATGACAGGTTGTAAGTGGGGAGGTTATAGTATATTTTTAGCAAGTAGTTATGGAAGAATGATAATGCAATTTAAGTTTATTTTATTTTCCCAAAAATGAGGCATTGGGATTTAGGTGCCCAATTTGAGATACATGCATCTATTAATATGGATTTGATTTCTTCTTTTGATTTTTCATGATCATTTTATCCTTTTCTTAAAATTGCTTGAACTTCTGTTCATTCAAGCATCTGAGGATGAAGACCCTTGGGTATGGTGATCAGTGGATGAAAACCCATTGATTTCAAGAATAAAAGGACAAAATACCTTTGGTTTTAGTGGATAATATTATTTAGAGGTTGTGTTTGGGCTTCAAGAAGTTGTAGATTTCAGTTGTGTCTAGATTGTGCGCATTACATTTTTTGGTAGAAGTGGAGAAGTATTTGATTTCATATTTGTGTAATTTTTTTTATATTGTATTTTCTTTAGTGCAAAATTTTTCTATATATTTCATCCATCTAGATCATTTATAGAAGTTTTGGGAACTTATTCTATGTTTTGGTGCAAAAATTGTCAAATTGTTTGTGTGTTGCAGGGGTTAATTTCTAGATTTATTATTCAGATTTGTGGCTGTAGTATTTATAATATTTTATTAATTTTTTTTTCTGTACTTTCCATTATTCTAGAGTAGAATAATAGTGTAAGATTTTCTTATTCTCAATATTGTAGGTTTGACTCAATTTTGGTGGACTGTGTGTGCACAGAAGGAATAAATTCAAGAGGGTATGCTATAGGTTTAAAATTTCTGGTTTATGTTTTTATTCCTCATTGTAATAAAAAATATTTGTTTTACATTTCATTTATATAGATCATCCTAGATTATTTGTGGAATTTCCATGCGATTGGAGCAGAAATTGCCAAAGTTTGATGGATACTTTGGTTGGAATTTTATGCTTGGTTTTCAGTATTTTCTAGAATTTATTTTGAAGCATTTTCTAGATTTTTTTTATCATATATTTTATGTGGTATTTTAGATTTTAAATAAATTGCAAAAAAATATTAATTTGGGACATTACAATGGTACCAGAGCAAAGATCTTGCTAGCCTATAGGTCCAAATGTAATGATTGATGTTTCCTAGTGAGAGAAACCGTATATCTTAAATGGAAGCAAAAGAAAGCATAATTTTTGTTACACATATGGTTCCTAAGGTTGTCATTGATGTCAACATTGTCATGGATGTGTGATGGTGTTCATGGTTGGATGTCATGTTCCTAAAGAAGATACATTGAGATGGGAATTAGAAGTTCATGGTTGGATGTCATGTCCTATCGAGAAGAGAAGATATAGTTCACGGTTGGATGTCATGTGGTTACTTAAGTTCATGGTTGGATGTCATGATCAATGCAGAGTTGAGTATTAAGTTATATTAAGATGGGAATTTGAAACACTAAGATAATCAGATGTGTTGCTAATATTGGGAAGATGTTATTGGTGGCTTGAAACATATTATATGATCTCTCCTACTGTTCCTAAGAATGCATGTGTTGATACAAAGAAGGTTTAGCCTCCGGAAGTTGGTGAAAGTCTCTACTACAGAATGATTGCTTTTGAAGATTGTTTGGGAGATTGCTCCGCATTTTCATTCTCTTGATGTTGTGCCTCTGTGGATTGGAATATAGCTTCATATAGTCTTAGAGCATGTATGTTCCAAGTTTCATGGTGTTTGGATTACCCGAAGGATGTTTTACAGTTGACAGTTTGAAGACTGTGTTGGCTTTAAAGAAGACATTTTTTATACGACAATGTTTGGCTCCACATTCCTCTATATTTCTAGTTATGGCTATGTAGTTCTACAATTATGTTTAGGATGCTATGAGGATGATAATTCCAAAGTTTCTAATCATTCATCCTTCCACTATGAAAGTTATGCATGATAGAGTACCAACATGTGCTTTGGCAGAGTAAGGTGGTGTTGATGGCCTATTGGAATGTTCTGCATTCCTCTAGATGTGAATGTTTGCCTTTGAGGTTTTGTGGACATGTTCATGGATGTGTAGTACATGCTTTCATGTAGTTTCAAGTCTCTTAGTGATTCATAAGCTTAGTTTTTCAATGACAGTATGTTGCAGTGTGTTTTGGATGACTTGTTCTCAAAGTTATGGTTGAAGATGTGCGACACAAAATCTTTGATGTGCAGAGGTAAAGGAGTGTTTGGAAATGCTTTATGATCTTGTAGACTCATCTAGAAGAGTTTCATGAAGATATTTCTTGTTTCTAGTACCACACAAGGTTTTCAAGTTGTTGTGGCCGTTATGATTCAAGTTTCATATGTCTTTGCTTAAGGCTGTCCTATTTTCAAATGAGTGGAGTGTGCAAATGTAATTCCTTGATGTTTGATGCTGTGAAGGATGTTTTGGACCTGGTTAAGCAATTTTTTATGTCCGCAAGGCATGGGTATTCTTCTGGTGTAGCGTGTAGTCTCATTTAGAACTTGTCCTCTACATGTTTCATATTGTATGTTGTTTGGCCAAGTTCAAAATGCATTTTTCATATTGTCTTTGGCTAACAAGCAATGCAATCAATGTAATATCATGTATAAATTATAAATCAAATTGAGTTAGGCGGGGTGTGATTGCAAAGTGATTGATAAGGTTCACAAGTAAGATAAGGAGCAAAATGAATGCATTATGATGTGTGAGTGAAGGAGAAAGAGTACATGTGTTAGAAGCTATCATGATTCATTTTGAAGCCATTTGTGTGATAGGAAGGAGATGAAGATTGTGCCTAATTGATGCAATTATTAGAAGAAGCAGAATTGCAATCATCAAAGGTGTGAACTTCAATGTTAGTTTTCAGGTAGTAGGACTGTCATACTATAATCTATTCTAAGTGTGTTCTCAATTTAGGGAGTAGTTGCTTCCTTGAGAGTGACCCTAAAACAAAGTCTTCAAGGAGTTGTATCTTCCTTGAGAGTGACCCTAAAGCAAAGTTTTCAGGGATTAGTAGTTTCTTTGGGTTGTAGCCCTAAAATAAAGTTAGCAAGGAGTAGTATCTTCCTTGGGTTGTAGCCCTAAAACAAAGTTGTTATTTTGAGCTTCATATATTGTGAGTTAATCCTCACCATGGTTTTTACCTTCTAGGGTTTTCCATGTATATTTGGTGTTATGTGTTGATGTGCATTGTGTTTATCTCTCATGTTTTTGTTTATGCTATAATGCTTAAGTTTTAATCTACTCCGAAGAATTTGAAGTTTGTTTAGATACTGATTCACCCCCCTCTCAATATCTTGGTGTATTCAACAATTGGTATCAGAGCTAAGTTCCTCTAAAGGAATCTTAACTGCTTGAGGAAGGTCTAGGATGGCACTTAATGGATCCAACAAGATACTTAGGTTTGGTGGAACAAAATATGCTTTTTGGAAGCTAAGGATGGAAGCCTATATCAATTATGTAGGGTACAGTGTTTGGGAATTTGTCAAGACTGGTTACACTATTCCTGCTACTACTCCTACAAACTTAGATGAAGTTAAGAAGTATGATAACAATGCCAAGGCAAAGTTTTCTATCATGAGTGGGTTGGCTTATTCAAAACTTTCAAAGGTAATGAGTTGTAGTTCTACTAAAGAAGTTTGGGTTAAACTTTGAACCATTTATGAAGGAGATAAGAAAGTAAAGAAAGCAAATATTAAAATCTTCAAGAGAAAATTTGAGACCCTAAAAATGACAGAGGATGAAGAATTGCTAGATATATGCTCTGGGTGAATGAAGTGGTCAATGACATCAAAGGTCTTGGTGGCAAAGTGGAAGAGGATGAAATTGCGAAGAAGGTTTTGAGATCTGTTCCCAAATCTTACAGTCATAAGGTATTTTCTATTGAGGAGAATGTGGAATTGGATACATACACTATGGACAAATTGTTTGGTACCCTTACTACTTTTGAAATGAGAGAGTTTGGCAGTGATGCTCCAAAAAAAGAAGTTGCCTTCAAAGTCAATATGGAGACAAAGGATGAAGTTTCTGATGAAGATGAGAGATCTGATGAAGTTGAAGCAAATTTTGTGAGAAGATTGAATAAAGGCACTGGTAAATACAAAGCTAAGTTACCTTTCAAATGTTTCAATTGTGGAAAGGTTGGTCACTTTGCTTCTAAATGTCCTTTTAAAGAATCAAGGGGTAGTAATAAGAGAGACAAGTTCAAAAAAAGTCTGTATATTCCATAGAGAGTAGTTGTTCTTCAAAAGATGAGGATCATGATGATTCAAATGATGAAACACTTTTCATGGCCTTGAGTGTTGGTGACAAAAAGGATGATGTTGGAAAATGTGAGAAGAATGATGCCTTGCTAAAAGACCAAAACAATGATAGATCAATGGTTGTATGGACTATCTTTCATACAAGAGAAGAAGCCAAGGCTTGGGTAATTGACAGTGGTTGCTCAAATCATATGACTGGTGACAAGGAGAAGTTTATTAGCCTTGAGAAGTGGGATGGTGGAGCTATCAAGTTTGGTGGTGATGAGTCAGCACAAATATGTGGAAAGGCTGCTATATATAACTATTGATGGGAATAAGAGGATTGAGGATGTCCTTTATGTCAAAGGACTAAAGCATAATCTTCTAAGTGTCAGTCAGATGTGTAGCAAATGTTACAATCTCACCTTTCATGCCAAAGGCTATGAAATCAGGAATGAAGGGTCTGGAAAACTAGTTGTCATAGAAGGTATCAAGTCATATGGTGATATCTATCATCTGAAGGAGGTAAATGGAAGCACATGTTTGTTGGCTCAATCCAGCGAGTGTTTCCTATGGCACAAAAGAATGGGATACAACAATTTTGATAATATGGTAAGGATCAACTCTATTCATGTAGTGACAGACATGCCCAAGATAATCTAGCCCGCAAACATAGTATGCAAGGAATGTCAAATGGGGAAGAAGAAAAAGACAAGTTTCAAAAGAAAGGAGTATTAGTCTTCAATGCCATTAGAGCTGATTCACACTGATCTATGTGGCCCTACACGAGTAAAGAGTCAACAAGGTGAGAGGTATTTTATGTTGCTCATTGATGATTATTCTAGAATGACTTGGGTTACTTTCTTAAGAGAAAAATTAGATGCCCTTGATAAATTTAAGGTGTTCAAAGCTATGGTTGAAAATGAAATGGATGCTAAGATCAAATGTTTTAGTTCTGATAGAGGAGGTGAGTTTACTTCAAATGAATTTGAAAAGTTTTGTGAAGATCATGGTATTAAGAGACATCTATCAGCTCCTAGGACCCCTCAGCAAAATGGGGTGGTTGAAAGGAAGAATAGGACTGTGCAAGAGATGTCAAGGGAAATATTGAAAGATGCAGATTTGCCTGATATGTATTGGAAGGAAGCAATTCACACTACTGTCTATCTAATAAATAGAGTGCAACTGACGGTCAATAGCACTAAGACCCCTTATGAGCTATGGTATGGAAGACTATCAGAAGAGATGAAGAAGACCTAGGAAAGTTTGATTCAAGAAGTGATGAATAAATCTTTCTTGGTTACTCAACTAGAAGCAAGGCTTATAGATACTACAACAAGATATTGGGAAAGATGATTGAAAACACAAATTTCAAAGTAGATGAACACTTGTATTAGATCTCACAAGAATCTAAGGACTCCAGATCTGATATCTTTCCATGCATTGAAGATGAAGAAGAAGTGAAAGAAGAAAAGGAACAAGAACCAAAGAAGATGCCTAAGACTCCAACAAAGTATGTTTAAAAGAACCACCCAACATATCAAATCATTGGAGATAAGAATGAAGGTGTGTAGACAAGGAGAAGGTTTGCTAAGACACATGAGCATGTAAATATGTGCTTATTATCAAAAGTAGAACCCAAAACCTTTAATGATGCTAGCAAAGATGATGGATGGATAAAAGCAATGGAAGAAGAACCAGATCAAATAGAGAAGAATTAGACATGGGAATTGGTTCCCAAACCAACCAACAAAAATATCATAAGAACAAAGTGGGTGTTCCAGAACAAGCTGATTGAAGAAGGTGAAGTTATGAGGAACAAAGCAAGATTAGTATGTAAAGGATATTCACAAGTTGAAGGCATTGACTTTAAGGAAACCTATGCTCTGGTAGCTAGAATGGAGGCAATCAGGATGTTTCTTGCCTTTTCTTCTCACAAGAACTTTAAGGTTTATCAGATGGATGTCAAGTCAACATTTTTGAATGGTGATCTAGAGGAGGAAGTCTACATTGAGAAACTTGATGGTTTTCAGATATCAGAAGATCTGGACATGGTGTGCAGACTCAAGAAATCTTTGTATGGTCTCATGCAAGCACCTAGAGCAAGGTATGCTAGGTTGGATACATACTTACTTTATCAAGGCTTCAAGAAAGGTACTACTAATAACAATATTTGCATCAAGGAAGAAGGACACATGATATTGATAGTTGCAGTTGTATACACCTAAAAATGGCTAAGTCGAATAAAATAAATATTTTAATATTTATTTTATTCTCATTCTTCTATCAATTAAATAAATATCCAAATTTATTTAAATGATTCACATCCCTCTAATAATTAAATAAAATAAATTTATTTCATTAAATTCCCTAATTCTTCTATAGTCTCATCTAATTAAATAATCCTAAATTATTTAATTAATCCATAATTCCTCTATCCCAAAGTCCTAATTTCATAAATCCACATCACCTTTCCACCTCATCTTCCACCTCACCATGTTGCACACATAATTAAATATTTTAATATTTAATTAGCTAATATTCCCTCACCCACATGTCCTATTTATCCTTCAATCAAATTAGTTAACTCATCAATCAAATCAATTAACTAACTAATCAATTGAGTTCACTTGTCAATCAATTTAGTCAACTCTCCAATCAACCCAGTCATCTGATCAATCTATCCAGTTAACTCTCCAATCAGATCTGTTAACTCCTTTAACTCATGAAAGGAACTTGGACATTTGTCCTCTTCTGATTAGTGCACATTCTCTCAAGCTCTCTCAACCATACACATCATAGGTAATTCCTCCAGTCATGGATCTATTGACACTTGGATTTGGCCTCTCTTGAGCCTATAAAAGGAACCCTCATTCCCTCATTTTCATATCTCAAGTTTTAGCAATCTTACTCTGCAAAAATCCTACCAGTGTGCCTTTGGAAAAGTATCCTCATTGCATTTGCATAATCCCATTATCATCACAATCATTCAACCATGTCTCCATTACCAATCATCCATTTTCATCATAGAATTGCATTTGTAGTTTAACCTTCATTACACATTATGATTACATCCATTCTCCTATTGTCATCTTCAACAACAAGGAAGTACAACTTCTGAGAGCTCAAATCATACACAAGATCAAAATGAGATAGGCAACAATGGAAACTATGAGATAAATCGGTATATGAAGGTAATATCTTTGTTTACTGTATTTGCATCAATTCGATTGAGTTATTGGATATTTGGTTGTTTAATACTATTTTTCACATTTTCCTCTGACAACAGTATATGTTGATGACATCATATTAGGTGACTAAAATGCCAAACTCATCATTTTATATGTGTTACCTTTAGAAGAGGCCTACCCTTGGAATTCCTTCCTTCCAAGTAGGATGACCTTGAATGATAACAGGCTAAAGCCAAGCCACTTCCAAGTCGCTATAAATAAATTGTGTTTGTGATGAAAATTGCAAACAATGGGTGTTGTTGTGTTACACTGATAAATGTTTCCCCTAAAACCCTGTAGAGCGTAACCTCTACAAGCTAGGAAGCCTCCTTATCAGAGTGAATTGCTGCACGTGTAACCACCCGAACAGATGTCCATACTAAAAAGCCAATTGTTTTAGAAAGCCAAAAACCCCTATTTGTTGATGCAGGAGGATAATCCTCTGGAGGCATCCAACGTTATACACTCATTTAGTGTGGAGACAAAAAAGTTTAACTCTTTGGGGGAACTGTAACTTAGTATGCATGAGAAGTGAGTATCATGGAGGGGAGCTGGTGCTACCAAGTTACTATCTGTCATGCCTTTATGTAAGTGGCTGGAGTAAAATCCAAGTTAGAACTCAACGAATACTGTCCTTTCCATCCTTAGGATTGTACTTTCTTATTTTTCATTTATCAAAAATTGTATTAAAAAAAGAAGAAAACCAAATTATCATGACAACCTCTTGCTTATTGTGTTTTCTGGCAATAACTTGAGTCAAAAGTAGCACTTCAAACTTCAGAGCATCCTAGGAAAATGTGCAAACAAGCCAAGATTGACAAACTGTAACAAAAAGCAAAACTTCTATAGACCTACACATTTACACCATATTGCTGCGTATTTACCAAATCTTGTTGCGCATTTACTTCTGCTGCGCATTCACATAGTTTTGTTGTGCATATACATCGTCTTGCCGCATGTACACCCTTTCTGCGCATTTATAACACAGTCCTACACATATACAACTCAGTCTTGCGCATACAGAGTTATGCATACATAGTGCAAAGCTGCCTAGTTACTAAATATTCCTGTGCATCTGACACTGTGCATTCACAACAGAGAGCTATTTCATATATTTTGAGACAAAGCTGAAGCCATTTTTGGATGCCCTTTTTTCTCTACTTTATACTTGGAAGATAAGTTCAATCTTGCAGTCCCATATTCACACCATTTTTCAAACATCACCTTTGCATATCACTATCTTGCTGTCCAAACTAAACCAAGATTTTCATCTAGGCATTATTGAGACTCTCCCAAATTCAAACAAAAATCTAGTTAGTTTCATATCAAGATTCCAATCATCCTTCACATCAAAACTATACTTGTGTAGCTTGATAGAAGAATAGTCTACATCAAATAGTGGTGATCAACCATCCCTATTTTGACTACCTTTTAGCTCAAGAACACCTTGTTTGGACAAATAGGGTCAATAGAAAACCTTAGAAAAATCTTACCAAAACTATATCTAACCAAATCATTTTCATACCAAAACATCAAACCAAGTCCACCAAGTCTCACAATCCAACTTCCCTCGCATCCAAAAACTACATGGTTCAAACTAGATCTCAATCTAAACAAAAGCAAAAAATGGGTTCCATTCACAATAGTGGGCATAATTCTAATGATGAGGAGGTTAGTCAAGAGGAAATCCTTAAACAACTTCAAGATCCAAAATTTCTAAGGATGATGGATAGGGTAGTTTCCACAGATCCTCATAAATACTTTCTTATGCTAGCTCAACAAGGAGCTAAGTTGCCCTCAGATTTTGATGTCTCGAATCTAAGAGAGAACAATTCCTCAAATGAAGCTGAGTATTTGAAAGATGGCTCCAAAAATGACAAAATTGACAAAGATGCTTCTAAATCAGAAAAGGCTAAGGATACACTCAATCCCTTGGACACATTAACAACACAAATCCAAGCCTTGCAAAAATAGTTGATAGACATCCAAAGTGGGACAACAACAAAACATTACTATCTTGAGGATATTAAACCATATCCCTTTGATAAATATTTGCTCATGATCCCTTTTCTCTCAAGATTTGAGGTTCCAAAATTTGATAAGTATCGAGGAAAAGGTGATCCAAGAGATCATATAAGGGAATTTAGTGTAGCATGCCTAGAAGTCGCACACAACGAAACGTATCTTATATGACTATTCCCACGAAGCTTAGGAGGCCAAGCAATGGAATGGTTCTCCCACCGACCTCTCGGCATCTGCACTTTTGATGAAGTAGTGGATAAATTTGTAACACATTTCTCAAACAATATTGAACACAAAATCTCCATGTTGGACCTTTGTAATAACAAGTAAAAGGGGGGAGAATCCTTCGCCTCTTTCCTACAAAGATGTAAACAACTTGCAAGCACGTGTCCTTACCACATACTAGAGAAACAAATGATAGAAATGTTTGTTCACAACCTAACCATAGAATTGAGTTATCAAATCCAAATACAATGCCCGACTACTTTTAGTAAGGTCATTGAAATAGGGCTACTCATTGAGAAAGCCTTGATAGCAAAGGGACAAATTAAGCTATACAAAGACACCCCTAGCTCTAACAACAATGTGGACAAGTCACAATTTTGGACCAAGAACAAACCCATTGTAAATGATGGTGTGGTGGATGCTAAAAATGTGGTGCAAAAGCAACAAATCTTCAATCTATCAAAACCACAAAACAATACACCATCCAACAAGCCTCAAAGCAATGGGCATAGACCCACCAACTTTCCTCCTAGGAGAAAATTCACACCATTAAGGGAGTCTCTCGAATCTGCCCTTAGGAAGTTAATTGTGGGTAACCTCATAACACTCCCATTGGTGCATGAGTATGAACCAAAATTTAAACCCTCTTGGTGGAATGATGCCAACTTTTGCGAGTATCACAGAAATAAAGGATATAAAATGAATGATTGTTAAGTGCTAAAACATGCCATTCAAGACCTCATTGATCAAAAAGTAATAAAAATTGAAGGGCATACCACTAATGAAGAGCATATAGCATTCAAAAATCCTCTTCCCCACTATGAGAAAGGGGGATCATCCAATCAAAACAACAACGGTGCTAATAAAGCAAACTATAATAATGTTTCTTACGAGTACACCATCAATCATATCTCACACAGTGATTCACACATCAATGTAATCACTATCAATAATAATCTCGACTGTAATGTGACCACCCATTGTAGAAACATTACTCTACAAGGAGCTCCACCCAGGTTATCATTCGCATGGAATCAATATAGCATCCTTGACCAACTCCATAAATCACCTGCACACATATCCATTTTGGAGTTATTGCATCTATCCCCGTCCCACAAAGCCATCTTGGAGAAAGCTCTCTTAGAAACAAATATTCCTACAAACCTTTCTCAAGAGCAATTCCAAGCTATGGTAGGTCATCTAACCACACCACATTTCTTATCCTTCACAGAGAAAGATGATATGTCCATCAACCAACCACATAATGCATCCTTGCACATTGAGGCCGAAATCCACAAACATTGAATAAAAAGGGTCCTAATAGATGGAGGTGTTGGTTTAAATATATGCATGTTAAAGTTAATCCTTGCATTGGGGTTTTCACAAAACTCCATTGATCCTAAAAAGAAAATAACTATCAAGCAATATGACGAAGAAGAGAGAACTTCCAAAGGAACGATGGTCTTGCTAATATGGGTTGGACCGGTAGAGAGAGATGTTGTGTGCCAAGTTCTAGATATGGAGCTAGCATATAACATTCTTCTAGGAAGACCTTGGATCCATGCAATGAAGGATGTTCCATCAACATACCGTCAATGTATCAAATTCCCACACAATGGTCAAGAAATTACCATACAAGGGGACCCTGATCCATTCCAGTATTGCAACATCCAATCAAAACCAAAAGTTGTAATCCCTACCAATCGAGCAGCTTCCTCTTTTTCACACCACGTGGATCTAAGTTCTCTAGCTTCTACTTCTAAAACATTAGAGCTTAAAGTCAAAGTCAAGGACAAGGGAGTTGGAGAATATGTCATTGAACAATCTTTCTATCTAGCACAACTACTTATATCACCAAAATCTTATGGAAAGCCATTACTAAGCAAGGCCAAGTCATTAGAGATTTCTAAGGGTCCTTTCATTAGATTGGAAAACTTATCAAATGAGAGTGATGAAAAAGATCTCTTATAGTGGCTTTACAAAGATGAAGATAGTGAAACCACACCAAATGATCATCAACTTGAGCAACCCACTGCACAATATGGTCAAGGGTTTTCTATTTTACAAAGGATGGGATATGAGGGACATGGTCCCATAGGATTAAGGAAAGATGGTATCATAGAACCAATTCAACCCTCTACTTCCATAGGCCAAGACACTACCGGGTTTGGATACAAGGGTAAAGAGAAGATCAAAGGTAAGGAGAAACTCCAAGCAAAAGACAAACAAGTAGTTACCACTAACTTCATAGAACAACTTCACCAACTGCAAGAATGGAGTGAAATAGATTCCAATGAGTATGAATGGGACAACCTCTTAGAAATGTCTTGGGAAAACAAAGAGATTGATGTGGTTCAACAGTATAGCTCTACTCATACAACACATGAGGGACAAAGCTCTAGGGCTAGATCACTAGAGTTTGATCCGCAATATGATGAACGTGAACTTCATGAGGAGAGTATGATGTCACACTTGATGAACCAACTTGATGAGAGTACCATAATAGACCTTGTAAATACCTTTACCTATTTGAGCAAATCCTCCATTCTAACCATCACCACCCTTGAATTGGACCAACCAGATGATCCATTACCCCTAGTGCATCCTGAATTGATTGACTAGGATTTGCATGACAGCACCCCTAAACTAGATAGATTCCAAAATGATGACACTATCATCGATTATCTAGAGCTTAGAGACCATTTACCCATAGGAGACCACAAGGCTGGCTTCACCATCAAATTTAACGATGTGGCATACTTTGGAGAGAGCGCCAATCCTTTCAGTCAAAAAAATATAAAAATATAAAATAGATCTAACTGTGAAAACTGCTCCGTAGTAGTGTTAGATTAGGAAGAAGTAAAAAGAAAAGATGTATCTAATGGTGAAAATCTCTCTGAGGCACCAATAGATGAAGGGATTGACACTCTCCCCTACCATGCACATCAGGAGAGATCTTCAATATTGATTGAACCAGCTCAACCAGTAAACATCAGCACAGAAGAGAACCCAAAGACAATCCATATGGCACAATTATTATTTGCTCAAGAAGAACCAGAATTCACCAAATTCTTTAAGCAGAAACAGATTAACTTTGCTTGGTCATATGCAGATATGCTGGGACTAGATCCAAACCTTATAATGCATCATCTTTGACTAGCTCCATAAGCTAAGCTAGTTAAACAAAAATTGAGAAAAATGCACCCACATATAGCATTAATGGTCAAAGAGGAACTAAAGAAAATACTAGATGTGGGGTTCATCAGAGCCATTGATTATCCAGAATGGGTTTCTAACATTGTACCTATTTCCAAACCTGATGGAAGGATAAGAATTTGCAATGAATTTAGAGATCTAAACAAGGCTTGTCCAAAAGATGACTTTCCTCTGCCAAACATAGATATCATTATCGATCTAACAGTAGGACACACCGATCTAACAGGAGGACACACCATGTTGTCCTTAATGGATGGGTTCTCTATCTATAACAAAATCAAAATAGTGTTGAAGGATCAACACAAAATAGAATTCACATGTCCATGGGGTACCTATTGTTGGTGCGTCATGCCATTTGGACTAAAGAATGTAGGGGCAACATATCAATGTGCAATGACTACGATCTTTCATGACATGATGCACACCATCATGGAATATTATGTCAATGACATCCTAGCCAAGTCACTCACCAGAGAAGGGCATCTACAAGTCTTGGACAAAATCTTCATGAGACTAGAGAAATTTAACATACGGTTAAATCCAAAAAGTGTGTTTTCAGAGTCACATCCGGTAAACTCCTTGTATATATCGTATTAGCTAATGGAATAGAGGTGGACCTGACCAAGGTAAAAGCAATCATGGAAATGCTGCCACCTAAGAATTTGAGTTAGTTGCGGTCTCTACAAGGAAAGTTGCAGTCCATCAGAAGGTTTATCTCTCAACTGGCAAATAAGTGCCATCCATTCACACATCTCTTACACAAAAACATTCCATTCAAATGGGATGACATGTGTGAGCAAGCATTCCAACATCTAAAGGAGTATCTAATGAACCCACCAGTCTTGATGCTGCCAATTCAAGGCAAGCCATTGCTACTCTACATCTCAGCTATACCCATAGCTCTTGGAGTTCTGCTAGCCCAACAAAACCATGAAGGAAAGGAACAAGCAATCTACCACATCAGCAAGACACTAGTAGGTTACGAATTGTAGTATACACCAATTGAAAGAGCATGTCTTTATGTTGTCTTTGCTTCACAAAAGTGGAGACACTACATGCTCTCACACTCTATCAATCTAGTGGCGAAGATTGATCCATTAAAATACCTACTCAGCAAAGCTACCCTAACAGGTAGAATATCTAAATGGGTCATGATACTCAGTGAATTTGATATTGAGTATGTAGATAGAAGAGCAATAAAGGGGCAGACCATTGCAGATCAGCTGGCAGATGCACCTTTGACAGATGACAACCCATTAAGCTTTAAATTTCCAGATGAGTCTATCTTTAACATCACTACCATAGCCTAGAAACTTTACTTTGATGGGTCATATACTCAACATGGATATGGAGCAGGAATCTTGTTGGTAACACCACAGGGAGATATAATCCCTAAGTCATACAGACTTATGTTTCCATGTACCAACAATGTCACCAAGTATGAAGCACTGGTTATCAACATAAAGTTGGCAATAGATTGGAAGGTCAAGGAACTTCATGTGTATGGGGACTCACAACTCATCATGAATCTAGTAAATGACAATTACCAAACTAAGGATGGGAAGGTAATACCGTACAAGCATATGGTGGATGATTTCAAAGAGTATTTTGTTGTGATATCTTTTGAGCAGATACCAAGATTGGAAAACAAAGTAGCAGATGCAATGGCTACTATTGCATCCCTCCTTGACATACCTAAAAATCATTCTCATTATGAGTTTTTGGTGGAGCCAGCCCCCTATCCTGCTTATGAAATCCTAGAAACCAACACCATTTACCACATCTTAGGGTCTGATTCTCCCTTATATGGAAAAGTTTACACCTATCTAAAAGAGAATATTCTACCACCCAACCTATCACACAACCAAAAGAGAACATTTATATGCCAAGCATCCTGATATACCATCATTGCAGACACCCTGTATCGATGAGGTTTAGATGGTACTCTCCATAGGTGTTTGGATAGTGAGGAATATTAGATTGCTCTAAGTGAAGTACATGAAGGAATATGTGGGACACACTCTAGTGGTCCTACCTTGGCAAAGAAGCTCATGTGTCTCATATACTATTGGCCAACCATGGAAAGAGACTCCTATCAGTTTGTGAAGAGATGTAATAAATACCAAATCCACGGGAACCTCATACATGCACCAGCACAGGAGCTGCAGCCTTTAGTGACACCTTGGCCCTTTTGCCAATGTGGACTTGATCTAGTAGGCAAAATTCACCCTTCATTCGCCAACAACCACAAATTCATTATCAAAGCCACTGAGTATTTCATGAAGTGGATTGAGGCCGTTCCATTAACCAACATCACAGGGAAACAAATCTCTTCTTTCTTTCTTAACTACATCATATGTCAATATGGTATTCCATTATCCATTATCACAGATAATGGGAGACCTTTCAAGAATCAGGATGTGAAAGAACTCTGTGATAAATTTCACATACAACATTGCTTCTCCACTCCATACTGCCCACAAGGTAACAGCCAGGATGAGGCATCGAACAAAACTATCTTGAAGATACTCAAAAAGACCGTTGATGAGGCTGGCTGTGACTAGAATATGCAATTAAACCCCACTCTGTGGGCCTACAGAACTAGTATACGCACTCCCACAGGTGTGATACCATATGCCCTTGTCTATGGATCTAAAGCCATCTTGCCTATAGAAGTTGAGTTACCTTCCCTCAGGGTGTTGTTAAAGGGTCTAGGAGCTAGAGCTACTAGAAGAATGAAGACAACATGCCTTCAACCATCTTAAGGCATACCAGCAGAGAATGTCAAGAATTTATAATCATAGGGTCAAACCACAAGTCTTCCAGGTGGGTGATTTAGTTCTATGAGAGAATCCAAGAAATCAACAAGATAGAGAGAAAAAGGGAAATTTTGAACCCAATTGGCTAGGTCCCTATGTCGTAGTTGCTGCCTATGGATCAGGCGCTTATCAGCTATCAACATCAGAAGGTGAATTGTTCGATGATCCCATCAACAACATGCATCTTCACAAGTTCTACACCTAAAAACCCCAATGCAAGGGAGTCAAAAATAACAAAAAAATCAAAAAATGGAAAAATAACAAAAAAATAGAAAAATAGCAAAAAAAATGAAAAAAAATAGAAAAATAACAAAAACAATCATCCTCTAGTGAAAACTTGGTAAACAGATGCCTTGGATAGATACCATGATGAAAACTTGGAAAATAGGCGTCATGTGTATTTTAACTAATCGTGCAAATAAAAGCAAGTGGTGAAAACCTGGTAAACAGGTGCTATTTGTGATAAACCAATCCCTCCATCTCTTAGGACTTCAGTCCTCATCTAGTATTTTCTAAACCACATTAACCCAATCACATCGAGATACCTACCATGGCTTGTTGTTCGCTCATCCTTATCACCTTGTCCCACTAGGCTATCGATCCAAACTTGCGTCCATCTTGCCATCCATCCTCAACCATTTCATTAAACCATTGTCGAACTACGTCACCTCTGAGCTATCACGTAGGCAAGGCCATCATTGATGCACCCCCAAGGCTCCTTTCCCATTCCATTCAATCCCATGTCACCCATCCTTTTGTCCATCCAATTCCACCATTTTCCCATCACCTAGGTCTTAGGTCCACATGGTCCACACCTCGAACTACGTTGCCTCTATGTCGTCACGTAGGCAAGGCCATTTATCAATGAGCCCCCGAGGCAATAGGTTAGTCCCTTAGGGTCCATTTCTTCATGTCTATTGTCAGTTTGCTCATAATAAATTGATCCTTTACTTGACTGGGGGCAAATCCTTGACCTAGTTAGTGAATTGGGTTTCTGAATGCTACAACTCAGAGGATAACAAACCGGATCGTGGTTTTATCACTAGACAACAAGCAATGCAACATGCAAGCTTTAAACATCATCCTGACAAAAAGACATCAAACAAAACTAAACAAAGCCCAGCCTGCCTAAAACATCAAGTGTGACTCTATCAAGTTATTGCAAGAAAACATATATCTATGGCAAGAAGGTTTTTTATGGTTGTTTAAAATCTTATTATCAAGATTTTTGTTATTATGTCTCCTATGCTACTCAAGGATGTCAAAAACTAGAGATGCTATGATGGAACATGATTATTTTTTTTGTTTGCTGTTTGTGGGTTTATCTTTAGTAATGTTAAGCCTTGTCCAACGACATGATCAACATAAATGATCATCAAGGACATCAGGGGTCTAAACATGAAACATTTGTAATCCTTGTCTATTGATACACAAGCAATACTCAGGTCATCTTGGTTCAATTATACTTAGATGCTTGTATTAACTTGCCAACTTGCTAAATCAAAATCCATGTAAGTAATACTCAGGTCATCATGGTTTAATTATACCTAGATGCTTGTATTTTCTTACAACATTTTAAAAGCTCAATGATGAAACATAGTACTTCAAAAACTTGTATACGAAGATGACAAATTCCACATCCATACATATCAAATTGCATTTCATTATAAGCATTTCATCCTTGCCAAAATTCCAAGTGTCTCAAGATCTCAGTTATCCATTTATTCTAGTTCTTAAGTCCAATTCTTCTAAGTGTTCTTTTATTTTATGATTGAGTATACTTGGACAACAAAAACAATTCATAAAACATATTGCATGTCATAAATAGGTGTGCCATCATATAGTATCATCACATTAAGTGCATTAATGGTATAAGCATTTAGATCATGTTCGTGTTGCATATAATGTTGTCATTTAGCTGCATGAGTCACCATAACATTGCATAAATCAAAAATCTCACAAAAACATAGATATCATAATGTTTGCATATTAGATCATCATCCATAAATAAAACAATTACAACATCATATGTTGCATCTAAATCATCACAGTGTATGCATTAGGTCATCATAAACTGTAAACATATAGGATCATAAACATGCATATAAATCATCGTGTCCATCATGTAACTCCTAGAAACATCATGTCACATAAGTATCAAGTACATAATAGAATCACATAAAACATGTTAAAAGCATCGCATGTAACCATAAATCAATATAAACCATCATTTAGAAACATCCATCCATAAATGCATATATAGATAGTCCATCGACCGCTAGATCATATATATATCATAATCATCAAAATAATAATGTCCAAGTGTACTATGATAACAAATAACATAAAAGCACATATTGAAATGTCCATAATGTGGTGTATACAAAATCCCACTTCCAAAATGATACATGTCTCAAAAAGCATCTAGGAGGCACTACCTCCTGAAGGCGCTGGTTGCTGTGGCTACAGTGGCTACTGTGACTGACCATCTCTACCACCACCTGATGTCCCTACACTTGATGTCCCCTTATGTGGCCCATCACCCCTACGCTCTTTGTAAAGGTCCTCTGTGACCTACTGCGATAGCTAGGGTGAAAACTGCCTGCTCGTTGCTTTAGGGGCACTGCCTGCTCATACAACCCTCACCATTAGAATATCTCTTGGATAGCCCTCACCATCTCTACCACTGTCTGTCCTATGGGCCCCTATGCTACAATCTGTTGTACCTACTCTAATAACCCCTTAGCCCTGGTATACCACTGGATCATGGTATCCCTCTCCAGTCTAACTGTTTGCAACTCACCCTGCAAATGGGTGATATATCCCTGCATCCACCCCAACTGCACCTACATTTGTCCTAGCTGTGTCTTCTGCTAAGCCACCTAGACTCGTAGGACTGCCAACTCCCCATCATCCTATCCCTATCCCTATCCTTGTCCCTATGCCTGTGACAGTACATGAGGCTGCATCTGTCCAACCTGTGCCTGCTGAGCGGGATCTCTGTCAACCCACTGGTGTACCCTCCTACCATCCCCATCACCACCATCATCTTTGTCATCACCACCTCCATCCCCACCACTGCCACCTCCATCCCTACCACCACCACCTCCATCCCCACCACCACCATCTCCACCATCATCACCCCCACCTCTGCCACCTCTACCACCTTGTCCCCCTCGTCGCCACCACAGACCCTCATCATCCTCCTCCTAATCATCCAGTCTCGGGGCCTACTCTTTAGGTCCTGAGTAGTGAGGGAATGGGTGTGCTTCAAACCAATCTACATAATCCTGTGTCGTGCCTGCATTTGCAATTGACCGCCTCATCGGCCACGACTGGTAAGGTATCTATAAAAACTCTGTCCGAACCTGCTCAAATGAAGCACCAGGACCCCATCGAGGATGCTCCTTGTGCGTCCTAGCAAAGATGGCATTCCCCTAGGGCATCCCATGGATCTCTCCAAATTTTTGGTACACACGAGAAACGATGTGCCTCTCAAGAATGTAGAGAGTCCTCCCTATCAACCACCTGGTCTGAAAGCAAAATGGTAACTTTGATGCATCATCGTCCCATACCTCACAATCTAGGTAGGGTCACCAAACAACTGAATCCACATTGTTGAATGCATGCTGCCAGTACTCTAACTTCCCCAGCTTGGGCTAGGAAAGACTCTCTTGGAACATATAAGAGTAATGCTGATCTTTGCCCCGGTGGGCCATACCAATAGGTCAAGTGATAGAAATGTGGCACCAAGACCAAATCTATAACAATGAAACTCCGCATGACAAACTGGTAGCTCCATTGTAAATAAATTGATACAAGTCATGGTAGAGGTGCACTAGCAGACACAGACCCTAGGCAAATCGAGTCCCCTCTGTGACAATCTACTCCAAGGTCCTCCCCCATCCAACTGCAAACTCATGTGATCTCTTATCAGGGCACACTGTCCCTCCAATCAACTTGGTGACAACTGACAGAAGAGGCTCATAGTAGGCAACCATGTCTTCTCAGTTGATTTCTATGCCCTTGATGGTGTCATCATCAAAGACCTGACAACACTCATCTAGTCCTGCTCCAGTATGAGACTCGTACTCTACAAGCTCTCCATCTGTCAGAATCTAAAGAATCTGATGGACATCCTCCAATGTCACTGTAATCTCCCCAGTAGGAAGATGGAATGTCCTATCCTCACTGTGAAATAGCTTAGAAAGCGCAGTCAACATACCGAGATTAGCTTGAGTCTCAGGCATAAAGCAAACATAGAATAACCCTGCCGATCCTAGAACTAGACGGTCAATCTCTGTCAAGTATGGTCTCAAAAGCTGTCACCAGAAATCGCTCCTGAGACATGAGTACATCATTAAGCTCCTCTTACAATCAACCAAATGTGCATTAATCAAATGAAATCAACTAAACTACATATCTATCTATCAAACATCAAGTACTTAGCTATTTTATCAGGAAATCTATCCTATCATCTCCCCTGAGATTCTATCAATCTCAGAGATGAATTATCAGTTGGCAGACATTGATCACGATGCTGACTTTATCAAATTTGCTAAGTATTTTGCTATCCAAGGTATATGATCAATTCTATTCAATATTTGCGCAAAATTAGGACGTATGCGCAAAATCCCCTTGCATTTGCACAACATTGAAATGCGCTAATTTTAGAGACATTTGTGCATCTTCACAGCACATGCGTATCTTTAAACCAAATGCGCAGATTCATATCATTTGTGCGGAAATCCTTTGCATTTGCGCAGGTCTATCCTACATTTGTAGAAACCAAGCATTTGCGCAGATTTTGTTGGTATTTGTGCAGAATCGGGGCATTTGCACTATTTCATGGAGAAAATGGGCAGATTCACTATTGCTACGCATTCACAACACCTAGGTTTGACCTAGATTTTTGACCACAATAAATTCACCTAAGCTAAAATTGAAAGCGTGCTTACCGGTGGGCCATACTCTGCTGGACGGTTGAACCGTCAGATCGTCTTGAAGTGGTGTAACTGAACTGGAACCTGCTACATTGTCGCCGACTCTCCTTGGCACCTGAGCTTTGATCTCCTATAATCTCTCCACAAAAGACAAGTGTGCAAATGACTAGTAATGTGACCCCACAGTCCTATTTATAGTGCATTAAATCCTATCTGGCGGTGTTTAACCTTGTGCATGCTGGGGCATAGTCTTCATCCTATTTTTCTTCCACGTCAACCAATTTCTTCACCCTAACATGTCATTCAACCTATCTCATCATAAGATCATCCGTCATCATGTCGTCATGTTCTTCCCATCCAATATCCCGAGGGGACATCCTATCATCATAAACCTATACCATGGGCAAACTGTGGCATGTATCAATCACATAATATTTTTATTCTTCGAAACAACATGATAAGACACATTGCATCAAAGAGGGGCAAAATGTAAACACCTAAAAATGGCTAAGTCAAATTAAATAAATATTTTAATATTTATTTTATTCTCATTCTTCTATCAACTAAATAAATATCCTAATTTATTTAAATGATTCACATCCCTCTAATAATTAAATAAAATCAATTTATTTTATTAAATTCCCTAATTCTTCTATAGTCTCATCTAATTAAATAATCCTAAATTATTTAATTAATCCAAAATTAATCTATCCCAAAGTCCTAATTTCATAAATCCACATCACCTTTCCACCTCATCTTCCACCTCACCATGTTGTACACATAATTAAATATTTTAATATTTAATTAGCTAATATTCCCTCACTCACATGTCCTATTTATCCTCCAATCAAATTAGTTAACTCATCAATTAAATCAGTTAACTAATTAATCAATTGAGTTCACTGGTCAATCTATTTAGTCAACTCTCCAATCAACCCAGTCATCTGATCAATCTAGCCAGTTAACTCTCCAATCAGATCTGTTAACTGTCGTAACTCATGAAAGGAGCTTGGACATTTGTCCTCTTCTAATTAGCGCACATTCTCTCAAGCTCTCTCAACTGTACACATCACAGGTAATTCCTCTAGTCATGGATCTGTTGACACTTGGATTTGGCCTCTCTTGAGCCTGTAAAAGGAACCCTCATTCCCTCATTTTCATATATCAAGTTTTAGCAATCTTACTCTGCAGAAATCCTACTAGTGTGCCTTTGGCAAATTATCCTCATTGGATTTGGATAATCCCATTATCATCACAATCATTCAATCATGTCTCCATTACCAATCATCCATTTTCATCATAGAATTGCATTTGTAGTTTAACCTTCATTACACATTCCGATCACAGCCATTCTCCTATTGTCATCTTCAACAACAAGGAAGTATAACTTCTGAGAGCTCAAATCATACACAAGATCAAAATGAGATAGGCAACAATGGAAACTATGAGATAAATTGGTATATGAAGGTAATATCTTTGTTTACTATATTTGCATCAATTTGATTGAGTTATTGGATATTTGGTTGTTTAATACTATTTTTCACATTTTCCTCTAACAACAGTATATGTTGATGACATCATATTTGGTGAAAATGATGATATGCGTAAGAGGTTTGTAGAGGAGATGTAAAAAGAGTTTGAGATGTCTATGTTTGGTGAGATGTCTTTCCTCCTTGGACTTCAAATTGCTTAGCTAGATGATGGTATCTTTATCTCTCAGGCTAAGTATGTTAGAGAGATGTTGAAGAAGTTTGGTATGGAGAATTCAAAACCAGTGAGTACTCACATGGTCACTGGATGTCACTTGAGTAAGGATGATGAGTCTCTGGAGGTGGATCAAACTTCCTATAGATCTATGATTGGAGGATTGTTGTACCTAACTGCTTTTAGACCTGATATTATGCATGCAGTATGTGTGGTTCCAGATATCTAGCCAATCCCAAGAAAACACATGAGAAGACATTGAAAAGAATAATTAGATACTTGAAAGGAACTCTGGATTATGGCTTATGGTATCCAAGAGGTAATGACTTTGATTTGAGTGCCTACATTGACGTTGATTGGGTTGGTTGTGTTGATGATAGGAGTACAAGTGGTGGTGTTTTTCTTTTTAGGAAGCATATTGGTCTCATTGAAGAGCAAGAAGCAAGATTCAGTGTCCTTATCAACTGTAGAGGTAGAGTATATTGTAGCAGTATCCTGTTGTACACAAGTGTTGTGGATGAAGCAAACCCTAAAGGATATAAAGGTATTATATGATGAGCCTATTCCTATTTTGTGTTGCAATACGAGTACTATAAATATTTCCAAGAATCCAGTGATGCATTCTAGAACCAAGCATATATAAATTAGGTATCAGTTTTTGAGAGAGAAGGTTGCATATAAGGAAGTGAAGTTGGAATATGTTCCAACAAAGGATCAGATTGCAGATATTTTCACAAAGGTTCTTGCAAAGGACACTTTTGAGGATCTCTGGCAGAGGTTAGGGGTAATTACCCATCCTTCTTCCTACTAGATGCATAGTGGTGCATCTATCCAGGGGGAGTGGTTCATGTTATATCTTTTTCTTGGACTAATGGTGGCTACCTCTCTAGGGGAGCAGGTAGTGGTTACTGATGATAGGGGGATTCTAGTTATTGCAAGAAGAAGTTATACCCTAAGAGAGAAGAAGCTTCCCTTTGTCCTTGATGTCAAAGGGGGAGAAATGTGCAGGTGTGTGTTACCATCAATGCCAAAGGGGGAGATTGTTACACATATGGTTCCTAAGGTTGTCATTGATGTCAACACATGTCACAAGGTTGTCGTTGATGTCAACATTGTCATGGATGTGTGATGGTGTTCATGGTTGGATGTCATGTTCCTAAAAAAGATACATTGAGATGAGAATTAGAAGTTCATGGTTGGATGTCATGTCCTATCTAGCAGAGAAGATATAGTTCATGGTTGGATGTCATGTGGTTATTGAAGTTCATGGTTGGATGCCATGATTAATGTAGAGTTTAGTATGAAGTCATATTAAGATGGGAATTAGAAGCATCAAGAAGATACATTAATATTAGATGTACTAAGCTAATCAGATGTGTTGTTGATATTGGGAAGATGTTATTGGTGGCCTGAAGTATATTATATAATCTCTCCTACTGTTCCTAAGAATGCATGTATTGATACAAAGAAGGTTTGGCCTCCAAAAGTTGGTGAAAGTCCCTGCTACAGAATGACTACTTTTGAAGACTATCTAGAAGATTGCTCCACATTTTCATTCTCTTGATGTTGTTCCTCTGCAAATTGGAAGATAGCTTCATATAGTGTCAGAGCATTATGTTCCAAGTTTCATGGTGTTTGGATTATCAGAAGGGTGTTTTGCCGTTGATAGTTTGAAGATTGTGTTGGCTTTAAAGAAGATATTTTCTATACGACAATGTTTGGCTCCACATTCCTCTGCATTTGCAGTTATGGCTATGTAGTTCTGGAATTGTGTTCAGGGTGCTATGAAGATGATAATTCCAAAGTTTCAGATCAATTTGTCCTTCTGCTGTGAAAGTTATGCATGATAGAGTATCAACGTGTGCTTTGGCAAAGTAAGGTGGTGTTAATGGCCTGTTGGAATGTTCTGCAATCCTCCGTATGTGAATGTTTTCCTTTATGGTTTTTTGGACAAGTTTATGGATGTGTAATACATGCTTTCTTGTAGTTTCAAGTCTCTTGGTGATTCACAAGCTTAGTTTTTTAATTATAGTATGTTGCCATGTGTTCTAGATGACTTGTTGTTCTCAAAGTTCATGGTTGAAGATGTGTGGCACAAAATATTTTATGTACAAAGGTAAATGAGTGTTTGGAGATGCTGTATGAGTCTTGTAGACTCATCTAGAAGAGTTCCATGAAGATCTTTCTTGTTTCCAATACCACACAAAGTTTTCAAGTTGTTGTGGCCGTTATGCTTCAAGTTTCATATGTCTTTGCTTAAGGCTGTCCTATTTTCAAATGAGAAAAGTGTGAAGATGTAATTCCTTGATGTTTGATGCTATGAACGATGTTTTGGACCTAGTTAAGCAATTGTTTATGTCCATAAGGCATGGGTATTTTGCTGGTGTAGCGTGTAGTCTTGTTTAGGACTTGTCCTCTCCATGTTTCATGTTGTATGTTGTCTGGCCGACTTGTAAATGTATTTTTCATATTGTCTCTAGTTAACAAGAAATGTAATCAAAGTAATATCATGTAAAAATTGTAAATCAAATTGAGTTAGGTGGGGTGTGCTTACAAACTAATTAATAAGTTTTGCAAGTAAGATAAGGAGCATGATGAATGCATTATGATGTGCGACTGAAGGAGAAAGATCAGATGTGTTAGAAGCTATCCTAATTTAATTTGAAGACATTTGTGTGATAGAAAGGAGGTGAAGAGTGTGCCTAATTGATCCAATTATTAGAAGAAGCATAATTGCAATCGTCAAAGGCGTGAACTTCAATGTTAGTTTTTAGGTAGTAGAAGTATTGTCATACTGTAATTTGTTCTAAGTGTGTTCTCAATTCAGGGAGTAGTTGCTTCCTTGGGAGTGACCCTAAAACAAAGTCTTCAAGGAGTTTTAGCTTCCTTGGGAGTGACCCTAAAGCAAATTTTTTGGGGAGTAGTAGTTTCCTTGGGTTGTAGCCCTAAAACAAAGTCAGCAGGGAGTAGTAGCTTCCTTGGGTTGTATCCCTAAAACAAAGTTGTTATTTTGAGCTTCATATATTATGAGTTAATCCTCACCATAGTTTTTCCCTTCTAGGGTTTTCCATGTATATCTGGTGTTATGTGTTGATGTGCATTGTGTTGATCTCTCATATTTATGTTTATGCTATAATGATTAAGTTTTAATTTTCTTTGAAGAATTTAAAGTTTGTTTAGATACTGATTCACCCCCCCTCTCAGTATCCTGGTGTGTTCAATAGTTTTAAGGTTCAAGCATAGAGGGGTCATACACAGGGGAAGGAGTCATGGTTGAATACAAGGAGTATTTTAAAAAAACTCTATTAAATCTCAATTAAAGTCAAAGGGAAGTAGTGGATAGCATAAGGGAGTCAAGTGAACTTATTAGGAAATTGGAGGAACAATTAAGCATAAAAACTCCTCAAGGAGAGGAAGTGTCATTAGCAAGTAATTCCATCTTAAATCCTACCAAACCCATATTTTTACCAGAAGAAGAATTTGAAGCATTTCCAACCACTTCTAGTGAAGAATCTCTCGATGAAGAAATGGATAGATTACTTGATGGACATTGGAATGAATATAAAGTTATGAAGGCAGCCCTATCATTTGATAAATACGTGTAGTTAACAAGAAAAAGTAAATGTTACAGGAAAGGGCCAGGGAATGACCAAAGAAATAGTAATAAGGAGTTGAAGAATAATTTGTACAAACTATCCACACATACCTTTGATGGTAGTGACAAGATCTTAGCTTAAGCTTGGTTAGAGAAACTATATGCTTACCTCACTCTCAATCCCATGAAGGAGAAAGATGTAATCCAATTTCCTACTTTATATTTAGAGGGTTTAGCATATGATTGATGGTACCATGGCCACATCACACAAGGACATGATTGAGTACAAACTTTTGAGGAGTTCAAACAAAGAGTACTTGATAGATTTGAGATTAAATATGAGGAAGAATATTACAAAGAACTCTCTAAGATCAAGAAATAGACTTTAGTGAGCACGTATGTAGTAGAGTTCTATAAGTTTATTGTTATATTGTTTGAAATATCATAAAAAGGACTTCATATATTTTTTATTAAGGGTCTCTTTGAACCACTCAAAGGCTTAGTTAAGGATTTGCTCCATCAACTTTGCAGGAGGCTATCAAAAGAGCTCTAACACTTGAGCCATTTGTTCTAAAGAGTAAATTTTCATATCATTCCAATCCATCCACTTTTGGGCAACATAAGGGAAATTTCTAGAAGAGGGGATCTTATGCACCATTTTAGAAGATCATGCCTCATACTACAACAAAGAAGATGGATGAAGATACCAAGAATGAACTTAGAGGAAGATGATCTATTCTCTTGTAGGGAACCATGGGAACTAGGTCATAGATATCTTGGAAAGGGACAAGTACATTACATTAAGGTAGTATCAGATGAAGATTCAAATCATGAAGAACCTAAACTTCAAGTAGTTTCAAAAGACTTCAAACCTAAAAAGATGAAAGATGAAGTTATAGGTGATTTCACACTTGAAACTCTTTTAGGAGCACCCAAATATCATCCATTCAGATTTCATGAAAGATAAAAGATTACAATGCTTATTGATAGTGGGGTTACCCACAATTTCACTGATGAAGGTTTGGTAGTGAAGAGAGGATTGAAGGAAGAAGATTTAGAAGGTTTCAATGCCATTATTTCCAATGGATTCACCATTCTATGTACCAATATAATTTAGAAGCTCAATATAGCCCTTGGAGACCATAAGGCATGTGATGATTTCTATGTTGTTGGTTTAGGAGAATCTAATATGGTTTTGGGTTTGTGATGGTTGCATTCTTTAGGAGAATTTTCATAGAACCATCAGTTTATGGAGCTCAAGTTTAAGTTATATGGAAAAGATGTAGTTATCATTGGGATATCCAATGGTCTTCCATGATTTGTTACAACAAATATAATGGAGAGGACATTCTATAACAGTCAAGTTGCATGGCCAAAAGATTTTTGATAAGCATACTATGGTGTTTAATGATTTGTCTCTAGGATTATCACCAGGTAGAGGTTTCCAACATACCATAGAGTTGGAACCAAGTGTAAAACCTATCATAACCACTCTATACTGTCACCCAAGAGGGTATAAGGAAGTGATTGAAAAAGCTATAAAAGAAATTTTAGAGATGGGTTACATAAGGCCTAGTTCTAATCCATTTGTATCTTTAACAATTCTTGTGAAAAAAAAAGATGGTACTATGAGGATGTGTATTGATTATAGAGCATTGAATAAGACGACCATCAAGAATAGATATCCTATACCCAAGATAGATGAGTTGATAGATGAATTACATGGAGTTATGTACTTCTAAAAGATTGATATGAGATTAGGCTATCACCAGATTTGTGTGAGAGATGAAGATGTGCACAAAATAACATTCAAATGTCATTTCAGACATTTTGAATTCTTGGTTATGCCCTTTGGTCTAACAAATACACTAGCTACTTTTCAATCATGGATGAATCAAGTATTTAGTAAACAATTAAGAAAATTTGTTTTAGTTTTGTTTGATGATATTTTGATTTACAATAAGACTTGGGAAGATCATTTGAAGAATTTGGATACAGTTTTGGGCACGTTAGAACAATAGACATTCTTTACAAAAGATTCAAATGCAAGTTTGGATTGATAGAGATTTTATATTTGGGATCATGTTAATAGTGCATGAGAAGTTCAAGTGGATCAACAAAAGATCCAAGCTATTCTAGATTGGCCACCTCCTACCATGTTGACATAGTTGAGGAGATTCTTTGGTCTTTATAGTTATTATACGAGGTTTGTCAAGGAGTTTTCTCAATTAGCAACACTGCTAATAGATTTGACAAAGAAGGGAGCTTTTTTTGGATAGAGTTTGCACAACCAACATTTGATAAACTCAAATAGGTAATGAGCTCATGTCCTATGTTGAACACACCAAGATACTAAGAGGGGGGCGGAAGGTGAATCAGTATCTAAATAATCTTCAAATTTAACAACTTCAACTCATTTGAAGCAACTTAAAACTTAAGCATCGCAACATTAACATAAGCATGAAAGATTAACACAGACCACATATATGTGGAAAACCTAAGAAGGAAAAAACCATGATAAGGATTAACTCACAATATATGAAGCTCAAAAATAATAACTTTGTTTTAGGGCTACAACCCAAGGAAGCTACTACTCATTGAAAACTTTGATTTAGGGTCCCTCCCAAGGAAGCTACTACTCTATGAAGACTTTGTTTTAGGGTCACTCCCAAGGAAGCTGCTACTCCCTAAATTGAGAACACACTTACAAAAGATTATAGTATGACAGTCCTATTGTCTGAAAATTGACATTGAAACTCACACCTTGGATGATTGCAATTCTGCTTCTTCACACTTTCTTCTGATGATCAAATTTGTTAGGCACACTCTACACTTGATCATTATTATAAATATGTCTTCAAGATGAATTAGGACAACATCTACAACTTTTGCTCTTTCTCCTTCAGTCGCACATCAAAATGCATTCATACTACTCCTTATCTTGCATGCGAGCCCTATCAATCACTTTGCAATGACACCTTGCATCATTCAATTTGATTTCAATTTATAAAAGATATTATATTGATTACATTTCTTGTCATCCAGATACAACATGAAAAATATGTTTACAAGTTGGCTAGACAACACACAACATAAAACGTATAGAGGACAAGTCCTAAACAAGACTACACGCTACACCAACAGGAGTCCCATGCCAAGTATAGACATCAACACTTGCTTAATTAGGTCCAAAACATCCTTCACAGCATCAACCATCAAGGAATTACATCCACAAATTCCATTCATTTGGAAATAGAATAGCTTGAAGAAAAAACTCATGAACCTTGAAGCATAACAACCACAACAACTTGAAAACCTTGTGTGGTACTGGAAACAAGAAAGATCTTCATGAAACTCTTCCAGATGAGTCTATAGAACTCATACAAAATCTAAAAATACTCCTTTATCTCTACACATCAAATATTTTGTGCCACACATCTGCAATCATGAACTTTGAGACTTTCAACACCAGCTTACTCTGCCAGAACAAATGTCAGTACTCAGTCATACATAACTTTCACAGCGAAAGGATAAATGATCTAAAACTTTGGAATTATCACCTTCATTGCACCCTGAACATATTTCCAGAACCGCATAGCCATATATGCAAATGCAGAGGAATGCAAAGCATTCCATTATCCTACTCAAAACATCTTCACAGAAACAACACCATCTTTAGTCTGTCAATAGTAAAACATTCTTTCAGTAATCCAATCATCATGAAATTTGGAACATACATATTTCATGTAATTAGTAACATCAACAACACATCTGATCATCTTAGTGCTTCTAATTCCCATATTAATATTACTTCATACTCAACTCTACACTGATCAGGGCATGCCATCCAACCATGAACTTCAATAATCCGCATTACATTCAACATGACATCCAACCATGAACTATATATTCTATGCTAGATGGGGCATGACATCCAACCATGAACTATGTCTTCTTTACACATAACATCCAACCATGAACTATGTATTCTTTGCACATGACATCCTACCATGAACACCATCACACCACCATGATAGTGTTGACATCAATGACAACCAAGTGACAGTGTTGACATCAATGACAACCCTAGGAACCATATGTATAACAATCTCCCCCTTTGGCATTTATGGCAACACATACCTATAGATTTCTCCCCCTTTAACATCAAGGAAAAAGGGAAACCACTACCTTCTCATTAGTGACCACATCCCTACACATTCTTTGTTATATCATGACTTCTTCTTGTAGCAAATAGACTCCCCCTATCATCAGCAACCACTACCTGCTCCCCTTGAGACGTAGCCACCATCAGTCGAGGAACAAGATATAACATGAACTCCCCCTGGATAGATGCACCACTATGCATCTAGCAAGGATGAGGGGCAATTACCCCTAACCTCTACCAGAGATCCTCAAAAGTATCCTTTGCAAGAGCATTTGTGAAAATATCTACCATTTGATCCTTTGTTGGAACATATTCCAACTTCACTTCTTTATCTACAACCTTCTATATCAATAAGTGATACCTGATTTCTATATGCTTGGTTTTAGAATGCATCACTAGATTCTTGGAAATATTGATAGCACTTGTATTGCCACACAAGATAGGAATAGGCTCATCATACAATACCTTGATATCCTTTAGGGTTTGCTTCATCCACAACACTTGTGTACAACAAGATGCTGCTGCAATGTACCTTGTCTCTGCAAGAGATAAGGACACTAAATCTTGCTTCTTTCTTTGTCATGAAACCAATCTACTTATTAAAAAGAAAGCAACACCACTTGTACTTCTTCTATCATCAACACAACTAGCCCAATCAACATTAGTGTAAACACTCAAATCAAAGTCATTACCTCTTGGATACCAAAGGCCATAATCTAGAGTTCCTTTCAAGTATCTGAATATCCTTTTCATTGCTTTCTCATGTGTTTTCTTGGGATTGGCTTGATATTTGACAACCACACATACTACATGCATAATATCAGGTCTAGAAGTAGTCAAGTACAAGAGTCCTCCAATCATAGATCTATAGACAGTTTGATCCACCTCTAGAGACTTATCATCTTTACTCAAGTGACATCTAGTGACCATGGAGTACTCACTGGTTTTGAATCCTCCATATTAAACTTCTTCAACAACTCTTTGACATACTTAGCTTGAAAAATAAAGATACCACCATCTAGCTGAGTAATTTGAAGTCCAAGGAAGAAAGACATTTCACTAATCATAGACATCTCAAACTCTTTTTGCATCTCCTCTGCAAACCTCTTACACATATCGTCATCTCCACCAAAGATGATGTCATCAACATATACTGTAACTATCAATATCATGTCTCCTTCCTTGATGTAAAGATTTCTATCTATAGTACCTTTCTTTAAACCCTACTAAAGTAAGTAATTGTCCAACCTAGCATACCAAGCTCTAGGTGCTTGCTTGAGACCATACAAAGCCTTTTTGAGTTTGCATAGCATGTCTGAATCTTCTAATATCTGGAAACCATCTAGTTGTTCAATGTAGACTTCTTCTAAATAACCATTCAGAAATGTTGACTTAACATCCATTTGATATACTTTGAAGTTCTTATGAGTAGCAAGAGCAAGGAACATTTTGATTGCCTCCAACCTGGCAACCAGAGCAAAAGTCTCCTCAAAATCAATACCTTAAACTTGTGTGTATCCTTTGTATACCAATCTTGCTTTGTTCCTTACAACTTCACCTTCTTCATTCAACTTGTTCTGGAACACCCACTTTGTTCCTATAACATTCTTATTTGCTAGTTTGGGAATTAGTTCCCATGTTTGATTCTTCTCAATCTGATCCAATTCTTCTTCCATGGCCTTTATCCATCCATCATCTTTTCTAGCATTAGCAAATTTTTTGGGTTCTACCTTTGATAACAAACACAAGTTTACTTGCTCAAGTGTCTTAGCAAGCCTTCTCCTTGTCTACACACCTTTATCCTTATCTCGAATGATCTGATCTGCTGAGTGGTTCTTTTGAACATACTTTGCTGGAGTCTTAGGCATCTTCTCTGGTTCTTATTCCTTTTCTTCTTTCACTTCTTTTTCTTAATCTTCAACGCATGTAAAGATATCAAATTCAGAGTCCTTTGATTCATGTGAGATCTAATACAAGTCTTCATCTACCTTGACATTTGTGCTTTCAATCATCTTTCCCAACCTCTTGTTGTAGCATCTTTAATCCTTGCTTTTGGTTGAGTAACCAAGAAAGATTCCTTCATCACTTCTTGAATCAAACTTTCCTAGGTCTTCTTCATCTCTTCTAATGTAGCATTTTCTACCAAAGATCCTGAAGTATCTGACATTGGGAGGTCTTCCATACCATAGCTCATAAGGGGTCCTAGTGCTATTGACCCTCAGTTGCACTCTATTAATTAGATAGACAACAATGTGAACTACTTCCTTCCAGTACATATCAGACATATCTGCATCTTTCAACATTGCCCTAAACATCTCTTGCATAGTCCTATTCTTTCTATCCACTACCCCATTTTGCTGATGGGTACTAGGAGCTGACAGATGTCTATTAATACCATGATCTTCACAAAACTTTTCAAATTCATTTGAAATAAACTCACCTCCTCTATTAGATCTGAAACATTTGATCTTGACATCTACTTAATTCTCAACCATAGCTTTGAACACTTTAAATTTATGAAGGGAGTCTAATTTTTCTCTTAAGAAAGTAACCCAAGTCATTCTAGAATAATCATCAATAAGCAACATGAAATACCTCTCACCTTGTTGACTCTTTACTCTTGTATGGCCAAATAGATCAGTGTGAATCAACTCCAATGGCTTTGAAGAAGAATACTCCTTGCTTTTGAAACTTGTCTTTGTCTGCTTTCCCATTTGACATTCCTTGCATACTATGTTTGTAGGCTTGATTATCTTGGGCATGTTTCTCATTACATGAGTAGAACTGATCTTTACCATATTATCAAAATTGTTGTTCTTCTTTCTCTTGTGCCAAAGCCAACACTCACTAGATTGAGCCAACAAACATGTTCTTCCATTTACCTCCTTCAGATGATAGATATCACTATATGTCTTGATACCTTCAATAACTAGTTTTTTAAACCTTGCCTTCCTAATTTCACAACCCTTAACATGAAAGGTGAGATTATACCCTTTGCTGCACATCTGACTGACACTGAGAAGATTGTGTTTTAGCCCATTGACATAGAGGACGTCCTCAGTCCTATTCTTCCCATCAATAGTTATATCACCTTTTCCACAGATTTGTGTTGACTCTTCACCACCAAACTTGACAGCTCCACCATCCCACTTCTCAAGGCTGATAAACTTCTCCTTGTCACTAGTCATATGATTTGAGCATCCACTATCAATTACCCAAGCCTTGGCTTCTTCTCTTGCATGAAAAGAAGTCCATACAACCATTTATCTGTCATTGTTTTAATCTGTCATTATTTTGAAAAGAAGTCCATACCTTCTTATCTCCTTCATAAATGGTTTAAAGTTTAACCCAAACATCTTCAAAAAAATTGCAACTCATTACCTTTGACAGTTTTGAATCAACTAACCCACTCATGATAGAAAAATTTGCCTTGGCACTGTTATCATATTCCTGTAGACACCCAAAATTGACTCATTATCATTAGCATTCAAACATCGCATTACACACCATCTGCATTTGTCTAACACACTTGAGCAATATCCCTAACATATCTTTTTCTTCTATTAATTAAATAAATTTATATTTATTTAATTAATTCATTAGCCATTTCGTCTAAGCTATAATTAAACAATCTTTAATTATTTAATTATCTTCATTCTATCTATTTTTAATTAAATAAATCTTATTTATTGAATTAAAAATTCCTTTCATAAACCCACTTTCCAATTAATTAAATAAATTTTATTTATTTAATTAATTTATCTTATTATTTATCTCATGAGCCGACATGTGTGCCTCTTTCATTTAAAAAGATAAGTGGTACTACATCCTTTTATTTAATATCTTTCATATGTAGTACTTTTTATGTACACAAGCACACATAGGCCCTATCTTCCCGCCACTTGTCATCTTCACATTCACCTATGTCTATCTTTCAATCTTAGCCATTCACATAGCCACCGAATCTCCACCATTGATTGATTTTGGTTGAATTATATATAAACACCCTCTCATTCCATACCTCACACAATCTAGCATTCATATAGCATCTACATTATCATCCTGAGCATATTGAGGACTTGAGCATCCATAGCATCCATTGAGCTTATTACCATTATCATCCATCCATCATGGCAACTTTTATCTTCATAATTGTTCATTGTTGAAGAAGCAATCCACATCATAAACAAGGAATCACACAATCTAGGTGATGTTGTGCTTGAATTGCATAGTTTTGGTTTTATTTAGATTAGATTCTTTGATGATGGTAGGGTTAGGTTTTCATCGCTATGCTTGATCTTATTAACTTTGGCACCTTGATTCAAAAAGTTGGCAAAAGACCTTAAGCATTGAAAATTTGTAAGAAATGACTCTAACAAGTCTAGGCGCAAATCCACTCATTAACAACCCCAAAGGTGCGCCTAAGCTTCAAACCTCAAATTGCGCCTAAACATGAAATAATGTTTTAATCAATGATAAGTTGCACCTAAGGGAGGATGACCTTTTTTGAAGATCTTGTGAGTAATTGAACCCCATAAAATCTTTATCTTGTGTTAGGCGCATTTTGCATGTGTAGCCACCATGTTGGGTGCCTTGATGTAAAACAAAGTCCAAACTCAATACGAATTGTGCCTAAAGTGATATCATCCTAGTTTTAGTGCCTTAACATGAAAGGAGTCTAGGCGCCCATAAGAGGAATCAAGAAGATCATGAAATTTGGAGGTAAACACCACATTAAACCTTAGGCACCTATACATGTTCAAACCATCACAAATCAACACCTAGATAAGGGGCATGAGATCATCATCATGATGGGGCGCATTTTTTCTCTAGTTGAGTCTACTTTGGGAGCCTTGAAAAGAAATGCCTAAGTCCAATGATAGAATGATGGTGCCTTAAGAGATAATGCCTACCTTGAGTTCTAATATTGATCAAACTCATGAAATCCTTATCCTAAAGACCTAGGCACACCTTACCACTAGTAGCAACTCAAAATGGCACCTAGTGTTAAGAAACCCTAAAAAAAAACCAAATTAGCCCAAGGAAGAGTGAAGGCGCTAATTTCCACTTAAACAACCTAAATGGGTGCCTAAGGAACAAATGACATCATAAAGTGGGCATTTAGATGATAGAAGCCTTCTAAGGCATGTTTAATTGATTGAGATCATCAAAATGACAAGTTTAAGACCAAAAGTGGCCTAGGCGTACTTTTGCACTTCTACAACACTAGATGTGCGCCTAACATCAAGGAGACCTTCTATCAAGTAATTGGGAGTAAGTTGTAATCTTACCAAGTATTTGAACACATGAATATGAAGTAAGTATCCTTCAAGAAGATCTAGGCGCCTTTCCTTGTCTTTCCTACCCAATTCCAGTGCCTTAAGTATGAAGAGGCATGAAACATTGAAATTTAGCTTGTAGATAGTGGAGAGCTCTCCTAGAAGCTTGGGAGGGTGATTGAGAATGTTTTGAAGACCTTTTGCTAAGTGGGGACTCAACTTTATTGGTATGATCAACCACCCTCTTCTGCGCAACATAGGTACATTCCAACCACAACCGATTACTGTACCAGATGGTCAGAAACCCATGCTTTAAAGCTTTGCACTACAGATGTGGTAATCAAATTTATAGAGGATAACATCATCACTAGGTTTGGTTGTCCTCATGCTCTTGTTTGCAAAAATGGTCCCACTTTTTCGTCACTGAAGTTTTCAAATTGGGCCTTTGAGTATGGAATTACTTTGAAATTTTTGTCGAATTATTATCCATAGGGTAATGGTTTAGCTGAGTCTACGAACAAAAATATTTTAAATGCAATCAAAAAGTTGTTGGACAAGAACCCGAGAGATTGGCACACGCAACTGAAGTTTTCTCTTTGCACAGATAGAACTCGTGTCAAGTCTTCTCTAGGCACTTCTCCATACCACTTAGTTTACAGACATGACCCTATCTTCCTGATACAACTGAGGATTCCAACCTTGCAGTTCATGCAAGAATACCTAGATGAAGATGAGAGAGTGCAAATGAGACTGTCACAATTGTTGCATCTAGAGGAAAAGCGTGATATAGCCCTAGATAAATTCATGAAACATCAAGGGGTGGTAAAGTGTTGGTTCGATCGCTAGGCAAGGGTGAAGTCATTTAGGATTTCTAATTTAGTGTTATACTGGGATAAAGCACATGAAAGATGAGGAGACCATGATAAGTTTGACTATCTTTGGAAAGGTCCCTATCAGATTGCTGAGATCTTGGGGGAAAATGCTTTTAAGTTGAAAACATTGACTGGAGAAGACCTTCCATTGCCCGTTAATGGGTAGTTTCTGAAACATTATTTCCAGCCATGAGTTCCCTGGGGGATTTGTTTGTACATAGTTAGAATAGTGTTGTTATATGGAGCCTAATTAGATTTGGAGGTTAAATTTACCCCACTTTTATTGGCGCGGTTTCCCCCCAAATTCCTACGGGGTCAAGGGGCAACGCCCCTTGCGGGGGTTTGGGGGCAGCGCCCCCAATATTGTATTGTAGCATTTTGCAGTGGTATTGAGTTGGAGGGATTGCTAATTGTAATCAGTTTGATTTACTGGATAATAATATTAGACTCTTTGTTTGGTGGATGTAGCCCAAGTTTAGGTGAACCACGTTAAAACTTGTCTCTCGCTATTATTATTTTTGTGTATTTCCATTCCTCTATTTAATCTTTATTTGCATTTAATTGATATCTTTTGCCGGCTAACCCTAACAAGTGGTATCAGAGCGGGTTGTGTTTGATTATCATCTGCAGGAAATTCTCACGGTTGAGTGGGAGAAATGGCAGACGAGGGTAAATTGAAGGTCGATAAGTTCAATAGGAAGAATTATCAGTTATGGAAGATGTAGATGGAGGATTACCTCTATCAAAAGGATTTATGGATGTCATTGGAAGGAGTAGCCAAGAAACTGACAACAATGTCTAATGAGGATTGGAATCTTCTTGACAGAAAGGAACTGGGAACCATTCGGTTGTGCCTGGCACCATCGGTGGCATTTAATATAACGGAAGCGAAGACAACAGATGATTTGATGAAAGCTTTGGCTAAATTGTATGAAAAACCCTCAGCCTCAAATAAGGTATTTCTCATGAAGCGCTTGTTTAATTTGAAAATGGTTGAAGGTGGATCTGTGACAGGTTGTTTAAATTAATTTAATACGATTGTCAGTCAATTGACTTCTGTAAATGTAAAATTTGATGAAGAAGTTAGAGCTCTGTTGATATTATGTTTATTGCTTGAAAGCTGGGATAGTTTGGTAATGGCAGTTAGTAACTCTGTTTCTGGTTCAAATACCCTAAAATTTGATGATGTTGTTGGTGTTATTCTGAGTGAGGAAATTCGTAAGAAAAGCTCAGGTGGATCCACATCAGGCAGTGTTTTGAATGTAGAAAGTAGGGGCAGATCAAAGGAGAGAGGAAAAGGTTTTGGAGGTCATGGGAAGTCACGAGAAAAATCAAAGGACAAGAGATCCCAAACCATAGGACAAAAGGATTGCTGGTATTGTGGGAAACCAGGTCATCTGAAGAAAGATTGCTGGTCTCGGAAGAATAAAGGAGACAAACAAGAAGGCAATAAGGAGGCAAATGTGGTAAGCAATAAGTCTAAAGATGATGCTTTGATTCTTTCCATAGATAATGCTAATGATTCATGGGTATTAGATTCAGGGGCCTCATTTCATGCTACACCCCATAGAAGTTATTTTCTTGATTATGTCCAAGGGGATTTTGGGATGGTTTATTTGGGAGATAACAAACCTTGTCAGATTGTTGGAAAGGGAAGAATTAAGATTAAGTTGCAGAATGGGAATCATTGGCTGCTACAAGAGGTAGGCATGTTCCAAGGCTTAGTAGGAATTTAATTTCAGCAGGGCAGCTAACTGAACAAGATTGCACTATTACATTTACTAATAAAAATTGGAAGGTTTCAAAAGGTCCCTTAGTAGTAGCAAAAGGTGTGAAAGTAGGCACCTTATATATTTGTACAGGTCATACTGTTCCTTCTACTTTAGCTGTTATAGAGAAAAAACAAACAGGTTCAAGAATAGTTGTTGCAGGTTTGCAGGAAGAGACTGGAAAAGTTGCTGCAAGTTCTGAGACAACACTGTGGCATAACAGACTTGGGCATATGAGTGAAAAAGGTATGAAGGTACTTCATTCTAAGAAAATTTTACCAGGTTTGAAATGTATTAATATGGATTTATGTGAAAGTTGTGTGTATGACAAACAAAAGAGAGTCAGTTTTCTTAGAGATGGGAAGCAAAAGAAAGATGAAAAGTTGGAGCTTGTGCATACAGATGTATGGGGACCAGCTCAGGTATCTTCTCTCGGTGGCTCTTGGTATTATGTTACACTCATAGATGATGCAACTAGGAAGGTATGGATTTATTTCCTTAGGTAGAAATCTGATGTATTTGAAACATTTAAGAAATGGAGAAGCTTGGTTGAGAATGAGATAGGTAAAAGATTAAAATGTCTCAGATCTGATAATGGCAGTGAGTATTGCAGCAAAGAATTTGAAGATTATTGTTCCTTTAATGGAATCCGTAGACAGAAAATGGAGTGGCTGAACGCATGAATAGGACAATAATGGAGCGTGCAAGGACCATGAGATTGCATGTTGGGCTGCCTTTAAATATGTGGGCAGAGGCTGTCAACACTGCTGTATATTTAATTAATAGAGGTCCTTCAGTTCCTTTGGGTTGTGGTATTCCAGAGGAAGCATGGATAGGTAAGAAGGTGAGTTATTCTTTTCTAAAAAACTTTGGCTGTGAAGCATTTACACATATAGATTCTGAAAATAGAACCAAACTAGATGCAAAATCTAAAAAGTGTAACTTCGTTGGATATGGCATTGATGAATTTGGTTATAGGCTTTGGGATTTTGAAAATCAAAAAATTGTGAGAAGTAGGGATGCTATATTCAATGAGAAGGTGTTGTACAAAGATCAGTTGCAGCAGCATGAGAAAAAAGAAAAGGATTATGTGGTGCTGGATGATACTCCAAATAGTGATGTTCTAGTGGTTCCTCATGCTCCGCAACAACAACCAGAAATACCACAAACTCCAGTGAATGTTAGACGGTCAACAAGGATAAGTAGACCTCCTGAAAGGTTTTCTCCCTCTTTGTATTCTATTTTGTTAACAGATGCTAGTGAACCAGAAGGGTATGATGAAGCTATGCAGGTGGATACACAGGTTTAGTGGGAGCTTACCATGAAAGAAGAAATGGACTCCTTGCTAAAAAATCACACTTGGAAATTATGTAAGTTACCTGCAGGTAAAAGGATTTACCAAACAAATGGGTTTACAGGCTGAAAGAGGAAGATGGAGGTAAGAAAAGATTTAAGGCCAGGTTAGTTGTAAAAGGATTTGCACAGAAAAAGGGCATTGATTTTGATGAGATATTTTCTCCGGTTGTCAAGATGACTTCTATTCATACTATTTTAAGTATTGTGGCTATTGAAGATTTGCATTTGGAATAGCTAGATGTGAAAACTGCCTTTCTCCATGGTGATTTGGAAGAGGAGATATATATGGAACAACCCCAAGGATTTGAGGTCAAAGGTAAGGAGAAACAGGTGTGCAGATTGAAGAAAAGATTGTATGGCCTGAAACAAGCACCTCAGCAATGGTATTTGAAATTTGATAGTTTTATGACTGAACAAGGATACAACAAGTGTAATTCTGACCATTGTGTTTATTTTAAGAGGTTGGATAATGACAACTACATTATTTTATGTTTATATGTTGATGACATGCTTGTAGCTGGGTCTAACATGGATCACATAAGAGAGTTAAAACAACAGTTAGCACAGTCATTTGATATGAAGGATTTAGGGGCAGAAAAATAAATCCTTGGTATGAAAATTTGTAGAGATAGGAAGAACAGAAAATTGACTCTATCTCAGGCTGCTTATATTGAAAAGGTGTTGCAGAGATTCCATATGGAGAATGCAAAAGTTGTCAGCACACGTTTGCCTAGTCATTTGAAATTGACTAAGGAGATGTGTCCTAAGACACAAGAGGAGGAAGAAAAAATGTTTAAGATACCATATGCTTCAGCTGTAGGAAGTTTAATGTATGCCATGGTATGCACGAGACCAGATATTGCACATGTTGTAGGAGTCGTTAGCAGGTATATGAGTCATCCCAGATTAGAGCATTGGAATGTGGTAAAATGGATTCTCAGATATTTGAGAGGTACATCCAATAAACACTTATGTTTTGGGGGCTCTAATACTGATTTAGCAGGTTATGTAGACTCAGATTTGGTAGGGGATATTGATACCAGGCAGAGTACTATAGGTTATGTCTTTACTGTAGGTGGCACAACAGTGAGTTGGATTTTCAGGTTGCAAAAGGTGGTTGCTTTATCCACCATAGAGGCAGAATATGTAGCTACAACAGAGGCAAGCAAGGAGATGATATGGCTACAATCTTTCATGAAAGAATTGGGCACACAATAGGTTAACACTTATTTGTTTACGGACAACCAGAGTGTCATACATCTTGCAAAGAATTCTACCTTGCATTCAAAGACCAAACACATACAGTTGAGGTATCACTTCATTCGGTCAGTGTTGGATGATGGACAATTACAGCTGGCAAAGATACATACAGATGACAATCCAGTGGATATGTTTACCAAGGCAGTGACAAGGGAGAAGCTGAGCTCCTCTTCAACTTCAGTTGGTCTTCTAGACTGAAAATAACAAAAATAGAACAACAGAGTCCAGGGTGCTTATTTCCAGTGGGAGCTACAGGGTCAGTGGTGTTATGATCAGTCTCCAAGTGGGAGATGATATGGTGTGGAGTCTGATCAGTCTCCAAGTGGGAGATTGTTGTTATATGGAGCCTAATCAGACTCAGAGGTTAAATTTACCCCACTTTTATTGTTGTTATAAAGGCACCAGGAGTTATTTTTCATTGACCGACATAAAAAAACCCTATTTTGTAACTGACAAAAAGCTTGATAAAAAGTGGCTAAGGGTTAGGGTTTTGATATATTGTATTGTAGCATTTTGTAGGGGTATTGAGTTGCAGGGATTACTGATTATAATCAGTTTGATTTACTGGATAATACTATTGGAATCTCTGTTTGGTGGATGTAGCCCGAGTTTGGGTGAACCACGTTAAAACTTGTCTCTCGCTGTTATTATTTCTGTGTATTTCCATTCCTCTGTTTAATCTTTATTTGCATTTAATTGATATCTTCTGCCGGCTAACCCTAACAAATAGGATTTTCTTTAAGTTATTTTGTTTTCTTAGACTAGGTTTGCTTGTCCTAATGTCATTTGACTCATGTCTTTTCCTGCTTTTTAGTAGTTTAGTTGTTTGTAGTGTAGTTTGATTTAAGTTAGTTGTTTTTGGGGTTCTTAATTTATGCAAGAGCGATGTATTTTACGCAAGCATTTGGTATGATTTCACCAGAATATGTTAGTTCATTTCTTAAATATTTATTCATGAAATTCTTAGAGTTGAAGGATCATGGTTTTCAATTTATTGACGAGATGAATTCTGGACTTGACTGGGACACTAATCATCTATTGTGTCTTTACACTATTATCTTCTGATCATAATGTTTTAAAATTCCAAATCTTAACCTTATGAATTCTTATGTCTTCTTTTGAGAAACATGGGTCAGGATTGATGGATTTCCCATGGATTCCATTGCTAGTGTCAAATAGCAGGACTGCTTGCTCTTGGGAGAGGAGTCAATTGTTCGGTATTGACTAAAATATTTTGAGGTTTTATATCTTACACATCTTAATGATCCCAAAGTTGTTAGGAAAGTCTTTGTGGGCCTGGATCAAGTGAACATCTCAAGGTAATTCATGATTTCTGTTCTACTCCATCATAAGCATCTTTGCATACTTCCATCCATCATTTTTCTTATCACCCTCATTTAAAAGCAATAAAGTTTCCATTCATTTTTGTCCAATAATGAATCCAAGTCTGATAACTGAATCATTTGAATAGTCATGTTGTTCATTGCATACTCTAGAAGGATAAGTTGAAGTCCTTATGAATCATTTGGGGTATTTCCATGTCAATATCCTTTTCAATTGACCTTAGCCACTGCATACAAGTCAAGGTCAAGGTGTTGGTGTTCCTACCCACTCTGTCTAATTCATCATTTTCCATTGTCTACTTATTATGTGTTCATTCCACCTTCATTACCATGCAAAGTATAAAAGCAGGTAACTATCCATATCTTCTGTCATCCATTTCACCTTCGCCTTTCTTATCACCTTATTATATCCTTTATCCCTTTCACCTATTTCCTAATCATGATCAATGAATGTGAGTGTCATCTAAACAAGGAGCTTGCAATCCACTCACCCATACCATTGCTCACAAAATAAATATTCGGATGTCTTTACCCATGAAACAAAGAAATTCATGAAAATTTATAGATATCTATGCATCGTGGTACAAATGCCAAAATTCTAAATAAGGCATGTTCCAAAACTGTTTCATTCTATACTTCCACATAAAGAAATGTTTAAAGAATGTAGATCTGGGTACTTAAAGCCAAATCCAAAGAGGCTATCACATCCAATCCATCCATCCATTCTATTCTATTTCATCCATTACTTCATCCCACAAACTAAAATTAAAAGGAAATCCTACATTTGTGAAGGACATGAAGGTATCATTACTAGTTATCATTTATTCCTGTTCCCTATTATATATCCTTTTCCCACTTGCAAGCTTTGAGGTTTAGGTCAATATGAATAGATGTTGATCATGATTCCATTCCATTTCGTTCAATTGTTCATCGTCCATTTCCATTTCCTGCCATTCAGCATATTCCATCATTTATTTGGTTTATGACTGAATACACTTTCATCTATCCATTTTATATAATCCACATCACAATCATTTGTTCTTTCCCTGCCGACATCGGTATGTCTACTGACTTGACATGGTTTTTTATGGATTACTGTGTAATCCACAGGCTCAAACTTTGGAGTTTTTCCTATTCATTAACTTGGTGAAAACCTGGCAAACAGGTGTTGTGTGTAATTATGATTCTATAAAAAAAAATGAAAATAGTAAAGAGAAAAATTTTGTCCATTGGTGAAAACCACCTTTGGTGGTGCCTTGGATAAGTACCATGATGAAAACCTGGTAAATAGGCATCATGTGTAGAGACACGCTGTCTCATTTCACTCCTTTTCATTTCATTTTCGCTTCCATATCATTTCCTTCCGTCATCGCTCCGTTCAAGGTCATTGCATATTCCATTTTATTCATATGTAGATGCCTCCATTCATCCACCTTTCATGAATTTAGCTAGCTTGAGACAGGTAAGCTTAGCTGATCCTGGCTATTAAGGGATGGGAGTGAACACAAGTGCTTGCACTTTAATCCTAAAATATGGATAGTCACACTGACAATTGGTTTTGATTCTATGATCAGGAAGTTCTTTTATTTGATTTAGTGTGTGGGTGTACATGGAAATGTTGAAACTTGATTTTTGTTTATCTTCAGAACATTTAAGAAGCCCTTTAATTGAAATTTACCTTTAATCATACATCAAGGATGTAGTGTCTTGATCCAATTTATGATTTCTTTCCCTTTTGAGTCCATTTTTTGATTGGTATTAGGTTGAAGAAGATGATTTGGAGGTTCTGAGTTAGGATTGAATCCTTATTTTTGAAATGTTCATAAACATTTCTCTGGTGGAGTCGCCAGATGTTGTGACCAAATCACACATTTCCCCATTCCAAATGGGGACCCCCAATTTTTTTTGAGTTGAGCTTTGATGTTTTACTGAGTTTGAGAGTAGGAAGTGTTGTCATGACTAACTCAATTCAACATAAAACCTTGGTATCCTACGAGGAGTTAACGATGTCTCGATCTTTAAGTGACTAGAACTTAGAAATTTTTTTATAAGTAAGTAGCTCTACAACTCCTAAGACTTTAGGCGCTAACATGCACTTGAAGACACCTACAAGTGCGCTTAAACAAGAAGATTGGTTTCATGAGCTTTGGGGGATGTTTAAGTGTTTGAGACTTTTCCATGAGTTTGTATAATGTTTTGGATTAATGAAATATGAGGTAGACTCACTCAAGGCGCTCTTTGCCTTCAGAACAACCTTGTTTGGGCACCTAGTGACTAGTTCATCTCTTACTACCTTGGATAGGCGCAGTTACTCCTTACAATCATGAATGGTGCCTTGCAAAGGAGGACTCAAAACTATGAAATTTGGTATCACTTTGAGGTAAGAATTCCTCTGGACACTTATATATTGAATTGAAACTATTAAGAAACCTTTAATTGCTAAAATTTGCCAAGAAAGACTCTCGGCACCTTTTGCATGTGTAGCCTCATTTTTGGGTGCCTTAATATGAATGAGATGTTTAAACCAACATTTGCGCCAAGGAGACATGAGGGTTAAAATGTGGTGTTGAAAACTTTGAGATAGTAGGGACAATCCTAAGGTTTGGTGAGGGACAGGCCTTACAGGAAACCCAGATCTTGGTATGCATGAGAAGTGTGTACCATGGAGAGGAGCCAGTGCTACCAAGATCCTGAAGCTATCCGCTTTGAATAAGCATGGTTAGGGGATTCAACAAATACAGTCCTTTGCTAGCCTAGGTTGTACAAATTTAAGATTGTTGTGCATGTGATTGACTGTAATTACTATTTTCTTGTCAAAAATCACAAATCAGACATTTTTTCCTGACAGACATAGTCGCTTTTAAGCTTAAACTTCCCGTATACAGACAACATAACTGCTTTTAAACTGCAGTCAGCCACTTTTCACCTAAACTGAGTCGCTTTCAAATAGCAATTAGCCACTTTTCACCTAAATAGAGTCACATTTAAACAATAGTCAGCCACTTCTTGTCTGAATCGGTTCACCTTTAAACAACAGTCTGTCACCTTTGGCCTAACCTGTCACTTCTGATTAGCAGTAAATTACTTTTGAGCCAACAGTTATCACCTGTAAAAAATTAGATCACCTCTGGTTAACACTGTTAGAACCTAAACCAATCCGTATTTGAGCTATTACCAGTCGCCTTTAGTATTTTCTAAGTCGCATATGAGCTATCACTTGTCACCTGTGGTCTAATACCAACAAATCTTAGTGACTCAGCTGAATTAGCCACAAATTTAGCTTAGTCAACTTCAACATTAGCTTTTAGACCTGTCTCTGATCATTAGCAAATACCTAGACTTTGTCTCCTATTTTGAGCTTACCAATCAATCACATTTCATGAGCTTTTCATCTTTTTGAGATCCCAAACCAGCAAACCAAACATCAAACCAATCGTTTCGATCAATCAGCAAAACATCAGCAACATAGCAAGCTTTAGCAAACAACTTTTCCCTTGAGTGTGTGAGCTATTCTCTAGGGAAAACCAACCAACAACAAAGCAAACCAACCAAGTAAAACAACAAAGAAAACCAACCAAGAAAAACAACAAAGCAAACCAACCAAGCAAAACAACAAAGCAAACAACAACCAACCAACCAACAAACTATCACCTTTATTTTGGGTCTCAAAACTTTGACAAGATAAACTTCAGTTTTCAACATCAACATCATGCCTCAAACTAGGAGTCACTATAGAGCTGAAATGGAAGCCAAATTGCAAGCTGAGATGCAACAATTTAGATCAACACCTCTTAAGGACGCAACTCAATTTATGACTGGTATGCCTCCTCATATGTTTACGCCTCATGGGTAGACCATTGGAGAGTCATCTTCACAACAAGTGCAACCTCAAACATCTTTGGAGACTTTTGAAGAACAATCCCAAGAAGATTTATTGGAATTTCAGGACACCCATGTGTGGGATCAAGTTGAGAGACTTGTTTTATCAAAGCCTAATCACTACTTCTTGCAACTTGCTCGCATGGGTGCTAAATTACCAAGAGATTTTGACATATTCGCCATTAGAGAGAATGATCCAAATACTCTCGTTGTTGTTCCAAAGGGACCATCCACTATGGTCACACCATCCCACACCATATCACAAGCTTTGTCTTCCACCACATCTCTTTCATTGCCTATCGTTACTTCATTTGATCTACCACGGTCGGAGCACACTCTAGAACCTTTGATAATACCAACCAATGTGCTCCCTCTCATGTCACAAAATCTGAACATTCCACCTTTCCATGTTCCTCAACATACTCCTCCTCCTACCATGATCGTTTCACAAGCTGTCCATGTGGCCCAAGCGCAAACTTCCCAAATATCACAAGCTATCCCCATATCCCATAGCGTGCAAGACTCCCAAACTATCCCAACTACACCAATAGTCCAAGCTTCACGACCATCACAATCTGCCATATCCCATATGAATACCATATCTCATATACCAACTGCTAATACGCTTTCCACCATCTCTACTAATCCATCCATTACACCATATAATCCCAATGTTAGTCTTATTGATATGAGTGACCCTCCTATCATTTCTCAAGCCAATCCTAGCTCTACGGTCACTTATGTTGAGCAACTTACATCCATTCCGTCATATTCTTCCAACCCTTCACACACCATCAATCCATCTTATGCTACCCAAGGCTTGCCTATTATCACCCAACACATGACACATACCAATCCTCATGTTGTCCAAAATACAAACCCAAGTGTTCATCCTTCTTTCGCATCTACCAATCCTTCCATCACTTACCATGTCATGAATCCAACTCCAACTTCCCAACCATTAACTAGTGTCAATCCATCTACCACTTCGCATGTGATACAAAATCTTGGTGCCCGTTCGTCACAATATACTCAACCACTGCTTGTGTCTCAAGGACAACACTTCTCAACTACATATGTGTCACATCCCAATCCTTTGACATACATTGTGAATACACAACCCCAACAAATGGTCATGGCTTCATATATCCCACAATAGCAACCTCAATATACATCATACCATGTTTCACCCCCTTTACAACAACAACAATTATCTTTAGCGGATGTTCAACAAATGATCAACCAAGCGGTAGGACAAGACAAGAAGACATTTTCTCTAGAAAACATATGCGCTTATCCATTTGACAAGTCTCTTCATATGATACCTTTTCCGCCACACTTTGAAATCCCACAATTTGATAAGTACAAAGGAAAAGGAAATCCGGAAGACCATCTTAGAGCATTCTTTGTGGCATGTCTCGATGTTACTTATGACGATACATATCTTTTGAGACTATTTCCTCGAAGCTTAGCAGGACAAGCTCTTGAATGGTTCTCTCATTTACCTCCGGGAATTAAGTCTTTTTCAAAATTAGCAAATAAGTTTTGATCACACTTTGCTTTTAACATTGAACATGAGGTAAACACGAATGACCTTGTTAACAATAAACAGTGCAAATGTGAAGCCTTTCCTTCATTTACTCAATGATGGTGTAATATGGCTAGCAAATTATCATGGGAAATCCCTGAGAAGCAACAACTCGATATCTTTGTTCAAAATCTTCATCCTGAGCTGTCATTCCAACTACAATTGCAAAGTGCTAGAACCTTTGATGAACTTGTTTCCAAAGGAACCATCATTGAACACGCTTTGATTTCTAAAGGAACTATCAAGATCTTTCGCGATAACAAAGACTATCCGCAAAACTCCAACGATAAGTCTCACTTTTGGAACAAAAATAAGAATGTTATCAATGATGGTGTTGTGGACGCAAAGAACATACAAACTATGAAAGCTCCCATCAACATCCAAGATGCTTCTACAACAACACAACCTTTTCAACGAATGCGACAATGACAAACTTCCAATCCGCGTCGACAATTTACACCATTAACGGAACCTATGGAAGTTGTCTTTCGAAAGCTTCTCCAAGCGGGCAATATTATCTTATCAGATGCACCACCCAATGGTGAACCCCTCTTCAAAGCTCCTTGGTACAAATAAAATGAGTATTGCAATTTCCAGAGTTAAAGGACACAAAACAAATGGTTGTATGTGCTTAAAGCATGTCATCCAAGATTGCATTGATCAAGGTTTAATAAAAGTTACACTTTCAACAACTCAACCTGCACAACAATCAACATCAAACTATGATCTAGAGACTTAAGAATCCACTTCCATCTCATGACAAAACAAGTAACCCTCATGCTGGGATTTCCATTCAGTACAACTATGAATTGTCTACCATTGGCCGCATTGACCATGCTCACATTTCTACCATTACTATCCAAGGCAAAGCACTTGACTGTGCTGTGACCACTCATAGAGGTTGAGTAACCATCCAAGGAGCACTTGTTCATCCTCCTCGACTATTCTCTAACTATAATATCTTGGATCACCTTGGCAAAACACTCGCACACATATCCATTCTTGAGTTGCTTCACATATCCCCTGCTCACAAAGCTATCCTTGACAAAGCCTTACAAGAATCTTCGGTGCTCAATGATATTGATATCACACAATTCTAATCTATGGTCGCTAGCATTACAGCCTTGTCATTTAACCTTTTCTGACAAAGATCTTCAGCCCTCCATTCATCCTTCCCACAACGAAGCCCTTCACATTGAAGTGTTTGTTAAACAACGCCATATCAAATGAATCTTGGTAGATGGTGGAGTTGGTCTTAATATATGTTCTTTGAAATTGATAAAACAACAGGGATATTCTGAGAAAGATGTTGACACCTCCAAGGTTATTACTATCAGAACATATGATGATGCCGAGTGAGATATTGAAGGGATTGTTTTCTTACCTATCCAAGTTGGGCTGGTCACCACAGAAACCTGTTGTCAGGTTCTTGATATTGATCTTCCTTATAACATCATCCTTGGTCATCCATGGATACATGCTCTCAAGGTAGTTCCTTCCACATACCATCAATGTCTTAAATTTCCACACAATAGTGTTGAGGTTACTATCCAAGTTGATCCCAATCCATTTGAATTTTGTCATGCCTTTCAAGCTAAATATCAGAGTCCAAACTGCATTCCTATCAACACTGAGGCATATCCATCTTCATCCTATATAGATCCATCTGACCTACTCAAGCCCTCATCTAGGAAAACTACTTCCAACCTCTATATCAAGTACACTGAACATGGCCCTGGTGAGTACATATTGCAAGAATCTTGTTGTGTTGGTACCCTTCCATTATCTCCTAAATCTTATGGTAAACCTTCTACATCCAAACCAACTTTAGCCCCCGCTGTCATCAAATTTCCACCCACAGTATTCATGAAAGGCAGATTCCTGGATGATGAAGACATTGATGATATAGATTCTTGGATATTCTTTGATGATAATGACCAAGTCCAACTGGAAGTAGAGAGATACAACAAGGGGTTCTGCATCATAAAGAACATGGAATATAAAGGACATGGTGGATTGGGATCATAGGAACAAGAACCTATTGAACCCATTATTGTGTCTAAGAAGTTCAATAAGCAAGGCCTTGGTTATCAGCTGGAGGTACCGCGACTCAAGGACATTAAGTGTATTTCCAATACTAACACTGGACCTTCCTCGGCAGGAGAGACTTCTAATTTGGATACTATCGATGACTCCTCCATTCATATTACCGACCTTTTCCAAGAACACTCCATCTTCATGATTTCTGTAGCCTCCTCTAGCCATAACAACTCCTCCATTAACCTTCCACTCGTATATCCTAACCTCATCGATTGGGACCAACAAGGGGCACTGATATTAGATACATTTGAAAAGGATGAAGCTATTGCAGAATTCATGGGCTTGTGACAAGGCATTCCATTGGGTGATCACAAAGTAGGTTTCATGATGGACCTACCTAAACTAGCATATTTTGGTGGAAGTATCAAATCCTTTAGTTGCAAAAGTGAAATAAACAAAATCAAACAAAATAGGTCACTAGGTGAAAATCGAAAGGCGCCTCTTGACTGTGAAAAAGTAAAAATAAAGGATGTATCCGAAGGTGAAAACCTCTCTGAGGTGCCTGAGGATGGGGGATTTGATCTTCTTGTTGCCACTGATTATCATGAGAAATCAATAGTGCTACTTGAACAATCACAAGACATGAACTTGGGTACAGAGCATAATCCAAAAATCACTTTTTTGGTAGCATCACTATCAGAGCAAGAAAGAAGAAACTTCACAAAATTGTTTATGAAAAGAGCTATAAATTTTGAATGGACTTATGCTGACATGCTGGGTCTAGATCCATCACTTGTGGTACATCATCTAGTAGTATCTCCTAATGCAAAACCAGTCAAACAAAAATTGTGTAAAATGCATTCACAGGTAGCTTTATTGGTCAAGGTAGAGATTCAGAAACTATTAGAAGCAAATTTCATAAAGCCTATTGATTATCTAGAATGGGTGTCAAATTTGGTACCTGTAGAAAAGCTTGTTGGACGAGTTCGTTGTTGCACAGACTTTAGAGATCTTAATAAAGCATGTCCTAAGGATGACTTTCCACTACCAAGCATAGACAACATTGTAGATCTTACAGCCGGACATGAAATGCTATCTTTGATGGATGGATTTTTAGGGTATAATCAAATCATAATAGCAGAGGAAGATCAAGATAAAACATCCTTTATTTGTCCATGCAGCACATATTGCTGGGTTGTAATGCCTTTTGGTCTCAAGAACGTTGGAGCTACTTATCAACAAGCCATGTCAGTTATTTTTAATGACCTTTTTCATACTATCATGGAGGACTATGTTGATGACATCTTGGGAAAATCTAAGACAAGAGAAGGACATCTACAGGTATTAGCATAAATCTTTGATTGATTAGAAAAGTATCAAGTCAGACTAAACCCAAAGAAATGTGTATTTGGTGTAACATCTGGAAAACTGTTGGGATACATTGTGTCTCAACGAGGGATAGAAGTGGACCCAGCTAAAGTAAAATCTATCATGGAAATGCCTTCTCCAACAAATCTCAAGAAGCTCCACAGTTTACAAGGCAGGTTACAGTCCATCTGTAGATTTATCTCACAACTAGCAGATAATGTCATCCTTTTTAGCATCTTCTTCGTAAGGGTGAACCTTTTAAGTGGGATGAAAAGTGTCAACAGGCTTTTGATAAAATAAAGGAATATCTGGCAACACCTCCTATGTTAGTGCCTCTTGTGCTTGACCACCCATTATTGCTCTACATGTCATCAACAATAGCAGCATTTGGTGCCCTTCTAGCTCAACATGATGATTCAGGAAAAGAACAAGCCATCTACTATATCAGCAGAACTCTTGTGGGATATGAACTCAATTATTCATCTATGGAAAAAGCATGGTTAGCCTTAGTGTTTGCTTCCTAAAAGTTGTGACACTATATGCTGAACCAAATAACCAAGCTCATATCTAATGTTGATCCACTCAAATATCTTCTTTCTAAAGCAATTATCATGAGAAGATTAGCAAAATGGGTCATGATCTTAAGTGAATTTGACATACAATATGTGGATCAAAAAGCCATCAAAGGACAAGTCATCGCTAATCAATTAGCTGCAGTACCCATCATAGATATTCACCCAATATATCCAGATATCCCTAATGAAGGATTGTTCAATTTAACTTCTCCAACATGGTGGCAGCTATATTTTGATGAATCATACGCACAACATGGATCAGGAGCAGGCATCTTGTTTGTTACCCCTCGAGGAGATTGTATACCCAAATCATACAGAATTGCATTTCCATGTACTAATAATATAGTAGAGTATGAAGCTTTAATCACAGGATTGCGCATGGCAGTACAATGGGCTATCAAACAGTTACAAGTCTTTGGTGATTCTCAGCTGGTTATCAAATAGGTCTTAGATGAATATCAAACAAAAGATGAGAAACTTCTTCCATACAAGCTAATGGTTGATGATTTTAAAAAGTATTTTGACAATATCACTTTTGAACAAATCCCAAGACTACAGAACAAAGCAGTAGATGCCATGGCTATGATTGGGTCTCTTCTAGACATGCCATCTAATACACATAAATGTGAGTTTTTGGTCGAACAACTTTTGATTCCAGCATTTGAAGTTCCACACTTTGAGCTTATAGGTGACATTATTGGTCCCAATTCACCGTGGTACGAGGATTTATATGAGTATCTCTGTAATCAAACCTTTCCACTTCAACTATCTAACAACCAAAGCAAAACCTTTATCCACCGAGCCTCTCGTTACACTATTTTGGGAGACACCCTTTATTTCTAGAGTCTTGATGGTATCCTTCTTAGGTGTCTTGATTCTGAGGAAGCAAAAGTGGCCTTACGTGATGTACATGAAGGTGTCTGCGGATTGCATTCTGCTGGCCCTGGCCTTGTTAAGAAACTTCTACGAGCAGGATACTATTGGCCAACCATGGAAAAAGATGGAAATTTAATACATGGACCAACACATGAGCTTCAGCCTATCATTACTCCATGGACTTTTTCGCAGTGGGGACTTGATCTCATAGGTAAAATCCATCCTACTTCATCAAATGGTCATAAGTTCATTATCACTGCCACTGAATATTTCACAAAGTGGGTGGAAGCCATACCAATGACTTATATCATAGCCAAGCAAATATCTAAGTTTATTCTACACTATATCATCTTCTGTTATGGAGTTCCTCAAGCTATTATCATGGATAATGGTCATCCCTTCAAGAATCAAGAGGTCAGAGATCTTTGCAACAAGTTCCATATCCAACATCGATTCTCTACCCCTTACTATCCTTAGAGCAATGGCCAAGCTGAAGCTTCTAATAAAACAATCATCAAAATTCTCAAAAAGATGGTCAATGAAGCTAGTTGGGATTGGCATCTACAACTCCATCCTGCATTATGGGCATATAGAACAAGTATCAGAACTCCCACTAGAGCCACACTTTATTCTCTTGTGTATGGCACTGAAGCTATTTTACCTATTGAGGTTGAGATCCCCTCACTGCGAGTATCCTTACAACATACCATCTCAGAGGAAGATATCGAGTATTCAGACTCCATGATCTTGAGCTTCTAGACGAATGGTGTCTTATAGCACTCACCCATCTCCAAGTCTCAAAACCGTCTATGCCACAGCTACAACAAGAAAATCAGAGAACGTCAATTTCAAGTTGGAGATCTTGTCCTTAAAGAAAATCAAAGGAATCAGCAACACCATGAGAAACAGGGCAAGTTTGAACCAAATTGGCTTGGTCCTTTCATCATCACATAAGTCTATGGATCAGGTGCATACACCCTTTCAACACCTGAAGGCATTCCCTTGGATGAACCAGTCAACAACATTCATCTCAAGAAGTTTTATCCTTGAGTCTCAGCTATCCCAAAAACAAAAAAAAATCCATCCAATAGTGAAAACTACTTTGTGGTGCTTTGGATAACCTAAGATAAATAATCCATCCTCTGGTGAAAAACTAGTAAACAGGTGCCTTGGATAAGTATGATAGTGAAAACCTGGCAAACCGGTGCTATGTGTAGTGACCAGCTTCCATCATCTGCTTAGCTTTGTTTGATCATCACTCTTCTTACCATATTTCCCCATCCTATCCCACATAGTCCATATCATAATCTACATGTCCTCACAATAAACAGCCTTTCCATCTTCACATCTATCAATGCTAGCTATCATACTTGAGATATTGTTGCGATAATCATCTCTTTTGGCACCTTAGCATCTTGACCGCATGCCTTCTTCATTGTCGCTCCTTCATAATAAACCTCATCCCGCACTGGGGGCATTTGTTGAGTCTTCTTTGGAAGTGGATACCGCTATCTCTAGCTCATAACACATCAAACACTTTAGCTCACAACACAACAAACTTTCATCTAACAACAAATGTGGCAAAACATTTTGCAACTAGGATTAATACCTTTGCAAATCAATTCGGGCTCATCTGACATCCAAAAATTGTAAGACATCACCAACGCAAACATTCAGGCAATCATGTTAGTCTTTCAACATCACTTGTCCAACGTAATAAGCAAGAACTACATCCCAGCTCTATCATTAAAGCCTTGATCCCATGGATACAGGGTATGTAGGCAATCTGAGATGTGAAGGAAGCACTCTGATTCAGGCTAAGATGATAGCCCCTTCTTTTCATCATCCATCTTTCATCTTTCATCTAATCATCCTTAAATTTTTCATCTCACATTCTTCTATCTTTCATCACACATATCATCAATAAAACCCAAAACTACATATTCATCATGTCTCATCTTCATCGTAAATGTGCTTTGATCCCATGGATACAGGGTATGTAGGCAGTCTAGAATACAAAGGAAGTTTCCAGTACTCAAGCACAGATGATCCACCCCATCTTCTTCATCTTCTCTCATCTTCCATCTTCTACACTTTGATCAGCTCAAGAAGGAAGCAAACTATGTGCATACTAAAAGCTCAATCACTTTAACCAATCAAGAATAAGCCAGAAGCTATTAACATTTTTAGCCTTCAACAAGATGCAGCTTTCCTCTCAACAAGGCACCAACTTAAATACATCTAAGAGCACCTAAATTTGGCAAGAGAACATGATGACAATATCTTTTGTCCCTTTTCTATGCCTAATCAAGACTACCTTGATCTATCTATATCTTGGTATGTTGCGATGAAGTAAGGAATGGGGCATGGTCATATTGCTTTCATATGTCATGTTTGCGGGATGATCATATTCTCTTCCTATGTGTATTGGTATCTTGTATGTGTTGGGATTAGCATCTTACATATCAATATCTCTAGCATCTGAGAAGCTAAATAGTCTCCTATGTACTTGAGACTATTCTATGTTAAGACTAGCTCCATACATATAACCAGCAAGCTGCCACTATGTGTAGTGGAGATAAGCTCAAACCATTGCTTGTAGCTTCAAAGTCCATCTCACAACACTAACTGTTATTCATATCTTGTGCATGTTGGTTCAACATCTTGACCTCATGTGTTCAGACAAGATTGTAGCATGCTAGTTTCGCATTGGATATCTCGACACCTTGGTCTTCTATACCCTAGTGCATAACATCCACATGCTATATCAAACATAAAGATTGCATTTCTTCTCATTTTGAGCAATTACTTAAAAAGCTGCCGATCATCCCATCTATTCATCCTATTACTTCGCCTATAGTCCTCTACCAAGATCAATCATTTCCATTGTCCTTTGTCCACATCTCATATCCTATAAAACAAGTGTGTTAGACATACATAAGTCCATCATATATCATCTCATTACCATCTTCTATATGCATAAGTCCCTCTCATATCATTACCATTTACATATTTGCATTATCATACCATTTCCATTCATATCATTTGCATAAACATCCATACATAATCCATGAAAATACAAATACAACACGCATAACCATCATAATGTCAACAGTCCATCCACTACAACATCATATAGATCACCAATACTCCATCATATATATATGTACATGTGTCAATATACAAGTGTCTACATATACAAGCTGAGCCATAAAGAATGTATATACAATCGGCTCTAGGCCTCATCATGATACAATATACACAAGGTAGCCCTAGTGACTATTGGCAGCTCCCTTGCCCTAACCACCACCACTGGGTCCTACACCTGGCCCCCTATCTCTCGGTGGCCCCATCACTGAGGCTACTAATTGAGATCCACCTGGCCTCCATGAACCTAAAACCCTTGATCTACTCCTAAAGCTAGGCCGCCTCTGCTTTGCCGGTATAGCCCCATAGTATAAGCCTCTATAGTACTCAGCCTCACCCTGTACTCTCCACAGCTCTACCTGTACTTATGTCAACTGTGTGTCCAAGTACATCGTAGCCCCATCTGTACCTAATGTAGCCACTACTCTATCTTGCTCACTAGTCACCCCTTGTAGCTGCTGTATAGCTGTATCTCTCTCTACCTGCAGACCATCTCTCTCTGCCCTCATCACCTGCACCTGCTATACAGTCATGTCCCGCTCTAACCTCATCATCCACTCACTCTATCTAGCTGCATCTCTCTCCCCTATCACCCTTGCAAGTGCACCATCATCCTGTCCATCTCTAGCCTTGGTGCAGAGGTGTCAGGTCTCTAGAGGTAATTTAACAAGATCAAAAGATTTGAAACAATAGTGGGCTTTAACTAATAAGATTTAGTAGTCTTCTTCTTGCCCTAAACTCCACCAAAGGGCTCAAATTTGTTTCTAACTTCTAAGATGCAATCTTACACCTTCTAAGGTCCCAACATACCCTAATCAACAAGATTCAATAGGTTTTGTACACCATTTTAACTAGTTCACTGGCAACTCCTCTTTACTAGGCCTTATCCTAGTAGCCCTGTTCAGCAAATAATTTATACTCTTCTCCAATCTTTCCTGAAGCACTTCCAAACCTAATGATTGATCTGAATACCCTTTACCAAGTTCTATAACATATCCAAGCCTCATATACTGTTGTTTTGGACCAAACTGACTATCCTGATACCCTGCAACCTTCCTATAAGGCCTAATTCGCCCACTTTTCAAAGAAACCTTATGAAAAACTTGACCTCCACTCTCCAAACCCTCAAACAATCTTAGGGAAGGATCTAAAACAAAGGATTTTCAAGGTTTTAGACAATGGTTTGTTCATTCAAGTGTTTAAACACCAAACCCCCATTTGTAGGACCCAAAACCTAGGGTTCACTAGATCTCCCACTTCCAATCACTTCCAGACCTCATTCAAAGGTCTAACACCATCTTCTTGACCATATTAGACAATATCAATCATAAGAACATCACCTTGTTAAGGCAGATCTCTGGCTGTTATACCTGTGCCATCATACCAATGCTCTTTTCACATGTAAACTTGTTTTCCAACAGTGATCACCTCCCCATATGCACTCCTTCTACTTTGCAAAGGTTAGAAATCATATTGTACAAGTTATTTAGGACCTATTCCATGAGAACTAGAGTCTTACATTCATGGAAAGGTCCTATGATGCATTTAGCCTTTCAAAATACATAAAGACAGTCTGCTGTTCCTTGTAGCAGTCAGAAGAACAATAGTAAAACCACCTACAGAACCTTCTCAGAGCATTAAACAGGATCTCGTATTGTTAGATGAGGACTTAAAACATTTTCCAACCAACCAACAATCAAAAGATCAACAGAAATGAGAAGGAGATGCAAGAAAAAACTAAATTTTACTGTTATTTTCAGTCTGCCGTACAACCCAGGCTTCCATAATCTCTGCCCCAACTTCCACAACCAATTCCCATCGGCTGGAGTTGGTTCAACCACCAAAAATAGTTCAAAATGATTTTCCTGCCTAAATGCTTATTACAAAAAATTGAATTTTAAACCTTGTTTTAATGAACTTTTATCCTACCAAATCATCATGTTTGATCTTCTTAGGATCATTATACCTATTCCTAGTCTTAGACACCTATATTTGACTCTAGAGGCACTATTGGCCCAACTTACATCATTTTTGGTCCTAGGGTTGTTACTAGGACCCTCAGGACATTTGATCACTACATCATTTTGCCCATTAAAAGATACCATAATTGGTTTTAGGATGTTCCATTTGACTTGATGGGTTCCATGGGCTCCTCCTATGATCATTTGTGTCTTCTTGCTCCAAGGTGTTCTTTTAGGTGCTCCTAAACCAAGCCTGCACTCTCAAATCTAACTGAGCTTGGTATGTCTGAGCCTGAGCTCTAGCATGCCGCAAGCCAATCACTATCTGGTGTCTATCTATCTCCACCCTCCTCAATCTCATCTATGCTCACTGCCTCCATCTCCTCTCCTCTCTGATCCTCCACCATAGCTACTAAATCCCAACATCATCACCCACCAATATCTGCCCCTAAGGCTGTGCAAGTATCTGAGGTTGTCCCTGAGGCTGACCCTGCATTTGTATCCCTGGCATTGCTAGTACAACAGCTTGCGCTAGTGGAACCCGTCGTCACCTCCTCCTGATAGGTCTCTCCATCCCTATCTCCCCTATCTCTCCAACCCGCGTCAGCCGTGTTGGTCTAGCTGACACCTAGTAAGCATTATAGTCTGGTAGCATCCCTAGATTTGTAGGACCCTGTCCCCACTGCCATATAACTAGCTGTAGTCCATCTCTCTCTGCCAATGCCATTTCAACCACAACCTCCGGCCCCCAATCAAACACCTCCTATTGAGTCCTCCCAAAAATGGCATCACTAACTGGTACTGCCTGTGGTAACCTGAACTGTCTCAAAACCCTCTCTAGCAAATAGCGCTGTATAATGTATATGCTGCATCCAAATATATATCTCACCTGCCTAGCATAGACAAGTGCCGCAGCCTCCTTATCCCATCTCTCACATCATAGTCATGGCCTCCATACAAAGCTATCCACCTCGTCCAATCTCCTCCACCAGTACACTACTCCTCGACGTTGTTGGTATGTCAAAGCTCCTCTGTACATCCTAGCATAAGGCTCTCCTACTGCTCTAGCCACCCATCCCTCTGGTCTCGTCATTGGAATATGCTCATAAGCCCATACATGCAAAACTGTAACTCCTGCAGACATACTTGCTCCAAACATATACGTACAATCATGTAGGAAATGATAGAGCTGTCCAAGCACACACTCCACCCATGCATATCTTGTACCATAGGAGAACATCCTATCTCCCACTAGCCATCTAATGATAGCCACTACCACTAGCTATAGCCCGTCACATAGCTCCTCCATTCTCGCCATAGGAATCTCTAAGTGATCTACTCCAATGTCGGGTGTCCCGAATAATCTCCTAAACATAGATGGACCCATGTTAGGATCATAATCAACTCGGTCCCCATCTATAGGAATCCACAAAATCTAAAACACATCCTTCAGTGTGATCATAGCCTCTCTCGTCGGCAACAAGAAAGAACTATGCTTGCTCATCCATCGCTCCACCATCGCCGTCATCAGTCCTTGATGTGCCTGCATCGGCTCCAATCTCGACACATGCTCTAACCTGAGGATCTCTAACACTAGCCGCTCCTCTGCATCCAACAATCTCACCAATTGCAAATCCCTAGGATGTGGCTCCCGTGATAACAAAGGCGGTAGTATATCCTGCATCATTTCATTTGCCATGTCAGTCTCTTGCATTACTTAAATGCTATCAAAATTTGATCGTTTATTGCTATCCTAACGTCTATCTACCATAAGTAGTTCAGTTTACCATCTACACCTATCTACTGATCAAAAGCAACCTCTTTTACCATATGCGATCTATTCTGCATATGTGATCACTACTTGACTACATGCGAGATGAAACTCTACATGTGCCTAACTTTAGCCTATAAGCAAGCCATTTCTCATAAGCGAGCCCTTTCTCTTTCTAAGCGAGTTGTCTTTCCCTATGCACCTATTGTTTGCCCATAAGTGACTTCTTTATATTTATATGCACATTTTGCCTCTATATTGCCTAGTTGACTAAAAGTGACCTAGTTTTTCTATATGCAACCAAGCCGCGCCTAAAAGTGAATTTAATTACTATAAGGAACCTGTTTTCCTACACAAGTGACCTAGACTGCCTATCCTAAGACCTAGTCGCTTATGGTGAAGTGTGTGCATTTATGACACTTCTAGCCTATCAAAATCACGCTTTTAGCAAATTTTTGATACATACTAATACATCTGATCCCTCTGGTCGCCCATGTGTCCTCACTCGCTCAGTACGATGATCTCTGCATGGAATCACCATCCTGATAGCTCTCCAACTCTCATCGCACACCAACTCTAAGGAGCTTTAGATCTCTATAGCTTTTTGAGCACAAATGAGCACAAATGAGCCTATTTGCCCTTATAGAACCTATTTATAGCCCTATCCCAAACCCTAATTCTTCTATGCCAAAACCTATTTTTCATCTACATCATCCCATTTGTTCCCTCCCAACCCCCATTTTTTTCGTGCCAACCTTGTGTCCTAGCTTTTCTTCTATCATGAGCCAACCCAACCCTTCCTGGTTAGCCTGTCTTACCTCTCAAGGGGGCATCACCTACCAGTTACATTGGGGCATAACCTTGATTATCAAATGCATATCGTATCTTCTTTGACACAACGCTCTATCGAACATTGTATCAAAGAGGGGCAAAATGTAGACACCCAAAATTGACTCATTATCATTAGCATTCAAACATCGCATTACACACATTCTGCATTTGTCTAACACACTTGAGCAATATCCCTAACATATCTTTTTCTTCTATTAATTAAATAAATTTATATTTATTTAATTAATTCATTAGCCATTTCTTCTAAGTTATAATTAAACAATCTTTAATTATTTAATTATCTTCATTCTATCTATTTTTAATTAATTAAATCTTATTTATTTAATTAAAAATTCCTTTCATAAACCCACTTTCCAATTAATTAAATAAATTTTATTTATTTAATTAATTTATCTTATTATTTATCTCATGAGCCGACATGTGTGCCTCTTTCATTTAAAAAGATAAGTGGTACTACATCCTTTTATTTAATATCTTTTATATGTAGTACTTTTTATGTACACAAGTGTACACATAAGCCCTATCTTCTTGCCACTTGTCATCTTCACATTCACCTATGTCTATCTTTCAATCTTAGCTATTCACATAGCTACCGAATCTCCACCGTTGATTGATTTTGGTTGAGTTCTATATAAACACCCTCTCATTCCATACCTCACACAATCCAGCATTCATATAGCATCTACATTATCATCCTGAGCATATTGAGCACTTGAGCATCCATAGCATCCATTGAGCTTATTACCATTATCATCCATCCATCATGGCAGCTTTTATCTTCATAATTGTTCATTGTTGAAGAAGCAATCCACATCATAAACAAGGAATCACACAATCTAGGTGATGTTGTGCTTGAATTACATACTTTTGGTTTCATTTAGATTAGATTCTTTGATGATGGTAGGGTTAGGTTTTCATGGCTATGCTTGATCTTATTAACCTGATTTTTTACCTATCACAATTCCTTAACTTCATTTGGATTTGTAGGAATAGCAACATGAACTTTGTAACCATTCTTGACAGATTACCAAACACCACATCTTGTGAATTGATATAGCCTTCCATCCTTAGCTTCCAAAAAGCACAATCTATTCCATCAAACCTAGGTATCTTGCTGGATGCATTATGTGCCATCCTGGAACTTCCTGAAGTGGTTAAGCTTCCTTCAAAGGAACTTGGCTCCGATACCAATTGTTGAACACACCAAGATACTGAGAGGGGGGTGAATCAGTATCTAAACAATCTTCAAATTTAACAACTTCAACTCATTTGGAGCAGATTAAAACTTAAGCATCACAAAATTAACATAAGCTTGAAAGATTAACACAATGCACATCAACACATAACACTAGATATACATTGAAAACCCAAAAAGGCTAAAACCACAGTGAGGATTAACTCACAATATATGAAGCTCAAAAATAATAACTTGGTTTTAGGGCTACAACCCAAGGAAGCTACTGCTCCCAGACAACTTTGATTTAGGGCCACTCCCAAGGAAGGTACTACTCCCTAAAGACATTGTTTTAGGGTCACTCCCAAAGAAGCTGCTACTCCCTGAATTGAGAACACACTTACAAAAGATTACAGTATGATAGTCCTACTATCTAAAAACTAACATTGAAACTCACACCTTAGATGATTGCAATGCTACTTCTTCACACTTTCTTCTAATGATCAGATCAGTTAGGCACACTTTACACTTGATCACTATCACAAATATGTCTTTAAGACGAATTAAGACATCATCTACTATTGGCAAGAGACACTGCTAGGCATGCTAGGTGTTGTCATTGATGGCAACCAAATCTATCTTACACATCCGCATTTCATCAGTGGATCATACCGAAAGTCAAATTACAGATTTGTCTAAGTTTGAATAGATAGGAATAGGGCATATAATAAGGTTCAACATTTTGGTTTGCATTTCTCCACATGAAATCATATTGTGCTGTGGATCTAAGGGAATGTTGACAGATGCCAGGGTTACCTAAATCCAAGATTTTAGCCTCTGGTGATGAAGGGATTGAAAGTTACATGCATTTGAGTATCAGGTTTTGGTTAAACAGTACAGTCCAGTGAAGAACAGGCCGACTTGGTGTTTGATCATTGTGTGGATTAGGAAAAGTTGTTGGTTGAGCAAGTTTTGAGATCTGGTGGTATTGGCCAACATGTAAGGTGGCTTGGATATAGAGGTTTTGGTCTGCATTGGTGTTTGTGCATGGATTCAGCTGACAGATCAATGTTCTTAAAAAGTCTCTAAGTTTTTCTTAAGGCCAATTGCAGTTGATGCAATTTCATGTGGCGGATATATATAATTGATGAGTTCAAGCATTTTGGTGTGTTGTGGTGCGAATATGAAGGAATAAATGTGAAGTATAGCAGAATTAAGTGTGAAGTGAAGAGATCTAAGCTTTGAATCATGGTAGAGTAGTAAACAAGGTAGAGAGAGATGAAGTGTGCAAAGTTAGTATACTGAGCTCAACTGGAACTGTAATTTTGCATTTTTAGATGTTATTCCTCAGTTCAAACATTCTAGTGAACTTTTGTAATTAATTTGTAGGTAGTGAGCCTCTTTGAGCAGTGAGCTCTAGGTAGTGTGCCTGAAGGCATGTGTCTTCCCCATTTGTAATACTTTTAATAGAGTATAAATTCTTGTGGGTTAACCCCCACTGTGGTTTTTCCCTTAACTGGGTTTCCATGTAAAAATTCTAGTATTCATGTGTTGTGATCTTTTTGGTTATGTTCTTGTGTTCATGTTTCTTTCTTTTGGATGTGGTAAATTAATAAAGGAACAAAGTAATGAGTTTTGTATAACACTGATTCACCCCCCTCTCAGTGTTCCTTAATTTCAAGAATTGGTATTAGAGCTTGGTTCCTTAGAAGAAGTTTAGCAGCTTGAGGAAGATCTGGGAAGGTGTTTTCAATGGGTTCATTCAAGCATTCTAATGGCATCGATCAACAACTCCAAGTAGCCTTAGATGATCTTGATCTGTCCAGAGCAGAAATCAGAGATCTACAAGAGAACCTTAAAGATGTTGAAGATTTCATTGAGACCTTAAAAGGACAACTGAGCAAATCTAATGAAAAGAGAAGGGAACTACTTCATCATGTAGCAAATCAGAATGAAGACAATGACATGGATGAGGCCCTGAAGGAGAAGACACAAGAATGTGAGAAGCTAGAAAAAGAAGTTGTCCTAAAACATGAGATGGAATCAATGGTGATGAGACTAACCAAGGAAATTGAGGAAAGGAAGAAGATTAAGGAAAAACTGAATCAATCTCTGAAAGAAAGAACAAAAGAATGCTATAGATTGGATATAATAATTAGCCATCTAGAGTCTGATCTACAAGAAAGCAAGGGCAATGAGGAAGAACTTGAAAGGCGAATTGTAATTCTCAAACATGACTTAGAAGCTAAAAATGAGTACAAAGAGAAGTTCAACTAAACTTGAGGTGTTGCTTGATAGTCAGAAGAAGGTAGATGATAAGCATGGTCTAGGATTTGAAAAAGGTGAAAGCTTTGAATCTGGTCAAAAAAATCATGAAGCAAGAAATCAAAGAAGGAATCCTAGAAGACCTCTGGTAAGACAACCTAATGCTCAAAGGTATCCATATTTCAATGGCAGTTGTTTCAAATGCAATAAGTATGGTCATAGAGCTAATCAATGTAGAAGCAAAGTGAATTAAAATGCATCATCTTTCTCCAGTCAATGCTTTAATTGCAAAAAGATAGGTCATAAGGCTGAGGAATGTAGAAGTGGATCAAGGAATACTCCTAAGAACAAACAAGTGTTCAATGGAAGATGCTTTACTTGCAATAAGTTTGGGCATATTGCAATGCAATGCAGATCTAAAACTGCTCCAACGTGTAATTGTTAGAAAAATAAGATTGTATGTTTTAATTGCAACAAATCTAGACACATTGCTAAATTTTGCAAAAGCAAAAAGGAGAACTCTCAGGTAGGTAAAGGAAAAATAGAGCAGCAGTTGGACAAAGGCAAGGGCAAAGTTTATGTGAGTGAGATCCAAAATGAAATGAACAAAACATGGGTAAAGGAAGGTGAAGTGAATGTTAACAATGGGTACACATCAGAATCTGGTGCTGATAATTCCTTTGGGAATTGAAATAGGAGCTCTGGCTCAGGGGGAGATGCATTGAAAATCTAATTCCCCCTACTAGTAAGTAGGTGCCTAAATCTAGCATGATGAATGAAGTTAAAGAATCCTATTACAGATCTATTAAAGAAAATTTTGGAAAAAAAGCAGCTAAAGTGATTGATTGCAGAACAATTGAAGGTTGACTATATGCAAAAATAGTGTAACCAGATGTATTAGGGCAGAGCATTTATTACAATGTCAAATTAGGTTTTGCAGAGGATAAAAGGTCATTCATTCAAACACTTGAATCATTTTGCATTCTAAGAGAACAAGGAGAAGAGTGCCTGAGTTGAAATTTTAGAGAATTGAAGAGCAAAGAATGAATTCGACAGCTAACCCTAATTTCGTGAAGAAAAAGGTATTTCTCTGCGAAGCTTTGAACTTGTAATCTTTTAAAATGGCTACTCCTCTAGTTGTGATATCACTAAGTGACCTAGGCCAAAGTTTAAGAAGCACCATTTCAAGTCCACTGAAGTCAATCCGATGGGAGCATTTTCTGGAGTTCCATATGGAGTTCTTCACACAAAAGACATTAGGGCTTATATTCACGTGCCTCTAGAGGAGCATGGTGACTCAAGGTTTGACGATATATTCATGAATCACTTGAAAGGTGATATTTTGAGCTCAAACTGGAATACAAAGCCCTAAAAAACAAGAAGTTCATACAATTTGTTGAGTTTCTGACTTTTGCAGAGGGTGAGTGGGTCCAGTATGTCTTGATCCGTATCCATGATGAGTTTCTATGGTTGAATCATACATTCAAAATCACAAAGGATGCAATAAGGGAAGTTACAGGACTGAATTCAATCGGTACCTTACCTTAGTTGAAGTCTATGAAGAATCAAGAAGTCACCGAGGCAACCAGATCAAAATTTGACAAGAGAGCCATGACTATAAATGACAGAGGATCATGGGGTCAAATTCACATCAATGGTGATAGGGTATAGGATATATTACTCTAGCAGAGAAAATTTAGTTTCCAGAACAACCATCTATATTGCATATAAGATGGTAAAAGAAGGTGCATACTATGATCTTTGTGAACTATTGCTGAACCAGCTCATGGAGAACCTAAGCAAGATAAAGAAGGACAAAAAATACTCATTCAAATTTAGTACATTAATTATGTGTCTTTTCTTCTATTTCTTGAGTGAGCTTCTGGGAAACAAAAATATAATTTGGTCAAATGACAAATCGATAGCAATCCAGATTAGGAATTATTTGAGTTATTTGGGTAGTCATGATGCACAAAAGACTACACTTTGGGGATTCTTCAAAAACTTCTAGGGTATGATGTAGGCTAGGGCTAGAGTACCTAGGACTGTTGTTTAAAAATACAAGGACACCATTTGTTTTATGGTTATTATTGATCAATGCAAAATTGAAGCAGTAGAGCCCAGAGTTGTGTGGATCATGCCCATGGGGTATGAAGTGGATGGGTGTGTGTTGGAACTGTATGCACAACATTTGTTAAGTCAGCCTAGTGATCCGACTGAAGAGAGATTTGGAACCTATGAAGAAATTTCACAAAAACTGCATCTTGAATTCAAGGCTCCTGAAACCAAAAGGAAAGTAAGGAAAGAAGTTGAGTAGTTGGCCAAGAATCTAGGCCTTACTAAGGAAGTTGTGAGGCAATTTAGGGAAAGAACAGAAAAGGCTAAGAAGGAGAAGTAGGACAGGGAATAGGAAAGTGTTCTGGTACAACCTCCCTCCAAGTCAAGGTCTACTAGGAGTACTAGTTCAACCTCTAGTGCATCACCTTCTCCTGCTACAGAAAAATCCAAAGAAAAACCTACCAGTAAGGAAGGAATAAGGACAAAAGTTAAGGGAAAAAGAACATATGTCAGTGTGGAAAAAGAGGATGAAGAAGAAACTAACTCAGATGATGAAGTTAAAGAGTTGAAGGCCTTAGGAACTAAAGTTGCTAGAGTGTCTAAGGAGAAGCCCTCTGGAAGCACAAAGATAAGCAAAAGGCATAAGTCAGAGGCTGATGTTGAGAAGCCAACTCCTTCTGTGGAGGACATCGTCAAGACAATCACTGTAGATGGAAACCTAAAACCAATGACTAAATTTTATGATCATTGTAGTGATGCTAACAAAAGAATTTTGGAGGATGCTATTGTAAAATATTTGAATGTATTCAATAGAGCACTAGTGGAGATTTTGTCTGAAGTTCCTAAGAGTTTAAGAGATATTCAGGAAATAAGAAAAGAAGCTGCCAAAACAAAGGATATGGAGCTTAGGGAACATGTAAAGTCCAATGATCTCCAGCAAAGAAGCAAATAAGATTCTCAAATAAGTCAAGAATGAATTCAGAAGCAATAAAAGAATGAATAAGCTGATGATTGGAGACATTGATGAAGTTGTTTAAGAAATAGAACAAATTTAAGGAAAGCATTGGATAGGAACATGTTTTATGTGGTTACAAAAGAACCAGTTGATATTGAGGATGCATCAGTTCTGAATGATGAAGAGCTGCAGAAAAATGAGCAACAAACTGGAGAAGATGATGTCTCCATTTCGGAAGAAGAAACATTGAATAAAGAAGATGAAGAAATGATGAAGGAAGATCAAGAAAAAGAAACTGATGATGGAATTGATTCCTCCACTCCGGATGTTGAGGAATTTGATAATACTGCCATTGAGGATACACCAAATCCTCTAAAAGAGAATGTAGAAGATATTTCTGAGATAGATAAAAGAAAGGATGCTTCTAATGATGATGGAGAGAAAACAAAAGCAGAGAAAAAGAATGAAAATGATGAGCAAGACAAGGAGGTTGACTCCAAAAAGGGAGAAGATGGAGGTCCTAAAGAGCTTAAATCTGTAACGTCATATTGGGCAAGAGACACTGTAGAAGAAGTGAAAGAAATTTTGGAAAGAGATAAACAAATTGAAGAAGACCAAGTTATAATACAAGGACTAATCAATTTTGATACTTTGTCATAGGTGTAGAAGATAAAGTTGGCCTCTTTTGCACAAGCTAAGGCTAGAGAAGAAATCCTAAAGTCTCATATTGAAGATAGCGAGTTGCTTGGTCTTGCATCTAAGATTCTAGAGAAAATCATGCCCACTCTTCAAAAGGACTCATCAACATCTCCCCCTGGCCAGTTGAAAAATCTGATAAACTCTGTAAGTTCTCATTTTGAAAGTTTAGAGAAGTCTGCAGAAGTTAAAGCCAGAAATGAATTTAATGAGAAGAGGTTTGCTAAAATAAAGAAAATAATTATTTATGATAGATCAAGGCTTGATACTAGTGTAAAGAGTATTCAAATTTCCCTATCTGAAGAAGCAGAGATTTATAAGTTTTGCTTAAACCGATCTAAAGCTGTTGAAGATATTGAGAAGAAGATTAAGGACTTAAAGCTCAAATTGTCTAACATTTCTCAGTCATATAATCCTTTAACTAAGTCTATATCTATCAAAGAATGCCAAGTAGTGAGTTTGCAGAATGAATTGAGTGACTTGGAGAAAGAAAAGGTTAAAGTTTTGGGAAGATTGGATGAGCTCCGGGGACTGATTTCCCCCAAATTAGAAACTATGTATGATCTATTGGCAGAATCCCAAGTTGTTGCTGCTACTAGTGATCCTACTGATCCTCAAAAGGAAGAATCACAGGCAGTTTTGTTTAGTAGACATATATACATTTTGGGTAGCATAAAGAAGAATTGGGATAATGAATTATCACAGTTGAAAAACATTTTTGGTGATATCTTTTTGTTGATGAACAAGGCTTAAGGACTGTGTGTTCATATATGAAAGTATATAAGTTTTGACCCATGTACATAAGATTTTTGCAAGAATTTTGATATGCAGATCCTAGCCTTTTCCATTGATGTCAAAGGGGGAGAGGAAAAGAAGTGAAAAATGAAGAATTAATCTAAGGGGGAGCATTGGAAATCTCAAGTGTATATAGTAAGGGGGAGCTATTCTAACACTTAGCCATTTTTCACTAAGTGTTGCCATCAATGCCAAAGGGGGAGATTGTTGGCAAGAGACACTGCTAGGCATGTCTAGTGTTGTCATTGATGACAACCAAATCTATCTTACACATCCACATTTCATTAGTGGATCATATCAGAAGTCAGATTGCAGATTTGTCTAAGTCTGGATAGACAGAAACAGGGCATATGACAAGGTTCAACATTTTGGTCTGCATTTCTCCATAGGAAACCATATTGTGCTATAGATTTGAGGGAATGTTAAAGGATGTCAGGGCTACCTAAATCTAATATTTTAGCCTTCAGTGATGAAGGGATTGAAAGTTACATGCATCTGAGTATCGGGTTTTGGTTAAACAATGCAATCCAGTGAAGAACAGGCTGACTTGGTGTCCGATCATTGTGCGGATTAGGAAAAGTTGTTAGTTGAGTAAGTTGTGAGATCTAGTGGTATTGGATGACATGTAAGGTGACTTGGATATAGAGGTTTTGGTCTGCATTGGTGTTTGTGCATGGATTCAGCCAATAGAACAATGTTCTTAAAAAGTGTAAGTTTTTCTTAAGGCCGATTGCAGTTGATGCAATTTCATGTAGTGGATATATATAATCAATGAGTTTGAGTATTTTGGTGTGTTATGGTGTGAATATGAAGGAATAAATGTGAAGTATAGTAGAATCAAGTGAGAATTGAAGAGATCTAAGCTCTGGATCATGGTAGAGCAATAAACAGGGCAGAGAGAGATGAAGTGTGCAAAGTCAGTATAATGAGCTCAATCGGAACTATAATTTTGCATTGTTAGATGCTATTCCTTAGTTCAAACATTCCAGTGAACTTTTGTAATTGATTTGTAGGTAGTGAGCCTCTTTGAGCAGTGAGCTCTGGGCAGTGTGCCCGAAGGCATGTGCCTTCCCTATTTGTAATACTTTTAACAGAGTATAAATTCTTGTGGGTTAACCCCCACCATGGTTTTTCCCTTAACTGGGTTTCCATGTAAAAATCCTAGTGTTCACGTGTTGTGATCTTGTTGTTTCTATTCTTGTGTTCATGCTTCTTTCTTTTGGATGTTTGTGGTAAATTAATAAAGGAACAAATTAATAAGTTTTGCAGAACAATGACTCACCCCCCCTCTCAATGTTCCTTAATTTCAACAATCTACAACTTCTGCTTTTTCTCCTTCAGTCACACATCAAAATGCATTCATACTACTCCTTATCTTGCATGTGAGCCCTATCAATCACTTTGCAATCACACCTCACCTCATTCAATTTGATTTACAATTTATGTAAGATATTACATTGATTACATTTCTTGTTGGCTAGATACAACATGAAAAATACATTTACAAGTTGGCCATACAAAACACAACATGAAACGTGTAGAGGACAAGTCCTAAACAAGAATACACCCTAAACCAGTAGGAGTCCCATGCCTTGTGGACATTAAAACTTGCTTAATTAGGTCCAAAACATCCTTCAAAGCACCAACCACCAAGGAATTTCATCTGCACACTCCGTTCATTTGGAAATAGGACAACATTAAGAAAAAACTCATGAACCTTGAAGCATAACGACCACAACAACTTGAAAACCTTGTGTGGTACTGGAAACAAGAAAGATCTTCATGAAACTCTTCTAGATGAGTCTAAAAGACTCATAAAACATCTATAAATACTCTTTACCTTTGCACATCAAATATTTTTTGTTGCACATCTTCAATCATGAACTCTGAGAAGAACCTGTCATCCAGAACACACTGCAACATACTGCCATTAAGAAAGTGAGCTTGTAGACCACCAAGAGCCTTGAAAGTGAAAAGAAGAATGTAATTCACATCCATAAACATGTCCACAAAATTGCAAAGGAAATAATTCACTTCTAGAGAAATGCAGAGCATTCCAACAGACCTTCAACTCTGCCAAAACACATGCCGGTACTCAATCATACATAACTTTGATAGCAGAAGGATAAATGATCTGAAACTTTGGAATTATCACCTTCATTGCACCCTAAACATATTTCCAAAATTTCATAGCTATATATGCAAATGCAGAGCATTCCATTGTCGTAATCAGAACATCTTCATAGAAACAACATTGTCTTCAGTTTGTTAACAGTAAAACATTCTTCTGGTATTCTAATCATCATGAAACTTGGAACATACATGTTTCAGGCCATTAGTAACATCAACAACACAATCTGATCATTTTAGTGCTTCTAATTTCCATGTTAAAATTACTTCATACTCAACTAAGCACTGATCAAGGCATTGTTGAAGGCACAAGATAACTGAGAGGGGGGTGAATCAGTTGTATCAAAACCTTCAAACCCTCATAAACATAATCACATCCACATCAATTCACTTAAACCCTTAATCTGTTATGAAGTTTAAACATTAAAAGTAGATAACAGAAACTTAAACTCATCAACACCATGCATAAGAGAACTCCTGATTTTTACGTAGAAAACCCTAAAAGGGGAAAATCACAGTGAGTATTAGCTCACAATATAATGTAGTAACAATACCGAATTACAAAAGGCTCATTGCCATAGAGAGAATGCTCACTGCATGGGACTCATTGTCCAAGTGGGCTCACTGCCCACTAAGAAAGAAAGAAAGAAGATAAGAATGGCTCACAGCCATGCTTTGAACTGATATAATTGCATCTAACCTATGCATGGAGTTTAGTTCCAATGAAGCTCAATATACACCACAACGTACACAACACCTTCACAGCATCACCAAAAATTGTAGACACCTTCTGCTCACTACATCTGGTAGCCTAACACATGAAATCCCTCACTGCCCTAATCTATTTCACATCATCCCCCTCATATACATGCATCGATAAATCCTTGACACTTATTTATACCATCATTACCCTTGAAACAATCTTCAAGGTTGGCAACACAATCTTTAATCCTTGAAACAATCTCCAAAGTCGGCAAACACACAATATTTGAATTAGGTCTAGACCTAAACTTTCCATGGTACAAATAATTGAAGGAAAACCAATATATGCCTTAGCTTGGACCCAAATATATCTAGGCATGCTACACAACACTCACATAATCACCAAATCAACTCCTCAATCAACGCAAACATTTAAGGTTGGCCAAATAGTGTAAACATAAGGAATTCTTGATCACATGCTTCCATGATCACAACCATAACTTGCGGACCATACCCAAGGATTTAACATAATCTAGAGACATCCAAAAACATATTTAAGTCACTTGGAAACCAACAAATTCATCAACAACAACTTTCACCTGAACACAACAACTTTCACTTGAACATAACAACTTTCACCTGAACACAACATTGTCAAACTCTGCCACACATTAAATTGCTTTTTGGAGCACCAAATCACAAACCTTTTGGAGGGACCATAGGTAAGATCCTTATGAAAACATATTAAGAACCACAGTACCTAAAACCTATCCATGGAGGAATGCAGAACAAAATACTTTCTCCCAAACAACTCTGCACAACTCAAAAACATTGTCAAATACTGTTCTCAAACTGGTGAACATAACTTTCACTGCAGAGCAATCTAGAGCACCAAATTCTAGATTTAATATCTTGAAACACTTCTTGACAACATATCCAAACCTCACACTCAGATCTTCAACATAGAAGAAATGTGGAGTAAAAACTCAAATAATATTTTGTAAGCTAGAAGACTCCTTCAACACACTATTTCTAGTATTAATCAAATTTTCTCAAAAGCACTTGGAAACCTAGCTACATAAGCATATCCTCAACACCTTCAACATCTATATAAAGCATCCAAATCACCTTTTAGAAAAGCAACTGAATCAAAAAATAATAACTTCATTAGAAGACATAATTGACACCAATGACAACACAAACATGTTGACATCAATGACAACACTGATTAGCACATACTTAAAACAATCTCCCCTTTGTCATTGATGGCAACATATGCTATGAAAAACCATCATGACACAAATCTACACTAATCTCACTCTTACCCTTTCTTTTATACACCTTACTCTCTTTCTATCCATTTGTTTTTCACATGAACTCTCTCCCCCTTTAAAATCAATGGCAAAGGGGTACATCTTTTTAAAGATTTCTCCCCTTGATTATGATACTGCACATATTTGCACTATTCTTAACTACTTTGAATACTCCCCCTTAGGAGTACACACCAACCTGTACCAACTCTCACTCCCCCTGACTACAACAATCATCAATACCACTACCTACTCCCCCTAAGAGGTAGCCTCTAACATCAGTCCAGAAAATAATGAATCTTGAAATCCACTAGAATAATGCATTTCCTTATGCATCTAGTTCAAAGGAGGGGAAATAACCCCTAACTTCTCCTGGAGATACTCAAATGTATCCTTAGGAAGAGCCTTAGTGAATATGTCAGCAACCTGATCCTTTGTAGGCACATTCTCTAGCTTCACTTCATTCTTTTCAACCTTTTCTATTAGAAAGTGATACCTAATTGAAATATGCTTTGTCCTTGAATGCATCACTGGATTTTATGAAATGTTAATAGCACTAGTATTATCATAGAATATAGGAATTGGATCATCATACTCACCTTTGATATCCTTCAAGGTTTGTCTCATCCATAACACCTGTGTGTAATAGGATGCAACTGTAATGTACTCTGCCTCTACAATAGAGAAAGACACTGAATCCTACTTCTTTCTTAGCCACAATACAACTCTATCTCTAAGAAAGAATGCACTGCCACTTGTACTTTTCCTATCATCTACACATCCGACCCAATCTACATCTGTGTAGGCACTTAGGGTAAAGTCATTGTTCTTAGGATACCACAAACCATGATATGGAGTGCCCTTAAAATACCTAAATACACTCTTTATTGCTATGACATGTGACTCTCTAGGATCTTCTTGAAATCTTGCCACAAGACAGACTGCATGCATGATATCTAGTTTGGTAGCAGTTAGGTATAGCAGTCCTCCAATCATTGATCTATATTTTCTCTAATCATCCTTAGGGGATTCATCATTTTTTCTCATCTTGCAACTAGTTATCATGGGGGTACAAACTATTTTAAAATCTTCCATTCCAAACTTCTTCAATATTTCCTTGACATACTTTGATTGTGAAATGAAAATGCCCATATCTATCTAATTAATTTATAGCCCAAGGAAGAAATTCATCTCTCCACACATTGACATCTCAATTTTTTTTGCATTTCATTTGTAAATTCCTTACACATACCTTCATTTCCACTGAAGATTATGTTATCCACATAGACCTCAACAATTAGGATTTGATCTTTGCTTTCCTTGATGTACAAATTATTGTCTAGAAACCCTTTACTGAATCCCAGCTACAACAAATACATGTCCAAACTTGCATACCAAGCTTTGGGAGCTTGCTTCAATCCATACAATACCTTCTTCAATCTTCATACCATATATGGTTTGTTTGAGAGCTAAAATCCATCTAGTTTCTCTATGTTTAATTCCTCTTCCAACTCACCATTCAGAAAAACATATTTCACATCCATTTGATATACCTTGAAATCCTTATGTCTTGCATAAGCCAGAAACATCCTAATAGCCTCCATTCTTGCCACCGGGGCAAAAGTTTCCTCATAGTCTATTCCTTCCACTTGTGAGTGCCCCTTACACACAAGTCTTGCCTTGTTCCTTACCACTTCTCCATTCTCATTCAACTTATTCCTGTATACTCTCTTAGTTCCAATCACATTCTTACTCTCTGGTCTTGGGACAAGCTCCCAAGTCTGATTCTTCTCAATCTGCATTAGTTCTTCCATAGCCTTAATTCTATACTCATCCTTGCATGCCTCAACCATTGTTTTAGGTTCAACTTTGGAAAGTAAACATAGATTTACCTATTCTTCAGTAGCTCTGCTTCTTGTCAATACACCTTTGCTCTTATCACCAATGGTTTGATCTTCAGTGTGATGCCTCTGCACATATTTAGGAGTTTTAGGAATTTTTTCTGGAGCTTATTGTTCTTCAACTTGTACTTCTATTTCTGAAGCTTCTTGTTCTTCAACCTGTACTTCTTTTTCTTTAGTTTCTTCTTTTTCTCCACAAGAAGACTCATATAATTCATATCCATTAATCTATAAAAACTTTTATATATCTTCATCAACCTTAACATTAGTACTTTCAACAATCTTTCTTAGCTTGTTATTATAGCAATGGTAAGCCTTGCTTTTGTTAGAGTATCCAAGGAAATACCTTCATCACATCTTGCATCAAACTTTCCTAGTTCTTCATCTCTTCTTATATAACATTTGCTTCCAAAAACTTTGAAATATTTAGCAACGGTAATCCTTCCATACCATGGCTCATAGGGAGTCTTTGTGTCATTTTATTTCACTTGTACTTTGTTCTATATGTAGACAACAATATGAATTGATTCTCTCTAGTATACTTCAGGTAGGTTTGCTTCCTTTATCATCATCCTTGTAGTTTCTTGAACAGTCTTGTTCTTCCTTTCAACCACTCCATTCTACTGAGGAGTTCTAGGTGCAGATAGATGCCTCTTTATCCCATGATTCTCACAAAACATGTTAAACTCATTAGAATTAAACTCTCCACCTTTGTCAGACCTCAAACATTTGATTTTCATATACAATTCATTTTCAACCATTGCTTTAAAAGCTTTAAACATATCTAGGGCTTCTAATTTTTCCTGAAGCAAAGTGACCAAAGTCATTTTAGAGAAATCATCAATAAATAACATGAAATACCTATCACCTTGAAAACTCCTTAGTCTGGTAGGACCACACAGGTCTGTATGCACCAACTCCAATAGTCTGGTAGATGATTGATCCTTGCTTTTGAAGATTCTTTTTGTTTTCTTTCCAAATTGACATTCCTTACAAACAATAGTAATAGGCTTTGTTAACTTTGGTAGATCTATCACATCTTGGACTAAACTTATCCTTACCAGGCTATCAAAGTTGATGTGACACAATCTCCTATGCCATAGCCAACTCTCACTGATCTGAGTCATAAGGCAATAACTAACACCACCTTTGAGATGATAAACATTTCCACTTGTATTCTTTCCAACAATAATTACTATTCCAGAGCTTTTTCTGATCTCACATGCATCATTCTGAAACATAAGATTGTAACCCTTGCTACACATCTATCCAACACTCAAGAGAATATGCTTTAAACCTTTGACATAAAGAACATCATTAATGTTATACTTTCCATCAAACTAATTGAACCTTTTCCAAAAATCTTAGTAGCTTCATCACCACCAAACCTAACTACTCCATCAAATTTTTCAAGTTTAATAAACTTATTATTATCACCTGTCATATGATTTGAGCATCCACTGTCAATGACCCAGTCATCCTTTTCACTCCTAGCATGACAAGTAGATATTATAGTATATTTAGGGTTAGTACATGCTTCCAGATTCTTTTCCTTCACACAACTTCCAGAGTTAGCAGAACCAGTTTCATCTCTTATGGCAATAAATAAGCATTCATCATCATTATCATCCTCAAAGTTAGATTCATCATTAGAAATGCTTGCATAGTAATTTTTCTTGAGCATCCTTCCTTTGTTTTCCTTATTCTTAATTCTCAGAGCTCTATCTAGACACCTCAAGAAGCATAATGACCTATTTTTCCATAACTGAAACATTTAAAAGGCAACTTACCATTGAACTTAGCAGTACCCTTTTTCATCCTTCTCACAAACTTGGCTTCCACTTCATTAAAGTCTTCTAGTTCTGATTCAATAGTCTTCTCTATTTTACCATCTTTAAGAGTAGTCTCATCTTTTGCATTTCCACTAGATCTGACAAACTCTCTTATTTTAAAAGGAGGTAGTGTGCCAAGCAACTAATCTTGGGTAAATTTACTCAAGTTTTGTAATTTTTCAATAGAAGAAACCTTATGACTGTAAGCTTTAGGAAGAGTTCTCAGTACCTTCAATATTAATTATTGATCATCTATATTTCCACCAAGTCCCTTGATGCCATTGACAACTTCGTCCACCTTCTATAAGTAGCTTGTAATATTTTCATCTTCAAGCATACGCATGGTCTCTGTTAGGGTTCAGGTAGATCAGAGCAATAAACACTAACAATTATATGAAGATTAAATAACTCAAATATAACAATGAAGGATAATACAAAAGAGATCAACATAGAAATTTAACGTGGTTCACCCAATATGGGCTACATCCATAGTAACTCAGCCATCTAATGATTTTATTATCCAGTACAAAACATATTACAATCTGTCAAATTCCACACCACAACATACTTCCCAGTTGCTTCTAACAAGCTTTTTGGAAGCTTCTAGAATTAAGGTTTTACAATGTCATTTTTCTTTTGTTGGTTAACAAAAATTAACAACCGAGTCCTAATGGGCAAAAAAAGGGAAATTTTTTTTGGGGGGCTGCACCCCCAATCCCTTGCTTCTTGGGGGCTGCGCCCTTGAACCCCCGTTTCTTGTGGGTTGCCGCCCTCGAACCCCCGCTTCTTGGGGGCTGCTGCCCCCGAACCCCCGCTCGGGGCTCGGCCCGACCTCAAACCTCGGTGAGGTTACATTACGTGTGTACAGTACTTGCATGATTAGTTGCCACATACCAACAATCTCCCACTTGGAGACTGATCAAGCTCCACACCAAACAATCTCCCACTTGGAGACTGATCCTGGATGACACCGCTGCACTTGCAGCTCCCACTGGATTACAGGTTTGGCTGGTTTCTTATATCCACTATTATCAATCGTGAAGGCCAACAAAAACTGATGGGGAAATTAGTTTCTCCCTTGTAACTACCTTTGTGAACATATCTGCAAGATTCTCACTTGTGTGAATTTTCTCCAGCTTTAATTGTCCATCCTCCAAAACTAACTGGATGAAGTGGTATCTGAGCTGTATGTGCTTAGTTTTTGAATGCAGAGCTGAATTCTTAGCAAGATGAATGGAACTCTAGCTATCATTGTACAAAGGGCTATCTTCTTATCATTACCTTAATTCCTCTAGAAAAGGTTGTAACCAAATCATCTCCTTGCTAGCTTCTGTATCAGCAACATACTCAGCTTCAGTAGTTGAAAGCACAACAACCTTTTGTAGCCTTGAAATCCAACTGACTGTAGTACCTCCTATAGTAAAAATGCACTCTATAGTACTCCTACTGTCAATATCACCCACCAGATCAGAGTCAACATATCCTTTTAGAGCAGAATTAGTTCCTCCAAAACATAGTTTCTTTGAAGTAGTGCCTCTCAAATATCAAAGAATCTATTTTACCGCATTCTAATGTTCCATTATCAGATTGCTCATATACCTGCTCACAACTTCCACTGCATGTGAAATATCTAGCCTTGTGCATACCATTGCATACATCAAGCTGCCAACTGCTAATGCATATGGTATCTTAGACATTTTGTCTTCCTCCTCTTGTGTCTTTGGACACATCTCCTTAGTCAACTTAAAATGACTAGGCAAAGGTGTACTAACTGCTTTTGCATTCTGTATGTTAAACCTTTTCAACACCTTCTCTACATACTCACTTTGAGACAAAAATAATTTTCTATTTATTCTATCTCATGTGATCCTCATACCAAGGATTTGTTTTGCTGTACCCAAATCCTTCATAGCAAATGAATTTGCTAATTTATACCTAAGTTCATTAATATGCTGCATGTTAGACCCAGCAACAAGCATGTCATCAACATAAAGCAACAGAATAATATAGCTGCCATTACCCAATTTCTTAAAATAAACACAATAATCATAATGACATCTTTTGTAACCTTGTTTAGCTATAAAACTATCAAATTTCAAATACGATTGCCGAGGTGCTTGCTTCAAACCATACAAACTCTTCTTTAACCTGCACACAAATTCCTCCTTACCCTTGACCTCATATCCCTGTGGTTGCTACATGTATATTTCCTCTTCCAAATCCCCATGGAGAAATGTTGTTTTCACATCTAGCTATTCAAGATGCAAGTCTTTTACAGCCACACGACTTAGAATAGTTCTAATAGAAGTCATCTTTACAACCAAAGAAAATATTTCATCAAAATCTATACCTTTTTTCTATGCAAAACCTTTTACCACGAGTCTGGCCTTATAACTTTTTTTGCCTCCATCTTCTTCCTTCAACCTGTAAACCCATATATTTGGTAATGCTCTTTTTCCTGCAGGCAATTTGACTAAGTCCCAAGTCTGATTCTGCAGCAAGGAATCCATTTCCTCTTTCATGCCTAGCTCCCACTGCTTTTTGGTATCTACCTGCATTGCTTCTTCATAACCTTCAGGTTCACCAAAATCAGTTAATAATATAGAATATAATGATGGAGAAAATCTTGCAGGAGGTCTAGTTATCCTTGTAAAACATCTAACACTTGCAGGAGTCTATGGGATAACTTGTTGTTGCTGAGCATCAGGTACCACTGACATTTTATTTTCTGGAATCTCATCTAGCACCACATATTCCTTTTTGGCTTGTTCATGCTTCTTTTCCTGCAGTTGATCCTTATACATGACCTTCTCATTGAATATAACATCTCTGCTCCTAATGATTTTATGATTTTCATAATCCCATAACCGATAACCAAATTCATCTACTCCATATCCAATGCAGGTGCATTTTTTAGACTTAACCTCAAGCTTGGTTCTATTTTCAATATCAACATGGACAAAAGATTCACAACCAAAGGTTTTTAGAAATGAATAGTTTACCTTTTTACCCGTCCATGCCTCCTCTGGAATTCCACCATCCAAAGGATTTGAAGGTCCCCTGTTTATTAAATAAACAACTGTATGTACATCATCTACCCAAAAGTGTAAGGGTAGTCCAACATGCAATCTCATGCTCCTTGCACACTCCATAATCATCCTATTCATCCTGTCAGACACACCATTTTCTTGTGGAGTTCCATGAACCATTTTCTGACTACATATTCCATTATAAGAACAGTAATTATCAAATTCTCTACTACAATAATCACCTCTATTGTCAGATCTAAGACACTTCAACTTTTTTCCTGTCTCATTCTCAACTAAAGCTTTCCACTTTTTAAAAGTTTCAAATACTTCTGCTTTTTGGTTTAGGAAATACACCCATGTTTTCCTAGTTGCATCATCAATAAAAGTAACATAATAGCAAGAGCCAGCAAGAGACGATACTTGAGCTGATCCCCATACATCTAAATGCACAAGCTCTAATTTCTCACTGTTCTTCTCTTTCCCAACTTTGAGAAATCAGACTCTTTTCTATTTTCCATTAACACAATTTTCACAGAACTCTAAGTCAATCTTCTTCAGACCTGGTAGCAACTTTCTGGAGTGAAGGATCTTCATCCCTTTCTCAGTCATGCGCCCAAGTCTATGGTGCCACAATTCTATTTCTGTCCCTGTAGCAAGTGCTATAACTGTCTCAGTAGCAACTATTTCTGTAGCAACTAAGGTAGAATAAGTATTACCAATACACAAATACAATGTGCCTACCTTTTCACCTTTAGGTACTACTAATGCACCTTTAGTGACCTTCTAGACTTTGTCTTAAAAGGTAACTATGCAGCCTTCACTACCTAGTTGTCCTATAGAGATTAAATTCCTTCTCAAATTTGGAACATGCCTTACCTCTTGTAGCAACGATTCATTTCCATTCTACAACTTGATTTTTATCTTTCCTTTTCCAACAATCTGACAAGGTTCATTATCACCCAAATATACTTGTCAAAAATTACCTTGGACAAAATCTACAAAATATTTCCTATGGGGTGTGGCATGAAATGAAGCCCCTGAGTCTATTACCTAGGAATCATTAGCATTATCTAAACACAAAATCAAAGCATCCTATAATTCATTACTTGCAACATTAGCTTCCTTACTGTCATCATGTTGTCCATCTCCTTGTTTGGCCTTTCAAGACCAGCAATCCTTCTTTAAGTGTCCTGGCTTTCCACAGTGCCAGTAATCCATTCTTCCTCTGGATTTAGATCCGCCTTTCTTCAACTTCCCTTGTGACTTCCCATGAGTTGTTGGGCTTTTTCCTCTCTCCTTTGTTCTTCCCCTGTTCTCTATAGTCAAAGCATTGCCTGATGTTGAACTCTCACCTTTGCTTTTTTGTTGTATTTCCTCGCTAAGGATAACACCAACAACATCATCAAATTTCAAAGTATTTGAACCAGAGACAGATTTACTTACAACCATTACCAAGCTATTCTAGCTTTCTAGCAAAGAACATAAAACCAAGAAAGCCCTCACCTCTTCATCAAATTTCACTTTTACAGAAGTTAGGTGACAGGTAATCATATTACACTCATTTAAATGATTTGACATAGATCCACCTTCAATCATTTTCAAATTAAACAAACACTTCATGAGAAATACCTTATTTGAGGCTAAGGTTTTTTCATACCATTTTTTCAAAGCTTTCATCAGTTCATTTGTTGTCTTCACTTTTGTTATATTGAATTCCACAGATGGTGCCAGGCACAACCAAATGGTTCCCAATGCCTTTCTGTCCAGAAGATCCCAATTCTCATCAGTCATTGCAATCAATTTCTTGGCTTTTCCTTCCAACAGCCTCCATAAATCCTTCTAATAGAGATAATCCTCCATCTACATCTTCCATAACTGATAGTTCTACCCATTGAATTTATCTACCTTCAATTTACCCTTGTCTGCCATTGCTCCCACTTAACCGTGAGACTCCCACTCAACTATGAGACCTTCCTACATACAATAATCAAACACAACCCACTTTGATACCATTTGTTAGGGTTCAGGCAGATCAGAGAAATAAACACTAACAATTATATGCAGATTAAATAACCCAAATATAACAATGAAGGATAACACAAAAGAGATCAACATAGAAATTTAATGTGGTTCACCCAATATGGGCTACATCCACAGAAACTTAGCCATCCAATGATTTTATTATCCAGTGCAATGTAGATTACAATCTCCCAAATTCCACACCACAACATACATCCCAATTGCTTATAACAAGCTTTTTGGAAGCTTCTAGAATTAGGGTTTTACAATGTCATTTTTCTTTTGTCGGTTAACAAAAATTAACAACTGACTCTAAACCCCAGCAAGGATACGTTACATGTGTACAGTACTTACATGATTAGTCACCACATACCAATAGTCTCATAAGTGAGCTTCAAATTCTACATTTTAGCCTGTTTAACCTTCTCATCTCCTTCATAGACACTTTCCAACCTTTTCCAAATCTCATTAGCAGTTTTTAAATTCACAACTTTTGTTGGGAATTAAGGTGTCTCAACCTTAGTAATTCCTCGTATTATTTCATTATATTTATTTAATTATTGCCTATTATTGTAATTAGGATGCAAATCCTTATTGTCATCTTTTGGGAGTTGGCACGGTGATGTGTCATCCTACGTGGAAGGTGACAAGTTGTAAATTTGTCCTCACATGAGGACATAGGCGTCCCACTTAGTGGTAGGAATATTTTTCCATGTGTCAGCATCTTGGATAGTGTGTAAGGGAATATTGACCGAAATGGTCATGATAGATTCCTATGACAAATCTATGGCGCGTAAGAGTCGTAAATGGAAGATTCTATGACAGGTGAAGACAAGTGTCACAAGGCATCTTGGAAGAAGGCATATTTGGGCACCCCAAGGAGGGTTATGACATGTTGTAAGAGAATATGCTATTTATAGCCTGTGTATGATAGATTCTCTTACAACTACAAGATATGATAGTTATGACGGTCGTAAGTGTCGTAAGAGTATCTGTCATTGCCCAACTTTGGAATAGGCAACCTCTTTGGGATGGGGTGACTTGACAAGTGTTAGGAATATCTTATAGTGTTGGACAAGTGTCCATAGGCCTGGGTTTTGGGCCATGAGGCCATGTTGGACGCCCATCTCAAGATAGAGCCATTTTTGCCTTGTATCTTCTATATAAACAGGTGCTTTGGAAAGGAGATGTATTATGTGATTGACAGGTACTGTTATGCTGTCAGATTATCTCCAAATACAAGTGTTGAAGACTCCTGCAAGAGCATTGGCTCTGTAACTATATTGTAAACCTCATTGTTTAGATAATACATTTGAGTTGTGTTTTGGAGTGTGGGGTTTTTCACCCGTAAGGGTTTTCCCCACGTATATCTTGTCTCTCTCTTCTTCTGTCTTACATTCTTGTGTATGTGTTTTCTGCAATATCTCTATTATTGGGTTAATAACACTATAATTGTAAAGATTGAAAAGAATTTGCACTCTTCTCTCCTCATTAGATTAGTGTAGGAAGCGATTTTCACACACCTAGCTTCCTTTCAGTTGGTATCAGAGTTTGATCACCTTTGGTCCTAGTTGTTGGGTAGGGGTTTTTTGAGCTAATCTTAGTTTGAATGGGAGCTTTGTGCAGAGCATTCTGTAATCTTGTTGCAAGAAAGAGACAACATGCACATCTAGAAGATTAGAGGTGGAGAAATTCAATGGCACTAATTTTGAATTATGGAAACTTAAGATGGAGGACATACTTGTTGATCGTGACCTATGGGAAACCGTATCTGGTGTAAAACTAACCGCAATGGCACAAACAGATTGGGATCTCAAAGATCGGAAGGCTAAGGGTCTCATAAGACTCAGTCTAGCTAATTCTATCTTGTTGAATGTCCATGAGGAGAAGACCACAAAAGACCTTTGGAAGAAGTTGGGTGATGTTTATCAAGCTAAATCCCTGGTGAACAAGTTTTTTTTGAGAAAGAAGTTGTATTCTCTGAGGATGAAGGATGGAGGATTGGTTGCAAATCACCTGAATGCTTTCAACATGTTAGTTGTACAATTGACATCCGTTGGTTTAAAGATGGAGGAGGATGGTTGTATGACCTTACTTTGTTCTTTGCCAGATTCATGGGATCATCTTGTTATGGCTATTAGGAGCACCACATCCACATTCAAAATGGATGAAGTGGTATCTTTGATGTTATTTGAAGAGATGCAGAGAAAGTCTTCTGAGGTAGCCAAAGAGGCTCTTGCGGTTGGTGGAAGACCCAAGGAGAAAGGGAAAAAGGACAAGAAAGTTGAGAAGGGTAGATCCAAATCCTATGGGAGAACCAAGTCTCCTAGAAAGTCCAAGGCTCTTTTTTGGAACTGTGGCAAAACTGGGCATTTCTGAAAGGAATGCAAGGAGGAAAAGAAAAAGAAGAAGAATGTCCTAGACTTAGATTCTGACAAGTCACAAGATGATGGTGATGCTTTCATCGCAACCCTGCACACCCGTGCATCTGATGATGTGTGGTTGATAGATTCTGGTGCATCATTCCACATGACCTTGCATCAAAGATGGTTCACGAAGTATAAAGAGTTTGATATTGGAAGAGAGTACCTGGGTGATGATTCTCATCTGAAGATTGTTGGTTGTGGAAGAGTCTCAATCTGATTCCCTAATGGACAAGTGAAGGGGATCTCTAGGGTTATGCACATCCTAGGTCTAGCACGAAACCTGCTTTATGTAAGTATGTTGAATGATGCAGGTGTGTAGGTTGTCTTTTCGAAGGATGGATGCAAGATGACTAGAGGATCTATGGTGCTTGCAAAGGGTACTCGAAGAGGTACTCTATTTCAGCTAGAGGCATGCACTTCATAGTGCAATAGTTCTTCTAACTCAAAGAAAAGAGTTGTCGTCAGTTCATCCCCACCATCTAAACAAGTAATGAAGAAATTTGTTGTAACACTTTCTGATGGTAGTGCATCTTGTGTACCCAAGGGTGCTCATGCTTTGGAAGTTAAGCTTCTTGCTAAAAAGACTATGTTATGGCATTTGAGATATGGCCACATTGGTAAGAAGGGTCTTAGAACCCTAAAAAATAAAAACCTCATTGAGGGGTTAAATGATTGTAATCTCGAGTTCAACTTTTGTGAACATTGTGTATATGGAAAGCAAAACCATGTTTAGTTTTACTCTAGTTCTCACAAGTCTTCTGGTGTATTCGATCTTATTCATTTTGATGTGTTTGGTCCTGTTAATGTTCCTTCAATTTTGAAATCTGTATATTTTGTATCTTTCATAGATGATTATACTAGAAGGACATGTGTTTATTTTATCAGAAGTAAGACTAAAGTCTTTAGTCAGTTCAAAGAGTTTAAAGCTTTTGTTGAGAATCAAACTAGTAAAAAGATTAAGTGTTTGAGAACTGATAACTGTGGTGAGTTTTGTTCGGTAGAGTTTGATAAGTTCTATAAAGAGCAAGGGACTGCAAGATATAAGACAACTCCATACACCCCATAGCAAAATGGAGTTGCAGAGAGGATGAACAAGACACTGATGGAGAGGACTAGGAGTATGCTTACTGGAGAAATCCTCGAACAAAAGATTTTGGGTTGAAGCTGTAGCCACTGCTTGCTACCTGGTAAATAGGTCTCCTAAATCATCTCTTGTTGGTAAGACACCTATGGAGGTGTGGTCTGGTAAGAAGCCTTCAGTTAGACATCTTCATGTTTTTGGTTGTGAGGCATATTCACATGTGCCTAGGGAGAAATGGTCTAAATTGGAGAACAAGGCTATTAAGTGTATCTTCATTGGCTATGGTGTCGGTGTGAAAGGATAGAAGCTTTGGGATCCTGTGGCTGAAAAAGTGTTGTGTAGCAGAAGTGTTATCTTTAGAGAGCTAACACCTTCTTCTGTTGTTCTACAACCAAAAGAAACAAAAAAGAAAGAGGATGTGGTTTAGTTTCCTTCTACCCCTGAGAAGACTGAACCGATAGACCCTGTGAGACCTGATGACGAGGAGAGCTCTTGCAGCTTTGAAAGCTCAGAAGAAGAAGAAAAACCTCAACCTCAACCTTTGAGGAGGTCTACATGAACAAGGAAGCAACCTGATAGGTTTGGTTATTCATTACTTGATTCTAGTTGTGTTTTTGCCTTGCTTACTAACATTGATGAGCCTAGAACTGTGACAGAGGCTATGGGCATGAAAGATGCAGGTTCCTGGAAGGAGGCCATGGAAGATGAGATGGCTTATTTGGAGAAGAATAAAACATGGGACTTGGTACCTTTGCCTAAAGGACGGAAACTTGTTGGATGCAAATGGGTGGTCAAGAAGAAATTTGGTACAGATGGCAGTGTTGAAAAGTACAAGGCCAGACTAGTTGCGAAGGGGTATTCACAAGTGGAGGGAATTGATTATGGTGAAATTTTCTCTCCCGTTGCAAAGCTGACATCTATTTGGTTCCTGTTATCTCTTACAACAACTTATGACTTAGAGGTGGAGTGGATGGATGTGAAGAAAACATTCCTTCATGGTGATTTGTAGGAAGAGATTTACATGTCACAGCCAGAGCATTACATAGAGAAAGGTAAAAAAAATTTGGTTTACAAGTTGAAAAAGTCTTTGTATGGTTTAAAGTAGTCTCCGAGGATGTGGTACTTGAAGTTTGATGCCTTTGTGTTGTCAATTGGATATCTGAGATTGAAATCAAATCATTGTGTGTATTACAAATTTAACAATGATCGTATTCTCATTATTGCATTGTATGTTGATGATATGTTGTTGATTGGGAATGGTAAGAATATGATTTCTAATTTGAAGTCTCAGTTGTTAGCATAGTTTGAGATGAAAAACCTAGGGGCAGCCAGGTACATTCTGGGAATGGAAATTAGAAGAGATAGAGCTAATAGAAAACTTTGGTTAAGCCAAAGTAAGTATGTGAAGACTGTATTGGATAGGTTCAACATGGCAGATTGTAGACCATTGTGTGTTTGTGTTTCATTGGGGACAAAGTTGTCTATTAATGATTGTCCAAAATCTCCTAGTGAGGTGGAGGACATGAGTAGAGTACCTTATGCTAGTGTTGTTGGCAGTTTGATGTATGCTATGGTCTACACAAGACCAGACATTGCCCAAGCAATAGAAGTCCTTTGTCAATTTATGGCTAATCTTGGACAAGTACATTGGGATGCAGTTAAGCGAGTGTAGGGGTACTTCCGAATATTCCATATTCTATCATGGTAATGATACAGGACCTCCGCATTCATTTTGTATTCATGGATTTTGATTGGGCAGGTGACATTGACAGCGGGAGATCCGCCAGTGTCTAAGTGTTCACTATGTTCGGTGGTGCAATTAGTTGGATGAGTAAGCGACAAATTGTGGTTGCTTTGTCCATGACAGAAGCTAAGTATATGGCAGAAACTCATGCTTGTAAGGAAACCATTTGGCTTAAGAGGTTGTGTTCAGATATTGGTGTTGATGTAGGACAAATTATGATTTGTTGTTATAGTCAGAGTGCGATTTGCCTAGCAAAGAATCCAACTTTCCATGCCAGAACAAAGCATATTGATGTATAGTTTCACTTCATGCGAGACATGATAGAGGATGGGAAGGTGAATTTGGAGAAGGTAGATACTTTGAAGAATGTTGCAGATGCATTAATGAAACCAGTGGGCCCAAAGAAGTTCAGATGGTGTTCAGAGTCTATGGGCCTCTCAGCCTATAGTAGTTAAATCCTGTTATTTCCAGTGGCTCTTACAAGGTGTTCAACAAGTGGGAGAATGTTGGCAATTAAGGTGTCTCAACCTTGGTAATTCCTTGTATTATTTCATTGTATTTATTTAATTATTACCTATTATTGTAATTAGGATACAAATCCTTATTGTCATCTTGTGGGAGTTGGCATGGTGATGTGTCATTCTACGTGGAAGGTGACAAGTTGTAAAATTGTCCCACATGAGGAGATAGGCATCCCACTTAGTGGTAGGAATATTTTTCCATGCATCAACATCTTGGATAGTGTGTAATGGAATATTGACTGAAACGGTTATGATAGATTCCTATGACAAATCTATGATGCGTAAGAGTCGTACATGGAAGATTCTATGACAGGTGAAGACATGTGTCACAAGGCATCTTGGAAGAAGGAATATTTGGGTACCCCAAGGAGGGTTATGACATGTTGTAAGAGAATATGCTATTTATAGCCTGTGTATGACAGATTCTCTTACAACTGTAAGATATGACAGCTATGACGGATTCTATGACAGTTGTAGGTGTCGTAAGAGTATCTGTCATCGCCCAACTTGGGAATAGGTGACCTCTTTGGGATGGGGTGACTTGACAAGTGTTAGGAATATCTTATAGTGTTGGACAAGTGTCCATAGGCCTGGGTTTTGGGCCATGAGGCCATGTTGGACGCCCATCTCAAGATAGAGCCATTTTTGCCTTGTATCTTTTATATAAACAGGTGCTTTGGAGAGGAGATGTATTATGTGATTGACAGGTACTGTTATGCTGTCAGATTATCTCCAAATACAAGTGTTGAAGACTCCTACAAGAACATTGGCTCTGTAACTATATTGTAAACCTCATTGTTTAGATAATACATTTGAGCTGTGTTTTGGAGTGTGGGGTTTTTCACCCATAAGGGTTTTCCCCACATATATCTTGTCTCTCTCTTCTTCTGTCTTACATTCTTGTGTATGTGTTTGCTGCAATATCTCTATTATTGGGTTAATAACACTATAATTGTAAAGATTGCAAAGAATTTGCACTCTTCTCTCCTCATTAGATTATTGTAGGAAGCAATTTCCGTACACCTAGCTTCCTTTCAACTTTCACCAATTCAGAATTAGTAAGTCCACTTAAGAGAGAATGTTTTGCCTTACTATTTATCTTAGCATCTTTGATATGATCTTCAGTATTTACACCTTTCTCAAGTACAATGTAAACAAACTTGACACATTTCCAAACCTCATAACCAAGAGAAATTAGACAGGCTTCCATCCTTGTCTTCCAGAGTGCATAATCTGATCCATCAAACAAGGGAGTATCTTTCTTGTGCACCATCCTAGATCTATCTCAAGTTGTTAATCTTTCTTCAAAGGAACTTGTCTCTGATACCAATTGTTGAAGGCACAAGACAACTGAGAGGGGGGGTGAATGAGTTGTATCAAAAAATTTAAACCTTCATAAACATAATCACATCCACATCAATTCATTTAAACCCTTAATCTGTTATGAAGTTTAAACATTAAAAGTAGATAACAGAAACTTAAACACATACATCATGCACAAGAGAACACCAAATTTTTATGTGGAAAACCCTAAAAGGGAAAAATGATGGTGAGGATTAGCTCACAATATAATGTAGTAACAATACCAAATTACAAAAAGCTCACTGCAGAGGACTCACTGTCAAGTGGACTCACTGCCCATTGAGAAAGAAAGAAAGAAGATAAGAATGGATCACTGCCATGCTTTGAACTAATATAATTGCATCTAACCTATGCATGGAGTTTAGTTCCAATGAAGCTCAATATACACCACAACATATAGAACACCTTCGCAACATCACCGAAAATTGTAGACACCTTCTACTCACTGCATCTGGTAGCCTAACACATGAAGGCCCTCACTACCCTGATCAATTTCACATAATTCACATCACCCCCTCACACACACACATCCATGAATCCTTGACACTTATTTATACCATCACTATCCTTGAAACAATATTCAAGGTGGGCAACACTATCTTCAATCCTTGAAACAATCTCTGAAATTGGCAAACACACAATATTTGAATTAGGTCTATACCTAAACTTTCCATGACACAAAGGAATGAAGGAAAACCACTCTATTCCTTAGCTCAGACCCAAATCTACCTAGCCACACTACACAACACTCACATAATCACCAAATCAACTCCTCAATCAGCGCAAACATTCAAGGTCGACCAAATAGTGTAAACATAAGGAATTCTTGATCACATTCTTCCACAATCACAACCATAACTTGTGGACCATACATAGGGCTTTATCACAATCTAGAAACATCCACAAACATCTTGAAGTCACCTAGAAACCAACAAATTTAGCCACAACAACTTTCACTAAACACAACATTGTCGAACACTATCACACAATAAATTGCTTTTCAGAGCACCAAATCACAAACCTTTTGGAGGGAAGATAGGTAAGATCCTTATGAACACATATCTATAACCAAAACACCTAAAACCTATCTATGAAGGAATGGAAAGAAAAATACTTTCTCCCAGACACCTCTGCACAACTCAGAAACACTGTCAAATATTGTTCTCAAACTGATGAACATAACTTTCACTACACAACAATCTAGACCACCAAATTCTAGATTTAAAATATTTAAACACTTCTTGACAACATATCCAAGCCACACATTCAGATCTTCAACATAGAAGAAATACGGAGTAAAAACTCAAATAGTATTATGTAAGCCAGAAGACTCCTTCAACACATTGTTTCCAGTATTAATCAAAATTTCTCAAAAGCACTTGGAAACCTAGGTACATAAGCATATCCTCAACACCTTCAACATCTATATAAAGAATCCAAATCACCTTTTAGCAAAGCAACTGAATCAAACAATAATAACTTCATCAGAAGACACAGTTGACACCAATGACAACACCGATTAGCATATACTTGCAACAGGCATGACATCCAACCATGAACTTCAGTAATCCACATTACATTCAACATGGCATCCAACCATGAACTGTATATTCTTTGTTGGATGGGGCATGACATCCAACCGTGAACTATGTCTTCTTTGCACATGACATCCAACCATGAACACCACAATGACAACCAAGTGATAGTGTTGACATCAATGACAACCCTAGGAACCATATGTATAACATCTTGTACTTTCTATTCCTGATTTTACACTCCCATTTTTTTGTCTAATGTGATGCTTTAGGAGAGGGAACTAGAGCTATCCTATCTCAAAAGGGGCATCTAATAGAATTTTAAAGTAAAAAGTTAAATTAGGTAGAAAAGAGCTACTCTATCTATGATAAGGAAATGTTGGCCATAATGCATGCATTGGAGAAGTTCAGATAATATTTATTTTGTAGGAGATGTGTTATGAAAACTAACCATAACAACTTGATATTCTTTTTGAGCCAATGTGATTTGAATGATTGCCAATAGAATTGGGTAAGTTACAAGCTTACTATTTTTACAGAGTATATGAAAGGAAAGAAAAATGTTGTTGTTGATGCTCTTTCTAGAATGCCTATTCTATGTTCCTTTTCAACTATTTGTGCCAATTAGAAGGTTTCTATTTTGGCTAAATATTCTAGAAACAAATTTTCTACTTAGATTCTTGATTAGGTGGTGAAAGATGATAGATACACAGTGGTAGATGGACTCATCTTGTACAGGAATAGATTATTCTTAGTTCCTAAATCTAAGATGAAGGAGAAAATCTTTAGAGTTATTCATGATGCTCCATTCGTAGGACACCTAGGGTACTATAAGACATACAAGAAAATTAGGGAAAGATTCTCATGGAAGGGTCTCAAGGAGGGTGTTCTCAAGCATATAAGAGAATGTACAACTTGCTAGCAAAAAAAGGAGAGTAAGTTTTTCTAGATGGATTGCTTCAATCATTACCAATTCTAAACTAAAAGTGGGAAAGTATATCTATAGACTTCATCACTAGCCTTTCTAAGGTACATGGTAGAGATTACATTTATGTTGTTGTGGATAGGCTCACTATGTATGCACATTTCTTACCCATCTCATCATAATTCAAAGCTCCTCAAGTGGAAAATTTATTTTTTAAAGAAGTATTCAAATTGCATGAATTACCTAAGAATATTGTTGGTGACACAGATAGCAAATTCCTTAATTTTTTTTGGTAGGAGTTATCTCACTTGACAAGTAAAAATATCACTTCTAGCACAAGCTATCATCCTCAAATAGATAGCCAAATATAAATTATAAATAAATGGGTTAAAGGGTACCTAAGGAATTATGTTTCAAATCAACAATTTGTTGAAATGCACAGGACAACTAAGAGGGGGGGTGAATTAGTTGTCACCAAACTTTAACCACTTATGAATATCAACACATCAAATTCATAATCACTGTTATTAAGATTAATAATGAAAGCATGAAATAAGATGCTCAACACAATAACACATGAGACACCAAAATTTTTACGCAGAAAACCCTATAAGAAAAAACCATGGTGGGTGTTAGCCCACAAAAATAAATAAGTTATAGTAATACCAAAAATCAGAGGCTCACTACCTTAGGGCTCACTGCACAAAATGCTCACTACAAATGTTAGGGCTCACTGCCAAGGGGTGGCTTACTTCCAAGGATTGGTGAACTGATTTGATAGCATCTACTTCATGCCTGGGTTCAGTTCCATTGAAGTACAATAAGACACCTCTGCTCTATTCTTCTTACACCTTTGCACTTATCTTTTCATTTTTGCATGTAAGGACAACTTTTTCACAACTTCATTACATGTTTTTATACAACTCATCAACCTTGGAATGAACATCAAGGTCAACATTACATTCATCAATCGTTGGAACAATCTCCAAGGTCAGCATTTCAAACATACATAGAAATAGGTTTGAACCTAATACAAAATTAGCTAAGGGAAAGATGTAAAGATGTATGTGGATCATGATACACCTTAGTTGGGGGAGCATAATACATTCTCCCTGTCACCACCAAATATACAGAAAAAGTAGTTTTCACTTTGGTGAACATAACTCACTCAAATCTTCATACTGGAGGCTCAAACTTGAAACATAGCATCTTCAGACATGCATATACTTAACATCCAATTTGTAGACAAGGATATTCATTCTACAAGAAATGCAAAGCAATCTACTAGACTATTCTACTGTAATCAAAGATACTCTTCTATACAATGTTTCCACCGGGGAAGCCAATTTTCTCAAAAGCACTTGGAAACTCAATCTTGGGATCACTTACTCATTATCTCCAACATTACATAGGCAAGTACAAAGCATCTAACAAGCATAAAAACAAGAGCACAATTCACACCAATGACAACACTAATATGTTGACATTAATGACAACACCGGTTAGGCACATACTTGCAACAATCTCCCCCTTTGTCATTGATGGAAACATATGATGTGAAAAACTATAAAGAACATCAAGACAAGATTCTCCCCCTTTCTCATTATACATTTGCACTCTTTCTTTCCCTGAGTTTTTCACATGATTTCTCCCCCCCTTTGACATCAATGGCAAAGGGCACATACTTGCACTCTGCTACTCTGATCAAACTGAGACTTTTCTGATATTAATACTTACTACTTATTGTCAAGAACTCTAGCTACTCCCCCTGAGAGGTAGCTCTCAAAACATCAACCCGGATCAATGAATGAAGCTCTAGGCACCACTGGATTGATGCATTCCTATGCATCTTAGTTCAGACTAGGAAGGGTGATAACCCCTAACTTTTCTCTAAGATACTCAAAAGTATCCTTAGGTAGAGGTTTAGTGAAAATATTTGCAATATGATCCTTTGTAGACACATATTCTATCTTAACTTCATTTCCTGTCACCTTCTCTCTCAAAAAGTGATACCTTATAGATATATGCTTTGTTCTTGAGTGCATCACTGGATTCTTTGAAATGTTTATAGCACTTGTATTGTCGCAAAAGATTGCAATTGGATCTTCATACACAACTCTTATGTCCTTCAATGTCTGTGTCATCCATAACACTTGAGTGCAACAACATGCTACTATAATATACTCTGCTTCTGTAGTGGATAAGTAAATTGAATCTTGCTTCTTGCTCAACCATGAAACTAATCTATTACCCAAAAAGAAAGTACCTCCACTTGTACTTTTCCTGTCATCAACATCTCTGGCCCAATCTGCATCTATATAATCACTGAGAGTGAAATCATTATCTTTTGGATACCATAATCCATGATTTGGTGTGCCTTTTAAATACCTCAAGATTCTCTTAACTGCCATCACATGTGACTCTCTTGGATTTTCTTGAAATCTTGGCACAAGACAAAATGCATGCATTATGTTAGGTCTGGTTTGTGTGAGATAAAGTAATCCTCCAATCATAGATATGTACCTTTTCTAATCAACCTTAGATGATTCATCAATTTTTCTCAACTTGCAACTAGTCACCATGGGAGTACATACCAGTTTAGAGTCCTCCATCCCAAATTTCTTCAACAACTCTTTCATATACTTAGACTAAGAAATGAAGATTCCTTTATCTGACTGAGTAATTTGTAGACCTAGAAAGAAATTCATTTCACCAAACATAGACATCTCAAACTCTTTTTATATTTCCATAGCAAATTTCATGCACATACCTTCATTGCCTCCAAAGATAATGTCATCAACAAAGACTACAACAATCAGGATTTGATTATCATTAATTTTGAAATAGAGATTGCCGTCTGTAGTGCCTTTACTAAACCCTAATTACAACAAATACTTGTCTAGTCTTGCATACTAGGCTATAGGGGCTTGCTTCAATCCATACAAGGCCTTCTTCAATCTGCACACCATATCACCTTGTTTTGATAATTGAAACCCTTCCGGTTGCTTAATGTAGACCTCTTCTTCCAACTCACCATTCAAGAATGTAGACTTAACATCCATCTGATACACCTTGAAATCTTTGAATGTTGCAAATGCCAAAAATATTCTAATTGCTTCAATTATTGTCACAGGAGCATAGGTCTCCTCAAAATCCATCCCTTCAACCTGAGAGTATCCTTTGCATACCAATCTTGTTTTGTTCCTTACTACTTCTCCATTCTCATTCATCTTGTTTATGAAAACCCATTTGGTGCCAATCACATTCTTATCAGCAGGTCTAGGAACCAGTTCCCAAGTTTGATTCTTTTCTATCTACATTAGCTCCTCTTCCATAGCTTTTACCCAATTTCCATCATTTCAAGCTTCATTCATAGTTTTAGGTTCAACTTTTGAAAGCAAATAGTAATTCACCTATTCTTCTGTAGTTCTTTTCCTTGTCAATACCCCTTTTCTTTTGTCCCCTATAATCTGATCTTTATAATGATTAATTCTTACATACTTGGGAGTCTTAACAACAATTTCTAGAGCCTCTTCTTCATCCTGATTGTCTTCTTGCTCAAATTTTTCTTCATTCACTATAGTCATAGGTTCATCTGGTTCATAGCAACTCAGATCTGATATTCTTTCCTTGCCTTCATCCACCTTCACATTAGCACTCTCAACAATCTTTTGCAGTCTCTTATTGTAGCACCAGTAGGCCTTACTCCTAGTAGAGTAACCAAGAAAAATTCCTTCATCACATCTAGCATCAAACTTGCCTAGTTCTTCATCTCTTCTGATATAACATTTGCTTCCAAAAACTTTGAAATACTTCACTTTAGGAACTTTTCCATACCATAATTCAAAAGGAGTTTTAGAGCTATTACCTTTGACTTGAACTCTGTTTAGGATGTACATAGCAGTATCTATGGCTTCTCTCCAGTATACTTTCGGTAGGTCAACTTCCTTTAACATAGTCCTGATAGCCTCTTGAACTGTCCTGTTCTTTCTTTCAACAACTCCATTCTATTGAGGAGTCCTAGGTGCAGATAACTGTCTCTTCATAGAAAATATTGAATTCATTTGATGTGAACTCACCTCCTCTATTAGACCTTAAGAATTTGATCCTCAATTCTAACTCATTTTCAACCATTGTCTTGAAAACTTTGAACTTGTCTAGGGCTTCATATTTTTCTTTTAGAAAAATGACCCAAGTCATTCTAGAATAATCATCAATAAGCAGCATAAAATACCCATCACCTTGTAGAATTCTTGTTCTTGTGGAACCACATAGATCTGTATGTACTAGCTCCAGCAATCCAGTAGAAAATTGTTCTTTACTTTTGAAACTTGTTCATGTTTGTTTCCCAAATTGACACTCCTTGCAAATGGTGTTGGCAGGCTTCACAAGTTTAAGAAGATCTCTTATAGTCTATGCAGAGCTTATCTTCACCAAATTATCAAAATTGATATGACACATCCTTCTATGCCATAGCCAACTCTCATATATCTGAGCCACTAAACAATAGTCATTAGTTCCTCTTAAATGGTAAATGTTACCTCTGGTCTTCTTACCGGTAGCAATCATTGTTCTAGAGATTTCCATGATCTTGTACCCATTGTATTTGAATCTAAGATCATAGCCTTTGTCACACATTTGACCAACACTCAAAATATTATGCTTTAATCCCTTCACATATAGAATATTATCTGTGTTATGCTTTCCATCAAAAGAAATAGATCCTTTTCCACAAATCTTACCAGCTACATTATCTCCAAACCTAACCAGTCCTCCATCATACTTTTCCAAACTCATAAACTTACTTTTGTCACCGGTCATGTGATGAGAGAATCCACTGTTAATAATCCATTCATCCTTATATTTTTCAACCTAAACAGCCAAAGCACTTTCTTCCATTGGTTTTTCTTCCTTCACATAGCTAGCAGGATTAGTAGACACAAGTTCTTCTTTAATTGCAATAAACAAGCATTCATTTGCACTAGTACTAGCATCATCAGATTCATCATCTGTCACACCTTCATTATCAAGATCTCTAACAAAGTAGCATTTCTTTGGAACCCTAGGTCTGCTCTCAAATCTTTTTCTATTTCTTTCAATTCTCTCAGGACATCTAGAAGCATAGTGACCAAACTTACCACATGTAAAACATTTGAAAGGTAATTTGCCTTTGAACTTACTAGAACCTCTTTGCAGTATGTCAAAAAATTTGGCTTCAATTTCATCAAGCTCATCATCAGGTTCCACTTCGTACTTCTCTTGTTTGGAGATCTTCTTTGAAGTACTGGCTTTGAAAGCAGTTTCAACCTTCAGCAGGGCATCACCAAACTCTCTCATCTCAAAGGCTGTAAGCTTTCCAAGCAACTGATCCTTAGTGACATCTTGCACTGTCATTACTTTTTCAATTGTAGCTACCTTGTGACTATAGGACTTAAGTAGTGACCTAAGAATTTTCATCACAACTTCCTTCTCATCAATAGTTCCTCCCATACCTTTTATTGAATTGACAATTTCATCAACCTTTTGCATGAAGGTAGTTATGTTTCCATCTTCGTTCATTTTTAAACCCTCATATTTTACTTTCATACCCTGTAATTTGGCACTTTTACATAATCTTTTCTTCATACAATTTTTTTAGCTTTTCTCAGACTTCATGAGTAGATTCCAGATCCATGACCTTTATCAACTCAGTGTTAGACAAGGCACTCAACATAACATCTCTAGATTTTATGTTTAACTCATATTCTTTGATTTCATCTTCAGTTTGCAAACCATTCTAAGGCAAGGCATACTTTGTCTCTATCTCTTTCCACACTTTATAACTAAGACAAAAGAGATGGATTTTCATTCATAACTTCTAGAGAGCATAATTGGTTCCATGAAAATGTGGAGTTTCCTCCTGAAAGACATCCTGGATCTTCCTCAAGCGGTCAGGCTTTCTTCTGAGGAACTTGGCTCTGATACCAATTGTTGAAATGCACAGGAAAACTGAGAGGGGGGCTGAATCAGTTGTCACAAAACTTTAACCACTTATGAATATCAACACATCAAATTCTTTATCACTGTTATTAAGATTAATCATGAAAGCATGAACCAAGAAGCTCAACACAATAACACATGAGACACCAAAATTTTTATGTGGAAAACCCTATAAGGGAAAAACCACGATGGGTGTTAGCCCACAAAAATAAATAAGTTATAGAAATACCAAAAATTAGAGGCTCGCTGCCTTAGGGCTCACTACCTAAAATGCTCACTGCAAATGTTAGGGCTCACTGCCAAGATCGGCTCACTGCCAAGGATTGGTGAACTAATTTGATAGCATCTACTTCATGCCTGGGTTTAGTTCCATTGAAGCACAATATGAGACCTTTGCTCTGCTCTTCTTACACCTTCGCACTTATCTTTTCATTTTTGCACAAGGACATCTTTTTCACAACTTCATTACATGTTTTTATACAACTCATCAACCTTGGAATGAACATCAAGGTTGGTATTACATTCATCAACTGTTGGAACAATCTCCAAGGTCAACATTTCAAACATACATAGAAATAGGTCTGAACCTAATACAAAATTAGCTAAGGGAAAGATGTAAAGATGTATGCAGATCATGCTACGCCTTAGCTACGACTCAAACATAATCTTATATGCACCAACATGCTTCTATAATCTTCAATGCATCTCCATGATTAGTGGAAACAACTGGGTCAACTAAGACTAGTGTTCACATTAAGACTTCCAAGAACAGTCTTCATTCATGATCCAAATTTCTCTTTGCAGACCAATCCAAAGGTAGGAACACGATCAGGAGGCATCCACAAGAACATTGTAATCATCAAGAATAACTACACAAGCTCTAACTACTCTGTTAAGAAGATTCTTCAAATCAGAGCACATAAACAACACTGCCAGCTATTGTCATCAAGAAAAGATTGCTTGCGGACCACCAAATCATGAACCATTGGAGTTGAAGGCATACAACATCACTAAAAACATGATTCCAGAACCGCAGACTGAAATACTTAAATGCAGAGGAATGCGCAGCATAATACATTCTCCTTGTCACCACCAAATATACCAAAAAGCAGTTTTCACTTTGGTGAACATAACTCACTCAAATCTTCATACCAGAGGCTCAAACTTGAAACATAGCATCTTCATACATGCATCTAAATAACTTCCAATACATAGACAAGGATATTCATTCTACAAGAAATGCAGAGCAATCTACTGGAGTGTTCTACTGTAATCAAAGATACTCTTCTATGCACTGTTTCCACCAGGGAAGCAAATTTTCTGAAAAGTACTTGGAAACTCAATCTCAGGATCACTTACTCATTATCTCCAACATTACATAGGAAAGTACAAAGCATCTAACAAGAATCAAAACAAGAGCATAGTTGACACCAATGATAACACTGATATGTTGACATCAATGACCACCGATTAGGCACATACTTGTAACATAATTAGCATGGGTTAAGTGGTTACACTTGGGGGAGTACTGTTACAACACAACCTACCATACATGTCCATTAGTATGTATCCTTTCAAAGATTTATATGGATATATGCACCAAATTTTGTTGATCTAGTATTCATAGATAGTAGGGTATTGATAGTAAGTGACTTGGTTAATCAGAGCCAAGAAATTTTGAGGTCACTCAAAGATCACTTATAAAAATATTAAAAAAAAAAACTTTATGTAGATCAAAACCACACAAAGATATCATTTGAGGTAGATGATATGGTTTATTTAAGATTGAAACCATACATACAATCATCCCTCAAAAGAAGTAGGGTTGAAAAGCTCAAACCCCAATTCTATGGGCCTTACAAGATTTTGAGGAGAATAGTTGAAGTGGATTATGAGTTGGAGCTTCCATAAAATAGCAAGATCCATAATGTTTTCCATGTCTCTTATTTGAAAATGGTACTTGGTCAACATGTTGTGCCTTCAATGGACTTTCCACCCTTGGATGATGAGGGTAATTTGATTTTGATTCTTAAAGAAGTGTTAGATACCAAGCTGAAGAATTGATGAGTATCACAGAGTATTTGGTTTGTTGGAAGAACCTACTAGTTGAGGATGCCACATGGGAGGGACCTGAGATTTTGGAACATCCAAATTTGCATTGGTTGAGGACAAGCAATTTTGGGGAGGGTGGACTTGTAATGTCCCCTTTCTAATGATTTCCAATTGGAGGACCTATTATCCCATTCCAATATTTCCAGTGGAATAAGGTATAAAATTAGGAAATAATTTATTTAATATTTAATTGTGGACCTAAAAGAATTAATATTTTCTTGATGTTATGGTAGATTAAATATTAAATATTAATGTTTTATTGCTCTAATTTGGGGTGTGTGATTCCTCAAGAGGCCTTCTGTAACTCGTAAAGCTAAATTTAGCAAATTCTATGATGAGAGGGAGTTATAGTATGACAATTTATGATAGGCTGTAAGTGGGGAGGTTACAGTCAATTTTTAGCAAGCTATTATGGAAGAGGGATAATGCAACTTAATTTATTTTTATTCTCCCAAAATGAGGTTTTGGGATTTGGGCACCCAATTTGAGCTACATGCATCTATTAATATGGTGTTGATTTCTTCTTTTGAGTTTTCATGATCATTTTATCCCTTTCTTGAAATTGTTTGATTTTTTGTTTATTCAAGAATCGGGGATGAAAACCCTTGGTTGTGGTGATCAGTGGATAAAAAAATATTGATATCAAGAATTATAGGATGAAATCCCTTTGGCTCTGGTGGACAATTTCATTTAGAGGTTGTGTTTGTGCTTCAAGAAGTTGTAGATTTCAATTGTGTCTAGTTTGAGTGTTTTGTAGTTTGATAAAAGTGGAGAAGTATTTGATTTCACATTTGTGCAAGTTTTTATAGTTGTCATGTTTTCTATAGTGCATCACTTTTCTGTATATTTCATCTATCCAGAGTATCTCCAAAAGTTTTGGGAAATTATGTTTTGGTGCAAAAATTGTCAAATTATTTGTGTGAAATGCAAGGGTTTAATTTCTAGATTTATTATTTAGATTTGTGTCTGTAGTGTTTCTAATATTTTCTTACTTTTTGGGTGTAATTTCCATTATTTGGGAGCAGCATAATATTGTAAGAGTTTTCTATTTTCAATATTATAAGTTTGGCTTAGTTTTGGTGTACTATGTGTGTACAAAAGGTATAAATTAAAGTGGGTTTGATACATATTTATAATTTATTATTGCTGCTATTATTCCTCATTGTAATATAGCATATTTTTTGTACATTTAATTTATATAGATCATCCCATATTATCTGTAGAATTTCCATGTGATTGGAGCAGAAATTGCCAAAGTTTGATGTATATTTTGGATGGACTTTGATGCTTGGTTTTGGGTATTTTCTAGAATTTATTTTGAAGCATTTTGTAGAGGGTTTGATCATATATTTTTTGCTATATTTTTTGTTGTATTTCATATTTTATACAAGTGCCACGTAGTGGCCAGTACCTGCCTTGTAGTGTTGTTATTATAGTATTTGTTTAGTTGTAATTTTTTTGTTGATTAGGTATTGGTTGTATAGACAAATTGCATTCCAATAATTGAAAAATTAATTTTTGAAGAGTGTTGAAATGTCTTGGGTAAATAAAATTGAAATCTCAAAAATAATCTAGGACTAAAATATTTCCTTAACTATAAAACTAAACTTTACAAAGCTTATTAAATAACACAAATATTTCCTTAAAATTTATAATTTAAAATAAAAATTTAATAACATGGCGAAATATTTTTCGTGATACTAGATTTTTAACTTTTGACTAAATAAAATTGAAATCCTAGATTTTCAACTCTTGAGTAAATAAAATTGAAATCCCCAAAATAATCTAATTTCATAAAATAAAATGTTTAGAACCCTAACCCTAGTTGGGCGTGGAGAGATTTGAAATGTCTGCCTAACATATTAAAATGTAATAATATTGAATACTATTACAATTTAAAATGCATTAAAATATTGAAGTTTGAAGAATAATTACACAATATAATAACAATAACATATTCATATTTAGATCACTATAGTATTTTATCTTAGTCACTTAATTTTTTGTTTAAGTAATAATACTAAGTACTTTTAGAGAACATGATTTTAATTAATCTAATATTGTGGTTTAGTAATAATTTTTTCTAAAGATAAAGAATTGTTTATCATTTCAAATTTGTAACTATTATATTTCTAGAATTAAATTTATAAGGAAAGAATTATGTGAACTAGTTTTGAAATGTCTTGGGTAAATAAAATTGAAATCTTAGAAATAATTTAATTTGGTAAAAATAAAATAGCACTAAAATAATTACTTAGCTATAAAACTAAACTTTACAAACCCTATTAAATAACATAAATATTTCCTTAACTATAAAACTAAACTTTACAAAGCCTGCATATTTGTGTTATGTGGAGATTTGAAATGTCTGCTTAAGATATTATAATGTAATAATATTAATACTATGATAATTTAAAATGCATTAAAATATTGTATGTTTGAAGAATAAAATAACAAATGTAATAACATGGCGAAATATTTTTCATGATACTGTAGATTTTTAAGTTTTTAGTAAATAAAATTGAAATACTAGAGAAATCCCAAAAATAATCTAATTTCATAAAATAAAATGTGTAGAGCCCTATATTTTTAATAGTATTATTAATATTATAACTTTGCCCCTTTGACAAAAAGTAATTTTTACATTTAGCTAATGAATCAAAAAATTAAATTCATAAAAATGGATGATTCTTCCCTCTCATAATTATCGCCATCGATTTAGGCATGACTTAACTAGTGGGAGATAAAATTTGTGTTCATAATTTGTTTACTTGCCACATCCTCCCCTCAAACCAAAATTCTCTCCGCATTTATAGCTTTTTGTTGCACTCTCCAACAATCCGCAGAGAAGAGGCCATTTTTTTTCAGCCAATGACAATACAGATAAATCATTTTTCAATAATTTTTTGTTAAAAATTTATCATGTTGACATAGGAAAAGTACAAATTTAAATCAAATTTTCGTAACAAGAAAAATAATCATGTCTTTTGATTAGTTTGCAATCAATAGATTAATAACTAGATAAGTGCGAACTCATTGCAATAGTACCAGTCGAAGGCAGGTACTAATAAATTGCAACAAATAATTAATTTGGGACATTACAAGAATCTACAAGAGCTAATCTAGGGTAGGGTCATGTTGGTGTAATATTTTATTCACCTTGGATATTTTCTATCCTAAGTGTGATATTGTACCTTCTATATTAAGTTAGGTAATTTATTTTTATTACTTAGATAGGATAGAATAATGAGTTTCACAAATTCTCCTTCTTTCATGGGATTCTTCTTTATCCTTATCCTCTTAGATTTAGAAACTTGGATAAGAAATCCCTCATTTTTTGGTTTTTTGCCTCATCCTCATCCTCATCAGGTTTAGAATCTTGAGGCTAAATATTGTAACTCTTTCCTTCCTTAATTAACACATCGAATGAAGCTGTTGTGAGATTTTACATCTTTTCTATTATGAAACTGACTTTGTTAAGCTATTTTTTGATGAATAAGCATCTATATTACTAATTAAATAATATTATACATATTCACAAAAAAAATATGGGTGGATGATTTCACACCCCAAAGTCCAAATGGGGAAAACTCAGAAAAAAAACAAACAACAAAAATCCATGAAGTGGCAAGAGCTATAACACTAGCAGGAGGAGGAGGATCTTAGTCTTTAGGATTTCCCCATACATCAACGGGGTTTAAAGTGACATCAGGGATATCCCAAACACCATTATCCTCTTCATCTTTTTTAACTTCAGTAGTAGAGGGTTGTTGATTGATTTCAACTGAGAAAGAGTGTCCTAGTCCCTTAGAAGTAACATAAAGAATACATTATATCAACATTACAGTATATAAGATAGAATTGCATCAAGAGAACTGCCCAATAAATAAAGCACTAGGCCAAAAAATAAAATAGAGACTAGATAGGATAGGAACATCCAAAAGAACACACACAACAACAAAAACATAATTTACTTCCTACTTTCTTGAAGAAGGATCTCCCAGTCCCTTTGAAGAGACTTCATAGAATTAGTCTAGGAAGAACCACCCATATCCATCTCTTTCTATTTCTTAACTCTTTTCATTTGTCCCTGCATATCAGTCCCCTGCTAAGACTTCCTCTTGTGTAGTTTATCATGAAGTGTCATCACACCTATATTAGCATGCTTAATCATATGTCCCTATAAATTGATCATATAATACATACCTTTCTCTATTTTGTTCAATTTGTGCTAAAAAAGTTTCATCACATCATACATACTCCCCCAACTATCCTGACAAGTGCAATTATCCCTTTTGGTGAGTATATCCTCCAGGTAACCAACTCTCTGATCAAGGTCATGAGTGGCCAAGCAATCCTTGTCCTCAAAATGAAGACCACTTTCAAACATCCCTCCTTTAGTAGCCAAGTCCTTATAATCATCCGCCTCCATGGAGAGAGTATCAAACTCACCAGTTTCAACAATAGGGTTCATATCCCCCTTATCCCTCATATTCATTTTGTCAAAAACATCATCCTCCTCCATATGAAATTCTTTCTCAATATCCACCCTCTCATCTTCTTCCTCATTCTCCACATTCCCTGCCCTATGATAATTCATATTCTCAGATAGAGAGTCGGTAATCTCCTTAGCAACAAAGACATCAGGTTTAGATTTTTTGACCAATTTATTTTTACTAGTGGAAATTTTAGAAATACAAGCCGACTTCCTAGAGATGTTAGAGTAGATATCTTGCATGTTTTCTTTGGGGTCAGGGTCCTCAAAGGTCACATCCAAATCAATCTTGATAAAGGAGGATTTAATTCTAACTTTATTCCTATCAGAAGGGCTAGCCTCATCCCCTTCTTCTTTAAAGACAACAGGATAGATTCTGGTGATTCCATGACCTCGTTTCAACTTATTTTCTTCTTAATGAGAGTGAAAGGTATAAGGTTTGAATGAGGAGAGGATTGGATTTTATCAATAATTACATCTGGTTCAACAAAAGATACTTGAGATTTCTTACTAGGGCCAGTATCAACCTTAATGGGTTTAGTTTTCACAACAACAACCACATTTTTATCTTTATCCTTAGACTTATGGGAAACCCTAGGGTTCTCAGTCAGCATGGCCTTATGTTTAGACCCGACATTCATCATAGGGGTAATACTCAAGTTGTATGTGTAAGGAACATTCATCAACCTTTCATACAAAGGAGGATTCACCCCTTCCTTAATACTGTATTCCAAAGAAGAAAGCCAAAAAAAAGGAAAGCTTACAATATTACCATGGTGAAGGTGGTCGAGCAAAGGAAAGTGGTAGCCATGAACTATACCATATCTTTTCTCTAAAGTAAAGTACCACATCAGATGATAGCTAAACATGGCCTACGAGGAAGGCAACTCCAAATGAATATACCCATTTTGAAACACAACCAGGTTTTTTCCTTCTTCAAAAAAACTTTGAATAAAATGATTATAATCCCCCTTACCAACTCTCTAAACCTTCATACCTTTAGTACTCAAACCAATGGCTATGACAATCAAATCTTTAGTGATAGTAAAAGTAATACCACCAATGGAAACTACTCTCTTCTTCCAAGAGTTGACGAACTGAGTAGTAAGATTTGCATCGTGACCATGCATAGCAATGATATAGGAAGAAATCCCCCCATTCTAAAAAATCTCCCACAACTTAGAATTTCTTTGCAAGGTAATGTGATTAATGTTAGACTAATTTTATTACATCATTGTTTATTTCCAACTAATAACTATTTCATAGTTATAGTTGGTTGATTGGTTGGTCTGGTATGCCCAATTAAGTGGTTATTCAAACCACTTTCTTATGTATATATTTGTTGCACACATCATAAATCAAATTGTTCATTACCTTGCTCAATTTAATATGGTATCAGAGCATATAAAATTTTGAGCCTGTGTGTGAGATCAAGAGGCAAAATCTAGAGAGAAAATTAAAGAAGCAATCTGCATTTCGTGAGAAACTAAATAGTTTGAAAGAAGGCGATGTTCAAAAGTTTGATAGAAGATGTTGCAAATTGAAGGAGGCATGAATAGAGTTTGAAAAGACTATATGGACCATTAGCAGAGGAAGCATTTGTAAGTTCCATATGAAATAGTAAAAAAAAGTTGTATGGTGCTGGAATATAATTATTACATGAAGAGACATTCTAAGTTTTTTGATTGCTGGTCAAAAGTCTACACTGAAATCTTTAGTTGGGCATTGAAGTCTATAGGAGATGTCTTTTTTCAAAGAAGTTTGAAAGCCGTACGAAGTTTGATACTCCATTTGAAGACATTAAATTTTTTGTGAGTAAAACTCATCAGAAAGCATTGAAGTTGATGGAAAAGGCATTTGGAGGCATGCGGATTTGGTCAATATTTTACAAAGTCTAAATCTATTAAAGTCTTGAAGTAGGGCACTTCATTTGCTGTTGAAGTCATACTTGTTGTTATAAAATTGTATTTGAAGATGTATTTTGATGTTATCTCTGTATTTTGAAGCCATACAGATCAATTTGGAGGAGTTTGAATTTGTTTGCTACATTCAATACTCTTGCTGGGGCACTGAAATCCATAGAAGGCTAATTAAATTCCCTTTGCAATCAAAAGATCTAATTTTCGGTGAAGAATCAGGAAACTAAAAGGTGCAAACTTCCTATTTTTTCTAGAAACCCTAATTTTTTTGAATAGTTTACTTTAGAATTTAAAAATAATTTTATTAATATTTCAAAAATAATCAATTATTTTAAAATACTTTTTATTTTCTATAGTTTAAACTTTTGAAAATGGAAAAAGAGCAAATTAATTGATTTTTTGCATTAAAATCAAATTTTTGGAGCTAGAATTGTTTTTGAAAATTAGAATTAAGTTTTGGAAGTTCAAAAACCAAAACAAACTCACAGCATTTTGTATTTATGGTGTCTCTCATTCACATTTATGGTTAATTCCATTGTGTTGAATTACAACATCTAATTCCTAATATAGCTGCAACAATGACGTCTATGGCATCGACCCTGTAAAACGCCAAGGAGAAATAAGGGTTACATCAGAGATATAATGACATTAAAAAACAAAACTATAGATAATGGATCCTAGTGCACCTAAACTAATGCTTCCTGATTCTTAACTCCTAAGAGGTGATAACTATACCACTTGGAAAAGCAAAGTACAAACTTAGTTAGAGTTAGAAGATCTCTGAGATGTAATCTCTAGAACAACAACAAGACCTCAAGAAGCAAGTGAGGATCAAAATAAATATGATAAGGCCAATCAAAAGGCCAAATTGATCATTTTGTCTAGTGTGTCTGATGAGGTTCAACCTCACATTCATACCTTCACCTCTACAAAAGATGCTTGGGTCGCCTCAAAATAGTCTATGAGGCTAAAAACCAAAACCAAATCATCCATCTTCAATGTCAATTACATTGTCTCCAAATGCAAAATGGTGAGAAGGTAGAGGCATTTTTTAGAAGAGTTGTCAAAATAAGAACAACACTTCAAGTGTTAGGGGAAGAAGTCAAAGATGCTTCTCTTGTACCCATAATATTGAGAGCACTACCCCCCTCATTTCGAGTGTTTGTCACATGTTTAAATGTGGCTCATAAAACACCATCATTTGAAGAATTGGTCAGGCTACCTCAATAGGAAGAAGCAATATTTGGTGAGATAGACTCTTAAGACAATCAAGCCTTAGAAACAAAGCAAAAGGGAAAATAACTTGACTGTTGGAGTGGTCCATCAGGATAGTCTAACAAAATCAAGACAACTCTTCTCACAAGAAAAAGAAATGTTAAATTTGTGGTAAAAAGGGTCATGAACTCAAAGAGTGCTAGTATAACTCCTATGTCAATGGTGAGTCTAGTCATTAAAAGCCACAGAAGCCTTTTCAAGGGGACAAGAAGAAGCCACACCATTGGTATAAAAAGCCAAATAAGCAACAAGGCAATGTCCCCAAGGTTTATATAACAAAATTAGATGATAAGTCTGTGAAATGTATTTTTCTTGGGTATAGTTCAGAGTCAAGGGATATATGATTATGGATACACTCAAAAAGAAGGTGTACACTAGCAAGGATGTTGTTTTTGATGAGGACATTGGTTGCAGCACCTAATCCTCTCCATCACTTGTTTGTTCCCAAACACCTAGAATTCTTGATCCTGAAGATGAGGAAGTTGATGAAATCCCAATGAGGTTTTGTTTTCATTAGATGAGTTTCCCCCTCTATCATCACCTCAATCTTCATCTCATGTACACAAAAAGATTCCTAAGTGGTATCAAGCTACAATGAAGGATGCTAAAGATGATGCAATTGTAGACACATCTTTTAGAGGGCCTAAGGCTCATTGAAAGTCTTGTGAAGAAGTAAACATGGCCCTTATGTGTACAGTTATGCAAAGTTCAAAACCTGAAATAGTGCAACAAGCTCTTGAGTCACCACCCTAGAAAGATGCTATGGATGCTGAATATCAGACACTTCTAAGGAATAACACATGGAAACTTGTTGATCTTCCACCAAGGAAGAAGGCTATTGGTTGCAAATGGGTTTTTTGGATCAAATATAAGGCAAACGGTAGCATTGACAAGTATAAGGCCCGACTTGTGGCTAAGGGCTATGCACAAAAGGAAGGCATTGATTATGATGAGACTTTTGCCCCTACAACAAAGATCAAGACTATCCATATAGTATTGGCTATGGTAGCACAGTTCAGGTGGAAAGTTCACCAAATGGATGTCAAGAGTGCCTTCCTTAATGGGGATCTCATGGAATAACTCTACATGACTCAACCAGAGGGATAGATTGCACCTGGGAAGTAGCACAAAGTATGCAAATTAATCAAGTCCCTCTAAGGTATTAAATAGGCCCCTCGATCCTGGCACATAAAGATCTATGAGCATCTTCTTAATCATGGATTAACTAGGAATCCATATGATCCCAATATCTATCTTAAAGAATAAGGGGGGAGATTGTCATTTTGATTGTTTATATCAATGATTTGGTCATCACAGGGAGTTCTCCACAGATGATTAATGTAATAAAGAATGATCTCAAATGATCATTTGACATGATAGATCTCAAGCTCCTACATTATTGTCTTGGACTTGAAGTATGGAAATAGAAGAATTAGATCTATGTTTCTCAGATGAAGTATGCTAAGACATTGCTCGAGAAGTTCAACATGGAAGATTGCAAACTGATGTCGAATAGCATGGAGATAAGTTTGCAACTTTATTACCATGATCCATTTGCTTAGGTGAATGCTACTCTTTATCGACAATTGATTGGGAGTCTCATCTACCTAACATATATCAGGCTAGATATCAACTATGGTATCATCTATCTTTCTAGGATCATGCAAGAACCTAAGGTTGTTCATTTGAAGGAAACAAAGAGGGTTTTGAGATACATATGTGATACAATGGTATATGGCCTAGAATACAAGAAGAATGCAGATTTTTCATTGTGTGGATACACGGATGCGGACTATGCAGGTTTAGTGGATGATGGGAAGTCTACTTTAGGCTTCATTTTCTTTTTGGGATCTAGTTTGATTTCTTGGGGGAGAAAAAAGAAAGTCGCTATTGTTCACTCTTCCAAAGAGGCAGAATATTACACTGTAGGGGGGCTATCTGTGAGGCGATATGGTTACATTGCATTTTGATAGGTATAGGTGTTCCTGATACAGGTCCTACCACTTTGTTCTATGACAATTAGAGTGTGTTGAAGATTATTCACAATCCATTTTTTCATGTGTACCAAGCATATTGAGGTTTAGTGCCATTATATTCATGAGCATGTTCAACAATAGAATATTCAGCTCCAGTTCTGTCTAACTCAAGAGCAATGTGCTAATGTATTTATAAAATCACTTGCTACAGTGAAGTTTGAAGATTTTCAAACTTTCATGATTTCATCTCTTTCTTATTACATCATTGTTTATTTGCATCTAATAACTATTTCATAGTTATAGTTGGTTGGTTGGTTGGTCGGGTATGTTTGACTAAGTGGTTGTTCAAACCACTTTCTTATGTATATATTTGCTACACATATCATAAATCAAATTGTTCATTACCTTGCTCAATTTAATAATTAACTGGTTCTACCCATTTGATTTGCCCTCCCATATTAATAGATGAAAACCCTAAGAAAAAGCAACACTTAATAAAATGAAAAGTCTAAAGACAGGCAGAACAAATGAAAGATTGAGAAGTGATTAAATGCAAATTAATTCTACCACCATCTGGACTAAAATCATGATCACAATTCATGCATCAGAGATAGATGATGTAGTCTCCACAAAGCCTTTCATCAGAATGATCATTCTTGCATGCCTGATAATTTGTGGAGGTGACACTCTAAAAACTAATGAAGTAAAATAAATGATTAAAAGATTATTAATCATTAAATGGAATTCACATGAACATATATAGCTTGTCATGATTAATAATAGTTGTCACCTCCAAAAGAGGATCATGGATATTAAAACAATACCACCATTCCTGAAAATTAAGACCAAGATTGGCAACAAAATCTACTGCAATATTGTCATCTCTATAAATATGATGGATATTTATAGAGTTAAAACATTTTAACATATCCCTTATATCCTCAATGTAATCTTTGATTTTCTAAGAAGCGTGAAGATTTTTTTACAAGGTCAACAATGACCTTAGAGTCCCCTTCCACTTCAAATATGCTAAAAATCATAAAACCGGGCTCTTCTAATTCCCCACCATAAGGCATAGACCTCAGCTTGGGTATTAGTTTTCTAACCAATATACTTAGCATAAGTTTCAATCAAGAGCCCTTTATCATCTTTAAGAATGGTCTCCCACAGTTGAGGGGCTTGGGTTCCCCTTTGAACACCCATCAAAATTTAATTTAATCCAGTCAAGAGAAGGACATTTCCACCTAGTATGACTTCTCAAGAAGCTTCTTTTCCAATCAATATTATTTAGATCATGAGAGGTTCCCCAATTTTTACAAATTCTCAACTCTAGATCTAAAGGGGGAAGCTTAGACTTTCCAATTTTAGCAACATTAATATTCTCTTGGATAGCACCATAATTTTTTTTAAAGACTTGTTGAGCATTAGAAATAGATTTCTTGAATATTCTATTATTCCTTTCCCTCCATAGGCCCTAGGCAACATGAAGAGGGGTTTGATCCCAAATCTCCTTAATGACATGATGAGTATAGGGGGAGTTTTTTCAAGCTTTCTTAAACAAATTTATATCAGCAATCATAACCCATCAAACTTCAAATATTTGAAAAGCCATCTCCCATATATTAGTAGAAAAGTTGAAATGAAATAGAAAATGGTTCACCGACTGTTCATTAGCCAAACAAAGTTGACATCTATTAGGAAATTGGAATCCTTTCCTTCTAATATTATCAATGGTGAGAATCTTGTTATTATTTGCCACCCACCAAAAGAAATTGACTTTAGGTATAATTCTATGATTCCACACAATGTTCCAATTAGAGTTAAAGAGTTGATGAGCATTTGCAATCATATTATAAACTAAAGCAATAATGAAAATACTTTAGTAGTAGAGGGTTGATTATCTCAAATAGGAGAAATAACAAGAGCTAAGCACTTAGACTGTGGCCAAGAGCCTGGGAAGAAGCAGAGTGGTGGCAAGTGGGCTAAGACCACACATGTTGGGATTTATCCCTAGAATGTCTTGTAGGAGGAACGAAATCTTGAAAGTGGGAATCCTAGTTCCCATGGTCCAAATGATTGCACCCCCAATGATGCCCACGAGGCAAAGAATGGCCTCGACTGGAAGGAGTTGGAGGGACCCTAGCCATAGTGTATGGGGCATTGCCCCAATGATCCAACAACACCTAAAGGTGTGCCACCTCAAGTGCAACCTTGTTGGCTTGCATTTGAATTTACACGAGCACATTAGAACAAACTATAGCTTTAGTGTATAAGGAGAAATTATGATCAATAGAATAAGTTGAAAATAAACCTAAATTTCTATCCTTCCAAATGTTGAAAATGATCTCCACCTTAAAATAATACCAAATATGGGTATATCTGGAGGGAATTCAAGGCAAATGCCCTAACAAAATCATATGCTATGAAAAGGGTTTAGGCTTGAAAGGCCTAAAAAATCATGAATCTAGGCCCAAGTAGCTTGAGTTCTGCGAAAAAACTAGAAGAGATGCTTGAGCATTTCCTATCGACCACATAAGGGGAATCTTGGATCTCTGATTCAATATTGGTTAGCCTAGACCCAATTGGAAGGCCTTGAAAAAGAATATACCAGGCAAAATGAGCAAGCTTTAGCTCTAAAATAGCTAACCAAATTATTTTAAATTTGTGTTTCCAAACACTCACAAAGGATTTAAGTAACCAATGTTGATTTAAGGTAGGAACCATAGGAAATTGATAAGAAAGCTAGGAATAACCCTTTAAAGGTGTAGTGTAGAAAATTGATACCTCTTACAATTTTACACTAGGTTTGGCACTCGTTTTGGCTTGTATGTTCATCTTTGTTTACAATATGCAATTTCCAGTACTTTTCTGAGAAACAAGGCTTAATCCTTCATCATCTAACATTTGAAGAGGCCAAATCACTAGAACTAGGACACCTAGTGCTTGGGTCCTAGAAATTTGGCCCAACAAATTATATTTGAATGTTGGCCTTATGACTTAAGTGATGCACCTTGTCGGCCTCAACTCAATTGGACACTTGAAAAGTAATTGAAATACATATATAAAGGACTCTCTCTCACTCATTTACTTGACATGATCTCTTTACACACTCTCTCTATGATTCTTTCTAATAAGCTATCTCTTTCTCTCTCTCTCTCTCTCTCTATCTACAAGCTCTCTATTTTTGAAGTCTATTATTACATGTACTAACCCTTGCGGGTCTATGAGGAATCTTCTCCTTTCTACACCATATCCATGTGGATGATCAATGTTGTGATATACATCCAACTAGAGTTTCATGGTAACTCTATTTCATTTCATTTGATTACAACATTCTTTATCATATGTTTTGCCTCTGCTCATCATGAGTACATGCTCTTTATCACTCTTATCATTGTTGTTGTGGATGTGGGAACACCAACATGGGGTTTGACTGATGCAAGCCCCTATACAACCCAACCATTTTCCCTCTTTTATGTGTGCAGATAGTATCAAAGGTTTTTAGCATGAAATAGTGACAGTAAGATGGAAGGTCTTGGAATATAGATTGTTAGCCTTGTTGGTTTTTTCCCAGACCAGATGCTTTTTCCCAGTTATCCCTACAAGGTAGCCATCAATGATCAACAGGATCTTTGGGCCAGGGGCCAATAGTGTAAAATATAGACTCTATACATATCTCCTCTTCTTCTTCAGGCTCTGCAAAACCTAGGGCGGTATTCCCTATTCAACATCCATAAGATATGCTTGTGAACTGGGGGATGTTGACACAAAGTAGATAAATCCTCCTTTATGTAGACCAAAACTATGAGATAAGTGCAAAGGGGCTAGCTTTGGGCCTATGTTCAGTTGTGAGACAGAGGATTTTGATCCTAAAACTACTTCTAAGGTCCTAATGGTTTGGTTTTGAAGTTTTAAATTTGATTTTGTATTTGGATCCAAAACTAGGACTTGGGGTGTAACCTCAATACAAGACTATACTGGTGCCTATCCAAGGCTCGGAGTCAGTAGACATACACATGTGAATGGTCAGTATAAACATATACCAAAGACTGGATTTCAAGGGGGTTTGTTTAGCACCTGCCTTACAGATACTTCCCAAGACTGAGTATTCAGTTATCTCTACTTACAAACATCCTTACTGTAGTACATTCCTCCCAACACTTGATCTAAAACATTTAATCTACTCCTTGAGCAGAAGTAAGAAATCAAGCATTCAATACAATAAACCCATATTTTAGAACCATAAACACCCCTTAGATGTTTAGATTCAGAAGAAGAACACACTTAATTTGGAGACAGATAACAGAACACATGCAATATAGCATTACTCATTTAAATCAACATGAAATCAGTAAATTTATGCATGAGACATACAACATGAGACTCATAAACTCACAAGACATCCAGAACAGGGCCACCAATGAAGTCGTATCTTATTACAGCACCAGAATTTGTCCAGCTTTCAACAACCTTGAAAATGAGTCACACAGCCTACTATATACATCAAGGAAGGTGCACTCAACATTAAAAGTACATGGTTGACTCAAAAATTCACCAGATACATTGCATCATGAGAAAAGGTGCTCGACATTGAAGGCAGCAGGTGGGAGAGGAGGCAGGGTGGTTGAACTCGAGCCTTGCACTGCCGCCTGGGGATTCACATCTTCAATCGGGTACTTGATCCATCCATGCCTTTGCCCATACCTTGTAACATCCACCATTAAAGGCATACCAACCCGTGGCCTTGGGAAATGCAATAGATTGTGCGCTTTTGAAATTTTCCTGCTAAGAATCATGACTTGACTTTTAAATCATGTGGGAACTAATTATCCCACATTCACCCCGCAGCGACCTCCTCAATACTTTATAAATTAGGTCATGAGCACACATGATCTCACGTAATTTTACCTTACGTGACCAACGAACCATCCGCCAAGACCCCATCATCATGACCCGTGCCATCGGTGAACCTCCTGCATGATATCCTGATATGAAAAATCACCCCGATGAGAAATATCACCCCGACCGATGCAACCCACTGATGCATCAAAGGAAGATCCTCCTCATCATATTCATATTGTATATCTCACCAATGAACCTCCTGCACTTGTTCATGTCCTCATCAGCAACTAGTGGGACCCTCATCATAGCTGCTGAAAATAAATGTCATGCCGAAGACCACATGATGCATCCCACCGATCTAGATGACGTCATCATCATGTTGCAATACCAAGGTGATCTTTGCAAGATGACCGATATTAGAAATATGACCCCCCTTCTCCTTCAGAATATCAAGCTGGACTAAAAATTTCAGCAATGACCCCGTTGGACTTAGATGACGTCATCGTCATATTGGCACTGGGGCGATAATCGGTGGCAAGGGTGATATTCGTAAGATCACCTAATATTTAGAATATGATCCCCCCATGGAATATTAGGGTGATGGACAAGTAGATACCACCCCGCACAAGAATATCAGGTCAAACTGTAGCTTTGTTGTAACATCGGGGTGATCTTGTAAGATGAGATGATATTTGGAACATGACCCCCTCCACGGAATATGATGAAGCCGCTAGACAGGCACTTCACGGATCAAGTGATTGTGAGGTGATAAAGCAACATCAGGGTGATATTTACTAAGATGATGGATATTCAAAATATCACCCCCCCTCAGAATATCAGGTCATATTGAAACTTTGCCTTATCACAATTTTTGCTTGAAACCTTGACTTCATGTGCAGGCACCGACATTGGCTCTGATTGGGGATGTGCAGGCACAGGGCTGTAGCAAGAACTAGACCACCTTCGGGTAGACCAGGCAAAACACAAAAAAGGCAAAACACTGACTATATAGAGCATTTACAGACAACTTACACAATTTACAAATGTGCACAGAAGATAATCACTTATGAAATATAAAGCTTAAGGAATTGACCGTGCACAGGCAATTCCAACCTCTCACCATCTAGGGCCTGGAGAAAGTAGGAGTCCTCTCCATGAATATTTCTGATCAGGTATGGGCCCATCCATAAGGGCTCAAGTTTGCCATGCTTTCCCTTGTCCTGACTCCTTTCATTCCAAATAAGGACTAAATCATCTACCTAAAATTTCCTTTCTGTAGTCCTTTTATCAAACATATATTTTACACTTTGTTATTTCTTGATGTTTGTCTTGTGTGCCTCCCTTCTGATTTCATCCAATGCAACCAGCTGATTTATCCTTTCAGTCATTGGGTCTTCAATCTCTTCATCATTTCCTTGTATGAATCTATAGATTGGCAAGAGATTATTTATAGGCAGCCTGGCTGCTGTGCCATATACTAGCTCAACAAGTGACCTCCCAATTGATTTCTTCACTGTTATCCGGTTAACCCATAGTGCCATCTTCAACTTTGAATCCCATGCTCTTTTGTTCTTATCTACCATCCTTTTGATGATTTTCATGAGGCTTTTGTTTCTTGACTCTGCATGACCATTTCCCTATGGGTGATATGGTGATGCATATGACAAATTGATCCCATAATTGTTGCAAAAATCAACAAATTCATCAGATCTAAAGCACATGGCATTATCTGTGACTAATTTGAATGGCACTCCAAATCTGATAATAATGTTTTCCAGAATAAAATCCATCACCACCCTGCTTGTAGCTTTCTTAGTTGGAATGGCTTCAATCCATTTGGTAAAATAGTCAGTAGCAACCAAAATCCAACTATGTCCTCCACTTGATTTTTCTAAGATCTCCCCTATAAAATCAATTCCCCACTGCTAAAATGGAGCTTCCACAGTTATAGTTCTAAGGGGTAGTGCACCTTCATACTTTAACCTTCCTGAGAACCTTTGGCAAGGATCACATCGCCTCACCAACTTTTGTGCATCTGAGAAAAGAGTTGGCCACCAATATCTTGCCCTAAGAATTTTGTGAGTTGTTGTCTGGGCAATATAGTGTCCACCACACACTCCTTTGTGCATGTCATTTAAAACATTCTTATCTTCATTATCATCTACACAATTAAGTAGTACACCATCAGGATTCTTCCAAAACAACTCCCCTTGGAGAATGATGTACTTGATTGCATGCAGTTTCAAAGTCCTTTTCTAACTATCACTGAAATGGGAAGGACAATTCAGATTCTGCAAGTAATATATAATATCCTTGTACCATTCAAATTTTGACACATTAACAATTTCATTCTGACCTATATTCACTTGGCATGCTTCCAAATTGGATTGTGTCATTATTTTAGCCAAACCTTGTCCCCTTACCAATTTTGTGATTTGTATCGCTATGTTGAATTCTTGTAATTTGTTCATCCACCTACATCTTCTTCCTATTACCTCCTGCTGAGTAAAAATATCCTTGATTACTGCATGAGGCACATATGCAACTGTTTGAGATCCTACTAGATATGGCCTAAAGCTTTTGACAGCTTTAACCAATGCATATGCCTACTTCTCCATGATATCATACTTTAATTTAGCAGCTTGCAATGACATGCTAAAGAAAGCAATAGGCTGTTCAAAACCCTCTTCATTCTTCTGTAACAAGCATACAACAATAGTATGGAAAGAAGCAAATGAGAACAACTGAAATGGCTTGGAAAAATTAGGAGATTTTAGCACAGGAGCCATCTTTATAGCCTCTTTGATGTTCTGAAATGATTTAATTGCTTCACCTTCCCAATTGACAGTTGCACCCTTCTTCAACATCTTAGAAACATCTTTTGTGATTTCTGATAAGTTAGGGATGAATCTTCTAACAAAATTAATCTATCCAAAGGACTGAATACCTTTCACTATTTTGGGAACTTGAATCCTGTCAATTGCAGTAACCCTTTCAGGATCAATCCTTACTCCATCCTTGGAAACAATGTGTCCCAAAAGCTTTCGTTCCACTACCCCAAAAGCACATTTCTTTGGGTTGAGTGAAATTCCATATTCCAGTGCTCTAATAAAAATTTGTTCTAAGTGCATGCAATGTTGCTCTTCCTTGTTTGAATAGGCAGTCAGATCATGCTGATATACAGCCAAGATTGAATCAATTAATCCTGCAAAAGCAACATCCATGGCTCTTTAAAATGTAGCACCTGCATTTGTCAATCCAAATGGCATTTCACATATACATATGTCCCCCATGGAGTGGTGAAGGCGGTTTTATATTGTTCAGATTCTTTTACCTTCACCTGATTGTATCTTGAAAATCCATCCATCATGGATAGAAGCTCACATCTAGTCACCCTCTGCATCATAACCTCCATGTTAGGCAAAGGATAATTATCCTTTAAAGAGGATACATTCATATTTCTAAAGTCAACACAAAGCCTTATATCACCATTCTTTTTTCTAACTGGGACAAGGTTAGACACCCAAGTTGAATGTCTGATAGGCACAATTATTCCATCCTCCCTAAGCTTCATAAGTTCTTCTTGCATTTTTGGAGCTAGAGTAGGATTAATAGGTCTTTGTTTTTGCCTGAATGGATTAGCTCCATGCTTCAATGGGATCTCATGCTGGAATAGGTCTTCTCTATAAGCTTTCAGGTCCTCATATGACCAGGCAAAGACATGCTTATATTTTCTCAACAATGCAATCAACATGTTCCTGATGTGTGGTTTGAGCTGTTTGCCAATATATACCTTTTTGGGGGCATGAGATGTCCCCAAGTTTATCTCCTCCAAGTCAGCCTTGTTTGTAGGAGATGCCTTTATAACAAATTGGTCCCTATTGTCAAATTCTCTTTCTAAAGCAACCAACCCTCTGGGGATTTTGTTTGTCTTTAGCTGAATTCTTCCTTCCCCAAAAGAGTCTCTTTTCCATCTACAACCTCTACAAAATTCTGAAAATCAATCTCTTGGTTCTCATATTCATCTATGCAGTGTAGGAATCTCAACAAATCTTTGTCATCATCAAATACTTGCCCACTACATATATTTTCTGGTATTGCAGGTCTGATTTTAACCTCAACATTTGTAACATTAGACAGAGTTATATCATCTGGCCTTATGGCCACATTAGCTAAAAAATCTGCCATGACATTCTTTGATCTCTCTATCCAACTTATTGAAAATGCATCAAACAATTCAATTGTATCCTAGACAGCATGTTTATACTGTTTTAAGCTCTTGTTTTTTGAATCATACTTATCTCTAACCTGGGAAACAATTAACTCTGAGTCTCCAAACACTCTTAGCATTTTAAGTCCATGCTTCAGAGCCACATTCAATCCAAGTAACAAAGCTTCATATTCTACAATATTATTTGTGCAGGCAAACTTCAGCAAGAAAGAGAATTTTAGAAGCTTACCAGCTGGGGACAAAAACACAACTCCAGCACCATAGCCTTCCTTTGCACAAGCTCCATCAAAATACATGGTCCATAGATCTTGTCGATCAAGCTCTTGAATGCAAATGTCTCTCCCCCTACCTCCCTGATCATCAGAGACAACTTTGAATTTATCACAGCCAGTGTCCACAAAATAGATGTGCTCCTCTGAATCTTGATCCTCAACTGTTTCTAGTGATCTTTCTTCTCTAACCAGTTTGACATCTTTGCCATTCATTGGAATCATGGCATATGACAGATCTAATTGCATACTTCCACCAATCAGTGCTACCCATCTTCTTGATAACATCATACCATATTGTGGCTTTATATCAACCACTGTTATGTTCATTCTATATGTTTTTTTCTGGATATGCTACTAACCTGAAATCCACATCATAATTCCAATAACTGGTACTTCTCTAGCATCCATTGCATAGCATCTTCCACATGCCTTGTCTATTTTCAATCTAGCTTGTTGCATGATAGCCAGAGGCATGATATTTGTTGACGCTCCAGAATCAAGCATACAATTTCTGATTGTTTTGCCATTAATAACAAGGGAAACATAAAATGGCTCAACCTGTGAAGGGCATTTTGTCATGGTCACTCCTAGATAAACTTCAGGGACCTCATCCTCTTCAACACATAGGGCTTGTTTCTTACCTTGAGTTTCAACATTCTGATCAGCCTGACAAGCTACCCCTGAAATTAAGGACACTGCCTTATTCCTGATTTCTTCAACCTTCATTAGTTCCATCAATGGAATAGAGACCTTTACCTAGGACAGGACTTGAGTTATATCAAAAGGAGCATAATTTTGCATGACAGTTGTAGCCTGTTCCATGGTTTTACTCTTATTCTGAGCTGATTCAGCTTTACTCTTAGTGGCGTGCTGACTGTCATCCATGATCCGAGAGTTTCTATTTTGATCCTCACCTTGGGAGACTTTATTTTCTGACTTTTGAAAGTCATGACCTACTTTTTGCTTAAAGTTTTCTCTATTGTTGTTCCATTGTGTCTTTTGCGGGTCAGTCCCTTTATGATTATGCACTGGCTGATTCACAAAGGTGCCTTCTAGTTGACGTGGATCACTCACCTAAGCTCTACCTCTGAGGTTATAATTGCTCTTGACTTGAGCTACTGCTGCGGCTGTGAGAGCTCTAATCTCTTCATCAGAAGGTCTCCTCAGGTTATTCAGAAAAAAGTTTGAGTCTTGAGAATATGCATAGTTATCTCCATCATCATCATCACAGGGAAACTGCTGGCAAACTTGAGTCCCATAACTTGTACTTTCATCCGCATCATAAGAGGAATACTCCTTGTTTGTGGAGATCATATTTACATTATCATCCTCTGCATAATGTGGCTCATTGCACTCATCACAGGCAATAACATTATTATACAGAGACTGAGCAATCATACATTGTGATTGGGAATGAGGCATTTGACATATTATGCACCATGGAGTATCATTAACAATATTAACAGCTTTCCTCAAAGGATCAGGAGTCTCCTTGACATGTTGAGCTCTCTGATTAGGGTTGCTATTTGGAAAAAATGGTTTACCATTATGCCAATTTGTGTGATATGGCATATCATGCAATGATGGTCCCTTTTCTTGTCTCTGGTAAACCTACCTATCAGGACCCATTCCCTTTTTATTTTTTGCAAGTCTATAACTTAGGTCCTTAACCATAGTTGCTAATTTATCTAATTTATCTTCAGAAGTAGATGCATTACCTTGAGTACTTTGAGGCTTATTTGGGTTTTGCAAAATCTTCACATCATCCCTTCTGTTTGTCTTACCAGATGCCTTCCTATTATTTTCAATATTTGTTGCAATCTTGAAAGCATCCTTGAGGCTAGTAGGGCCCTTGTCTCTTAATCCATAGGCTTTTTTGGCATCAAAAGCATTTATGTATAACACTATACACATTGGTTCATTAGGTCTCATGTGATGTGGCAATTTATTTAGCACTTTAGTAAATCTAGCATTGAAATCTGCAACCTGCTCATTTGACCCTTTAGTGATACTAGTGAATTCATTTACAAAAAAGCTTGGGTCTGTCTTGTCACCATACTGCTCCTTACAAATCCTTTTGAAATCATCCCATGATGAGATACTTCGGTCAGGCAGACCTTTATACCATTCCCTTGCTTCATCAGCCAAGGATTGCATAAATAATTTCATGAAAACATCTTCATGTTCAACCTCAAAGTTATCCATGACATTCTGAAAAGCTTTCAAGTGGTCTTCACCTGATACAACATTATTTCCTAAAATTTTTGGCACCTTTGGCCTCACATGTTTGTCAATGGGATTAGGGTAACCAGGAATGCCTTGAAAAACTAGTTGTCTAAATCTATCCAACTGCATAGGCTGTCTACCAAACTGGTTAATATTGACATTTCTATCAGCATTTTGATTTCTCACATTATTTAATGGTACTCTAGCATTGTTTGCATTCTGTCTTTGATCATTTTGCTGATGATGGGCTTCATCTCTATGTTGGTTTCTCAAGATATTTACATTATCAAGGGTGGGGACTACATCTTGTTGAGTGGTTCTCAGAGCTTGCACTTTCTATCTCATGTCATCTCTAATCTTCACAGCCTGTAAATACTCAAATTCAGCCCTCAGGCTCTTGATCTCTTCAACTAATTGTTCATCTCTGGGCATGGAAGAAGATGGTCCCTTTTCATATTGGTCATCATCATCCCTTGGGGATTCAGCTTCTTCAAATTTATCAGGGGGATCTAGGAAAGGGCGTTCTTGTAACACTTTTGACCTAATTCTTAATCCACTACCCTGTTGTCTCTCATATGCATCTTGAATATCAGATTCTGCATTTGAAAAATAGAGTAGCTACTATTCTAAAGATCTAAGATTATCTTGGATATTATCATTATTTCTGGGAGAACCTTCATGACTGACTGGGACAGTCCCCTTTTTCCTGTACATCATCTTTTTGGGTAATTCTTCAAATAGAGGATTACGTAGGGACCTTCTCCCTTGCATACAAATTTTCACTTTACCAGTTGGGAGATTGTTCGGAGTCAACACCTACAATTAGGAATTATTTTCTTTTAAATCAGGGTTCTTACACAAAGTTCCCCAGCAGAGTCACCAGATTTGTTGGTGACTCGGATGGGCAAAACTTCACCAGAGACTACAGGATAATACTTTCAAATCAGCTCCCCAGCGGAGTCACTAGATCTGTTGGTTTTTTCCCATACCGAATGCTTTTTCCTAGTTATCTCTACAAGGTAGCCATCAATGATCAACAAGATCTCTGGGCTAGGGGCCAACAGTGTAGGAGATAGACTCTATAGATATCTCCTCTTCTTCTTCAGGCTCTGCAAAACCTAGGGGGGTATTCCCTATTGAACATCCATAAGATATGCTTGTGAACTAGGGGATGTTGACACAAAGAAGATAAATCCTCCTTTATGTAGACCAAAACTGTGAGATAAGTGCAAAGGGGCTAGCTTTGGGCCTATGTTCAGTTGTGAGATAGAGGATTTTGATCCTAAAACTACTTCTAAGGTCCTAATGGTTTGGTTTTGAAGTTTTAAATTTGATTTTGTATTTGGATGCAAAACTAGGACCTGGGGTGTAACCTCAATACAAGACTATACTGGTGCCTATCTAGGGCTCAGAGTCAGTAGACATACACATGTGAATGGCCAGTATAAACATATACCAAAGACTAGCTTTCAAGGGGGTTTGTTTAGCACCTGCCTTACAGATACTTCCCAAGACTGAGTATTCAGTTATCTTTGCTTACAAACATCCTTACTACAGTACATTCCTCCCAACACTTGATCTAAAACATTTAATCTACTCCTTGAGCAGAAGTAAGAAATCAAGCATTCAATACAGTAAACCCATATTCTAGAACCATAAACACCCCTTAGATGCTTAGATTCAGAAGAAGAACACACTCAATTTGGAGACAGATAATATAACACATGCAATATAGCATTACTCATTTAAATCAACATGAAATCAGTAAATTTATGCATGAGACATACAACATGAGACTCAAACTCACAAGACATCCAGAACAAGGCCACCAATGAAGTCATATCTTATTACAGCACTAGAATTTGTCCACCTTTCAACAACCTTGAAAATGAGTCACACAGCCTGCTATATACAACAAGGAAGGTGCACTCAACATTAAAAGTACATGGTTGACTCAAAAATTCACTAGATACATTGCATCATAAGAAAAGGCGCTCCACATTGAAGGCAGAAGGTGGGAGAGGAGGCAGGGTGGTTGAACTCGAGCCCTGTGCTGCCACCTGAGGATTCACATTTTCAATCAGGTACTTGATCCATCCATGCCTTTGCCCATACCCTGTAACATCCGCCATTAAAGGCATACCAACCCGTGGCCTTGGGAAATGCAGTAGACTGTGCGCTTTTGAAATTTTCCCGCCAAGAATCATGACCTGACTTTTAAATCATGTGGGAACTAATTTTCCCACATTCACCCCGCAGTGACCTCCTTAATACTTTATAAATTAGGTCATGAGCACACATGATGTCACGCAATTTTACCTTGCGTGACCAATGAACCATCTGCCAAGACCCCATCATCATGACTTGCACCATTGGTAAACCTCCTGCATGATATCCTGATATGAAAAATCACCCTGATGAGAAATATCACCCTGATCGGTGCAACCTGTTGATGCATCAGAGGAAGATCCTCCTCATCATATTCATATTATATATCTCATCGATGAACCTCTTGCACTTGTTCATGTCCTCATCAGCGACTGGTGGGACCCTCATCATAGCTGCTGAAAATAAATGTCATGCCGAAGACCACATGATGCATCCCACCGATCTAGATGATGTCATCATCATGTTGCAATATCAGGGTGATCTTTGCAAGATGACCGATATTAGAAATATGACCCCCCTCCTCCTTCGAAATATCAGGTTGGACTAAAAATTTTAGCAATGACCCCGTCGGACTTAGATGACACCGTCGTCATATTGGCACTGGGGCGATAATCAGCGGCAAGGGTGATATTCGTAAGATCACCTGATATTTAGAATATGACCCCCCGCGAAATATCAGGGTGATGGACAAGTAGATACCACCCTACATAAGAATATCAGGTCAAACTGTAGCTTTGTTGTAACATCGGGGTGATCTTGTAAGATGAGGTGATATTTGGAACATGACCCCCTCCACGAAATATGATGAAGCCGCTAGACAGGCACTTCACAGATCAAGTGATTGTGAGGTGATAAAGCAATATCAGGGTGATATTTACTAAGATGACAGATATTTGAAATATCACCCCCCCTTGGAATATCAGGTCATATTGAAACTTTGCCTTATCACATTTTTTGCTTGAAACCTTGACTTCATGTGCAGGCACCAACAAGCCTAAAGTCCAGTCTAAAACCCTAGGACTTGGGTGCCAAGCACCCTAGTCCTCCTAGATCTGATCCTATTTCTGGTAGTGGGCCCTAACAGCTCTGCTCCTTCCTGATCTGCCCTCTATTCCTACACAGTTAGTCTGTAACACTTGTAAGTTGTTTGTTTTGTCATTTGGTCACTTAAAACCCTACATCTAGTCTCATTGATTCAATCTCTCTTCCTTACAACAAAGGAACATAACCCATACAACTTCGCTCTCCTCTGAGGACTATAGACAAGTATGCAAGCCTTGTTGGTTTGTGTTCCAATGTGGTAAATAGAAAGACTGATCTAGGTTAATGAATATATTAGGCTAGATCTCTTTTCCTATATTACATTTTGGTGAACCTGAAGCACCCTACATGTGCAACTTTTTGCTTTTTTGTATAAGATCCAATTATTATTGAATTGATTAAACATTCCTATTTTCACATCTTGCATTTATACTTCTTCATTGTTGTGGTTGTACCAAAAACCTCACCTTTTGGGCAACCTCGCTAGTCTTGCACTTAGTGGTCATGATTGCAATCTTATTTTAGATCTTTGCTATATTGATTATTTGTTAAATCTGATTACAAATTGCTATAACATATCATACTTGTCATATGTGTTTTTTTAGAAAGCTATTACATTCATTAATCTATCCTTTCTTTGAGATTTGAAAGCAAAACATAAAAAAAACTCTCCAAATGCCAACATGTCCACTTTTTTTCTTTCATCACTTTCCAACTTTACTCAAAAATTGTGTGAAATTGATGTTCTATTTTGTAAATATGGTAAAAACAAAGCATTTCCTATGCCATTGCATTCTTGTAATCCCTCTCCTAAGATTCCTCTTACTTGTGGGGATATCTTGGTGCAAGAGGATGACATCATTGACACATTCATTAAGATTACTTTATGTCCTCTTCATTTTGATGCTCTCTCTTCTAGAGAAAAAGCATTAATAGATGATGAGAATACTCCTTATACTTATACCACATCTCCCATAGTCCATGATGATTCAATGACTCATCATATTGATCTTCCTCCTTTGGTTGCATATTCAAGTCCCTTGGATATCACTAACCTGGATGTGAAGACCTCTCCTCTTCCTTCTTTGGTTGCATGTTCAAGTCCCTTGGATATCACTAAGAATGTGAAGACCTCTCCTCTTCCTCCTTTGGTTGCATGTTCAAGTCCCTTGGATATCACTAAGGATGTGAAGACCTCTCCTCTTCCTACTTTGATTACATGTTCAAGTCCCTTGGATATCACTAAGGATGTGAAGACCTCTTTTCTTCCTCCTTTGGTTGCATATTCAAGCCCCTTGGACATCACTAAGGATACAATCATTGACAACTTTCTTAACATCACATTGTCCGCTCTTCATTCCAATGCCCTTCCTTATGGCAATGTGGCATTGGTGGATGAAAAGTCACAACTCACATCAGATCCCATGGGGATAGATGTTGATACAAAATAAATTAATACAATTTATGCTTCCAGTTCCCAAAAGGAACCTATGAAACCAAAAATTGTTGTACATCTTCAATCTAACCCTATTATAATTGTTCGAGGTGTTCCAAACCCACCTCAACCTCCTAGTTACATTCTCAACTTTGCAAAACAGCGTACTCAAAATAACCAATTTGTTCAAAATGTGTTGCAGCATCCTAGTTACCACGCGGTTGCTCACATGTACAATAGTCATAACAAAAAGAAAAATAAACAAGCACTGATTGTTCCTACTTTTCTTCCATCCTCTCAACCTTTTCTTCCTCCACCACCTCATTTTTCTCAATATACTAACACAGAATATGATCTTGTCAAGTTGCATCGTGCTACTCCAACTAAGATCTTACTCTTGGAATTAATACAAACCTCACCTACATACCACAGGATGCTCCAAGAGGCTCTACAAAAGGTGACCCTTCCACCTTTTGACAGACCAAATGATGTAGCAACCTTGTTAGATTGTATGCATGCGATGAGTTCGAGCATCGTCTTTCACCAACATGAATTACCTCCTCTTGAAGTTCAACAACAATATGATGCTCTCATGATTTGGTCATCATTAATATAAATGGAATAAAGCATACTCTAATTGATGATGGATCAAGTCTCTATATTTGTAGCATAGATTTGTTGCATAAGATTAGTGTAGATACCTCTCTTATCAAGCCCGATACTCTTAATATCCGTGGCTTCGATATTATGTTGGAAAACAATCACTACATACAATCACACTACCTATTGAGGTAGGAACTATGACTTTACCTCTGCTTAACCATGTCATGATTGGTACTCTTTAATATAATCTCATTCTCAGTAGACCATGGATTCATGCCATGGGGGCAGCCCCATCTACTCTTCATCATAAATTGAAGTCAATTTATAATTAAAAACTCTATACAGTTGAGGGTGATCCGAATCCAAAAAGTTGCCTACAAGAAGAATTCAGATCTCAACCCCCTCTTTCTAAATCTCTTGAAATTTTTATTCCCTTTTCAACAAAATCTAGCCCACTATTCTTTGTTTCCAACAATAGCCATGATCAGAATAGTGTTTTTCCTTCTAGTGCATTTCTCGGTGATGATTGGGGTTCACTAGATTTTACACCCTCCTTTATTGGAGAGTACAAAATCCCACAATCTAAACCCAAGATCCCAAAGGTAGCTTCAGTTAACTCTGCACAATCTATTCCTTCTTCTAAACCCATCACTCAAATTTCTTCTACGCCAACAAATTCTCAAACACTTTACTAACATTCTACTCGTGATGATGTACCTTCTTCTTCTAATGCATGTCTTGGTGATGATAGGGGCTCTTTATATTTCAACCTACTTGGGCTTGTTGAATCTAATATTGACCCTCCCCACCTTGATATCTCAACACTCAACAAGGATCCACCTCCTTTCAAAAGGATCGATCCCTCTTCTAATGACAATTCTAATAATGCTTAATTTCAACATGTCACTACACTTCTCATTTAAACAAAGCTAGTAATGTGACTTCTCCTACTTTGTCTAATTTGGAGACACATTATGGCCTTGGATTCAAAATTATTTCTAAACATGGATACAATGGAAATGGATTAGGGTGTATGGAACAAGGAGTTAAGGTTCCTATAAAACCGACACTACACTTTTCTAAGGTAGGTTTAGGTTTCTAGATTTCTCCTATGTCTACATTCCCTCCACCATTGTCTAAGGTCTCTATGGCTTATTCTTGTCAAAAATCAAACCTTTCTACACAACATAATGGGTTGCTTCCTACTCCACCCACTTCTTCTCTACTATATGTTGGAATTTGGTTGTCATTGATGTCAACACTATCATGGATGTGTGATGGTGTTAATGGTTGGATGTCATGTCCTAAAGAAGATACATTTAGATGGAAATTAGAAGTTCATGGTTGGATGTCATGTCTCATCCAATGACAGTAGAGAATATATATTAAGATGGGAACTAGAAGTTCATGGTTGGATGTCATGTCCTATCTAGTAGAGAAGATATAGTTCATGGTTGGATGCCATGTTCTTATGATGAAACATTAAGATGGGAATTAGAAGCACTAAGATGAATGATGTTATATTAAGCTATGCTAAGGGTGAAAAGATTTTGATGATGGCCTATGGCATGTTGGTTGATCCTTCTTGTTGTTCTCAAGGATGTATATGTCGTTATATGAAGGTTTTGGCCTCCAGAAGTTGGTGAAAGTTTCTACTACAAGAAGACTGCTTTGAAGACTATCTGGGAGATTACTCCTCATTTTCATGTTGTGCCTCTATGGATTGGAAGTTAGCCTCATATAGTGTCAAATCATGTTTGTTCCAAGTTTCGTGGTGTTTGGATTACCAGAAAGGTCTTTTACAATTGATAGGTTGAAGACAGTGTTGGTTCTAAAGAAGAGATTCACTATGCGGAAATGTTTGGCTCCGCATTCCACCGCATTTGAAGATGATGTCCTGTGGTTCATAATTTAATCTCAGTGTCTTGTGAAGATATTATATCCAAGAGATAAATTATGTATGACCTAAGCAATGAAAGTTATGAATCATAGAGTTCTAGTCTATGTTTTGGTAGAGTAAAATAGTGATGAAGACTTGTTAGAATATTCCGCACTCTTTCGGATGTGAAGATTTGTCAATAAAACTTTGTGAACATGTTTAGAAAATCTCAATGCATACTTTTGTAAAGTATCTAGTGATTTGGTGTACTACAAGTAATGTTTAATCTTCTAGGTGTATAGTTGTGCAACAAGCTTGACGTGTTTTTAATTAAGGGTGACCTATTTCAAATAGGTGTGACATGCAGATGTTATTCCTTGAATAATGATGCTGTGAATGATGTTTGGGACCAGACTATGGATGTATTGGGATCTGCAAGGCATGTGCTTTCTCTTGGAATAGAATGTTGTTCATGATAGGGCTTGCCCTATGCATGTTTCATGTGTTGTGATCACTAACCGACTTGTAAAATGTAATATTCTTATTATATTGGCCGACTTGTAATGTAATCAATGAAATGTCATGTATATATTGTAAACCTAGTTGGTCTAGGTGAGGTATGATTGCGAAAATGAATATGTGAGAGTGTGAAGAGAATAATATGAAAATCATATGCATTGTGATGTCTGACTGAAGGAGAAATAGTAGATGTGTTAGAAGCTGTTCTGATTCATCTTGAAGATATTTTTGTGATAGGAGGGAAGTGAAGAGTGTGCCTAATTGATTAAATCATTAGAGGAAGCAGAAGTACAATCTATTGAAAGTAAGGAATACTGAGAGGGGGGGTGAATCAGTATTCCACAAAACCACTTCTTAACAAGTTCATTAATCCAACATCCAAAATTAATAATATGAAAGCAGAATAAGCAAAGGAACATCAACCACAAATACATAACACATGAACACCAGGATTTTCACGTGGAAAACCCAAAAGGGAAAAACTATGGTGAGTGTTAGCTCACAATATATTATTATAGCACAATACTGGATTACAAGAAGGCTCACTGCCTAGAGAAAGAAAAAAGAAAGAAGAATGGCTCACTGCCAATTGGAACTGCTTAGATTGCATCTACACATGCATGGTTGCAGCTCCAATGAAGCACATAAGTACTATCTCAAAACTCTTCATCTCTGACTACTATGTTTCACTACTCTGCTTTTACATAGGAGCAAGATCTCTCTTCTTCTACTCTTACATAATCACTTTACTTCACATGTCGTACATTCACATTCACATCATAACCAAACACTGTATTTGATCCCTTATATATATCCGCAACACTTAAACTCTTCATATTAGGTCGGCCTAATAAAGTGAAGCATGCACTCATACCTTAAGTAGCTTGTCAGCCAAATTCATTTACCAAGTCTCCCAGTAGACTCAAACAACATTTGAATTGCATTTATATATGTTGGCCTCAATTATTGAACAACTTAGTATTAAGTTCTAAATGATACAACTTACTGCATACAATTCAAACTTATCATGTCGGCTTCTAACTCAGACTGCCATTGATGAACAGTTCATCTGTTAGACTACATCTTTTACTGTGGACCATAGGGCTTGATCAAAATCATATCAAAGACACCTCAGACATCACAAATCATACCTTTATAACTGCAAAGCAAAATATCCTTTAGTAGCAAAATGCAGACAATTAGAACTTAGACTCTGTCACAGTCAAACTCTATCAAACATTGTAGCGATACTCATCATCTTGTAACAATCTTTTTGATGGACTTCAGACTCTGCAACTCTAGATTTAGATACTTCATACAATAATTTACAACACCTCAAAACCACATATCAAGATATACAACACCGGAGCAATGTGAACCAAAATAACTGAGTGTATTGCTCTAAATAACAGTGTATTCAGTTCTATCAGTCTCAAGCCATTTGAAGATATACTTCCAGAACTGATCAAAAGCTAAAACCTTAGATATAAGATTATCCAAGAGTTAGGAACATCATACTAGAACTGCAAACCTTGGTCTTCAACTACGGACCAATGCCAGTCCAAACACTATTCTTTTATCTCTTCCTCTATACATTGCCAATACTTAGCCAATATGACTAAATCTTCTTTACGGGACCACAATCTCTGTTCCAACCTTGTTCCTTTTCTTGTTTTCATCAATGAAAACACTTAATTATTCAACATAGTAGTTTCTCTTGCCAACAATCTCCCCTTTGGCATTGATGGCAACACTTAGTGAAAAATGCATGACTGTCTTGACTTCTCCCCCTCTATATACACTCTATATTTCTTTCCCCCCTAAGATGTTTGCCCATTTTTCACTGATCTTCTTCTCCCCCTTTGACATCAATAGCAAAGGTGTAGTTTCTGGAGTCAAAAATTGTCAAAACTGCAAAATTTGCTATACTCTGTCGCATATATACAAGTACAATCCTCAACTTTATTTTACATGTGTTGGAGGATGTCATTGAAAATGTTCTTAATTTGGGCCAGCTCACCATCCCAACCTTTCTTAGTGATGTCCAAGATTTGAATATGACCACTAAGTAGGAAAACTATGGTCTCTGCCTTGTGAAGATCAGATGGTGTGTCAGATTGTGAAGCTACTTGTGCTTCTACTGCTAGATTGAACATAATGTCTAACTTAGGACTGATTATTCCTCTTAGCTGACACATTCTATTTCTAACTTGATCCCTCTCTCTTATTAGATTGTTCAAGTCATCATGAAGGTTGATGACTTGACTTTCCTTACTGCTAACTGATTCAGTCACCGGATCAAATGACTTAGAAATATTTATCAGTTTCAACTCTAAATCCTTGATCTTCACTTCTATTTCATTAGTGGCTTTCGACCAGGATAAGAAATTTTTGTATATGTCACCAGCTACTTTAATGGCACTCTGAATGCTTTTCATCCTATTTTCTAGCTAGGTTTTGTCATTAGCAATCATTTTCTTTAACTCATCCAATCTTTTCTCATTAAACTCTTGTCTTATTTTTATTTTGATACATTTCTCAAGAGATTCAAAATGTTTGCTTACAAAGTTTATGAGTTCCTTTAGTTGATTTGCTGATGACATGGATGTGTCCTTCTAGTATGTTGGCATCACCTTCTTCAAAATACTAGATGCCTCTCCAATGAGCTCACTATCCTCAATGTGAGACTTTAACATTTCCTCTTTAGCTTTTCCTTGTACAATTGAAGCCAATTTGAGTTTTTGTACATGGGACATTGTGTCCAAGTTTATTGGACCATGTAGAAACTTAGGCTCATCCAAAACTTGTTTTTCTTTCTCTAGAAGTTCCTTAACTGATTATGCAGTGTCTCTTGGTGTAGCAGAGACTTCTTCTTTCAGGCTCTGCTCCTGATCATCTAGATCCATGTCCTTATTGGTATCCTCCTTTTGTTCTAGTGGAGGAATTTCCTTGACTTGTTCTTCCTCAGTCTTCTCCTTGTCAGTTTTATCCTTAGCTTGATGTTCCAAAGAGGATCTTGTTTTAGTGTCATCAGTAGATACTTCTTTCTCCTTAGTCACTTTGCAATCTTCATTTATTTCCTATTCAAGGTTCACTTCTAGAACAAATGTATCATCTCTAGCATCAGTTTCTTTATTGTCATAAATGGTAGGGAGATTAAATTCCCTTAATGTATCCAGAGTGATTTCTTCAGTTTCCTTTACCACCTTTTCAATATCTCCTCCCATGAGAGTATTCATTCTCCTTTTTTACTTGAATTTGTTGTGAATTGCTTTGGAGATTTTCACTTTTTCCTTCAGAGTAATTTTCGGATATAGTTTTATTAATGAATGTTCTCTAAGCTCAACATCCTTTGCCATAGCTACTTCCTTTCTTGTAGACATTATGTTTGCCAAGCTATGTGGGAGATCATCAATTATTTCAATTAGGGCCTTGTTGTAAATGATTAGATATTCTACAATAGTAGTCTTAATGATCCTCTTATCTAGATCATTATATTCATCATATAATTGTGCAATTAGTTTTAGATTGCCATCCACTATTATGGCTTTGAGCACATCTTCAAGACTTATAGTTGCTTCTTCTGTCTGAGGCACATCTTGCTTCTACCTTTTCTCAGTCTTACCTTTACCAGAGGGTTTCTCTTTGTTGGTTCCAGAGGCTTTTGTAGCCTTAGTTTTCATCCTCTTTACCTCTTCATCTGATTCTATTTCTTCTTCATCAACTGCAATGCTTACATGCATTCTTTTAGCCTTAGTTTTCTTTCTTTTGTGGCTGGGCAGAAGTTTCCACACTTACAAATGGTGTAGAACCAAAGGGAATAGGTGCAACTTCTTTAGAGGTAGATGCTCTACTTCTCCTTCTTGATACCTCTGGTTTCTATGATTTATCCTTGGGTTTTTCTGGAGCTTCAACAGATTCACTTTTCCTCTTTTCTTTTGCTTCCTTTTCAGCTTGAGATTTTTCCCTTGCCTTTGTCACTTGTTCTTTTGTGAACCCATGTTTCAGTGTAATATCTTCTACCACTTTCTACATTTTTCTAGAGATCTTAGGTTTTCTCACTTCAACATGAATTTTAGCATATAATTCATCATAAGTCCCAAATCTTTCTTCATTGGGATCTCTAGGTTTACTTAATACATGTTGAGTATAATTCTCTAATATCCCTCCATCTACCTCATAACCCATAGGCATAACCCATACGGTTCTAGGCTCAGTAGCCTCCATCAAGCACACAGTGGAAGATCTCAAAACATGGTTGAAATACCCATCATACCCATAGTTTAAATAGATTAATGTTCAAATGCTTTTAAAAACCCACCACAAAGGCCACACATTACCGAACCACATTCATTCAGTACCATTGGCAAGATAACATACAGTCGGAAAGGCTTTCCCAACTCTTACCATGGACATACTTCATGTCAATGTGTCCACGATCCCTTCTTCATTGTGACATTCTTCCGTTGACCTGACTTTAACCTTGTCTCCCGATCTCACATCTCTTGCCGATGGAGATTCAACTTTTCGCTTATCGACGGGACCTTCGCTATCGGCCACCCAAAGACTTCCTTCACCAATACACCGATGAAAAATAGCTTGTATATACTTCAGTTGACTTGCGATCACCAGTCTTCTCCATCGTCACTACCAGTCACCTCTTTGTATCTTAACGCGCAATGTATATTCTCAATATACATTCGAAACATACATTCAAAAACATGTGCTCAAAAAATACATTTGAAACATGCAATCAGAATGTGCATTTGATGAAGCCGACCGTTGTCTTCCTTTGTATGCCGATACACTGTTAGCCAGACTTTCCAAATCGGTAGCTCATAGACTACTCTCTCCGATGCCTTCAGTCCTCCCGATGTAACACTTAACTATCACCATCTCCAACCGGTCAACCAATGTATGACCCCCGAATATCACCCATACGGCCGGTCGTCCCTTTGTATCTAACTCAATGTACATTCACAATGTACATTCGCAACATGTATTCTAAAGATACATTCTCCTGATACTTCTGCGACATACACACTCAACAAGCATTTGCAATATACACACAGAATGTATATCTGACATGCATTTGCAATATACACACAAAATGCATACTCAGTGAAACAACATGAATCTTGCACTGATACAAACCTCTGCAAACCCTGTAACTTCATAGATCAATTTCTCCAACAATCACATGGATCTTAGACTGCACCAACCTAGCACATGAAGATGCTAGAATCTCTCAAAGCATAATGTACGCGATCCTACAAACACAAATGGACAAAACGAAGAACACAAAAATGAATTGTACATCCATTCCACTGATTTTGAAGAAATCTAATCGGTGGAATGGATTAAGAATCCATCTCGGCCATAAAACAACAAATCGATTGCACAAAGAAAAACCTAATGAATTCGAATGACAGAGAGATGCACTATACAGAACCTGTTTATTATGATTTCCAGAAAATGTGCTTACATAGATGCTCTATTTCACAATTACAAACCACACTCCTCTCAGATCTTTTTAATCTCAACTACAACTACTGCTACTACTACTCTGCTGATTACATTTGATGATCTTGGGGTATTTATCTACTTGCTCTCAGTAGTACTGAATTGACTCGAAGCGGCTGGGAGACAACCTCCAAGCAGCTGGGAGATCTAACAACCTCCAACTGCCTAACAACCTTTGTAATTACAGATCGACAAGTGCCCTTAGGACTTACAACATAAACCTAGATACAAACTAAAATAACATGCATTGGTCAAACAGACCTTATTACATTGAATCGTCTTTTAGGACCTTATTGGAAACATCAAAATGAACATTAAACAGTTGAATGCCTCATGGAGGCCACCTTTTGTTAGGTGCTCCTACACCATACACCCCACCTTGAAAAGAACTCATGCCACATGAGTTAAGGCTTTGTTTTGCTCTACATGTATCCTCTACTGTCTCATGTCTTCCCCATGATCTTTGGACTGCAACCTGCTTCCATGGAACCAAAGACTCATGCCTAGCATTGTAGGCTCTACTCACACCTCGCTTTCTTACTATCATCTCTACTAGAACACTTGCATTATTCACCTTGGGTAATGCTTCTTGTACTGCTTCTATGGCAAAATATGTTGGCCTTTCAACTCTTGTTGGTTCTAGAGGACAAACAATTGTCCCTACTATGATAGCATCCTTGTCTTTCCAATCAACTTGTGGCTACTTATAAACCTGCTCTTTGACCTTCTGTTGATCCATCTGATCTCCATCATCCAAAACTAAAATTTCCTTCAAACTTTGATCCATACCAACCCCATTCCCTGAGGTATCCTCAACTTTCTTTATGTCTCCTTCATTGAGCTTCACAAACTCTTTCTTACCCACCAAAATGATCTTGGCTGCCTTCTTTGCTTCAGCATCCTCCTGCAATGGTGTCATCACAAAAGTTCTCCCATCCTTCTTGAAGGTGTAGGTGTTAGCATATCCATCATATAATGCTCTCCTATCAAATTGCCATGGCCTACCTAAAAGTAGGTGACAACATTCCATGGGCAAAATATCACATAAAACCCTATCCTGATATTCCCCAATCTAAAAATCAACATATGGTTGTTCATATACCAAAAGTGATTGACTATCACTTACCCAAGATGCTTTGTAAGGGGTTTGATGTGGAATCCTTTCCAGTTTCAACTTATCCACCATTTCCTGAGATACCATATTATCTGTTGAACCTGAATCTATTACTACCTTGCATTTTTTACCTTTGCTTTTGCAAGTGGTTCTGAAAAGTGCTCTCCTTTGTATCATCTCCTTGGATGTCTTCAAGAGTGTTCTCCTCAGCATCAATGATTCTCCATCTAGAATTGGGGCTGCACTCCCCATTGGAAGGTTAACACTTTCACCTACCTCCTCTTCTTGCACATATTAAACCCTCTTGTCATTCTTCCTATCACTTCCTGATGATGAACCTTGCCTTTCTAGACATTTGAATGTTGGATGACCAATTTCATTATAATGATAACATCTCCCATTGAAAACATTAGACACTCTACTACCTCCAAATCTGCCTCTTGTGCCTTTCCATCCACCCCTAAAATCAGACTGCTCTTGTCCTTTACTAGTCTCTTCTTGATTCTCATTGACTTGTCTTGTTGTAGGGGTTGATCCTCTCCCCCTTATATTGCTGCCTCTTCCCCTCATGGACTTATCCTATCTCCTTTTCGTCTTCTCCTCAATACTGATTACCATTTGATAAAGAGTCTTCTACACTCCTAGGGTTAGCCAAAACTAATTCATCCTGTATGTTCAATCTCAAACCAGCCAAGTATCTAGCAACCTTTTCAACCTCATTCTCATGATGACCAGACCTCATACTCAATTTATAAAACTCCTCAGTATATGCCTTCACATCCATTTCCTTTTGTCTTAAAAATTGAAGCTTTTTAAACATTTGAACTTCATAATCCTTGGGTAAAAATTTACCTTTGATTCTTGCTACCATCTTGTCCCATGAAGAAATCTTTGTCTTTCCCTGCTTTCTTCTCTCTGATTGTATGTAATCCCACCATACTAAGGCATGGCCTCCCAATTTGGTCTTTGCAATCTTTACTTTCTGCTCCTCAGGAACCTCCTCACATTCAAAATGATTATCTAATGCAGCAATCCAATCAAGTAACTCGTCCTCATTTAAACTTCCACTATACCTTGGAACATCAATCTTTACCTTAGGTTTGTCATTCTTGACTTCCCTTAACAGTTTTGCAAATCTCTGATCTTCAGGATTTAGATCTTCATCTACATCTTCATACTCTTCACCATCCTCTTCTTCTTCTGGTTTACTTTCTTCCACTTCTCTTCTTTTGTTTGTCTCCAAGGCTGCAAGCCTGGCTTGAAGGGCTTCTGTAAGCTCTTTCATCTTCCTCATGTCTCTAGCATGTTTTTCCTTCATCTCTTGCAATTCTCTAGTAGTGCCAGCATTTTTTGGAGGCATCTTACTAACTCATTTCTACAACCTCTCAGTTCTTCCTCAACTCTACTTTTGCCTTCTCAATGACAGAATCAAACACACAACTGTCCAGATCTTTTACTAGGCTCTGATACCACTACGATACAGAGCACATAGTGGAAGCTCTCAAAACATGGTTGAAATACCCATCATACCCACAGTTCAAATAGATTAATGTTCAAATGCTTTTAAAAACCCACCACAAAGGCCACACATTACTGAACCACATTCATTCAGTACCAGCGGCGAGATAACATACAGTTAGAAAGGCTTTCCCAACTCTTACCATGGACATACTTCATGCCGATGTGTCCACGACCCCTTCTTCATTGTGACATGCTTCCATCGACTTGACTTTAACGTTGTCTCCCAATCTCACATCTCTTACCGATGGAGATTCGACTTTTCACCTATCGATAAGACCTTCGCTATCAGCCACCCAAAGACTTCCTTCACCGATACACCGATGAAAAATAGCTTGTATATACTTTAGTTGACTTGCGATCACCAGTCTTCTCCATCGTCGCTACCAGTCACCTCTTTGTATCTTAACGCGCAATGTATATTCTCAATATACATTCGAAAACATGCACTTAGAAAATACATTTGAAACATGTAATCAGAATGTGCATTCAATGAAGTCAACCGTTGTCTTCCTTTGTATGCTGATACATTGTTGGCTAGACTTTCTAGATCAGTAGCTCGCGGACTACTCTCTCTAATGCCTTTAATCCTCCCGATGTAACACTTAACTATCACCGTCTCTAACCGGTCAACCAATGTATGACCCTTGAATATCACCCATACGGCCGGTCATCCCTTTGTATCTAACTCAATGTACATTTGCAACATGCATTCTAAAGATGCATTCTCCTGATACTTCTATGACATACACACTCAACAAGCCTTTGCAATATACACACAGAATGTATATCCAACATGCATTTGTGATATACACACAAAATGCATACTTAGTGAAACAATGCGAATCTTGCACTGATACGAACCTCTGCAAACCCTGTAACTTCACAGGTCCATTTCTCCAACAATCACACAGATCTTAGATTGCACCAACCTAGCACATGAGGATGCTAGAATCTCTTAGAGCATAATGTACGTGATCCTGCAAATGCAAATGGACAAAACGAAGAACACAAAAATGAACTGTACATCCATTCCACTGATTTTGAAGAAATCTAACCAGTGGAATGGATTAAGAATCCATCTCAGCAACAAAATAGCAAATTGATTGCACAGAGAAAAACCTAATGAATTCGAATGACAGAGAGATGCACAACACAGAACCTATTTATTATGCTTTCCAGAAAATATGCTTACATAGATGCTCTGTTTCACAATTACAAACCACACTCCTCTCAGATCTTTTTAATCTCAACTACAACTACTGCTACTACTGCTCTACTAATTACATTCGATGATCTTGGGGTATTTATCTACTTGCTCTCAGTAGTACTAAATTGACTCCAAGTGGCTGGGAGACAACCTCCAAGTGGCTGGGAGATCTAACGACCTCCAACTACCTAACAACCTTTGTAATTACAGATCAACAAGTGTCCTTGGGACTTACAACATAAACCTAGATATAAACTAAAATAACATGCATTGGTCAAACAGACCATATTACATTGAATGGTCTTTTAGGACCTTATTGGAAACATCAAAATGAACATTAAACAATTGAATGCCTCATGGAGGCCACCTTGTGTTAGGTGCTCCTGCACCACTTGTTGAGAATAATTCTCTAATATCCCTCCATCTACCTCATAACCCATAGGCATAACCCATACGGTTCTAGGCTCAATAGCCTCCATCAAGCACTGATCTTTTGTCACAATAAAGCAAATAGTATCCTTGTATTTTTCAACAACTACTCTGGGGATTCTTTCCTTGGCTTGCATTGACCTTTGGAATTTTTTGAAATATCCCCATAGGGCTATGTTCTAAGCATCAATACTACCTATGCTATTAAGATGATTTCTAATTTGAACTACAACAAGTTTATCATTTGTCTAGAATAGAATCTTCATACCTGACAACTCTTGCATGAAGTAGAAGAATAAACAGATAATCAACGTACCATATTTGAATGGATATTTTTGCTCTTTGGTCTTCCTTAAATTTTCCATTAGTTGTTTTCGAAGCAGTTCACAAAGGGCATACTCTGCATCTTCCTTAACCATCTCAAGTTTTGTGTAGATTGTTGTATCGGAGACTAGATTTTCCCAGTTTGAGAAATAAACATTATACCCAATAATCATGGATGCAAATCTTACTACATGGTCTTTAATATCATTGATTTTTAGCGCCCTTTTATCAAACTTTGCTTCGGTGGCTGCCATTACTTTATCATTCTTCACGACTTTCAACACTGGTACCGATTCAGTGGAGCTTAACCCAGTCATTGCCCTTATAGCATCTTTTGTGATTTTAAAAGGTCTCTTGAGCCACATGAATTCATCATGAACCCTACTTAATACATACTGAATCCACTCATCCTTTGCGAATGTAGGGAAGTCAATATACTAAATGAATTTTTTTGTTTCCAATGCCTTGTATTCATTTTTCAAATTATAATCCTCACCATACAAGTGGTCTAGAAATAAATCTATGAGTTTGCTTTTTCCATGCTCTTCTAGGGCAACATGAATATAAGCCCTAACATCTTTTGCATGCAAGACTCCATGTGGAACTTCTAAAAATGCACCCGTCTGATCGACTTCAACATATTTAAATGGGTGTTTCTTGAATTTAGGTTATGGTCGCTTAGTGATATCAACAACTTGTGGGGTTGCATTGCAAATATTTCTCAAAGAAGCTTCCAACGGTAAATACCTTGTTGTGCCGAATTAGGGTTTTCTTCACCTAAATCACTCTGAGTTCTTTGAATTTTTGTTGTCATTTGAAATCTTTCTTCAATCTCTCTTGGATATCTGGTGGCTCGAATGCAAAGTGAGTTGAAAGCCAAATGAGTTTCTTTTTATCCTCCGCACTTGACCTAGTCATCATAAATGCTCATTCTCAAAAGTAGCCAGACTTTTCTCTAAAAGATACAGTCAATCAAAATTGCTCCACAATGTGTTGTACTGACTCATTTTCTTCTAGATTTTCTTCCATAAGATCTTTCATATCAGATTCCACCTCATATCTTCATGCTGCACTCTAGCACTAACTATATGGCTGGGGGTTTTCAATTTTCAACACTGCTCCCCATTGAGCCAGAGCTTCTAGTTTACTTCCCTGAGGAAGTATCTGCACTAGATGTTGGTGTGGATCTATCATTAACTTCAATTACTTCTTTCTTGATCTAGATCTTGTCCATTTATTTCTGAGTTTCAATCGGATCAACTTTTTCCTTCCCCTTATCATTCCTCTGCTCTATTTTCCTTTCTTCAGCACAGTAATTTCTCTTCACATTCTTGCTTCTACAAACTCTTGCAACATGTCCAAATTTGTTTCAATTGTAGCATATAATGTTTCCTTGTCCTTGATTCCTTCCTCTGAATGAATTCATCCTTGATCTGCATTGATTAGCCATGTGTCCAAATCTATTGCATGCAAAACATCTTCCATTGAATGATTGAGTATTTTGAAAGCCATTTCTTACCATATTTCTACATTTATTTGATCTATGACCAATTTTCTTGCAATTAAAACATTGACCAGAGAATAATGGAACATTCTAATTTATTCTACTCCTACACTGAGTAGCTTTATGACCAAACCTTTTGCAATTAAAATAATATCCATTGAAAGATGGGTACCTTTGAGCATTTAGTTGCCTGACCAGAGGTCTTCTAGGTCTTCTTCCTTGATTTATGGACTGGGTCCCTCTATTTTTCTTTAACTCAGTGTTTCCTTGGCCAAATTTTGAACTTTCTCCTTTCTCAAATCCCAAGTCTTGTTTATCACTAGCATTCTTTTGACTACCTATCATCTCATCAAGTTTTGTAGAGCTCATCTTGAACTTTTCTTCATAGCTCTTAGCTTTTTCCAGATCTACTTTTAGACTCACAATTTCTTTTTCAAGTTTGACACAATCTTCTAACTTGCTTTTTACCAATAGATTCAAGTCTTCCTCTACTTTTTCTTTTTCTATAACTTCCACTTTCAAATCATTCAGGGTTTCATTTGCTGATATCAATTGATTACTTACTTCTCTATATTTTTCTTTGAATTTCTTGACTTGTTCTTATAACTTTGAAATGCATTCATCAACTTCTTGCATGTTATTCTTCAGATCCCTGACTTCTGCTTCAGACTTTTCAAGATCAATAAGAGTTGCTTCTAATTTCTTATTGCTTTCATAATTTTGAAATATTCTTGTTGCCATGATCACACTACCCCAGATCTTCCTTAAGTTGTTAGGCCTCTTCTAAGGAACCTTGCTCTGATACCAATTGTTGAAAGTAAGGAATACTGAGAGGCGTTGGTGAATCAATATTCCAAAAAACCACTTCTTAACAAGTTCATTAATCCAACATCCAAAATTAATAATATGAAAGAAAAATAAGCAAAGGAACATCAACCAAAAATACATAACACATGAACACCAGGATTTTTCTGTGGAAAACCCAAAAGGAAAAAACCACGATGAGTGTTAGCTCACAATATATTATTACAGCACAATACTGGATTACAAGAAGGCTCACTGCCCAAAGAAATGCTCACTACAAGAAAGGCTCACTGCCAAAACAGACTCATTGCCTAGAGAAAGAAAGAAGAAACTCATAAGGTGTCTTCCATTGAAGAAACTCAGGATTTGAATACATACATAATAGATTAGTTGTTTGGCTCTCTCATAGCCTTTGAAATGAGAGAGTTTGACAAAGGTGCCCCAAAGAAGGAAACAACATTCAAAGCTAGTAAGAAGACAAAAAATAAAGCATCTAATCAAGATGATGACCTTGATGAGGTAGAAGCAAACTTTGTAAGAACCTTAAAGAAAGGCACAAGAAAATACAGAAGTAAGTTACCTTTCAAATGTTTTAATTGTAGAAAGATTGGTCATTTTGCTTCTAAATGTCCTTTTAAAGAATCAAGGGGTGGTAACAAGAGAGACATGTTCATAGAGAGTAGTTGTTCTTCAGAAGATGAGGATCATGATGATTCAAATGATGAAATACTTTTCATGGCCTTGAATGTTGGTGACAAAAAGGATGATGTTGGAAAAAGTGAGAAGATTGAGGAGTATTGGTTATGGCACAAGCAAATAGGACACACTAACATTGAAAATATGGTAAAGATCATCTTTATTCATGCAGTGAGAGATATGCCCAAGATAACCAAGTCTATAAACATAGTATGCAAAGAATGTCAAATGGGAAAGCAGACAAAGACAAGTTTCAAAAGCAAGTACTCTTCTTCAATGCCATTAGAGTTGATCCATACCGACCTTTGTGGTCCTACAAGAGTAAAGAGTCAACAAGGTGAAAGGTATTTCATGTTACTTATTGATGATTATTCTAGAATGACTTGGGTTACTTTCTTAAGACAAAAATTAGATGCCTTTGATAAGTTCAAGGTTTTTAAAGCTATGGTTGAGAATGAAATGGATACTAATATCAAATATTTAAGGTCTGATAGAGGAGGTGAGTACACTTCAAATGAAAGTGATAAGTTTTGTGAAGATCATGGTATTAGTAGACATCTGTCAGCTCCTAGGACCCCTCAGCAAAATGGGGTAGTGGAAAGGAAGAATATAATTGTGCAAGAGATGGCTAGGGAAATGTTGAAGGATGCAAATCTACCTAACATGTACTGGAACGAAGTGGTTCACACTACTATCTATCTGACTAACAAAGTATAATTAAGGGTCAATAGCACCAAGACCCCTTATGGGCTATGGTATGGAAGACCTCCTTCTATCAAATACTTCATGATCTTTGGCACCAAATTCTATATAGTTAGAGATCAAGAAGACCTAGGAAAGTTTGATTCAAGAAGTGAAGAAGGGATCTTTCTTGGTTACTCAACCAGAAGCAAGGCCTACAGATGCTACAACAAGAGATTAGGAAAGATGGTTGAAAGCACAGATGTCAAAGTAGATGAAAACTTGTATTAGATCTCACAAGAATCAGAGGATTCTAGATTTGATATCTTTCCATGTATTGAAGATGAAGAAGAAGAAGAGAAAGAAGAAAATGAACAAGAACCAAAGCAGATGCCCAAAACTCTAGAAAAGTATGTTCAGAAAAACCATTCAGCAAATTAGATCATTGGCCACAAGAATAAAGGTGTACTGACTAGAAGAAGTTTTACAAAAGCATATGAGCAAGTAAACTTGTGTTTACTATCAAAGGTAGAAACCAAAACATTTGCTAATGCTAGCAAAGACGGTGGATGGATAAAGGCAATGGAAGAAGAATTCGATTAGATTGAGAAGAATCAGACATGGGAATTAGTTCCCAGGCTAGCCAATAAGAATGTTATAGGAACAAAGTGGGTGTTCCGGAACAAGATGAATGAAGAAAGTGAAGTTGTAAGGAACAAAGCAAGATTGGTATGTAAGGGCTACTCTGAAGTTGAAGGCATTGATTTTGAGGAGACTTTTTCTATGGTAGCTAGAATGGAGGCAATCAGAATGTTCCTTGCCCTTGCTGCCAATAAGAAATTCAAAGTATATCAGATGGATGTCAAGTCAACATTATTGAATGGTGATCTAGAGGAAGAGGTTTACATTGAGAAACCAGATGGTTTCTAGATATCAGACGATACAGACATGGTGTGTAGACTCAAAAAGGATTTTTATGGTCTCAAGCAAGCACTTAGGGCTTGGTATGCTAGGTTGGATAAGTACTTACTTCAGCAAGGCTTCAAGAAAGGTACTACAGATAACAATCTTTACATCAAGGAAGAAGGAGATATGATATTGATAGTTGCAATATATGTTGATGACATCATCTTTGGTGGAGATGATGATATGTGTAAGAGGTTTGTAGAGGAGATGTAGAAAGAGTTTGAAATGAATATGATTGATGAGATGTCTTTCTTCCTTGGACTTCAAATTACTCAGCTAGATGATGGTATCTTTTTTCTCAAGCTAAGTATGTCAAGTAGTTGTTGAAGAAGTTTGGTATGGAGGATTCAAAACCAGTGAGTACTCATATGGTCACTGAATGTCACTTGAGCAAGGATGATGAGTCTCCAGATGTTACATCCCCAACTTTTGATTAATCTTAATCCTACTTTTATGTGCTAAATAGGATGATTAATCTTAGATTAATGATTTGATGCTTGTGGAAAATATCAAGTAGAATCATTGATTACATGGATATCGATTGATGTTTATATTAGACATGAGAATACTTGTTAAGATTATCTTATCATAATGATTTATGAATTAAATGATGATACACTAATCATAGTTATATGGATGTGAGTGTAACCAGGAAAAGAATATTTCCTCAAGGAGGGAAGGAAATTATCACCTGGGAGAGGGAAATAGATGTTGGGAAAAGGTCAGAATGCCATATGAGTATCGAAATTGATCATTTGTAAACCCATGTAAGATGGGGTGAGTATGTTTTTTTCCTTGTTAAGTCAATTTAAGATCTCTCAACGTCGTCTACATCGATTCGACTAGATAATGTTCTTAGAACATTTATACAGTCGATAGTAATCCTAGTTAGATGTCAAAGTTTTCCTTTATCTACGTATCTATTTCTTTATTAAAATTTGTGAATATCATTTAATTATTCTAACTATAGTCTAATATGGTGATGTGGGGGAATGAGAATCGATCCCATATTCGCATATTAATGATACCACCTTAATGATGGTAATATAATTCAGTGATACCGTAAGTTATTTTTATTATCCTATAACATCATATAGATGTAAATGATACTTTGTGAGACATAATTATTTATTTACCCACTTGTAGTGGTTGAGCATTTTAGTATATCAAACTTATATGTTCTTGTGGCCAACCGTACCATTATCCATGAAGAATGGACTGAGTGGAAGGCGTGGATGAGATTAACATAAGCTTATCATAATGTAGATTACTCCTGAATGGGAGATATGGTCTTTGAGGAACCTATATACCCACAAGGTGGCACGGTATGTTACAACTAATTTACCCACCTTCATTTTGAAGGGTGGCGGTTATGTGTGGGTTGGAAAAATGCATGCAAAGAAAAAGGATGGATAGTCCTTTTTTTGGTTACGAGGATTTTATCATTATCATTTTTTTGTAGAAGCTACAGTAGGGAGAGTTACATGTTAGAGAGCTCATGGGAAGGAGTTGAGAATAACATTGACAGACCTACTCCTTAGCAAGCCTCATCTCGGCTATGAGCTTGTCATCACAGGTATGACTGTTAATTATAGTCATGTGTTTCTATAGTTTTCCAATACCACTGTTGATTGTCACTCAGTGAATAATCGATGGTTGTGTTATCATAAATGATAGCATTTATATGTTTAGTATCTATGTTAAGGTCTTTATGGCCAAATGCATGCATAGTGTTGTGTTATCATAACGATAGCATTTATATGGTTAATATATCTGATAAGGCCTTCATGGCTAAATGCATGAATAATGTTGTGCTATCTTATACGATAGACTTGGCATGATGATGACTCTATTACAGCCTATATGGCCGATTGATTAAAAGATACTATGTTTTATATCATAACATTTGCATGTTTGATAAAGATTGTTAAGGCCGAGATTCATGCATATTGTATAGTTATAAGCCATTTAATAGGCTGCAAGCCAATGCCTTTTAGAAAGATAAGACAGTAGAAAAGGCCGATGGTCATACATAATAGAATAAAAAGACATTCATGAAATTTGATGCTATTGATAGTGCCCATGTCATTGTGGATTTTGAGGCATGTGATTTAATTAGAAGTGAAACACTTGTTTGTTTATGAAAGATAATATTATTATACCTTCGGGTGTAATCTTTATATATGATAGAGTAATAATACTCTTAGTATCCATGGAGAAAAACTAGTTTGCTATTGATAATATTGTATGGACTACATTAAGTGCATGTCAAGTCTTGCATGTCAAGGAAGTAAACACTTGATTGTTATTTTATTTCCATGTAGGAAAGAATATAAAAAATGAGTATAACAACTCATTGTTGAAAACATATTATGGTTTTGTTTCTTTATTGAATTACAATGCTTTGTGGATGAAGCATAGGGTATCAAGAACCCTTTTTAATTCTTTTGACTAAAGGTCTATTTAATATTGTCAACTTATTAGATTATAAAGGTATGTGTTATAGTCGAGGTGGTTTGATGAAAACCTTGAAACAAAGTAGCCATAGAAACTTAGATCGGGGATGGTCTTAAAAATTAAAACCATGATCTTGCAAACTTATAAAAGAAAGTATGAGAATAGGGTGACGTGGAGTCACAGATTCCCTGTTGCATAATACAACAAGACAAATAATGAATGCACTCTTGGAATCAGAGTCAATAGTCCAAGTTAGATGGACTAAGGGTGAATTGAACCCATCTTTTCTATGACCTAGAGAGATCAAATTATGAACACTGTAGGATGAGACAACTTCTAAGTCAAGTCAAGGTGTGTGAACATTTGACTACATTCATTGCAAAATGTTTATGTATATAAAAATTTGGCCAAAGTAATGCATCTGTCTATGCATGCATTAGTCAGTTTATTATGCTCCAGATGGACTTCTAGTAGTGTCATACATAGTTAGAGTGGATCTATAGTTGTATGACCATGAAGTATTATGAAGGACACAACACCAGATACTTAGATGGAAAACCAATTGGTTCCTTATATCTATTCCCTTCATGAAGGGTAGGGCTACTTCCAGGAAGGAAGTCATGCAGGGGACCACTTGTCTGTGGTGGAGGAAAAGCACTTGGGTGATGCTCTCCTTCCCAAGTAGAAGACAAGATGAGACTTATGAAGATAGATTTCAAAGTTCTAGATGCAGTACATTCTTTTATATGACTTGATAGTCAATTATCATGTGTAAACTTATCAATGATTCCATGAGCAAAACCTTGTAATTGTATAGTGAAAGGATTTTACTAATATGTTATCTTTGGATTTGTAAATTTAGTTTTGAAATATTCAGAAAAGATATACATATTGCTTTTGATTATGTTATTAATTATTACATTGCTTAACTATGATTATGTTAATCATGGCCTTATTCTTAATGTTAATCAAGTTGGTTAATTTTGGGTAATGAGAGATGGCTTGTTACATATGGTATCAGAGATACTAGGTTTAATACATGGACCTGTGAGCTCACTACATGAATTTTTTTCTCTGACATTAACAGATGCTAATGTTTGGATGTTCTTATGCCAAAATGGTATGAATAAGAACAACACCTAGAAAGAAGGTAACAGGAAATAGATGTTACTATTGTCAAATAGATTTGCACCCAATGTTGAAGGATTTTAGGGCTCCAACAATCTAGTGAAACATTGAGATGACCTCCAGGTGTGGGACCCTACAAGGAGGTCAAATCTCCAGAGAGAGGCTGGTTCCTTTGCTGAATGAGAGATTTGGCTAACCTAAGACTAAACCTAATCTATCCACCGGTTATGAAAAGAGGAAGAGGGAATAAAACTAAAATTAAAAGGAGGTGATACACCAATTTTGAATATAAGAGCCCTCACAAAACTAAGAAGATGCACAAAATGACAAGACACAACTAATAAACATACATAGATCAAACTGATTTTAACAGAGGCAAGGAGCAAGAAATGATTAGGAGGAATTAAGCATTCATAGGCACATCATTCTTAGATCACACAGAGTTAAAACTAGCATGAAGAGGTAAAATAACTAGCATATATTCAATTAGAAGGCACGATTACAGCAGAGGAGTGCTTTGTTTGGAATACAAAAGCATGAAGACTAACTATTTCCCAAACTTTTTTACATCTTACATTCATGCATATATAGCATCTGATTCCAAATGACTGAATTAGGTTACAATAAATTGCCCCATGGGCTCTGTTAGAAAATATCTTTGTCTGAAGGGATGTCTATCGGCAAGAATTAACTGCAAAAAATATCTGGAGACCTAGGTAGATGAAAGATATTTCCTTTCAATGCGAACAATTAATTTATCACCTACAACCATAAATGCTACAAATATCTGATAAGGGGCAGCCGAGAAGATTATATCTGTTTTGATGGCATATGAGATAAATCTCCCAAGAAAAGCTTTTACAACACTTAAAAAATGAACCCTTGAGTCTCCATGTCATCATTGCCTCTGAATCCTTTGAAAAATCAACCCCTACAATGCCACTTGGCCGAGTTTGTACATCTTCCCACCCTTTTGATGACCTCATGCAAAACACCAATGATCTCCCTGATGTGCCACATGGACTGCCATGTCAAATTCAATAGTCCTCCATTGCATAAAACCTTACGTTGACACCAACTTATACATTACCACAATCCCACACGCCATATCTGACGCTATGCAAAACTGTTGCGGGGCTGTGGGCTACAGTTCATATTTTACTTCACACCGCCGGCCCATAGATATCCCCATCAATCTATGTGGGACCACGGTGAACATTATATGCTTTATTTACCCCTTTACCACAAACCCACTATAGTCCCTTAAGACCTCTTGCGGTATAGCAGCGAGCATCTTATCCTTTTATTGCCAACCCATGGACTGCTCTATTAACTATCGCAGGACCATGGTACTCAACATCCACACCACTTGAAATCCTTTATACCGCACCACCGCACGCTTCACTTGAAACTACCAAAGGGGCATGGTGACCATTTTACATTGGCTCCTTCTTACCGCATTTCCACTGGTCATCCTCTTACCTACCGTGGTATTGCGATGGGCAGCTCCATGCTTGAGCTAAATCTTCACTGCTATCCCACGTGCTCATTCACAAATTGTTGTGGTAGTGCAATAATTGCATCATTACTTATCACCATCCTTCCATGACCCATATAGACCATTGCGGTAGCACAGTAATTGCTAACTTTTACCACCGACCCGCAAATAAGAGAAAAGACTCCTGCAGGGCCACGGGAAACATCTTATACCTGGCTCAAGCCTCACCACCATCCTGCATGCCTTTTTGATGACCTCCATGATACAATGGTGAACACATTGCTCCTCAGTTCTATCCCATGGGTTTCTTCCTTAATAGCCATGACAATGCGGCGACGGTTAGATCCTTACCACCGGCCCTCCACACTTCATACAAACCACTGTGGTATTGCGGTAAGTGGTTCAGACCACTTCTCTTACTCCCGTAAGCTCACAATCCTTTCAAATGACAGTCGCGGTAATGCGGTAAGCACCTATATTGTACCTTAGATCCCACAAGTCTATAAGGGTTCATCAGACATACCTGTGGGGATGCGGTAATGATAAAAATTGAAAAGATTTAGCAATGGATTTTTAGCAGCAGAAGGATTAAGACAATTTTATGAAACTTTGGTTTGGGGTTTAAAGAATATAACCTAGGGCTTAAAGGGGGCTACACAAATGGAAACCAGTGGCCTTAAGCATTTGTTGGGCATAGAGTCAAGTCTGAAACATGTTGAAAAACCTGAAACCTACCTCAAAATAAGACTGCAAAAAGAAACAAGGCGTGCATTCTTCTAATGACAATGTAGCCTATGTAAGGCACTTAGGGAAAGGAAACCTAAAGTAGAAATAAACTAAAATAATATGTACAATATCTTAGACCAACCTTAATGATAGGGTTTGAGATGGATCCCATTGACTAAGATTGGGAGAACTTCACCACTAGCGTTGAAAGAATGAAGGTGTTTGCTTGCTTGTTGTTGATGATGACATAAGGCTCAATCTAAAGTGCATCAAACTTGGTGTGGCCTCCTAGTTTGGCTCTGTCTACATCCAATTTTAGAACAAGGTCACCCTCTTTGAAGGTCTGGACCTTGGACTTCTTATCAAAATATCTCTTGGTTTGCATTTGATGTTCTTCTAATGTGATCATGGTTGACTGTCTTTGTTCTTCTAGTTCAGTCAATTCAGCCATCCTAACAGTCCTCACATCTTCTCCTTCCAACTCCAATTATTGAGCCAAATCCAATGCAAGAAGCTCTAAGGATATAAGTAATCTAGCTTCTCTTCCATACACAAGAACAAAAGGAGAGTTCCCAATGACTCTCTTGTATGTGATCCTATCAGCCCAAAGAGCTAATCTAGTCTTATTGCACCACTGTCTCTGGTTTGTCTCCATGGTCCTCTTCAGGGTTCCGTTCAGGTTTGTGTTAGTGAACTCAGCCAGCCCATTACCTTGAGAGTAATAATTGGATGAAGTCTTTAAGAACACATTGTACTTAAGAGCCCAATTAGCAATCCTAAAACCAATGAATGCTTTGACATTATCAAAAATAATAGTATGAGGAGCTCCAAACCTTGTCATGATTTCTTCCAAGAAATCCATGATTAATGACTCAGTGGCCTCCTTGAGTGGGACTTCTTCAACCCACCTAGTGAAGTAATCCATTGCAGTCAAAACCCACTTGTGACCAGCATTGGAAGACGGATTTAGCATGTCAATGAAATCTAATCCCCATTGTGAGAAGGGTTGATTAGCCTGAATAGGGTGGAGGGGAAGAGTTGCTAATCTTTTCTTTCCAGTAAAGAGAGCACACTCTTTGCATTTTCTTACCCATACATGGGCATTGTTGAATAATGTGGGCCAAAAGTAACATGCCCTCATTATTTTCATTGTTATAGCTCTAGCAGAGAAATGGCCACCAGCTGGCTAGCATGAAACTCACTAAGAAGTCTATCAACTTGATCTTCTTCTATGCATCTCAGTAAGACTCCATCCAAGTTTCTCTTGAATAGAACACCATCTACCAAATCATAAGGGATAGACTGTAGCCTAAAATGTCTTCTTTTGGTTTTGTCCAGTCCATAGGGATACTCACAAGTGGATAGGAAACTAGCCATATATGTTGTCCAAGAACTTACAATCGATGGCCCAGCTATAGGTTCCTCCTCATTCAAATTGAATTCACTTCTTCTATTGATGTTTGAACTAGTTGTTCACACAATCCTCTACCTCTAATCAACTTAGTGGCTTTGATGATCACATCATATTCCAGAATCTTGGTGACCCAACTAGCTCTCTTTTCACTAATCTCTATCCCCATTATGTAATCTCTCACACTAGGATGAGAAACTGAAACTTTAATATGATTATTTGCCAGCATATATTTGAATTTATTTAAATCTCTAACAATGGCAAATACCTATTTATCCATGGGGCTATATCTGACCTCATAATCCTTCAAGGTCTAACTGAAGGCCAAAGGCTGCTCTAGTCCACATTCATTTTGCTGCATCAGGATAGCAATAATACTATTCTCTCCTCCATATGCATAAAGGACAAAATCCTTCTCTTGATTTGGATTCGTGAGAGTCGGTGCTTGGGTATTCTCTTCCTTGATCTTTTCAAAACCATCCTTCCTCTCCTTAGTCCATCTGAAGATTGCATCTTTCTTGAGCATAAGGGTTAGAGGTTTCACTAAGCTAGCGTAGTTAGGAATGAACTTCTTGACAAAACTGATCTATCCTAGAAATGATTGTAAGGCCCTTTTGTGAGCAGGTAGAGGAAGAGAAAGTAGAGTACATGTTCTATCTAGATCTATGGATATCTCATCCTCAAACACTATGTGACCTAAAATCTTACCCTGGGCAACAACAAAAATACATTTCTTGGGGTTCAAAGACACCCCAAACTCTCTACATCTCTAGAAAACCTTTTCTAGATGCTCCATATGGTTCTCCCCCTTCTTGGAGAAGACTGTGATGTCATCTAGATAAATCAAGATGAACCGGTTTATAAATCCTTTGAAGGTAATATCCATTTCCCTTTGAAATGTTGCATTAGCATTAGATAGACCAAATGACATCTTTGCATATGCCATGGTTCCCCATTTGGTTGTGAATGCTATCTTAAATCTATCCTCCTCTCTGACAAAGATCTGATTATAGCCGAAGAAGCCATCCAACAATGAAAATCTCTCTGTCCCTGCAACTATTTGCAAAATCTGATCCATAGAAGGCAGAGGGTAATGATCCTTCAGAGAAGCCCGATTCAGGTCCCTAAAATCTACACAGAGCCTAATCTCTCCATTCTTCTTTCTCATAGGCACTAGATTAGCAACCCAAGTAGAATACTTGATATGGAAGATAATCCTTTCTTGTATAAGTTTAGCAAGCTTTTTCTTCATGAGTGATTTAATTTTTGGATTAATGGGCCACTACTTTTTAAGAACTGGGATCGAGCTAAATGGCATGTTGAGCCACATCTGGATTGAATCCTTTAAGATCTTCATATGTCCATGTGAGGACATCATTATACTTTTGGGCAAGTCCTACAAATTCTTTCTCCTCTACATTGTCGCACACTTTTTCTAGTAGTAACTCTTTGTCTTGGGTGACGGTTACCTTCTGGTAATCTTCTTTCTTGAAGGTCATGTTATTTTTATCACCCCTGAACTCATCATCACTGCTATAGATGGCCTCTAGGGTGACTAGACCCTTAGGTAGCTTGTTTGATTTGAGCTGGATGATCTGATCACCATAGCACTCCTGCAACCTAAGCTGTGCCCTGGAGGAAAATTTTGCTTCATTCTAAATGAAGCTCACAATCTGTTCATTGTTGTCAAAGACCTACTAATGGATATCACTGTCAAGAATAGATGGTTTGACAACAACCCTCACATGCTGATCAGGACCTTGGAATAAGTCTATAGGTGGGGAAAACTGAGCCCCCACCATTGCTAATTGATTAACCTCTGAATTGAATTTTCTTGGGATCACCTGCAAGTTGAGGGCATGAAAACTCTCAAACAGGTCCCAAACTCTATGTCTATAGGCTCTTAAAATTTGGTTTTTTGTTCCACATCTTTCTCTAACTTGGTTAACCACTAGTTCAGTATCACCAAAGATCTCCAAATGTTTGATCTTATTCCTTTCTGCTATCAACAGACCATGGACCAATGCTTCATACTCTGCTACATTATTAGTGCAAGAAAAATGTAACCTATGAGAAAAATGCAATTTTATACTAGTCGGAGAGACTAATAAAACCCCTATACCAGCTCACTTTCTGCTCTTTGCACCATCAAATAAAATCTTCCATGGGCCATTGGAGTCCTCATCTGGCTTAAGTATAGAAGGAGTTGAAGAATCCCATTCATGGATCATGTAGTTTTCCAAGTTAGTTGCCTCAGTAGTATCATAAGGATCAAAATTTTCATGATCCCTTGCCCATTCATCAAGAAATAGATCAGGGATAAGAAGAGGTGGAGATTCTGCCTCAGTAGGCTCTAGATCATGTACTTCCTCACCCTGAATCATCACATGTGTGTTCACAAGGCTGTGGTCATAATTCTCCACATGATATTTTGAAATTGGTTCAGCCTTGATGGTGAATTATGTGCCATATCTAGTCCTTAGCAACATATGAGACTAGTCAGAAGAAAGATAGCCACCTACCTTGGCTGTGAAATCCCTTGACAGACAAATGACAAAGAAAGGAGGAAGATCAATGACTGAAATGTCTTGTTTGAAAGTTAGGTTCAGACATGCATGCAGAGTCAAGTCCAAACCCTTGATCACTCCTATGTGTTCATAGAACTGCCATCTAGTTGTAATACTCCTAATGAAATAGGGGTATACTTGATGCCTGATGCATTTGCTATCTTCTTGGGCATGACTGAAACACTAGCCCCAGAGTCTATCATGCAGTTGTGCACTAAAACCTTGCCAATGATTAAAGACAAGTAGAAAGGAGAATTTTTCTTGACTACACTTACTTGTCCTTCACTTGGTTGCACTAGGTTGACAGGGGCTTTCTCTTTCTGTTTTGATGATGGATTTGATGTTGCTAACTCAGCTGATGCAAAGTGCCTCAAGGCTTCTTATAACAGATCCCTCTGAGAGGGGATGGACATCACTTCCCCCTTTCTAATGACACGAATGTATTGAAACATCCATTCTTGAAAGGTGTTTGATGTCGAGAGGCCTTTTACCCTACTGAGAAGGGTAATGAGATCACCTACTTCTTCAATGAACTCACTCTTGAAGATGCTCTTTGGCCATGTTGAAATGGTAGGATAAGGAGTCTTGAGCCATCTAGTATTAATGAAGTTCTCTTACATTTCTTTCTATGTGTGTCATAATGCTTTTGTGCATCTTCAATGTTAAGATCAACATAGTCTTCAATGTCAGGACACCTGAAGACTGTGTCAAAGAAATGAGAGTCTAATTGAATGATTACCTTTCCATCAGCATCAGTAATACTCTAGGTATCCTTATCAAACTTCCCTACCATATCCAAGATGAAATGAGGGTTTTGTCCTAACACTAGAAAAGTAGAGACCAGGTGGATGTCATTGTTCAATATTCATTGCATGTGTGGGGGCATTAGTTGTTGATTCACCCTATCCAAGAATTTGGACATGTCCAATCTCTATGTCCTTTATATCATCAACATTTGACTCAACAAAAGTTGGTGGAACAACACCTTGGAACTTGTACTTCATTTTCTTCTTTGTGGAGGATTTTGACATCTAGCATATAAACTGCAAAAATTTGATCTTTTAGAAATTTCTCAGAGTTAGAAAATTTTTATGTAATCCACCCTTGTGCAATTGCGGGAAAAAAAAGCACTTCCATACTCAAAAACATCCACTTGCAACAATGGAAATAATTTTCCCCTTTGAGTACTAGTGTTGGAAAAAATTTAATATTTTAGATGCATGTTGGAGTTTAAACTCTGATCAGCATTTCACAATGCAAAGGGATAAACATGCACATCGGAGTTCAAAACTCAATTTCCATAAAAGGTAGAACTTTGAAGGATAGGATGTACATCAGACTTTAAACTCTGATGTGCATCCAAGGTAGGTTTTAAAAATGGATGTAGGTCAAAGTTTAAACTCTGATGTACATATTTGCACTTAGGTTTTAGGTAAGTCAACAATATCATGAGACAAAAAGAAAATGTCTTGTGGAGTTTAAACTCTGCATGACATTTTAAGAAAATGTCATGCAGAGTTTAAACTCGCAAGACATTTGTCTTGGGTGTTATGACAAAATAAATGATATAATATGGGATTTAAACTCTGCATAACATCCTATGCCAGATGTTATGCGAAGTTTAAATTCTACAATATATTAAGCATTATAACCCTGAATGTAATGTGGAATTTAAACTCTGCAAAACATCCCATGCCAGATGTTATGTGGAGTTTAAATTATGCATTACATCTAAGGTTATAATGCTTAATAGGGGTAAGTCCTTTGGGATGCAGTGCATAAACAGTAATCACACAAAAATAGAAAAATAGGGTTGTTTAGAATTTAACCTCCAAACAACCCATGATCATTTGATCATGTTGTTCAGAGGTTAAAGTCTAAACAACAAAGATCAATCAATTGAAACAACGCAAAGGATGACACGAGGATAGGATTTTGACAGACTAGGGTTTTAAGAAAAGGAACAAAACATTTAAACAAAACATGATAACAGTGAAGAATGATACACGATGAGGCAAATAAAATGAAAAACCCTAGTTTTAAAACACACATAGAACCTAGTTTTAAGAAAACAATAATGAAAGTAAAACATAGGAATAAACAAGAAATGAAATGGGGGAACAAACAAACATAGAGGAAAGAAAAAGTCAACATACCCATTCACAAATAAGCATGAATCTGAAAAAGAAGCAGCACATGACAGTCTCGGATGACTAGGGCATGGAGGTCAAGAAAGACAATGCACAATAACAACAAATGAAGAAAAACAAATGAAAAACAAATATAAAGTAAAATAAGATTTGCAAAATATTTTTACACAAACTATCATTAATGTCAAGTGTGCCAATATAGGAGTGTAATTGCAGAAATTTTTTCTGCAATTACATCCTATATGCAAGTGCACTAAATTTTAGTGCAATTACACCCAAGTACCAAAAATGACTAACACTTGGAAAAAACCAAAAATGACAAAATACTTGAAATGAACTATGATCCAAATCAAAGATTATTTAAGGGATCAAGCCATGCTCGAGATGACCATATAAATGTCTCAATTCATGTGCTTAGAGGATGTGGGCTACAAAATGGACAAGTTTTTGTAGGGGTTATCCCATGAATTGAGCGAGCTAGAATTTGAGGATAATGGCTAGCTCTAACTGGGGAGCTTCCTTTGATCATCCTTTGAAATGATCGAAGGGAGAAGAATCCCAGAACTCTAACTGCCTTTATCCAACCATTGGGCTATAGAGTCAGGCAACAAAACACAAAAAGAAACAATAGAATGAAAAGACCACAAAACTATACACAAAGTACAAACTTATCTATCACTTCATTGTGAGAAAATCTTCAGATGTTGTCCACTATGAGGCAGTAGAAAAGGTGTTCCATCTTGATATTCTAGAAGAAAATTGTTTTCACCACAGAGCTAGTGAATCATAAAAGGACCTCTCCACAAGGAATCAAACTTTCCATGCATCCCTTTCGGCTCTTTCCTTTTGTCCCATAATAGGACTTGATCACCAATTTGGAAACTTTGAGGTTTTGCCTTCTTGTCAAAGAGCTTCTTTACATGAATTTGATGTTTCTCAATGTGATCCACCACCTTCACGCATTGTTCCTCAAGTTCAGCAAGAAAAATAAAATGCTTGTCAATGGAACTATCAAAAGTTTCATCTTCTATGGCCTTAGCCAACTTCAGAGCAAGCAATTCCAATGTGATTGATATTTTGGCATTCAAACCATACAAAAGCTGAAATGGGGACATGTCAATTTCCCTTTTAGGTGTAATACGATCTACCCACAATGCATCATACAATGCCTTATGCCAGGTCCTTTGATTTTCATCAACTATTTTCCTGATTATGGTGACCAGATTCATATTGGTTGACTCAGCCTGGCCATAGCCTGACCATGCCCTTGGGGGTAATAATTAGATGAATGATCAAGAATGATTCCATACTCAAAATAGAAACTAGTTATCTTGTGAGAAGAAAAATAAGTAGCATTATCTGCCACTATCTTGTTTGGCACTCCAAACCTTGAAATAATATTCTCCTTGAGAAAATTACAAACCACTTCAAAAGCAACATGCTTCATAGGAATTGCTTCCACCCACTTGGTGAAATAATCAATGGCCGTGAGAACATAACTATGCCCTACACTTGATTGTGGATTCACTGCTCTGATGAAATCAATACCCCATTGTTGAAAGAGTTCTTCGATCACCACCGGCTTGAGGGGTAAATCTGCCAACTTGGGTTTCCCCACAAACTGCTAATAGAACTCACACTTACGCACCCATTTGTACACATCTTGAAAAAGTGTGGGCTAGTAGTACCTTGCTCTCAAAATTTTGTGAGCAGTAATTAGGGCTGAAAAATTTGCCCCGCACGCCAAGTTGTGAAATGACTCCAACAACTTACCTTGCTGAATTTTTTCAACACACCGAAGAAAAACTCCATCAATACTTCTCTTGTACAAGTCGTTGTCCCATAGAACAAAGTTCACAGAATTTAGCTTGATCATCCTTTTCTCCTTATATGACAAATGATTAGGACACTCTCCATATGTGAGGAGTGTGCAATATTTGAATACCATTCATCCATCATGCTTACAAACAGGACGGTGGGAAGCACCTTAGTATTCTCTTCCTCATTGTTAGATATCTCTATAGGTATCTTATCAATGATCAACTAACACAAACCTTTCCCATGAACCATCTTGGTGGGCCTAATATCCATGTCATACTCTTGGATTTTGGCAATCTAATTACCCCTTTTACTCCCAAACTCATGCTGAGTCAAGATAGACTTGACTGTTGAATCAGGCACTAAAGCAATAGTGTGAGAGTTAAGAATATAGTACCTAAAATGCTTAACTTCTTTTACCATAGCATAATCATGCTTCTCCATAGGTGAGTACTTGAGTTCATGACCCTTCAAAGGACAACTCATGAATACTATTGGAGATTCGATTCCTTCCTTGTTTTCTTGCACCAGAATGGTAGATAGGGTATGCTCAGAAGCATAGCTATACATGATAAAATCTTTGGAGTAATCTAGACAAACTGAGACTAGAGTATGTGTTATCACCTCTTTTGTATCATTGAAAGCCTCTTTACCTTCCGCACTCCAACGGAAAGTAGATTTTCCCTTCATCATATCTACAATATGATGAGTCTTTTCTGTAAAATTTGGAACAAACCTACATAGGAAATTCACCTTCCCAAAGAAGGAATGTACTGTTGTCTTATTTGAAAGCAAAGTAAGACTTTGGATGGATTTGACCCATTCAAGATCAATCTTTGTACCTTCTTTAGACACAATGTGTCCAAGAAGCTTGCCTTTTGTAACCCCAAAGATAGAATTTTTGGGATTGAGTGAAATACCATGTTGACGGAACCTTTCCAATACTTTCCGCAAGTGATGAGAATGATCTTGATTGTTTTTAGAAAAAATAGTCAAATCATCTAGGTAAACAACAATGAACTTACCCATTTCATCACGAAATGCCAGGTCCATTGCTCTTTGAAAAGTAGCACCAGCATTGATCAATCAAAAGGCATTATGTAATATGCAAAAGTACCCCATAGAGTGGTGAAAGAAGTCTTATGTTGATCTTCTTCACTAACTTCCACCTGATTGTATCTCGAGAAGTTGTCTAACATAGACAACATTTCTGAACATGTTTCTATTTGAAGAGCTTGATCCATTACTGGCAAAGGGTAATTATCTTTTAAAGATGACTGATTCAAATTTTGAAAATCCACACAAATGCGGATTTCCCCATTCTTCTTTTTCAGTGGAACAATATTGGCTATCCATGTTGAATGATGGATAGGGAAAATGATTCTAGAATTAAGCATTTTTTGAATCTCAGCAAGAATGGTACTTGAGATTTTTGGATTATACTACCCCTGCTTCTACTTGTGAGAAAGGGATCTCGACTTGAGAGGAATCTCATGTTGAACTTCTTTCAGACAAAAGACTTCAAGTCATTATATGAATATGCCAGCACATCAATGTACTGACACAAAAGTGTTACAAACTTGTTCTTCTCCTCTAAAGTGCATCATTTCCCAATATTCACTATTTTAGGATCACTTTCCGTACTCAGATTAACTTGTTCAACCTTAGTTGATGAATCTTATCTGAATTGTTGCTACCATTTGATATAGTGATTATGCTTATCAAAAAGTTTTTCTGGGGAGACCAAACCTTTGGGAATCTTCTTCCCTTTCAACTGTAGTACTTCACCAATTTCTTGATTTACTTTAGAGATGGATTCCCGAAGAGGAGAATCACTCCATTTGAAGTACAACTCATTGAAATTCTCTACCTTTTCCAAAAAGGAAATAATTTGGTTATCATTGAAAATTTTCCAATGCTTAGAATTGTTAGGAACACTTGGTCGAAAAACCAATTCAATGGTATACTTACCCCCCTTGAAATCCTTATGCAGAACCATGAGAGTAGCTGATACAGCCAAAGAATCTACTTTGTCTTTGTATTCCCTTAGAACCACAGAGACGTTAAAAGAATCAAAAGCTTCTATGCAATCCCAAACAAGATTGCGGTAATGCCTCAATCTTTCATTCTTTGTCTAGTAAAGGTTTCTTACCTGACAAACAATTAGCTTGGCATCACCATATGCATGAAGATTTTTTATTCCTTTCTTGTGAGCAACATCCATCCCTAACAACAGAGCTTCATATTTAGCGGTGTTGTTAGTGGTGTCAAACTACAACTTGAAAGAAAAGGGAAAGACATTTCCTTTAGGAGATATGAGGACTATCCCCAGTCCGGATCTAGTGGACAAGCAACTGCCATCAAATTCAAAGGTCCAAACATCACTTGAACCCTCTACCTTGGTAGTTTTGAAGTTTAAGTTCTCTTCACTTGAATATGATGAATCTTCAATTGCCTGTGTTGCACTTGAATCATCATCTAATGACTCAAAAATCTCATTGATAGTCAAGAAATAAGTACCCATATGTACCTGATGACTCAAAAAGAATTTGAGACTTTGGATCTTTAGATTTTGTTACGGTGTACTTAGCCTCTCTTTCTAGAAGAAGATTCTGCATGACACCTTTGACATGTATCCTAGCTTCAAACCAATCCATGTTGATCTCAACATGAACATCCTTATAGAAATTTCATCCTAGCAATATCTCATATGAAGCTACGACATCAGCTACCAAGACAGTCATTTTAATCCTCTTTTCTGGGAAAGCAGTGAATGCAAACTGGGCATCCTTGATTTGCCCTATGAGGGGCACTTGTTTAGTCTTCATAGAAAAGCAACAGCCAAAAGTTTTCACTAATGTTAACCCTAAAGCATTGGCTACTTTGTTGAGCATCACATTATCAGAAGCACCTGAGTCTATGACACAATTACTAAGTTTATGGCCATTAACTAGCAAGGAAATATAGAAAGGTTCTATTTTCCCTATAGAAAATGAAGGAGTGGAAACTAGGTTGCTTTTGGTAGATTTTGTTGTAGGAGCCATAGGGGTATGTCTGGAAGAGTCTTCACCATTAGAGGCAACTTTATTTTTGACAAATTTAAATATTTATCAAATTGGTTAGGATTAGCTTGAAGATATTCAACCTCTGACACTTGAATTTTAGTCTTCTTGGCATGGTCTATAATGTCAAAAGATTGGTAGGGACTGGCTATAGAAGATGAAATGTTCTCACCTTGAGATTTTGCATTTAAGGAACTGGTCCTAAGCATTGAGGATGAAGCAAGAGGATCTAATGTACTTACTTGTTTATTACTTGTTGCATCCTTCAGTTGAAAAGGTAGAAGTGTACCCCTCTTAGCAATGGATATTGTAGGTCAAGGATCCTCTTTTGACTTACCTTTATCAGTCGCTTGTTGATGATTCAATTGATTTTGAGAACGGGTAAAAATAGCATAAGATTCACCATAGGCATCTTCTTCTTGTTCTGTTTCATCTTCAAAGTTTAGGAAACTGATGTTAGAGTCACCATCTACTTCTTCTTCACCCTCCATGAAGAGGTTAGCATCATCTTCCTGATCATGTTCTTATTGGAGTAGATTTTCTTGATCCAATTCATAATAACCCACTGTTGCATTCACAGGTGGTGCTTCCAAAGCAAGCCTTCCTTGTGGTGGAGGAAGCTTGTCTTGGTTTTGATTCCATGCAACATTGCCTTGATAGTTAGGAGCATTTGGAATGTTCTCCTTGGAACGTCCTTATAGGAGGGAATGGACAAACTCTAGGACATCTATTTTTTGAGAGCCAACAACTTGTTGGCTAGCTTTTGTACCAAGGGATCTATGGTACTAGTTGAAGGTGTAGTCAAGGAGGTCTGCCCTCTAGACCTATTTGAATCTTTCCTTGTCTTTCCAACAAGGATTAAATCATCCTCGATCTCAACAACTAGACTTTGGGTAGTTGCTAGATCAACTAGAATTGCTCTTCGCAGGAGAAAACTTACCTCAGGCAATAGAGTGTTGATGAAAAACATTTCAAATTTTTAGCTGTTGGTTGAGCAGTAGCTGGGATTCTATTTTTTAGCTTATTAAATTTAGCTATGAAATCATGCATGGGTTTGTGTGGTTCTTTTTTCATTTGGGTAAGCTAAACCAATAAAGCATGTGCATCTTTAGCTAGTTTGAATCTTGCTTCAAATTTTGTCTAGAGTATATTCCAACCAGTAATACTTCTTGTTGGAAGATGATAGAACCAATTGGCATCCACTCCTTGAAGTGTTTCAACAAACAAACTCTTGGATACATCTTCATTTTCTACTCCGAGAACACCACATGCAATATAGAAAGCTATAATATGCTCATCAAGGTGTTGTTTACCATCATCATAGAACTTGGGAAAGTTTTTACCTGAACCATGAGGTAGTTCATGTGATGGTGGAGTCAAATTCAGTGCCCCAAAGGCATTACCCCATGGTCCTGGAGCAACCATTCTTCCTTGGTTGAATAGAGGAATAACAAACCTTTGAACTGGTGTGATAGGTAGAACTCTACTAGCACTTGAATCTTCACTCGGTATAGGAGAATTAGCATTGACAGGAGGGAAACTCCTTTAATGCAAAAGAGGAGATATTGTACATGTAGGAAAAAGGTCAAAGTTGTGTTGTTGCATCAATTCAAAAATAGGAACCACAAGTCCTTCAGCTCTTCTACTATGTGTGTACCTTTGTTCTACTAGAGTGAAATCTTAATAAATAATAGATCAGAAATAAAAAAAACTATTACAAACAATAAGGTTGGTATACTTCAACCAAAGATGAGAGGCTCTTGATTACGTATTCTTCTCTAGTAGAGTTACCAAAAACTGTTGGGAGAATATTTTGTTGTCAACTAATTGAGAATAAAATAGTTATATCAACCACAGTCTAATGAGATATAATCTCTTCTCTAAGAAAGGGAAGATCCCTTCTTATTGCTCACTACAATCAACAAGTTCTTAACTAGGTTTATGTACACTAAAAACTAACCAATGTATGGTGTCATATTATCTATTTATCTTTTTTTAGAAAAGATGTTTCTTAATTCGAACAAAGTATGATAAACTTAAAAACCACTTGTTGGAACAATAATAACCAATATCAAAATTGAATAAGCATAAGAATACTCAAAGTGATACCAGAATGAGTTGATACCAAGAAAATCACAAAAGCACAAAGTATTTTGTTGCTTCTTTTGCTAACTTGAAGTTGAGAACGAATAGAATAAGGTGTAGCCAAAAGTCTCAACCATATGCTATAATGAGATTAATGAATTAAGAAGATAGCTAGAAGCTCAAAGTCTTCTAATATCTTCCACTTACAAACATAAAACATAAACCCAAAGATAATGTTGTAGCAGAAAGTCTCCAAAATCAGCTTTCGAATATCTCCTAGATTATCCAAACTCACACTACAATTTAATCAAATGAATAAGAAAGTACAAGGGAAAATACATAAGAACATCTCCAATGTACCACAAGTTTACTTCAAGACAAAGATTGAAATGTCCACTTGCTTTTCTTATTATTGATAAAATAAGATTTATAACTTGAACACAAAGTTTCAATATGCTCTTAAATTCAGCAAAGTTTCGCCTCAATAACTAAAAGATTGATATTTACATAAGAGCCCCACTTTATTTATAGGAAGAGGCTAAGAGAAAAAATAGGAAAATTACAACTAAATTGATTTATTCAAAATCAGAGTCCTAATTGACTTGTGACTGTCTCACAACTTCATGCAATCTGATTTTATAAAATGACATGGAGTTTGTCATCTACAATTTATAAAAAAACATAACTAAAGCATGGAAAAATTACTAAGCGTCTTCAGGCACTTCTTAATCATCTTGGTCCTTCTCCAGAAATTCTTCATATCTTTTCATGGTATGCTGGACTTCATTACTATTAGGCCCTGGTGTATGTTCAGAGATGGTAAGCACTCGGGTGATGGAATCTGTGAGGGTGTCAGGCACACTCTTGTGCTTATTCAATATCTTTTGCAGTCTATCCAGAGTTGTCTGAAATTCCACCAACCTATCAAGTGAAGCTAATGTGAAGACTTCTGTCTCTACCTCTATTTGTATCAAGTTGGCAAATTCTTGAATAACTACATTTTCTGGGAGAGTCTGTTGGTTGTCATCTAACATGTGGCATGGAAGCTTAGCTAGATCATCAGAAATATCTAGAGCCTTATTTTTTTTCTCTCTAAATGTTTCTTCAAATCTTGAATCAGGCCATCAATAATATCTTTCCTATGAATCATGACCTCTCTATACTCCACATATTTTTTCTATTGGGAATTACCCCATGCTCAACCAATACTTCAATCTTGAATTCTCACAGCTTATTCCATGAATCTAAGTCTTGTTCGACTAGCTATATATCTTGAGAGAGGATCTCAAGTGTTTGGCTAATTTCTTTCCCCACCTTGCCTAGGTCATTATAAAGTTTAATGGATGACTTTATAAGCTACGGACCTTGGGCAAGTATTCTATCAATCTAGGCATCAATTGCCTACCCCTTCACACCAATTCTTTTAGCCTTTTGGAAAGCTTTGTTATTTGTGCAAATCTTAACAAGTTCAACTTGTTCTGATGACTGGGTTATCTTTGGAAGCACTGATCTCAGCTGATCTACCCACACCTTGAGCTGGTCTTTGATTACCTTATCTCGATCATACATGTCTAGCAATGCAGACGATTGTGCCAAAAAAACTTCCTTTGCACTCTTATGTGTTTGCTTGCCAAGCTCAACTCTTGTTATTATGTATTCTTCAACCTGAACCTCTGTGATACTCTTTTCAGATTGAGGCACATCTACCTCAGTATATTTATTTCCTAATGCATCAATAAGCACCCTAGACCAAGTCTTGGCTTTTTTGGTTGCCTTTTACTTGACTGGAACTAACTAACCAAAATCAAAATCTTCTAGTGATACAACTGGCTTCTTTCTTTTAGACTTTTATGACATAATCCATGATGGGAGGACAAAGGTATCACCTCTTATCTTTTTAGTCATGGTTTGGGTAGACACATGTGGAATGATAGACTCTTGTGACATAGGTGGTATGGGTGGATCTTTTACTGATATAGACACAAGTGGAGTATGAGTGACAATTGGTGGAGTCTGTGTTTGTATGATAGTAGGATTAACATCAACATTCACTTGGGAAGAGGTAGAGGCCAAAAATGTCTCAAGCTCATATTGTGTTATCAAATCAATCATTGATATGGGAACATTAGATAATCTTGGCATAGATGAAAAAGACCCAAAAACATTATCAAGAGGATGATCAAACAAAGACTAATTACCAGGTGTTGAGGGAGTTGAATGAATGGAATGAATTGACACACTAGGTGACTGAAGATTATCTAGAACAAATGGTAACTGTTGTGCACTTGATGGCATGCGAGCCCTAGGAGTTTGAATGTTTGAAACCAAATAAGAGGAATGAGGGGGTGTCACCTGAGTAGATTCAGCTTGTGGATTGTCCTTTTATTCTTTTGACTCCTCTTTAGTTGCCTCTTCTTGTTCAACATCTGGTTGTGCATATGTTCCTTCTTTTTCCTTCCTCTTCCCATTATCTCCTTTTTTGAAAACATACTCCAGCTTTTTGTCACCAATAGGAGTATCTTATTTATTATTTGTCCTTAATTCTTCTTTCTTTCCTAGAGGTCCTTTTGTTTGCTCCTCCTCTGAACCTATTTTGAAAGGTTTAAATTGTATACCATTCTTTTTCAACCACACATTTGTGTTAGCAATAATTTGTTGGAATCTCTCCCTGACTGAGGTCATTTCCTTTTGAGACCATTGAATTGCAGGTAGAGGGATGTCAGAAATCTTGTTGCCTATATACACAACCTCTACTATATCTCCCTCATTTGGCATATCTTCTGGTACATCAACAAGTTGGAAGTTTCTTACTTGGTCTAGAGAGAGTCGGCTATAATTGATTCTTCTTACATCTTCATCCATTTTGCATTCTACCCAGACATCTTCAATCATATGCACATGTGTGTAGTTACCTTTGAGTTTGTTCTTCATACCTCGATAGTCAAAGTCTCACCTTCTCTTGTATCTCTTCAAGGTAATCCATTGCAGCTTGGTCTCCATGGCTTTGGCTTTTGGAGTAGTAGAAATAGAATACCTACCAATCCAGAATTGAAACTTGAAGCCACCTCTATGAGATCCATCTTGCTTAATGTGCACATCCATTACTTGCCTGCATGATTCCATCAAGATCAACCTGTCCCCTAGATACCTCGGAAGCATGTATGGTTGACCACTAAAGCAACTGGCTTTGATGTATGTGAAAGTAGGAAATTGCAAGAAGATGCATCCAAATTTCTTCACCTATTCCAATGCTTCATCTGACACCCTCTTCTTCTCAAGGTCTTTCTCCAGCAAATAGATGTAATTATAGAAGAAGGCATCATTCACCCTCCTATAATGCTTGATGCTTTCTGTCAGGGTGAGTTGAGGGTAGTAATCATACACAGGAATCAATCTCCTATCTCCCTCTGATGTGAGCTCTGGAAAGTGTTTCATTGATGTAGCAACATATACTAGATATGAAGTCATATAAAACTTCAATGTTGTTGACACTTTTGACAACTGTTCACATATAGAATTACTAATTTGCTTATCCCACCATATTTTTTGATCCCTGTTTCTGATGACACAAATGTATTGAAACATCCATTCTTGAAAGGTGTTTGATATCAGGAGGCCTTTTACCCTACTGAGAAGGGTAATGAGATCACCTACTTCTTCAATGAACTCACTTTTGAAGATGCTCTTTTGCCATCTTGAAATGGTAGGATGAGGAGTCTTGAGCTATCTAGTATTAATGACTCTCTTACATTTCTATGTATGTGTGTCATAAAGCTTTTGTGCATCTTCAATGTTAAGATCAACATAGTCTTCAATGTCAGGACACCTGAAGACTATGTCAAAGAAATGAGAGTCTAATTGAATGATTATCTTTCCATTAGCATCAGATATACTCTAGGTATCCTTATCAAACTTCCCTACCATAGCCAAGATGAAATCACAGTTTTGTGCTGATATTGGAAAAGTAGAGACCAGGTGGATGTCACTGTTCAATATACATTGCATGTGTGGGGGCACTGGTTGTTGATTCACCCTATCCAATAATTTTTACATGTCCACATGCCCAATCTCTGTGTCCTTATATCGTCAACATTTGACTCAATAGAAGTTGTTGGAACAACACCATGGAACTTGTACTTCATTTTCTTCTTCAGGGAGGATTCTGACATATAGCAAATAAATTGTAAAAATTTGATCTTTTAGAAATTTCTCAGAGTTAGAAAATTTTTCATGTAATCCACCTTGTGCAATTGTAGGAAAAAAGTATCTCCATACTCAAAAATATCCACTTGCAACAATGGAAAGAATTTTCCCCTTTGAGTACCAATGTTAGAAAAAAATTCATATTTGAAATGCAAGTTGGAGTTTAAACTCTGACTTGCATTTCACAATGCAAAGGAATAAACATGCACATCAGAGTTTAAAATTTGATTTGCATAAAAGGTAGAAATTTGAAGGATAGGATGTACATCGAAGTTTAAACTCTGATGTGCATTTGAGGTAGGTTTTAAAAATGGATGTAGGTCGGAGTTTAAACTCCAACCTACATATTTGCGCTTGGGTTTTAGGTAAGTCAACAATATGTTGAGACAAAAAGAAAATATCTTGCAGAATTTTAAGCAAATGTCATATGGAGTTTAAACTCTGCAAGGCATTTGTCTTGGGTGTTATGGCAAAATAAAGGATGTAATGCGGGATTTAAACTCCACATAACATCATATGTCGGATGGTATGTGGAGTTTAAATTCCTCATAACATATTGGGTTATAATGATTAATAGGGGTAAGTCCTTCAGGATGCAGTGCATAAATGATAATCACACAGAAACAGAAAAGTGAGGTTATTCAAAGTTTAACCTCTAAACAACCCATGATCATCTGATCATGTTATTTGGAGGTTAAACTCTAAGAAACAAAGATCGGTCAACCGAAACAACGCAAAGGATGACACAAGGATAGGCTTTTGACATACTAGGGTTTTAGGAAAAGGAACAAAACATTTTAACAAAACATGATAATAGTGAATAAGGATACACAGTGAGGCAAATAAAACAAAAAAACCTTGTTTTAAAACACGCACAAAACTTAGATTTAAACAAACAACAACGAAAGTAAAACATAGGAATAAATAAAAAATGAAATAGGGGAACAAACAGAACACATAGGAAAGAAAAAGTTGACATACCCATTCACAAATGAGCACAAATCTAAAAAATAAGTAGCATGCGACAATCTCAGATGACTAGGGCACGAAGGAGGTTGAGAAAAACAATGCACAACAACAACAAATGAAGAAAAAGAAACGAAAAACAAATATAAAGTAAAAGAAGATTTGCAAAATCTTTTTACACAAATTGTCATTAATGTCAAGCTTGCCAGTATAGGAGTATAATTGGAGAATTTTTGTCTGCAATTACATCCTATATGCAAGTGCACTAAATTTTAGCGCAATTACACCCAAGTACCAAAAATGACTAACACTTGGAAAAAACCAAAAATGACAAAATACTTGAAATGAACTATGATCCAAATCAAAGAGAATTTTCAAGGGATCAAGCCACGCTTGAGATGACCATAGAAATGTCTCGATTCACATGCCTAGAGGATGTTGGCTATGAAATGGACAAGTTTTCATAGGGGTTATCCCACAAATTGAGCGAGCTAGAATTTGAGGATAACAGGGTTCTACTCTTGATAGTAAATAAAATCTTACTTGTTTATTTTCTCTTGCAAATCTTCTTCTTGTCTATACTCCTTCATTCTTGTCTCCAATGATCTGATCTTCTGAATGATTCTTCTAAACATACTTCGTAGGAGTCTTAGCAGTCTTCTCTTGTGTTTCTTCCTTTTCTTCAACATCTTCTCCCTCTGTGTAGACTGATTCATCTAACCAACAGTCTTCTTACTCATCAGTAATTTTATGTGACTATTCATCCACTCTTACATTTGCACTCTCAATTATCTTCCTTAGTCTTTTGTTGTAACACTTGTAAGCTTTACTAGTAGTTGAGTATCCAAGAAAAACATCTTCATCTTCCCTTAAGTCAAACTTTCCTAGTCCTTCTTCATCTCTCTTGATGTAGCATTTGCTTCCAAACAATCTGAAGTATTTGATAGATGTTGCTCTTCCATTCCAAAGCTTATAAGGTGTCTTGGTCCACATGTAGATTGCATTATGAATTACTTCTTTCCAATATACATCAAGTAGCTTAGCTTTACTCAACATTGTCCTAGCCATCTCTTAAACAATACTATTATTTTTTTTCTGCAGTACCATTTTGCTAAGGGGTTCTAGCAACTGCATAGTGTCTTTTGATTCCATGTTCTTGACAAAATTCTTCAAACTCATTTGAGGTGAACTCACCACCTCTATCAGACCTTAAACACTTGATTCTAGCATTCATTTCATTTTCAACCATGGACTTGAATATTTTAAACCTACTGAAGGCTTCTGATTTTTCTTTCAAAAATGTAACCCATGTCATTCTAGAGAAATCATCAATGAGAAACATGAAATAGATCTCACCTTGTAGACTCTTTGTCCTAGTAGGTCTGCACAAGTTAGTATGAACCAGCTCTAATGGCCTTGTAGTAGAATATTTGGATTTGAAATGTATTCTTGTCTGCTTTCCAATTTTACTTTCCTTACATATGGTGCTTGCACACTTGATTATCTTTGGCGTGTCTCTTACTACCATAGATAGCATTCATTTGAACATGACTTATGACCAAACTTGTTGTAGATAAAACAATAAGCAAAGAAAACATGATTGAACTTGTTCATGGAGAATTGTCTTGCATGAAGGGATCTTCCTTGAGGCAAGATGAGATCTGCACATTTAGTATCATCCAAACTTCCAAGCTTTGCCTTCTTCAACTCCTTTTTGAGTGATTGAATTTATTTCTCAATCCTTATACATTCTTTTGTTTTAGATTCAATCAGAGCTCTTTGTTCTTGATTCTCTTTCCATGCACAGTCCAAGTCTTCGAGAGTAGAAATAAGTTCTCCTTCAAAATCAACTTCATATTCTTCTACATCTGCAATCTTGTCTGAACCATCTGAGAGTACCAAAGCCATGAATAGGGATTCTCCTCTATCCTCGTTAGATGAGTAGTGATCTACTTCTCTGGAGCTGTAGTCTTTTTTTGAAAGAAGGTTCCTCTTGAAATTGTTTCTATTGAAACCCTTGCTGTTATTTTCACTTTCTTAAAAGGGATATTTAGAAGCATAATGACCAATTCTACCACATTTGAAGAATTTGAAAGGTATCTTACCTTTATACTTGTTTGATCCCCTTTTCAGCTTTCTTACAAAGTTTGCTTCTTCTTTCTTAACATCATTGCATACATCAGATGTTCCTTCATTCTTCACAGCATTGAAAGAAGCTTCTCTTTGGCATGGACCTATGACCTCATTTCTCATCTCATAGGTGGAGAGGGATCCAAACAACTTTTCCATGATGAGCTTATTCAAATCTTTGGCTTCTTCAATTGCAAAAATTTTTGAATCAAAGATATGAGGGAGAGTTCTTAAGACTTCCTTCACAACTAGTGAGTCAGCTATGTCTTCACCTATACTCCTAATTCTATTGACTGCTTCATCTACCCTATGCAAATAGCCTGTTATGTTTTCTTCTTCTTTCATCCTTAGATTCTCAAATATTGTTTTGTAAGACTGAAGTTTTGCTTCCTTTATAGTGTCATTTCCTTCATAGAGATATGCGAGTTTCTCCTATATCTCCTTTGTTGTCTTACACCACATAACCTTGACTAATTTTGAACTATTCAAGCCAATTAAGATGGCATTCTTGGCTTTAGCATTGTTTTCATGAGCCTTCCTCGCATCCATATCTCGCATCCACATCTATAATAGGATGTTTAGGTTCAACGTAATCATTCATGATAGCACTCCAAACATTATACCCTAGTGAGGTTAGATAGGCTTCCTATTGCAAGTATGGGCTTAACCAATGTTGTCATTGATGTCAACATACTCTTGTTGCATTGATGTCAAAAATTGGATGAGTTGTGTGCTGAGGATATTGAGAAAATTAGTCCTATCACAAATAGAGAAGATCAGTGAAAATAGTGATGTTCTATGAAGTATTAATCCCAGCTAGATGAAGATTAGAGAATGCGCATCAAAGGGTTTGTAGATATGTGTCTGAAGATGATCCAGTCAAGATTTGAGAGGTCCGCATGAAACTATCGAGGAGTTATAGTCATGAGAGTAAAACTGGTTCTAGCAACCATTCAGAGATGACAGAGTGACACAAATAGGTTCGGTGAGATCCAAAAATACAATATCATGTTCTGCAGATTTGGTAGCATGATTGGGAGGCTAATGTGAATTGACAACTCAATTGGTTCATGGTTTGGAGGTCCACAAGCAATCATTCTAATGTGACAGAGATGGGCAACTATGTTCTTGAGGTTTTGGATGAAGATGCGATTGATTACAGTAAGCAGAAGTGGTGCGGATGTTCTTGGTGATTCAAGAAGCTTGTGGGGGTCTCTAGATTGTGTCCAATTCGTGTTGGCGGTCTGCATTGAAGATAGAGCTCGTAATTGAAGATTTACCTCCTAGTGATGGTGTTCTTCCTAGTCTTGGCTGACTGAATGTTTTGCACATGTTGCGGATGATCTTGAAGATGTTTTGCGAAGCCTGGCGTGTTCCTCAAAGAAGATTGAAGTCCTAGTTATGTGTGGCCAATAGAGTAGTAATGCGCATGAAGTTTTTGTAATAAGTCAAGTTGTATTTTTCTATTTGCTCTGTAATAAAATAAGTGTATATTGTGCCGACTTTGATGATCATTCCAAAGTTGATGTCTTGTATAAATAAGAATTGTGAAGTCATTTAAAGGCATCCTTGTAGTGATGAGAAGGTGGTAGGGAAGAAGAAGGCAAAAGTAGAGCAGAGGTGTTGAGCTTAAATAAAACTGACTCAAGCATAGTGAAGATGCTAAACTCCAGTTCAAGTATGTAAAATTTACTTCTGTACACAGTGTGTCTTTTGTAGACAGGTGGGCCTCTTGTGAGCAGTGTGCTCAAGCAGTGAGCCCTAATTGGCAAGTACCATTTTGTACTTCTTATTCTTTTAACAAAGAATACAATCTTGGGTTAGTCACCCTGTAGTTTTTCCCTTAACCAGGTTTTCCAAGTTAAAATATTGGTGTTGTATGTGTTGAATTTGTTTCTACTCTTGAATTCATGCGTTATGCCTTATGAGTGAATCTTTGATATGTTATTAACAATAGAAGTTTGGTAACAATTGATTCACCCCCCCCCCCCCAGTTGTCTATCCTAAATCCAACAATTGGTATTAGAGTTAAGTTCCTCTAGAAGAAGCTTAACTGCTTGAGGAGATCCAGGATGTCGACCTACAAGAAGGACAATCCAAGGTTTGATGGAACAAACTTCACTGCCTGGAAGAACCACATGGAATGTCACTTAGAATGCATGGGCTATCAATATTGGAACATAACCTCAACTAAATATGTTCCCCCAAGGAATGGGCCAACAACTATAGATGAAGTCAGAGATGTAGAAAATAATCTTCGAGCTAAAGAATCCCTATTGAGTGCCTTGTTTGATTCAAAGCTAACAAATGTTATAGGTTTGAAGACTTCTTATGAAATTTGGACAAAGCTTGAAAATATATATGAAGGAGACAAGTATGTTAAGTGTGCCAAGCTGCAAAGTTTGAAAGGAAAGTTTGAAAACTTAAAGATGAGTGAAGATGAGAACATCACTTTATATATGACAAAAGTAAATGAGCTTGTATGTGGCATCAGATGTGCTAGTGGAGTACTGGATGAAGATGAAATTGTTGCTAAAGTTCTCAGATTTTTACCTCCTGCATATAAACACAAAGTCACTGCTATTGAGGAAATTAGATCTTTAACAACTATCACAAGGGATAAATTGGTTGGTAAGATATCTGCATTTGAGTTGGCTAATTTTGGTGATGCACTTCCCAAGACTGAATCTACTTTCAAAGCTAGTGCCTCTACTAAAGGAAAATAGAGATATGATCCAGGAGAAAGTTCCTTAATAAAATCAACTTGGTATGAGAAAGCAAGAAAAGATCTAGAACAGGATGAATTAGAAGATGAACAACTTGAAGCTCTCATTGTAAAGAGACTACCAAGAGGATCTAGTAAGTATGAAGGAAAACTACCTTTTAAATGCTTTGCTTGCAATAAGATTGGTCATTTTGCCTCAAGATGTCTGGAAAGGTTTTCAAGGCCAAACCCTAATAGATCAAGGTTTCAGAAAAAGTGTTACTATGTTCAATAAGATGATGATGAAGGAGTAACAGATGATGAATCTAAGATAGGAAACAAATCTGGAAGTGACTGGTTGTTTATTGTCATCGAGGAAGAAGATCCAATGCCTATTGAATCTGCCAATCATAAGATGATAGAAAGTGCTTTGGCTGCTTAGGTTGAAGAAAAGGATGAATGGGTTATTGATAGTGGATGCTCTCACCATATGATTGGTGACAAGAGTAAGTTCTTAAGATTGGAAAGATATGAAGGTGGAGTTGTAAAGTTTGGAGATAATTCTGCTGGCAGAATTAGAGGCAGAGGAACCATTTCCTTTGATGGAAAGAACAAAACCAGTGATGTTTTGTATGTTGAAGGTCCGAAGCATAATCTTCTTAGTGTTGGGTAGGTGGTGGACAAAGGCTATGATCTCTGATTCAAAAATGGAAAATGTAAGATCTTTGAAAGCTTTGGAACTAAGATTGCATCTGGTACATAGACAAAAGGTAACATCTTCCAATTGGTTGGTACTGGCAAAATTTGTTTATTTGTTCAAATAGATCAGAGTTGGTTGTGGCATAGGAGAATGTGTCATGTAAATTTTGATAATATCATCAAGATAAGCAACACTCAGGTTGTAAGAGATCTTCCAAGACTGGTGAAACCTACTAATAGTTTGTACAAAGAATGTTAGTTGGGTAAGCAGAATAGAGTCACATTCAAAAGTAAGGAAATATCTTCAACCAGATTGTTAGACTTGGTACACACTAATCTCTGTGGTCCAGCAAGAATTAGGAGTCTGCAAGGAGATAGGTATTTCATGTTGCTGATTGATGACCACTCCTGGATGATGTGGGTAACTTTCTTGAAATAGAAATCTGAAGCACTTGAGAAGTTCAAAATATTTAAGGCTATGGTAGAAAATGAAACTGGCATAAACATAAAATGCCTCAGGTCTAATAGAGGTGGACAATTCACATTCGGTGAGTTCATATCATTCTGTGAGGAATATGGGATAAAGAGATAGTTATCTACTCCAAGGACTCCACAGCAGAATGAAGTAGTGGAGAGAAAGAACCAGACCATCCAGGAAGCATCTAGGACCATGATGATGGAAGCAAATGTTCCTCAAATCTATTGGAGAGAAGTTGTAAGCACTGCTATCTATACTCTTAATCAAGTACAAATTAGAGGCAATACTAGTAAGACTCCTTATGAACTTTGGTTTGGCATCACTCCTACTATGAAGTATTTCAGAGTCTTTGGTAGTAAATGCTATATCAAAAGAGATGAAGACCTTGGCAAGTTTGATGCTAGAAGTGATGAAGGAATATTCTTGGGATATTCTACTCAAAGCAAAACATACCAGTGTTATAACAAGAGATTGAGAAAGATTGTAGAAAGTGCAAATGTGAAGGTTGATGAAGGCATGGAAAATCCCTCAATGTATTATGAGTATGAAGCAAATGATTAGAATGATGTCTCAGATCAAGGAGAACAAGTCCCAACTCCAGTTCAGATTCAGACTGATCCAAAGAATCTTGAAATACAAGAAGAAGAGACAAGTTTGCATGAACCTGTCCAAGAATTAGAAGTGCAAGAGCATCCCAAAACTCCTAGGTATGTAAGACTGAATCATTCTAAAGATCAAATCATAGGAGATAAAAGCAAAGGTGTTCAAAAAAGAAGAAAAATTGCTCAAGATTCAGTGAAGTATTGTTTGATTTCAAAGATTGAACCAAAAAAAGTAAGTGAAGAATGCAATGATGAAAGCTGGGCTAAAGCAATGGAGGAAGAATCAATGCGGATTGAAAAGAATCACACTTGGGATCTTGTTCCCAGACCTAAGGACAAAAATGTGATTGGGACTAAATGGGTCTTCTGGAATAAACTGAATGAAGATGGTGAAGTAATAAGAAACAAAGCTAGATTGGTCTGTAAGGGTTATTCTCAAGTAGAAGGAGTTGACTTTGAAGAAACTTTTGCTCTGGTGGCAAGAATTGAAGTAGTTAGATTATTTCTTGCTTTTTCAACCTTTAGATATTTCAAGGTGTATCAGATGGATGTCAAGTCTTCTTTCCTATATGGTGATTTGGAAGAAGAGGTATACATTGAGCAACTGGATGGATTTCAATTGTCTGATCATGGAGATATGGTTTGCAAGTTGAAGAAGGTATTGTATGGACTCAAACAAGCCCCAAGGGCCTGGTATGAAAGATTAGACAAACATCTTTTAAAGATTGGTTTCAACAAAGGTACCTCTGACAGTAATCTGTATTTCAAGATTGATCATGAAAATATCTTGATTGTTGAAGTATTTGTTGATGATATAATTTTTGGAGGAAAAGATAGTATGTGCAAGACTTTTGTAAATCAAATGAAAAGTGAATTTGAGATGTCTATGTTTGGGGAAATAAATTTCTTCTTGGGTCTGCAAATCACTCAAACAAAGAAAGGAATCTTCATATCACAGACCAAATATGTGAAAGAATTGTTGAAGAAATTTGGGATGGAAGATTCAAAGCCAATGAATACTCCCATGGCAACCGGATGTAAGCTGAGTAAAGATGATGAACCTCCTAAGGTTGATCAGAAAAAGTACAGGTCAATGATTGGAGGACTACTCTATCTTACTCAAACTAGACTTGACATTATGGATGTTGTTGGTCTTGTTGCAAGATTCTAAGCTGATCCTAGAGAGTCTCATGTCATCGCAATCAAGAGAATTCTTAGATATCTGAAGGGAGCAGTTGAGTATGGTTTATGGTATCCTAAGGATCATGATTTCTCTCTTCATACATATACAGATGTTGATTGGGCAGGAGATGTGGATGACCGGAAGAGTACCAGTGGTGGTGCATTCTTTTTGGAAAAAGATTGGTTTCTTGGCTTAGCAAGAAACAAGAAACAATATCTCTATCCACTACAGAAGTAGAGTATATTGCAGTAGCAGGTAGTTGCACTCAAGTATTATGGATGAAGCAAATGCTAAGAGACATTAGAGTGGAGTATGAAGAACCTATCACAATATTCTATGATAATTCAAGTGCAATAAACATATCAAAAAAATCTGGTGTTGCATTCAAAGACAAAACATATATCCATCAAGTTTCACTTTTTGAGAGAACAAGTGAACAAGAACGAAGTCAGATTGGAGTTTGTGCCCTCAAAGGATTAGATTGCAAACATTTTAACAAAACCTCTACCTAAGGACTCTTTTGATTATATCAGGGAGAAGTTAGGGGTTATTACCCCTCCAGTTCTGAATTAAGGTGCATTGATGTGCATCAGTCCGGTAGATCCCACAGTCATATCTTGTGATACAGATTGGTGTTAGGAAGCTGTTACTCAGGGGGAGTAGTCAGCATGATTCTAAAGTATGAGAAGTGGTTGCAAGTATTTGCCCTTTTCCATTGATGTCAAAGGGGGAGAGAAGACATGTGAAAAACAAAAAGTGGTTGTTGATCAAAGGGGGAGCAGTAAAGGAAGAGAAAACATGTGAATAGTTGTTGTTGATAGGGGGAGCTATGTCAGTCAGTGATGAGTTCTTGTATTGATGGTTAAAATAGTTTTTCACATTATATGTTGCCATCAATGACAAAGGAGGAGAATGTTACAAGTATGGGCCTAACTGGTGTTGTCATTGATGCCAACATACTCTTGTTGCATTGATGTCAAAAATTGGATGAGTTGTGTGCTGAGGATATTGAGAAAATTAGTCCTATCACAAATAGAGAAGATCAGTGAAAATAATGATATTCTATGAAGTATTGATCCAAGCTAGATGAAGATCAAAGAATGTGCATCAAAGGGTTTGTAGATATGTGTCTGAAGATGATCTAGTCAAGATTTGAGAGGTCCACATGAAAATATGGAGGAGTTATGGTCATGAGAGTAAAACCGGTTCTGGCAACTGTTCAGAGATGACAGAGTGACACAAATAGGTTCGGTGAGATCTGAAAATACAATATCATGTTCTGCAGATCTGGTAGCATGATTGGGAGGCTAATGTGAATTGACAACTTAATTGGTTTGTGGTTTGGAGGTATACAAGCAATCATTCTAATGTGACAGAGATAAGCAACTATGTTCTTGAGGTTCTGGATGAAGATGCGATTGATTACAGTAAGCAGAAGTGGTGCGGATGTTCTTGGTGATTCAAGCAAGCTTGTGGGGGTCTCTAGATTGTGTCCAGTTCATGTTGGTAGTCTGTATTGAAGATAGAGCTTGTAATTGAAGATTTACCTCCTAGTGATGGTGTTCTTCCTAGTCTTGGCCAACCGGATGTTTTGCACATGTTGCGGATGATCTTGAAGATGTTTTGTGAAGCCTAGCATGTTCCTCAAAGAAGATTGAAGTTCTAGCTATGTGTGACCGACAGTGTAGTAATGCGCATGAAGTTTTTGTAATAAGTCAAGTTGTATTTTTGTGTTTGCTCTATAATAAAATAAGTGTATGTTGTGCCAACTTTGATGATCATTCCAAAGTTGATGTCTTGTATAAATAAGAATTGTGAAGTCATTCAAAGGCATCCTTGTAGCAATGAGAAGGTGGTAGTGAAGAAGAAGGAAAAAGTAGAGCAAAGGTGTTGAGCTTAAATGGAACTGACTCAAGCATAGTGAAGATGCTAAACTCCAGTTCAAGTATGTAAAATTTACTTCTGTAGACAGTGTGTCTCCTGTAGGCAGTGGGCCTCTTGTGAGCAGTGTGCTTGGGCAGTGAGCCCTAATTGGAAAGTGTCGTTTTGTACTTCTTATTCTTTTAACAGAGAATACAATCTTGGGTTAGTCACCCTATGGTTTTTCCCTTGACCTAGTTTTCCACGTTAAAATCTTGGTGTTGTATGTGTTGTATTTGTTTCTCCTCTTGAATTCATGCATTATGCTTCATGATTGAATCTTTGATATGTTATTAACAATAGAAGTTTGGTAACAACTGATTCACCCCCCCTCTCAATTGTCTATCCTAAATCCAACACTTCCATCCTTACAGTCCAAAAATCAAAGTTACTTCCATCAAATATCAGATCTTTAGAAGAGGACTCATTTTGATCCATGTGTTCTACTCCAAGATCTATCTTTAGCTGTTAGGCTGCACAAAGGAACTCAGATCTGATACCAATTGTTAGAACACAAAGATATACTGAGGGGGGGTGAATCAGTATATACCAAAACTTATTTCAATTTAACTTATCAACCAAATATTCTAACTACCTTAAACAGATGATTAGTAAATTAAACAACTTAAATTATAGTACATGAGCACACAACTACAACACTAGATTTATGTGGAAAACCCAAGAAGGGAAAAACCATAGTGAGCAAGCTGATTGGATCTATTGTCCAAATCCAGCCTCACAAATAAAGATAAAATAGGTTACAACAAGTTTTAGGGGCTACTACTCAAGGGAGGACAAACTCACTAAAAAATAAATCCAATAACACTTACATAATCACACTTAATAGATTCCACTGATCAACCACCTCTGCAACACCTCACTCTGTCACAATCCTTCACTTTCTCTACATAGTGAACAATGTTGCCTTCAACACACCTTCACACACACACACTTTCTCACTTCCACACTTATACATCCTCGTACACTCACACACTCTTTCGTTCCACACCAAACAAAATCTTTCATTTATACCTTCCATAAATTATAAAAACTTTCTCCTAAGTCAACCAACATGAAATGTACAATCATGAAGCGTGCAATGGCCACACCAAGCTGACATCCAAAAGATGTAGAAAATGAATGCAGTTCAAGCCGATTGATAACCAAGACCTATTCATCCTTGACACATTCTTTCAAGTTGGTACATACTTCAAAACATTTAGCGAGATCATCAAAACACATAAAGTCATCCCAGCAAACACTTTTCCTTCCACAAAATAACTCTAGACCAAAAGCAGTACTGGAGAGACCAATTAACATCATGCAGATCACTTCATAAGTAGCATGAGACTTCCACAAACCTTCTCAAACATTCCTTCCTTTGAAGTATATGATTTATTTCTAGTGTAAGCAAACAAATATTAAACCTGGTATCACACGCAAACATTGAACAACCAGTCTTAAGATAGAACATTGAAAAACCAACTTGCGGTGCACTTTAGCACCTAAAACTTGAAAAGAACAATCCTACTAAATATCTAAACTCATCCTCCAAACATCAAAGCCAAAAGATGAGCTGTAGTGAAATGCAGTGGCTTTTGCTTTCTCCTCCAAACAACCCTAATCAACAACATGATATGTCTTTGTTCTGTTGACTCTAGAGGACCTCTGCAGTACAACTTATAAACTAAAACTTGAATATAACCATCTTCTCATCTATAGCTAACCATCTTTAAAAGTGAAGAAATGTAAAGTACTTCTCTGACACATCCTGACTACAATCATCCTGAACCTTCATCTTCATTTTGTGAGCTCTAGATTCTTCTACAATAACTTCCATGCTCTGGAATCATAAACATACAAACTTTACACTTGTCTATGACTAATTCCCAAACTGCAAGGCCATACCTTCAAATGCAAAGGAATGCAGAGCATTCTCCCGAGCTACTTTAGTGCAGACTCCAGTGCCTTGGACATCCTATAACTTGCTTCCAAGATTTAAGCAATGCTTTTCATCAGGAACCAAAGAATACAACATTAACCACATCAGAGACTTCATCCTTAACATCATGTACACCAATCACAACTTTTTCAACACAACAAGAATATTCAAGTTAGCACATTCTTTTGCTCACAATTTTCACCTCTGCATGAGCTTTAGAAGATAGCATACAATTGTGTACAGATGATACTGACCCAATTAGTATACATAGCACATGACTTTCATTATCTTACCCTTTACTTCATAACTTCCCCGATCCATCTCCTTTGTCTTCTTCTCTAAACACCTCAGCATATACCCATCACTTTGCTTCTCTGTCTCACAACAATCACTATCCTTTGTCAACTCTAAACACCTCTAATCATCACTGAACATCACACCCTATCAGCACATCATGACTTCCACTTCCAACCTTTCACAACACTACATTGTTAACATCAATCCTATCCATTATATTGTCGACATCAATGACAACGCATATGCAACAAATCAATGCCCCTCATTACAATTGTATGCTCCTTGTGTCCCATGATGAAATTCAAGGAAAGTTGGTTGTCAAATCCCTACAATCATTTGAAAAACTTTGTCCAACCTACTGCCTTTGTTGGAAAATGTGACTCAAATTTACTGGCTTGATTCTCTCCCTGTAGGTTAAGTTTAAATACTTTATCAGCTTGATATTTAAATTTTGGTAGGACATTGTTTTTTAACTAAGTCGGGCAGCTGTAAGCTTTTCTAACCTTAAGTCACGAGGTTCTAAAGTTTCAAAACCTCCTGACTTCACGACTTAGTTCTCTCTCTATGTTGTCGGCAAGTCATGGGTTTCGAGAACTTCATAACCTCTGACAAGAGGTTTGAAAGTTTGGGTTTTTAGCGACTTAGTGACTTTGATGTAAGTCATGGGTTTCGATAATTTCATAACCTCTGACAAAGGTTTTGAAGTTCAATTTTCTAGCGACTTAATGACTTTAGAGCAAAGAGTGTTGTCAACATGGCTTCCACATTGGCAATGGGGACCACTCAGTAGTTTCTCTATATGAAGTGGTAATGGCTATGATCTACTTGATCCTATGATGCCTGCTGGCCCATGCCCTTTGTGGTGGGTCCCAGCTAGAACCTGAGGGAGAGCGGGGATTGGAGGATAACAATCAAAGCATTGTTCAAATGGTGACTTGGCATTTAATGAGGTCATCAGTGTATCGTTGGAAGATTGGATAGAGGATGTTTGATAGTTATGATGGTTTTATGGGTAAATTGTTTGAGACTGATTGCATATGGAAGTTGAACCGAACCGATTTTTCTGGTATGGAAGATATAATGATTGTGAGAGTGTATGTTAATAAGAACATTGGAACATTTTGGAATTGTGTGTGTGTGTGATGAGATAGTTGTTTGATCAAAAGAATGAGGTTGATTAGAGAAATGTTATGTCACCTAAGTTGATGCTGTGAATTAACATCTGGAAGTAGAAGACTGTAACTTTGTATTAAAACTCCATTTACTATAATACAAAGTGTTTTTCTTGGTGTGTGGGTTTTTCTCTCGTAAGGGTTTTCCCACGTAAATCTAGTGTTCATTCTATGTATGTCTCTTATTTGTCTATTATGTCATTCTGTTTAATGTGAATTTTTAATGAACTATAATTGAAATTGAAAGTACTTTCTGCACTTCTCTTCTAAAAAATTGGCATTAGGAAGGCATTTCCACACTTGCTTTCCTTACAAGTGGTATTAGAGCCTAGCCAGTTGTGTTATCCTTATGGGTGAGTTAGGTTTTTTGTGCTGATTTTGTTGAGTGGGAGTTTTGCAGAGAAATCATTTTGAAATCTTATTGCAGATTTAAGATGGCAAGCACATCCAGAAGAATAGAGATTGAGAAATTCAAAGGTGGCAATTTTGAGTTGTGGAAACTCAAAATGGAAGATTTGATCATGGATCATGAGTTATGGGTTGTACTGTCCTCAACCAAACTTGCAACAACCTTGCAAGATGATTGGGATAGAATGGACCAGAAGGCCAAGTGTCTGATCAGACTGTGCTTGGCTGATACAGTTCTCTTGAATGTCAATGAAGAGAAGACTACAAAATCTTTGTGGAAGAAGCTTGGTAACATTTATTAGAGGAAATCTCTAGTAAATAAGTTATTCCTAAGAAAGAAGTTGTACTCTTTGAAGATGGAGGAAGAAGTGTATGCTGCAGATCACCTGAATGCATTTAACATGATCACGTCTTAGTTGATGTCTGTGGGTGTGAAGATAGAAGATGAGGATCGTTGCATGCTCTTGTTGTGTTCGTTGCCTGACACATGGGATCACCTAGTAATGGCTATTGGGAGTACAACAACTACTTTCCAAATGGAAGAGGTTGTTGCTTCATTGCTTTCAGAGGAAATGCAGAGGAAGTCTTCTGAGATGGCCAAGGATGCCCTTGCTGTTCGGGGCAGACCAAAGGAGAAAGGCAAGAAGAAAGACAAGAAGTCTAGATCAAAGTCAGAGGGGAGATCAAAGTCTCCTGGTAAAAAGTCCAAGGTGAAATGCTAGAATTGTGGGCAGAAAGGACATATCTGGAAAGATTACAAAGAGGAGAAAAATAAGAAGAAGAAGAGTAATTCTTCTGATGATGAATCTTCTGAGTGAAGCAGATGCCTTCATTGCATCCTTGGAAACTCAGGCATCAGATGATATTTTGTTAATTGACTCAGGTGCTTCCTTTCACATGACATCTCATAGAGATTGGTTTTCAAAGTATGAAGAATACAAAGGTGGAAGTGTGTATCTGAGTGATGATTCTCACCTGGAAATTGTTGGCCTTGGAAGAGTTAGAATTGAGTTTCTTTGATGGAAGAATAAAAGGAATCAATGATGTAATTCATATACCAATTCTGTCTCAAAATTTGCTTTCGGTAAGTAAGTTGGATGATGTAGGCATACAAGTTTCTTTCTTGAATGGTGGTTGTAAAATGACAAGAGGCTCTATAGTGTTGGCTAAGGGTACACGTATAGGCATTGTGTACAAGCTGGACACACATGTTGTTCATTGTAATAGTGTCTCTGAAAAGTCAAAGAAAGCCGCTCATATGGGGAAGGAGAATGTTGTTCCTCTGGGTGTAAATACCTTGGAGGTGAAACTCTCAGCAGAGAAAACCATGTTGTGGCATCATAGACTCAGTCACATTGGTGAAAAAGGCTTAAAAGGCTTGAAAAATAAAAACCTGGTTGAAGGGCTTGATGATTGTAACCTTGAGTTTGAATTTTGTAAACATTGCATTTATTGAAAGAAACACTGTGTTTTTTTTACTCTAGTCCTCATAAATCTTCTGGCATACTAGATTATGTTCACTTTGATGTTTTTGGTCTAGTGAATGTTCCTTCATTATTGAAATCTAAATATTATGTTTCTTTTATAGATGATTTTTCGAGAAGGGCATTTGTGTATTTTCTAAAAAGTAAATCAAAAGTGTTCATTCGGTTTAAGGAATTTAAAACCTTGGTAGAAAATCAAACTGGAAGGAAAATAAAATGTTTGAGGATGGATAATGGCGGTGAATTTTGTTCTGCAGATTTCAAAAATTATCTCAAAGACCATGGAATTAAAAGGCATAAAACTACACCTTACACTCCACAACAAAATGAAGTTTCTAAAAGGTTTAATAGGATGCTGATGGAAAAGGCGAGAAGTATGTTGAGCAGTGCTGGTCTAGAACAAAAATTATGGGTTGAGGCTATAACTACAGCATGTTAATTAATCGATCTCCCTCTTCGGCACTTGTTGACAAAATACCTTTGGAAGCATGGTCTGGTAAGAAGCCCTCTTTGAGACATATTCGTTTCTTTGGCTATGAGGCATATGCATATGTGCCAAATGAGAAAAGATCTAAGTTGGAGAACAAGGTAGTAAAATGTACCTTCATCGATTATGGAATTGGTGTGAAAGGATACAAGCTTTGGAATCCAACTACTATGAAGGTATTGTACAGCAAAAGTGTAATCTTCTGTGAGCTAAAACCTTCTTCAGTTGATCTACAGCCAGAGGTAAAAGAAGAAAAGAAGGATGTTGTTGAAATCCCTCTTACTCTAGAGAAGGATGAACAACAAATTTGAAGTGTACCTAAAAGTGAGGAGAGCTCTAGCAGCTCTAGAAGTTCTGAAGAAGAACCCCAACCTCATCCTTAGCTTGTGAGGCGGTCTACAGGTGAAAAGTGGCAACCTAAAAGGTTTGGATATTCTATGTTGGATTCTAGTTGTGCTTATGCTTTGATTACTAACACTGATGAGCCTAGGACTATAAAAGAGGCAATTAATATGTCTGATTCAGATTCCTGGTTGGAAGCCATGAATGAAGAAATGGTATCATTGAAAAAGAATGAAACTTGGGATTTGGTACCTTTGCCTGAAGGTCAAAAACCTGTAGGTTGTAAATGGGTATTTAAGAAGAAGATTGGTCTATATGGCAGTGTTCAAAAGTATAAAGCAAGGTTGGTCATGAAAGGATCACGAAAGGATATTCTTAGGTGGAGGGAGTTGATTATAGAGAAATTTTTTCTCCTGTAGCTAAGATGACATCTATCAAATTTCTTTTGTCACTTGCAGCAGTGTATGACTTAGAGATTGAGCAGATGGATGTGAAGACAACAATTCTTCATAGAGATTTGGAAGAAGAAATTTATATGTCTTAGCTTGAGCACTTCGTTGAAAAAGGTAAAGAACATCTGGTTTGCAAGTTAAAGAAATCTCTGTATGGTTTAAAACAATCACCTAGAATGTTGTACCAAAATTTTGATACTTTTGTGTTGTCATTGGGATTTGTGAGATCAAAATTAGATCATTGCATGTATTATAAAACTAAAAATGGTCATGTACTTATTATTGCCCTGTATGTGGATGATATGTTATTCAGTGGGAATGGTAAGGGTATGATTTTTGAATTAAAATCTCAGTTGTCAGCATAGTTTGAAATGAAAGATTTAGGTGTAGCTAGGTATATTCTGGGGATGGAAATAAGAAGGGATAAGGAAAATAGAAAACATTGGCTCAGCCAGAGCAAGTATGTTAATTCTATCCTAGAGAGGTTTAATATGACAGATTGCAAGCGGCTAGTTGTTCTAGTGTTGCAAGGAATGAAGCTATTTGTTGAAGATTGTCCAAAATCTCCTACTGAGATGGAGGACATGACCAAGGTGCCTTATCAAAGTGCAGTTGGTAATTTGATGTATGCAATGGTTTGTACAATGCCAGACATTACCCAAGCAGTGGGAGTACTTAGTTGGTTTATGGCTAATCTAGGAAGATCGCATTGGGATGCTGTGAAAAGAGTTTTCAGATATTTGAAGGGCACTACTGAGTATGCCTTGTGTTATCATGGTAACTCTACTGGATCTAAAAGTTCAGTTAACATTCATGGATATGTGGATTTTGATTGGGCAGGGGACATTGATAGTAGAAGATCCACCAGTGGATATGTATTAATGTCATTTGGTGGTGCAGTTAGTTGGATGAGAAAGCGGCAGGATGTAGTTACTTTATCTACTACTAAGGCAGAGTATATGGTAGCAACTCATGCTTGTAAGGAAGCCATTTGACTTAGATGTTTGTGTTCTGATATTGGGTTTTATGCAGGGCAGATTACTATCTGCTGTGACAATCAGAGTGTTATTGGTTTAGTGAAAAATCCAACTTTCTATGCCAAGACGAAACATATTATTGTTCAGTACCATTCTGTTTATGATATGGTGGAGAATGGAAAGGTCAATTTGGAAAAAGTGGATACTCTGGAGAATGTTGCTAATGCATTGAAAAAATTGGTGAGCACAGATAAGTTTAGATGGTGTGCCAATTCAATAGGCCTTAGGGCCTATGACATTTAGTAACTTCAAGCATTGGAAGAATCCATTAAGTTCTTCATCAAGTGGGAGCATGTTGGAAAATGTGACTCAAATTTACCGGCTTGATTCTCCCCCTACAAGTTAAGTTTAAATACTTCATCGGCTTAATATTTAAATTTTGGCGGGACATTGCTTTTTAACTAAGTCAAGCAGCTTTAAGTTTTTCTAACCTTAAGTTGTGAGGTTCTAAAGTTTCAAAATCTCCCGACTTCATGACTTAGATCTCTCTCTGTGTTGTTGACAAGTTGTAGGTTTCGAGAACTTCGTAAACTCCGACAAGAGGTTTGAAAGTTTGGGTTTTCAGCGACTTAGTGACTTTGATGTAAGTCATGAGTTTTGACAATTTCATAACTTCTGACAAAGGTTCTGAAGTTTGATTTTCTAGCAACTCAATAACTTTTGTGCAGAGAGTGTTGTCAATGTGGCTACCACATTAGTGATGGGGACCACTCGGTAGTTGCTCTATGTGAAGTAGTAATGGTTGTGATCTACTTGATCCTATAGTGCCCACTAGCCTGTGCCCTTTTGTGGTGGGTCCCAGCTAGAACCCAAGGGAGAGTGGGGATTGGAGGATAACAATCAAAGAATTGTTCGAATGGTGACTTGACATGTAATGAGGTCATCGGTGTATCGTTGGAAGATTGGATAGAGGATGTTTGACAGTTATGATAGTTTGATAGGTAGACTATTTGAGACCGATTACATATGGAAGTTGAACGGAACCAATTTTTCTGGTATGGAAGATATAATGACTGTGAGAGTGTATGTTAATAAGAACATTGGAACATTCTGGAATTGTGTGTGTGTGATGAGATAGTTGTTTGATCAAAATAACGAGGCTGATTAGAGAAATGTTATGTCACATAAGTTGATGTTGTGAATTAACATCTGGAAGCAGAAGATTGTAACTTTGTATGTAAACTCTATTTACTATAATACATAGTGTTTTTCTTGGTGTGTGGGTTTTTCTTTAGTAAGGGTTTTCCCACATAAATCTGGTGTTAGTTCTGTGTATGTCTCTTAATTGTCTATTCTGTCATTCTATTTAATGTGAATTTTAAATTAACTGTAATTGAAATTGAAAGTACTTTCTGCACTTCTCTTCTAAAAAATTAGCATTAGGAAGGTGTTTTTGCACTTTCTTTCCTTACAGCCTTAAAAATGTGATAAAAGTTTGGTTTTTCCTTCAACTGGTCAACACCTCTTGGCTCTATTTAATTATGTCCACTTCCCATTACGTTCAAACCTCTAGCACTTGCCCTTTGCAACCCTACCTATGTAATGTGTTTCAACACCATGCCACTGTTATTATTTCTTATCAAACATGCCATAAATAAAAATAATAAAAAGTGGCACATGTAAGGTGTCTACGTTGGGATTGGACACATGACAACTGTCATTATAACTTAATAACTTGACAAAATGGGTCATAAGTACATGGTAATTTCCCAAGTTAAAGAGTTGCATAAGCTTCTATGAAGTTTTGTTGTAAAATCAAATTTTAGATCATACACAATCATATTTTGAAGATTGAGTGTACCACCTCATTTAATATTACATTACATGTGATTTCTTTTTATAATTGTGTATGAGGAAAATTGATTATGATAAAATCAAAACTAACAAATCAAAAACCCATAACATAAAGAGAACCATCTAAATAAAAGCCATTATCAATAAATCAAATGAAATAAGAAAGTTTTTACCCAGATCGTGTTGTTCTCTTTGTTCGAATGTGGATTGCTCAATAATGCTATGAAACCATGTTTGTAACAAGCAAGTATAGGTGCTCAAAGATCAATGTCAAAAGATTGTAAAGTGCTCAACGATGCGATGTATGCTCCAAGCGCTGTGAAGGATGCCTGAGAATAAGTGATCGAAGAGGATTTGTGAAGGAGATGAGGGGGGTTTATGTAGGTTTCAATGAAGATCGATCAACAGTCCATATAATTCAAAAGAATCAATGGAGGAGATAAATCAAATAACCATGATGAATGTGCACACGACATGTGTCAATCCATAAGGATATTTTTATTAAGATATGATGAAAACAAGATTGATTGAATAGATAACTCAACTTGTAATTTTGCCTTTTTTAGAGTTCTAAAAATAAGACTGATTATGCACATGAGTTAACAAGATATTTTAAGAGGAATTGGAAGATAGCTAAAATTAAATAAATAAATTTATTTAATTGTTTGTGCATGAGAGAGGAACAAAAGATTATAAATAAAATATTTGATTTTATTTATTTTTAGAGAATTGAGACAATTTAAATAAATTTGCACGATTTATTTAAATTTAGAAGAACAAGTGATTTAATTAAATAATGTAGAATTATTTAATTATAGATAAGATAGAATTGGATGAATTAATTAAATAATTGGATTTATTTAATTAATGGAGACTTGAAATTTGAAAGAGGATAATGATTTAATTAAATAATAAATATTATTTAATTTTGGAAGAATAAGGTTGATTTAATGAAAATTAATTAAATAAAGAGAATTTATTCAATTAATGTCAAAATTATGTGATTTAGAAGAAATAGATGAAATTAATTAAATAATTAGATTATTTAATTAATGTTTGAATGCAGGTGATTAGACAGATTAAATGAAAATGCAAGTGATTCAAAGACACAGTCATTTTAGGGTGTCTACATTTTGCCCCTCTTTGATGCAATGCAGTTTACAGCGCTTGCGTCAAAGAAAACAATTGTTGAAGATATGATACAATTTATTGATGGCCCAGTATAGCTAGTTGCCCCAACATACGCCCCCTCGAGCAGAAAGACAGGGAAGCAACAGAAGAACTAGGTTGACACTCGACTTAGAAGATTGTGCGATAAGGTAGAAGGAAAAGCATGGGTGGGAAGAGAAAAAAAAAAGGGGGAGACCCTATAAATAGGTCCCAAGGGGACCACAATCCTCATTTGCACACTAAGGGTTTCTAATGAATATGATTTTAATACAATATAAACATGCATACACTCCCAAGAAGTATTGTCAATGGTCATCACCTCATCCAGAGACAAGGAAGATAAAGTCACCTGATTCAATTTCTCCTTTATATCCTTCTTCTCCACCATAGCCAAACAATAAACTTATTTCTAACCATTGTAAATAGACCAATGGGAGAGTGGAAAGTTGGGCATTTTAGTAAATTGCATTAAATTCCTATATTTTGAAAAGCCTATCAACAACCATATTTAATATATGGAATATAATTGCGAGATGTACATTTTTTATAAATGACTCACTTCCATGTCCTTTCCAAATAGAGAAGATATGGAACCTCCAACAATGACAAGTCATTCCTGTGATTGCATATATTCTTCATACTCGACTACATTTTGAGAATGAGTGCATTCATCTTTCATTTTCCAGCACATCACTAACTTCAACTCTCCATTTACATTTACCCTTAAGTAAACTTTAATTACATGTTTCCCAATAGTGTCTAATTCCAGTTGCAATGTCTTGTCTTTCTTTAATTTTTAGTTGCAAATCTTACAGTGACATAGTTTTGGCATGTCTTCTCCATCTTCATTGTTCACAAGTTCTATGAATGGATACTTAGAAACCCATTTGAGCTAAAAAATTCTTGACATATCTGACTAACATGCTTTATGTTTGTTTGGCAAGATTTCAGAATCAGGGTCACCACCACCAGTAGTATGGATATTTTCCCCTATGTAATCTCATTATTCATGCTTTCACTATCAAATTGAACCACTTCATGCCTACCTCCAAGATTTTCATGTAATGCCTCCTTATTATTAAGGTCGTTCCAAGAGAATTCCTCAATTTCAAGTAAATTTTAGTGGTGATTTGTCACCAATTGGAGATTTTTTAACTTTTAGGGAGTTGAAAATGGCAAATATTAGCAGTTTTGGTAGTATATGCTTTCACTCAAATTTTATTATGTTTTTGGGCCCATAGCTTCAGATCGCCCATGAATTGATATTTTAGTATCTTATAATAGCATTAGATCACCATACTATTTATTACAGTTTGGTCTCAATCATTGAGATTTTATAAAGATAACTTTTAATATGGGTCCAATCGCCAATGATGTGATGAGGCAAATTCTAATTTAGGTTTTGATTGTCTACATTTTTATATTAATTACAAGCATACAAGGTGTGATTGCTAATGAAATTATGGGCAATTAGGGAAAAAAGGGCATAATTGCCAGTGAAATTATAATCAATTAAAGGCAAACATTGGTGTAATTGCCTATAGTGAATTTAAGGAAAACGTGTAATATCACCATGCAATGATAGGTATTTGGGAAAATATTTATTATATCCATTGTGTTATAGGCAGGTTTGAGAAACCATGGTCAATTACCTTGGAATTATAGGTCTTTAGGGTTAATGTGCTTAATTACCCATGCAAAACATAGTAGACTATGTAATATGGATTGGTGTTTATGCAAAATAATACTCCACTCACTCTTTAGGCATTTGATTTTGGATTCACCCATTTTCTACATTGAGAATTTACAATTTCTGGTCTGACATTTAATCAATCTATTGAGTTTCCAACTATGAGACGGGAGGGTACATTCTCAAAAGTTGGGCAATAGACACAGGCTGCAACTCTACTTCAATCTTCCATTCCTAGTGAATAACAAAGACATAACCTTTGTCTACTAACTGTCTAACATTGAGAAGATTATGCTTCAATCCTTCAACATACAGTACATTACCAGTTTTGCTCTTTCCATCAAAAGAAATAGTTCCCCTACCTCTGATTCTACCTGCAGAATTGTCACCAAACTTTACCATTCCTCCTTCATACCTTTCTAAATCTAAGAACTTGTTCTTGTCACCTGTCATGTGATGAGAGCATCCACTGTCAATAACCCAATCATCCTTTTCTTCAACTTGGGCAGCCAAAGCTCTTTCTACAACCTTATGATTGACAGATTCAGAGGATATTGGTTCTTCTTCCTTGATGGCAATAAACACCCATTCATTTCTGGATTTGTCTCCTATCTCTGATTTATCATCTGTTACTCCTTCATTATCAGCTTCTTCATGAACATAATAATAGTTCATTTGGAACCTTTGTCTGTTGGAGTTTGACCTTGCAAATCTTTCCAGACATCTTGAAGCAAAATGACCAATCTTATTGCAGTTGAAGCACTTAAAAGGTAACTTTCCTTCATACTTACCGGATCCTCTTGGCAATCTCTTTGCAATGAGGGCTTCAGGATGAGCTGTTTCTGCTTCTTCTTCTTCCATGTCTTTCCTTGCTTGATCATACCATGACAGCTTCCTTGAAGAGTTTTCTCCCAGATCAAATCTTTGTTTGCCTTTCACATAGGCATTGGCTTTGAAAGCAGATTCAGTCTTGGGGGGATCATCTCCAAACTTTATCATTTCAAATGCAGCTAGTTTGCCAGCCAATTGCTCTCTTGTGACAGTTGCATGGGCTTTGAATTCATCAATGGCAGCAACCTTGATCTTGTAGGTAGCAGGAAGGGATCTGAGAATCTTACAAATAATTTCATTTTCATCCAGAACTCCACCAGCATTCCTGATTCCACACACCAGCTCATTCACTCTTGGCATAAAAGTAGTGATATTTTCATCATCTCTCATCTTCAATCTTTCAAATTTCCCTTTCATACTTTGCAACCTTGCACTCTTAACAAACTCATCTCCTTCATGCAGAAGTTCCAGTTTAACCCAGATCTCATATGCAGTTGATAGGTCAATGACATTTGAGAGCTCTGAATCATTCAATGCACTTAGAAGAGCTTCTTTGGTCCTCAAATTGTTTTCAGCATCTGTGATCTCATTCAGAGTTGTCGGACCACCCTGTGGAGGTACATATGGTTTTGAGACCATGGCCAAGTATGCTTTTCCCATACACTCCAACTGACATTTCATGTGACCTTTCCAGAGAGTGAAGTTGGTTCCATTGAACTTCGGACTATCTTTTTTGTATGACAACATCCTAGATCTCCTCAAGCGATTAAGCTCCTTTTAGAGGAACTTGGCTCTGATACCAATTGTTAGATCTAGGGCACACAACTAAGAGGGGGGGTGAATCAGTTGTACAAAAACTTGCTTCTACTTCAAACACTTGATTATTCTTTGTTAGTTAATAGCATATCAATTAACCATTCATGAAAGCATAATGCATAAACACAGGAGTAGATAAACATCAACATATTGGACACCAAAATTTTGACGTGGAAAACCTGGTTAAGGGAAAAACCACGGGGTGATTAACCCAAGGATTATTCTCTGTTAGAAGAATAAGAAAAATGATTGGCACATGGCAATTAGGGCTCACTGCTCGAGCACACTGCTCACAAGAGGCACACTGCCTACAAAGTGATAAGAATCACAAAATTGAACTAGAGATTGACATCTTTACCATGCATGGATCAGTTCCATTTAAGCCCGAGATACTTCTGCTCTGCCTTTCGCTCTTTCGATATTCCACACTCATCCGCTCCATGACACACTTTGAAATGAACTCACAAACCTTTATTTATACAAGGCATCGACTTAGAAATAATCATCTAAGTCGGCAATCATCCATAAGAGTATTTGTAAGTCAGCAATCATCCACAAGAACATTCGCAAGATGAATAACTCATCCGGTCGGCCAGTCTGAATAAGAATATCTTCATCTGGAAGAATATCTTCAATTCTAGGCTCTAACACTAATGCAGATCGACAACACAACCTCAACATGATCCAAGAACCTTCACAAGCTTGCCTGAATGACCAGGTACATCCGCACTTCCTCTACTCATTGGAATCTCTTCTCCTCTTCATTCGGAACTTCAAGAACACAGTTTGTCACGACTGTCAAACTGAAACAGGTTCTTCCAGACCTCCAAACTTTGTACAAACCAAGATGACACATCACAAGGACATCCCAAACACTCCTTCCAATCCGTAGAGTCTGACAATGCACCTCTAGATCTCACTGGACCTTTTTGTAACACTTTGTCACTCCGGAGCATCTCCCGGAACCGGTTCTACTTGACCAATCACAACTTTTTCATATCTTCATATGGACCTCTAAAATCTTAACTGGATCATCTCAGGACTTATATCTACAAACCCTTTAATCCAAATCCTCTGATCCTCAACCTATTGAGTACATTTGCCTTCTTCTCATCACTGTTCCTGATTGAGGCTAATTTTCTCAATATCCTCAACACACAGCTCATCCAAACCTTCTTACTAATGTAATATGAGTATGTTGACATCAATGACAACACTAGTTAACCTCATACTTGCAACAATCTCCCCCTTTGTCATTGATGGCAACATATGATATGAAAAACCATCAAGACAAGATCTTCTCTTTTCTGTCACAGCTCCCCCTATCAGCAACAACTCTTCACATGTCTTCTCTTCCTTTACTGCTCCCCCTTTGAACATCAACCACTTGTCTTTCACATGTCTTCTCTCCCCCTTTGACATCAATGGTAAAGGGCTCATACTTGCATTTGTAACATATCAGAATCATACTAGCTGCTCCCCCTTAGTAGCAGCTCCCCATCACCAATCCGGATCACAAGATATGACTGTGATATCCACCAGACTGATGCACATCAGTGCATCCTAGTTCATCACCGGAGGGGCCATGACCCCTAACTTCTCCCTGAGATACTCAAAAGAGTCTTTGGGAAGAGGTTTAGTAAAAATATCTGCAAGTTGATCCATGGAGGGCACGTACTCCAATCTGACTTCACCCTTGTTCACTTGTTCTCTCAAAAAGTGAAATTTGATAGATATATGCTTGGTCTTAGAATGCAATACCAGATTCTTGGAAATATTTATTGCACTTGAATTATCACAGAAAATTGTGATAGGCTCCTCATATTCTACTTTCATGTCTCTTAACATCTGCTTCATCCATAAGATTTGAGTGCAACTGCCTGCTGCTACAATATATTCTGCTTCAGTTGTAGATAGAGATTTGCCTCTTGTTTCTTGCTTAGCCAAGAAACCAATCTCTTTCCCAAGAAGAATGCTCCACCACTGGTACTCTTCCAGTCATCCACATCTCTTGCCCAATCTGCATCTGTATATGCATGAAGAGATAAATCCTGATCTCTAGGATACCATAGGCAATACTCAACTGTCCCCTTTAGATATCTAAAAATCCTCTTGATTGCCATAACATGAGATTCTCTAGGGTTAGCCTGAAATCTTGCCACAAGACCAATAGCCTGCATTATATCTGGTCTAGTCTACGTGAGATACAATAATCCTCCAATCATTGATTTGTACTTGGTCTGATCTGTCTTAGGAGAGTCATCATCTTTGCTCAGCTTACATTTGATTGCCATAGGAGTGTTCATTGGCTTTGAATCTTCCATTCCAAATTTCCTCAATAATTCTTTCACATATTTGGTCTGAGAGATAAAGATACCTTTCTTCGTCTGAGTAATTTGCAGACCCAAGAAGAAATTCATTTCACCAAGCATTGACATTTCAAACTCACTTTTCATTTGATTTGCAAAGGTTTTACACAAACTATCTCTTCCTCCAAAAATGATATCATCAACAAATACTTCAACAATCAAGATGTTTTCATTATCTATTTGAAAATATAGATTATTGTCAGTAGTACCTTTGTTAAAACCAATCTGTACAAGATGCTTATCCAACCTTTCATACCATGCTCTTGGGGCTTGCTTCAATCCATACAGTGCTTTCTTCAACTTGCAGACCATAACATCATGATCAGACAATTGAAATCCATCCGGTTGTTCAATGTATACTTCTTATTCCAAATCACCATTTAGGAAGGCAGACTTGACATCCATCTAATATACCTTGAAGTCTTTGAAGGCAGCATATGTAAGAAATAATCTGACTGCTTCAATTCTTGCTACAGGAGCAAAGGTTTCTTCAAAATCAATTTCTTCTATTTGAGAGTAGCCTTTGCAGACCAATCTGGCTTTGTTTCTGATTACTTCACCAACCTCATTTAGTTTGTTCCGGAAGACCCATTTGGTTCCAATCACATTCTTGTTTCTAGGTCTGAGAACAAGATCCCAAGTGTGATTTTTCTCAATTTGCATCAACTCTTCTTCCATTGCTTTGGTCCAGTTTTCATCATTGCAAGCTTCATTTATTGTCTTAGGTTCAATCTTTGAAATCAGATAGTATTCATTTGAATTTTAAGTAATTCTCCTCCTTGTTTGTACCCCTTTGCTTTTGTCACCTATGATCTGATCTTCAGAGTGATTTAAAGTTACATACCTTGGAACTTTGGGAGTCTATTGCACTGCTGTTTCTTGATCAGGTTCATTCAGACAAACCTCTTCTTCCTGATTTATCGGATCAGTCTGATCCTGACTTTCAGGAAGGGATTGAGTTCCTTGAACTAGAACACCATCCTGATCATCTTCATCATATTCATAAAACCTTGAGGGCTTCTCAATTCCTTCATCAACCTTCACATTTGTACTTTCTATCATCTTTCTCAATCTCTTATTGTAACACCGGTATGTTTTGCTTTGAGTGGAGTAACCCAAGAAAATTCCTTCATCACTTCTAGCATCAAACTTTCCTAGATCTTCATCTCTTTTGATGTAACACTTGCTACCAAATACTCTGAAATATCTCACAGTAGGAGTTATACCAAACCAAAGTTCATAAGGAGTCTTACCAGTATTGCTTCTGATTTGAACTCGGTTGAGAGTGTAGACTGCAGTGCTGACAGCTTCTCTCCAAAACATCTGAGGAACATTTGCTTCCATCATCATTGTCCTGGAAGCTTCCTGGATAGTCCGGTTCTTTCTCTCAACTACTCCATTCTGCTGTGGAGTCCTAGGAGCAGACAACTGTCTCTTTACGTCATGCTTCTCACAAAAGTCTATGAATTCACCAGATGTGAATTCACCACCTCTATCAAACCTTAGACACTTCAGTTTCAATCTAGTTTGATTCTCTACCATAGCCTTGAAGATTTTGAACTTCTCAAAGGCTTCTGATTTCCCTTTTAGAAAGGTAACCCACATCATTCGGGAATGATCATCAATCAGTAACATGAAATATCTATCACCTTGCATACTCTTGATTCTTGTCGGACCACATAGATCAGTATGAACTAATTCCAATAATCCGGTAGAGGACTAATCTTTGCTTTTGAATGAGACTCTACTCTATTTTCCTAGCTGACATTCTTTGCATAAACTATTTGTAGGTTTCACCAATTTTGGAAGATCTCTTACAGCCTGAATATTGCTTATCTTGATGATGTTATCAAAATTTACATGACACATCCTTCTATGACATAGCCAACTTTGATCAACTTGAACAAATAGACAACTTTTATCTGAACCAACCAGATGGAAGATATTACCTTTTGTTTGAGTATCGGATGCAATCTCAGTTCCAGAGCTTTCAAAGATCCTGCATCTTCCATTTTTGAATCGGAGATCATAACCTTTGTCTACTAACTGTCCAACACTGAGAAGATTGTGCTTCAATCCTTCAACATACAGTACATTACCACTTTTTCTCTTTCCATCAAAAGAAATAGTTCCCCTACCTCTGATTCTACCTGCAGAATTGTCACCAAACTTTACCATTCCTCCTTCATACCTTTCTAAATCTAAGAACTTGTTCTTGTCACCTGTCATGTGGTGAGAGCATCCACTGTCAATAACTCAATCATCCTTTTCTTCAACTTGGGCAGCCAAAGCTCTTTCTACAACCTTATGATTAATAGATTCAGAGGATATTAGTTCTTCTTCATTGATGGCAATAAACACCCATTCATTTCTGGATTTGTCTCCTATCTCTGATTCATCATCTGTTACTCCTTCATTATCAGCTTCTTCATGAACATAATAACCGTTCTTTTGGAACCTTTGTCTGTTGGAGTTTGACCTTGCAGATCTTTCCGGATATCTTTAAGCAAAATGACCAATCTTATTGCAGTTGAAGCACTTAAAAGGTAACTTTCCTTCATACTTACCGGATCCTCTTGGCAATCTCTTTGCAATGAGGGCTTCAAGATGAGCTGTTTCTGCTTCTTCTTCTTCCATGTCTTTCCTTGCTTGATCATACCATGACAACTTCCTTGAAGAGTTTTCTCCCGGATCAAATCTTTGTTTGCCTTTCACATAGGCACTGGCTTTGAATGCAGATTCAGTCTTGGGGGGATCATCTCCAAAATCTGTCATTTCAAATGCAGCCAGTTTGCCAGCCAATTGCTCTCTTGTGATAGTTGCATGGGCTCTAAATTCATCAATGGCAGCAACCTTGATCTTGTAGGCAGCAGGAAGGGATCTGAGAATCTTGCAAACAATTTCATTTTCATCCAGAACTCCACCAGCATTCCTGATTCCACACACCAGCTCATTCACTCTTAGCATAAAAGGAGTGATATTTTCATCATCTCTCATCTTCAATCTTTCAAATTTCCCTTTCAGACTTTGCAACCTTGCACTCTTAACAAACTCATATCCTTCATGCAGAAGTTCCAGTTTAACCCAAATCTCATATGCAGTTGGAAGGTCAATGACATTTGAGAGCTCTGAATCATTCAATGCGCTTAGAAGAGCTTCTTTGGTCCTCAAATTGTTTTCAGCATCTGTGATCTCATTCAGAGTTGTCAGACCACCCTGTGGAGGTACATATGGTTTTGAGACCATGGCCAAGTATGCTTTTCCCATACACTCCAAGTGACATTTCATGCGACCTTTCCAGAGAGTGAAGTTGGTTCCATCAAACTTCGGACTATCCTTTTTGTATGACGACATCCTGGATCTCCTCAAGCGGTTAAGCTCCTTTTAGAGGAACTTGGCTCTGATACCAATTGTTAGATCTAGGGCACACAACTGAGAGGGGGGGTGAATCAGTTGTACAAAAACTTGCTTTGACTTCAAACACTTGATTCTTCTTTGTTAGTTAATAGCGTATCAATTAACCATTCATGAAAGCATAATGCATAAACACAGGAGCAGAGAAACATCAACACATTGGACACCAAGATTTTGACGTGGAAAACCCGGTTAAGGGAAAAACCACGGGGTGATTAACCCAAGGATTATTCTCTGTTAGAAGAATAAGAAAAATGAATGGCACATGGCAATTAGGGCTCACTGCCCGAGCACACTGCTCACAAGAGGCACACTGCCTACAAGAGACACACTATCTAGAAAGTGATAAGAATCACAAACTTGAACTGGAGATTGACATCTTTACCATGCCTGGATCAGTTCCATTTAAGCCCGAGATACTTCTGCTCTGCCTTTCACTCTTTCGCTATTCCACAGTCATCCGCTCCATGACACACTTTGAAATGAACTCACAAACCTTTATTTATACAAGGCATCGACTTAGAAATAATCATCTAAGTCGGCAATCATCCATAAGAGCATTCGTAAGTCGGCAATCATCCACAAGAACATTCGCAAGATGAATAACTCATCCGGTCGGCCAGTCTGAATAAGAATATCTTTATCTGGAAGAATATCTTCAATTCCAGGCTCTAACACTAATGCGGACCGACAACACAACCTCAACATGATCCAAGAACCTTCACAAGCTTGCCTGAATGACCAGGTACATCCGCACTTCCTCTACTCACTGGAATCTCTTCTCCTCTTCATCCAAAACTTCAAGAACATAGTCTGTCGCGACTATCAAACTAAAACAGTTTCTTCTAGACCTCCAAACTTTGTACAAACCAAGATGACACATCACAAGGACATCCCAAACACTCCTTCCAATCCGCAGAGTCTAACAATGCACCTCCGGATCTCACCGGACCTTTTTGTAACACTCTTTCACTCTGAAGCATCTCCTGAAACTGGTTCTACTTGACCAATCACAACTTTTTCATATCTTCATGCGGACCTCTGAAATCTTAACTGGATCATCTCAGGACTCATATCTACAAACACTTTAATCCGCATCCTCTGATCCTCAACCTATTGAGTACATTTGCCTTCTTCTCATCACTGTTCTTCACTGTTCCTGATTGAGGCTAATTTTCTCAATATCCTCAACACACAGCTCATCCAAACCTTCTTACTAATGCAATATGAGTATGTTGACATCAATGACAACACTAGTTAACCTCATACTTGCAACAATACCGTTGGATCAAATTGTATCAATGGCTTGTAGGGCTCCAAAATAAAGATGGTCAGAGCAGAGGATAGTGTCATTCACCAGATAAAACTGATGTGTCAGATGTCAGGTCTCGCAATAATTGAATATTAAATTAAATGATGAAAATTAATTAATAATATTAATTTAATCTTCCACAAATGAAAATTAGTTCCTTGTGCATTTTAAAATTTGCATTGTTAAAATTGAAGGAAGATATATTTCAAAATCTTCTAGAGCTTTATTTCTCACATTATTATTTTATATAGCATATGTTCTTTATTATATTTTTTAATTACTATTCCCCTAAATTTTGATTGTTTATTATGAGCTCGTAGTATTAAAACAAAGCAACATGTTTTATTTATTCTGCACTGTGCAATCGAATTGCATTAATGGCTTGTAGGGTTATGAGCATAATATGAAGATAGTCAAAGTGGAAGGCCACACCATTAGCCAAAAATGGTGATGTGGCAATTGGCTATGTCTGTAGTACTTTTAGTTTAATCTAAATGATTAAATTAATAATTTGACTCCCCACATAATGATTAAATATTAAAATATTATTGTCTTTTAGGACCTTCCTAATTTTATGTATTATCTCATACATGTATTGTCTTCTTCTCTTTAACTATAAGTAGTTCAATTTTCTTCATTTTATTGAGTAGTGATTCACATATGCATAACATAAATATTTTGAATTTGCAACTTCGAGAACATTGCTTTAACACTTTTTTACACTATCAGAGTAATATGTCATCCTCAAATCTAGAAATTTGAAGACTGGGAGGAGCCCCATGAAAGAGAAAGAATGACACCATAAATTCCTATTTTAATCAACAACAATGATATTTTGTAGTGGATGACGGTCCATCAAAAATAAATAACCAAAAAAAATTTACTTAAAATTGAAGAATTCTATTAGAATGACCTTGAGAATGAGGAGGCATCAAATGGAAATCTTGAAAGAGGTAGGCATGATGTGGTTCAATCTGCTAGTGAAAGTGTGAATAATGAGATCACACAAGGGGAAAATATCCATGCTACTAGTGATGGTGACCCTAAGTCTAAAAGATAGTTGAACAAACATAAAGCTTGTTAGTGGAACATGTCAAGAAATTTTCATCTCAAATGGGTTTCTAAGTATCCATTCATAGAACTTGTGAACAATGAAAATGGAGATTGCATGCCAAAACTGTCACTGTAATATTTGCAACTAGAAATTAAAGAAAGACAAGACGTTACGACTGAAATTAGACACTATTAAGAAGCATGTAGGTAAATTTTATGAAAAGGTAAATGTAAATGGAGATTTAAAGTCAATGATGCACTGGAAAATAGGTGAACCCACAATAGTGAGTCCCACTTGTGGGACACTAGAATTTGGCATAGGTTAGGAGAAAAAAATTAAGAAACACCTTTGTTCGAAGGTATTTCTTCGAATGAAGGTACCTTCATTCAAAGGTAAGTTAAAAATCATCTTTCAATGAAGGTAAACCTTCGTTTGAAGGTTTTTATGCAAAGGACCTTCAAATGAAAGTCATTTCCAAAAAAAGAATAAAAGGGGCCTTCATTCGAAGGTCCCTTTTATTCCTTTTTTGGAAATTTGTATAAAAGGAATATAAGGGACCTTTGTTCAAAAGCCCCTTTTATTCCTTTTTTGGAAATTTGCATAAAATGAATATAAGGGACCTTCGTTATATTCCTGTTTTGGAAAATTCCATAAACGGAATAAAAAGGGCCTTATATTCCTTTTTTGGAAATTTGTTCAAAGGTCCCTTTTATTCCTTTTTTGGAAATTTTCATAAAAGGAATATGAGGGACCTTCATTCGAAGGTCCCTTTTTATTCCTTTTTTGAAAATTTCCATAAAAGGAATAAAAATGGACCTTTCTTCTTAGGTCCTTTTTATTGTTTTTTTTGAAATTTTCAAAAACAAAATTAAAAGGGCCTTTTATTCTTTTTTTGGAAATTTCCATAAAAGAAATATAAGGGACCTTCATTTGAAGGTCCTTTTTTTTTTGGAAATTTTCATAAAAGGAATATAAGGGACCTTTGTTTGAAGGTCCCTTTTTATTCTTTTTTTGGAAATTTCCATAAAAGGAATAAAATGGATCTTCGTTCTAAGGTCCATGTTATTCCTTTTTTGGAAATTTTCATAAAAGGAATAAAATGGATCTTCGTCCTAAGGTCCATGTTATTCCTTTTTTGAAAATTTCCAAAAAAGGAATCAAAGCCTTTTAATTCCATTTTTTAAAATTTCCAAAAAAGGAATAAAAGGCCCTTTTAATTCCATTTTTAGAAATTTCCAAAAAAAGGAATAAAAGGCCCTTTTAATTCCATTTTTGGAAATTGGAATAAGGTCCCTTTTATTCTTTTTTTAGATTTTTTTTCTCATGGACCTTCATTCGAATGTCCTTCAAATGAAGATCCTAGAAATGACCTTTCCACCTTAGTCCTCAAATTTTCTTCGAAATTTTTTGTTTTAAACCTTGGGTTGGACCAACAAATCGAATCAACATGACATGATAATTACCAGGATCATAGCCCTCAAAGTAAGCTTTCCAAAAAGTATAATTTTGAATATATTTAATTTGATTATTATATTTGTTTTCTATTTTCTAGTGAACATAGGTTTTTTGCCAATCATGAATGTCTTTGTTCGACACGTGGAAAAATAGTAAAATAGAGAAAAAAAATCTAAAAAATATATGTGCACTAGGTATTGATGTCCTTGTTTGAACAAAAAAGAAGTTAATTTAGATATATACATAAAAAGTTATGCTATATGGTATAAACCTATGTCTAAATTATAATTAATCTCATTTCAAAACTTAATTAAAAAATATGCAACAAAAAATTATAAAAAATTATCTGTACATTAGACATTGGTGTTACAAATCTATGTTTAAAAAATTATAATTTTATCTTTTGTGTAAAAAAAGTTATGCTATATAGTATAAACGTCACTTTTTAAAAGTATTGTTAACTATAAAAAACAAGTTATTAAAAGTTATGTAAAAAAAATCACAAATTATTTTTTGAAATTTTTTTAAAAATATATTTAAAATCTGCACACAAAATATCAAAAATCACTAGTTCACATCATCTTCAAATTCTTAATGGTTTAGTTGCTATAGGTGTCAGAAAGTGAAAATTTGGTTAAAAATGTTGATTTCAATGTCCCATTTTGGGAAAAAATGGGACACACTATTGTCGGATCACCCAAATGAAAGATGAATTCTCTCATGCTTGGAATGCAGCCGAGTATAAAGAATATATGCAATCGCAAGCACGGCAGTGCTATTGTTGGAGGTTCCATATCTGTTGTATTTGGAAAGGTCATGGAAGTAAGTCATTTATCAAAAATTGTATAGCTCACAATTATATTCCATAAATTAAATAGAGGTCAACCATTGATAGACTTTCTAAAATATAGGAATTTAATGCAATTTATTGGAGTGCCCAACTTTCCACTCTCCCATTGGTCTGTCAATAGTGGTTGGGAATGGATTCATTGTCTGGCTATGGTGGAGAAGTAGAATATAAAAGAGAAATTGAATTAGGTAACTTTCTTTTCCTTGTGTTTGGATGAGGTGATGTCCATTAACAATACTTCTTAAGTGTGTATTCGTGTTTATATTTTAGAAAATCATATTCACCAACCTCATCTACTTATAGTTTATATTGATGAATATTGGGGGCCTAAATGATTTGGTGATTGAAAGGAAGTTGGTATGTGTTGGTGCAGATGAGGCATTAGTCATGCAAAGTTAGAGAAATAGGCTTATTATTAATTTACAAATGTCATGTTCATTGTACATGACTGATATTCACTGCATGGCCCATACAATGAATTTGGCTTTTAAAATTGTGAGACAATTTCAATTTGTTTTAAAGGGTGAAGATCTTATGCACAAGGTGTATACATATTTTTGTAGAAGTCTAATTTTTTTTTGTAGCATCAAATATTTGCTAAAGGACTTACTCCATGTAACAAGTTACTTAAGGATGTGGATACCAAGTGGATATCATTACATGAACTAGCAAATAGATTGTTCCAAGAGTATTAATCATTATTAGGTTTGTTCTATAAAAACCATGTAGATCAAGCAAATATGTTGGCACTATTCACTGATGTTGAGACACTATTGACTCTATCTAGGATTCTTCCTTTGTTGGAAGAAATGAATATTCTATCAAAGAAGGCACAATATAGAATAATATACATTCTAAATTACTCAAAGATGTCTAAAATGGTATGTCTTACTCTAGACAATCTACATATCAATCAATCTGAAGCATTTATGGGTCCAAACTTCATAAGCTAGAAAGTAATGAAGGACATTGAGCACCTAGATAACTTTCTAGAGTACAATGATGTAGGTGATTTATGTGCATCGGTGCGTGGATATACGATAGAATTACACTACTTTAGTAAAGTTGGATGGAGCTCTTGAGTCAAACAAAAAAGTGTTACAAGGGAGGATTTTAAAGATCTCGTGTCTTCTACAAAGGATATTGTTGATGGCTTTTATAATGAGTTCTTAAGATTTCTCCTAGATACTAACAAGACACTAAAGTTATGGGAAATCCTATGATTGTGGGACTCTTTTGCGAATCACAGGATAACGTCCATGATTTTAGAAGCTAGCTCTTCTTAAGATTCTCATTAATTCTTTCAAAAGTTTGGAGAAGGAAAGAGAAAAGAGAAACTTAAAAATGAAAGAAACTACTCTAAGGCGATGCATTGGAAGATAGTACTTGGGTTGATGCAGAAACAACAAGGTATTTTTTTTTTTTACTCATAACATTACCTCATGGTTGCCAAGAGTACAAAGGCGTGATTTCAAACCACTTACTAACATCATTCATTGAAACTAAAAATAGAAGCACATCAACGTATAGAACTCAAAAGAAAACTCAATAGACACAGAGTAAGCACAAGGTGTTACTCTTCTTCATTGATAAGCTAAGAATAGGTTACAAAAGGTGTAGAGGGACAATTACAAAGTATTCAATTAGCTTTGAAAAGCATCCACAAAGGCTTGAAAGCCTATCAATTATCCTTTCAAAGTCCTAGAATTGGCTTAATGAATAAACATTGTCCAGCCCTTATTACATCAACTAAGCCACTATATATAGCAATTTGATTCTTTAGATGAGACCCTTGGCAAGAAATATCTACTGCATTGACTCTTGGTACTCCAGCATTGAATCTCACTAACTCTTTCATCCTCCTCTTCTGCTTTACTTTGATGGCGTCTGCTTGGGGAATTGAATATTCACCAAGAAACTGCAGAAGGCCAACCACCGCTTTGATGCACCACCAGACTACTACACCACCTAGGAGCATCTCAGGATTCTTGCCAACATTGGGGACTGCTGACTCACTTCCATCTATTTCTAGTGTATCAGCTTCTTTCCCTACTTTATAGGTCCTTCATAATCTCCTGACCATTGAATCCCACGTGTTCATGATCGATGGCTCTACAAGACTCTTCTTTCTTAAACAATCTGGTAGGTCCCATTTTTAGATGGTAGTATGGCACTTCTTCTTTATGGCGTCAGGTTTGAAACCTTGAAATTGTGTGTAGGCATTCCAAGTGTCTCACCTCTACATGGTTCTTTCTCTTGAATGTGTTGAGCCCTCCTTTGGGTCACAACATGACACTTGGTGATTTGATATTTTTTCTTGAGTGTGTTAGCTTGGGCACTCACTGGGAGTGTGAGACGGTGTCAAGTGGCAGTGTCAAAACCTTCCCCTAAGTGTATCTTGTTCAAGATATTAAGCCTGCCACATTCTTAGTCAAGACACTTGGTGCCTTCTCACATTATCTTGAGGCTATCAAACTCATTTCTCTTTTTCTTGCGCCTCGATGACACTTGGTGGTGTCCACGACTTTCTTACTTTCCTTGCATCCCTTAAGACTTGGGATCGCCAAAAGTGACTCGAGACACTTGGTAGCTTCTCACTCAAGAATTCTTTCAGATTTCCCTTCCTTTTAGCTTGTGAAAACCCTCCATGTGGCACCTGAGACAAAGCGAAATACTTCCTCGTAGTAAGCAGTCCCTTCGACTTTGACAACCCATTTTTGCCATATTCAAAAACTTGGTAAAGGTTCAAAATGATGTCACCCAACTATGATTCAATATGAGGTCATAGATGCATCCAATGCCAATGTTGAGGTGCCTTCAAATCAAACAAAATGTAGAACCAAAAATGTTCTATAGTTCCTAGTGACTTTTGGGGAAGTGCACTTGCGCACGTTGAACACTAGACTAAAAAATGGTGAAAAAGCAAAATTAAAAACTTACAAGGATTGCCATCAACATCAGAGATTCTCTAGAGCAGTCTACAGAGATGACCACTCATCCTCAGAAGGCTGGCCCTTCAAATTTCAAGGCCTCAAAAGCCATATCTAGCTCTTAGTCAATTGGAGAATTATTCCACTTGATCAAATACTATGTGATTACCCTTGTTCATAGCCTCTTAGGGCATGTTGGAATTACTCCCTTAGGTTCCAAAATCATCCTTCCCTCCTCATCAAGCTTTGGTAACTCAATTTGGGCTAAAAATCTTTGTCCAATAACCTTCTTCAAGCAAGAAACATGAAATATTGGATGTATTTTTGTTGACTTATGTAACTCCAATTTGTATGCCACACTACTAATCCTTTGTAAAACCTTATAAGAGCGATAATACTTGGGTACAATCTTGTTATCCTTCTTATATTTTAGTGACATCTTCTTATATGGTTATAATCACACAAAGACCCAATCTCCTACTTCAAAAGTCCTTTCACGAGGGTGTTGATCAACTTGCTACTTCATTATGTTATGTGTTAGTACCAAGTTCTCCCTAAAACTAGAAAGTACCTCTTATTGGTGTTAGTTGTCTAATTATGGGGATGATATGATAAGATACTAGCATGTTGAGTGCCCAAACATGATAATAAATTAGTCTAAAAATTACTTGTAAATATAAAATCATGATCACTTACTATGACTTTTGGAGTCTCATGTAGTTTTTGCCTCTTGTTGAATCCCCCGCCATGGTGTAGCCAAAATAATTTTGTGATAACTTACACAAAACAAATCCAAATAAGCTTAAATTTTTATTATAACTAACCTAGGCCTAGATCTCACTTTTCTAAAAAAAGCTCCAAGAAATTCATTGATTTGTAGCCTTGGGAGCGAAATTGATGAAGACCCTAATTTCACAATAACTCCTTCAATACTAATTCAAATGATCTCAAATATAGAATGTACAGCTTCAATATGTCCTTGATCAACCTCCAAATTATAAAAAAACTCACCAAATTGAAAGAAATATGCATTTCACAATTTGACCTCCTAAATTAAAAAATCACCTTGTTTCTTGCCTTTCAAATGCCAAGATCATGCTTTGATACCACTTGTAATGAAATAACTTGCACAATAGAATAATTCAGAACAAAATACTTAGAAATATAATAGAAATACTTGCAAATACTTGATAATAATAGGACACTTCAAGGGGGAAAACATCCAAATTATTAAAAAAGAAATAAAATTCATAATATGATGATGAACTACTACTTACTACCTCCTATATATACCCTACTTATGCCTTGGATGCCGTCCAGGATAATCAAACTACTAAATAAGTCTATATAAATGAGTATATAACTTAATTAAGTGTTATACTAGCCACAAGTTAGTTACACATATCCCAATTCAATCAATGGGTTAAGGGCATAGAAATATATGTTGGGGCCACTTTGGTTGTTACACCACAACAAGAAAAAATCACCATCTAGGCTATTACTAACCCACCTTCAAGATTGACAAAACAATTTTTGTAACAAAAGGCCCTAAGTTCCATGTATACATACATGTGCTTCATTCATTTACTATGGATCTAAACCTATTGCCACACCATGACCATTCTCTAACTAGGGATTGGATCTCACTGATAAAATTAATCTAGCATTCTTTAATGGCCATAACTTTATAATAATGGTGATTGAGTACTTCATAAAATGGGTGGAGGCCATGCCTCTTAGAACTATTTTATATTCAATAATATCCAAATTCATCTTAAACCAAATAATAAATAGATTCAACATACCTCAAGTTCTAATCACAAATAACATTTTATCTTTTAAGAACTTGTAAATGTGAGAACTATATGAAATACTTCGCATAACCCATAGCTCTACCTTTGTTTGTTACCCTCAAGATAATTATAAGCATAAGAAATTAATAAAACTTTGAAATCTATACTTGTAAAAATAGTTAAAGAGTCCACATGGGATTGGCACTTGTAACTTTATCCTGCTTTATGGGCTTACAAGACCAATATGCACAAATCTAGAATGGCAACCTCCTTTTCTCTCATGTTTAATTCAAAATCAATTTTATCCTTAGAGGTATAAATCCATTGCATTGGCATCTCACTACAAGGCCTCCTTGATCATGAGGACTACAAAGTGGCTAGATTGGTAGAGCTTGATATGTTAGATGAAAAATGGCTTCAAGAGGAGCTCAAATGCATAAATCTTATCTAGCCAAAGTAAGTAGTCAATGTAATAAGAAAGTGTCTTATTTCCCCATAAAGGTAGGGAACCTTGTCCTCATAATCAACAACCTAATCAACAAAAGAGCTAATAAAGGCTATAAATTTAGACCTACTTGGATAAACCCCTATCTAGTCAAGGATGACTTGGGAGACTTAGACCTACTTGGATCAACCCCTATCTAGTCAAGGATGACTTGGGAAACCTAGACCTACTTGGATCAACCCCTATCTAGTCAAGGATGACTTGGGAAATTTAGACCTACTTGGATCAACCCCTATCTAGTCAAGGATGACTTGGGAAACTTAGACCTACTTGGATCAACCCCTATCTAGTCAAGGATGACATGGGTAATGGTGATTTTCATTTTTGCACAATTGAGGGTGAAGAATTTGGCAAAAACATCAATGCATTTCACCTAAAAAAGTATTACATGTAAAAAGCAAAAAAATAAAAATAAAAAGCCCATTTGCATTCATTTTGTGTAGTCCATTGTGTTATCCCAGTCATTCTCTTCTCTAATATTCTCTTTAGTAGTAACCATAGGTTACTATCATATTAACCAACTATACTAGGTTATGATATTCCCATTAATCATAATCCAACTACCTATGCTTCCTAATTTAAGTTGTAGATAATTTTATCTTGGCTCATTAAATTGATCTTAGTTTGAGCTAGCATTACCCCCTCTTTTGTTAGGATTAGGTGTGTTATTCACCTTGCATATCCTAAGCTCTAATTGTTCATAGATTATTAATTATGTATCCATCTCCAAATTTCATGGAGTGGGAAAATGGGACACCCATGTGAGGGTGGGGACATATGTAATTATTTTATTATTTTCTAGGGACTTGGAAATATTGTTTTTAATGAGGCATTGAATAGGGGATTACATAGTGGACTTCTAAGAGCATCTGTCATTATTAGTGGGTGTAATATGTAATTAGTGCTTCATGGGGGAGTGCTTTGGAGTTACATATACCAACTAGAAGTGAAAGATGCTTGTGTGTGGAGTTACATTCTATTTTGAAGGACACTCTCTTGTAGTGGGTCATGAGAATTCTTATCATGGTATTTGGGACCTTGTTTGGGCCGATGGTAATGTCTTATGGTGGTTTTCTATGCCTCCTTTACTTTATATATTGAGGGCTTGAGATGGATTCATATGTGTTGTCTTTTGCAAGGTTATACTACCAACATTCCTCGAGGAATGAAAAGTGTTGATCTCCCCTTTCTCCTAATAGAGAACTGGACTTTAAAAATGTATTGTAACCATTGATTGTTGTTGAATAATAGATTGGGTGTGTCATGGATGCTAGATTTTCCTCAAAGGGTTTTCCTTAGTTATATCTATGGTACTCTTGTTATATGGTTGCTTCTATTCTTTTTATCTCATTCTTTCCTTTCTAAGTATTGTTTTACATGCCAAAATTTTGCTGAAATTTTTATAGATTAGTTACAATGATATTCTCTTCATAGGATTAATGTGGAGATATATGCATGTTTAGTACATAAGCTTGGTATTGATTTTAATTTGTAAAGGGTTTATGCATATTTCTCCTTGCATTTGGTATCAAATCCAAGATGATTCCATGGGTTGCATGTGATTTGCATGTACTTGCATATGGTTTGCATGTACTTGCATATGGTTTGCATGTACTTCTATGGGTTGCATTTGATTGCATGTACTTGCATGTGGTTGTTGTTCTAGCTACTTAGGTGAGTACTTGGTAGATACTTGGGCCTATTTGTTGTAGTTTGGACTTTGGTTCTTGTGTTTAGGTTGAGGCATGAAATGGTATCTTTTATGAGACATTCAAACTATGATCTTGGCTTTAGTTCCCTATCTTTCATGATTGGGCATGATGGAGGATGAGAGTGTTGTTGTCGAGATGGTGATCACTTGGTGGATGTTGTAGGTTTCTTTATTGAGCCTATGCACATAGATGAGTCAACTAAGGCTATGATATTCTATCCCTAGTGGACATATGTAAGTATTTTATTATTCACTGGGACTTGAAAATATTATTTATAATGAGGACTTGAATAGGGGTTACATAGTGGACTTGTAAGAGAATCTTCTATTATTAATGGGTGTAAGATGTAATTAGTGCTTCATGAGGGAGTTATTGGTAGTTACATATGCCAACTTGAGTGGTGGAAGTCAAAGATTTTTGTGTGTTGTTCTTCCTAATTGCATGGGGTTAAGGATAAGAGGCATAGAGTTCCCTTACTTATGTCTAGCTTTTAGTGGTGAGCCCTCACTTCTTCTTGGTAGCATGGGGCTAGGTCTAGGGGGTCTATGTTAAATATTTTAAAAAGAGAAAAAAAAGAAAAGAAAAAGGTCAAGAATAAATAATCAATGTATCCCACTTATTCAAAATGGTTGCCTTCTATTGAGGATTTTCCCATTTACCCTAATTTGACATGTTGGCCATCTAGGATCTAAGTTTAGGGAAACACCTACAAAGCTAAAAGTACTTAATCTATCTTATTTTTAATTTGTTTTCAATTTGGAATAGGATTAATCCCCTATATAGTGTGAACTCATTTTAGATATTCTCCTCCATATCTTTGTTCCCAAGATTCCCTCTTACATCTTGCATCCTAAAATCCTAGTGTATAGAATAGTGACATAATTGACCTACAAGTAGATTCTATATCCAAAAATAGTAAAGAGGATATTGTCATTAAAAAATACACACACCTATAAATAAACTATTGTACAATCATACATTTGTAAAAATATTCATACATGTATTTCCATCATCTTGTTAGAGATGAAGGTAAACAACTATCAATGAAAATCTGATTACAACTGTAATATAGATATTTAATTGTGTAGAACCAAAATGGAGATAGTATGAAATCAACACAAAGAAATAAAGGAATAGAAGATCAAAGACATAACACAATGTTTACGTGGAGAAACCCTTTTGCGAAAAAAATCCACATAAGAAGAGATGCACCAGTCTATATTAACTTCAATAGAGTTTACAATACAACACTATCATTCTCCTCTTCAGTCTTCAATCCAACAACGCCTATTTTTCCAGTCTCAACTTTCTAGTCTACCCTTCATAGTCATAATACAATATCCTCATAAAGGGGTTACCTTCTAGAGAAAGAAAAGCCAACATAACCTCTATCATCATGTTTGTGACCTAATGATGAACGGTCTAGATTTACAATGAAAAAATATATAAAATGTGGCTTTCAGGGGTAGCGCCGAGGTGTGTGGCCCCCAGACCCCCCATTAGGGGGGTCATCCCCCTCAAACCCCACATAGAGTACCCCCTACACCCCCTAGAATGAAATGTCCTCCATAACCAACATTTGTCAAGTACCAGGATCAAACATGTGGTTGAAACAAGATCACTACTTGGTGAAACCTTTCATCCATTATGGGTGATTTACAAATAATAATCAGAATAAAAAATTACATAAGACTTACAAGGTTGATGTCGCCTTAATCCTAACACATATATACATATAAATATATACAGATGTATCCATAAATAAAACATACAAAAATAAGTAGATAAATATAAATCCTCCATGTGCACGAAAGGAAAGAAACACAAATCAATTCAACCACATATAATATGAGTCAATCCAAAAGATTTGTATATATACATGCTAATGAACAAATGTATCAATGGGCACAATAAGGTCTCATATGTATGAGAGAATAAAAAATGTAGTACAATAATATTTCTAAATACAATAAGGCCTCCCATGATAATTAAAATCATAAATACAAAAATAAGCATCAATAAATCAAGGTCCATGTGACCCTTGAGTCCCTAAGTGCTTAGGACTCCTACTTCTCTCCCATTCTCTTCTCTAAGTATTAGGTAAACCTATGTGTAAGTGTGAAGGATCCCTCTAGCTAGGGCCTACTTGAGAATGGGTGTGAGTGTGTCATCTAGGCCTTACTTATGTTGAACTCCCTTCCTACTGTTGAAGTCTCATAAATAGTTAAATCTTTAAATATAGCCTATTAATCTCAACTCTCTATGCTAGAATCTCCTTGGTAATGTGCCAAACCAAAGCAAAAAAATCTATGATGACCCAAGAGGGACAAGAATCCCAGGTCCACCAATAGCTCCTCTCTCGTCCTCCTTGTTGTGGACATAGCAATGTCCATGATAGCATCTAGAATGAACCCTCACCACTTTTCTATTATACCTACAATCACAAACCAAAAGGAATAAAGTTAGACCTCTCACAATAAACATCATCAAAACTACACAATAAAGGAATAAAACACGTGTATATAGAAAACATAGACCAATAATCTTGGATAATCATGAGGATCTCCTTCTTGTTAGGAGGGGTCTACTAATACTCTCAACATACTTTGGGGTGGTGGGCCCTTTGCAGACCCCATTCTCTCCTTTTGTGGTGGGTGGTAACTCAAATAGTGGAGACTTTGATGCCACTATAATGTTAATTTATTAATCTCCCACTGAGACCTCCTTGCTAGGACCATAGTCAACATCATCCCCCTCACCACCTACAACCACTACACCTTACTCTCCTACAACCTCTCCACCTATGACCTCTCTTCCTATAGTTTGTCCTCCTCCCACATGTTATCCTCAACAACTACATCCACTACACCTATTCCTCTCCCTCTCCATTGTATTATAGGTGTCTCTAATGTTGGGGATCTACCCAACTCTCCTTGTGGGTCCAATCTTGGCGCCATGCATCCTCCTATATATGACCCCCATTGGAGGCAAAATTATAAGTGGAACTCCTTTGAACTACTGAATCACCCTATTTTTAATGTGTGTCTCCTGCTATCCTTATCAATTAATTAAAGTTGATCCCTCTACACCCATCTATTACTACCTCATCTCCATCCCAAAGACCCCTCACAATGATGTATGGGTCTTTGATCACTTTTGGACTAGTCATGTTATCAACACTTCAAACAATGTCAATAAACTAGGGAAGTTTGTTCTGCCTCATCACCCAAAGTACACTGGAGTGATGGATCAACATCCCTTTATGAAATGAGATGAAGTTCTCTAAGATCTCACCCATGACCAATAATGGATGGTTGATGGTCTAGGATCCTAATCTAGTGATCATGTAAAGTCTTAGTATATACAGTCCAAGACATCAATCCCCTGAGTATACCTTTGCCCCTCCTTTATGGCTTTCATAATCAGGAACCCAACCAAATAAAATCTTGTGAACACCCTAGTCACTAGCTAGTTTAGCAACAACAATCCCAATAATGGCCTTTCAAATGGTCAAAATTGTCACTCCTACTACTAAAAATAACTCCACACCACTCATTATACCAACATCTAGCCAGGTGTTCCTAAATTGGGAGGATTATGTCTCCTTCTCTCTCCTATACTAGGGGTTATCTAGAGTAAGTTGTGCTCCTGAGATTGGGATCCCTAGTATCTAGTATATCTCATAGAGATTACTATTCCACTCTCTATCAACTCATGGAATTGGAACGTGTTCTAATCTACATACCAATAAGTAAAAATATCACAGAACATGTGACTATATAGGGTACTAAGGGAACACATGAATCTTATATATAACAATCCAACTCAATCCAACAATGCTTCCTAGAATTTGATAATGCATCTAGGACTCTTGTAAGGTAATCCTACTCATGATCCCTACTCCATCAAACATTATCCCCCTACAAACACCCACAAATAAAATTTAAGTCATTGTGACCTCAAAAAACTAGAAAAATATACAATAAAAATAAAATTTTAGCTCTCTTAAGCATGTTCATCACTTTTCATAGGCAAGAAATGCAAATTCATTGTGGTGAAAAAAATACTTCTAGAGTAGAGAACTCAATAAAAAGGGGTGAACTCATTGACTACAACACTAAAAATTAAAAAAATGCCTAAAAAGTATAAAAATTAATGAAAATAAAATGCAAAGAAAAAACTTATTTCCTACCTAGATATGAATATGTTAACACTACTTGTACTAATTTGTGTTATTCCTAATTGATGAATATGAGAAAATTAGGTTTTTACAAAAAAAAGAGTTTTTCTAAGTTTGTGTAGTTGTCGTGCACTGCTTTGTGCACGAGCCATGACTATGATCCTCATATTGTGCTCTCTTTGTGGATTATTTCCCTAATTTAAATGGTTATTTTTCATCTAGAGTTTAATTTCTCTCAACCTCACATATGAAAATGACCTTTTGAAAACCTAGTTTTGTTTATATAGGTTGACCTAGTTCTTGCCAAGTGTTTATTTACCTGCTAGTATTTTATGTTGGGAAATCTAGGTATATGTGTGAACCTCACCTTAATGGTATTTCCTCCCATCCCTACTTTTTCAAACATTTCATCCCTTGATGCCTTTAAAATACACTTAAGTCCCTTATTTTTTATTCTATATGTGTTGGACAAACATAAGAGAGCATATAGATCAGGTGGTATTTTTACTCCTATGGCGAAAATAAGTTTTCTTGTTTGTTTTATCATCTCAAATTCACTTTTAACTTCATTATGTTGCACATGATCTCTTGTCCCATATTTACATGTCTAGATTAACACATCAAGTTAAAGGTGAGTATAGATAAGTAAAATTGATGACCCGTGCCACATTTTGAGAACCAACATCCACCAAGTATTATGGAATGTCTTTACTAAGGGGGAAATATTTAAGTGCCTAAAATTAATAATGGGATGACATGGAAAGTTTGATAATGACTAATATTTAGAAAGTAAGCCTACAAGGCATAAAAATGATAAATTATGACATTCGATGGGTATCTCTAAACAATCCATTTGTTGACCATCTAGATCCCCTATGTGTGCCTTATGTTTGTCATTTATCATTCATTTATTGTTTTTATGTTTCTTTAGATTAAAAAATATTTTTTCTACTGTAAGTTACACCTTCAGGTGGTGGACACATGTTTGTCATACTAAAACTTTTATTGGTAAGGCAATGAACTTACCCAGTTCATCCAAACACATGATGAAATGTAAAAGCATGAGTTCCCCTTTACTTCTTGGCCCAATTATTACTAGTTTAGATTCATCAATCATGCTTTTGTTTTTGAATGATTGAGGTTTTTAAAAATAACCCAATCTTTGTCATTTCATGGATCTAAATTATAAGAGAAGAATGCATAGCCCACTATGAAACCTTATTTTTTAGAGATCATTATTTATTTGCAGATCAACCATCTATTATTTAGCCAAAATTTAACCATTTCCAACCTTATCTCAGTATACCTATCCCATTTTGTAAACCCTTGCCTTGCTTTGGGGATAGACCCATCATCTAGATATCACAAAAGGAGGAAACAAACTAGATCTAGGATTTCCAAGGACTCGACTACCAACATTAAATATTTCTCTAGAATTGAAGTAAATCAACTCCAAGTGTGTAAACTTAGAGTTTTTGTTTAATTAGATTTAGATTTCTTTTAAGTAGTTTAAAAAAGATTATTTGTGAAAGCTTGTTTTCATTAGCATACTTTTAGTTTATGATAGATTAGATATTATTAGGTTAAAGAGGTTAGAAATAGAATAAGTTGTTTATTGTACTATATTGTCCATTGTAATTATAGTAAAATATTTTTATTCTTTTAGTTTCCAATACCTTGTCTAGAAGAAAACACAAAAAACATAATACATAAACTCCTAAGATATATTTCCCATAGTGTTTCCTTAGGAACCCTTTAAGACTTCTTGGAAGTAATCTCTAAAGGAACATTGGATATTTTCTCAATGAATCTTAGCTACCTTCACAACACCATTTTAGAATCAAATCAACATTAAACTTCCATTATTAATCAAAGAGGAAAATTTTCAAAGCTTCAAATATAAATATTCTATCATTTACATTCAAAGAAGAAATTTATTTATTTAAAAAGATATCTATGAAATATTTTCTATTTATTTTGTTTTGGAAAATAAGAAACCATTCTCTTGCTTTTGTTATTTTAATGATTTAGTATAAATATCTAAAAAAGGAAAAAGTTATATTTATAGAAAGAATAGAAAACAACATTTCTTTAATTGATAACATTTAATTTTGATTATATTTAATTAATTAGAGTAATTTGATTAATTTACTGTGTTTATTGATTAATTGATTTATTAGTTCATTTATTTATCATAAAAATAAAATAAAAACAAACTAGTTTAGTTTCATTAAATTAGATTAATTTATTTTTCGATATTATTGATAAAAATGGGTTTTTGAAAGGTCTAAACCCTTTCAATGAGGTGCCAAAAATCAAAAGGCCTTGATAGTAAAACAACAAAAAGACTAAACTCCACGAGAGATGGAGAACAAAAAGAGGAAACTATAGTAAAAACCAACAACAACAAACACATAACTAGACACTAGATAGAAGATATCTCCTTAAGCCCGCTAATGGCATCCCATTCTCCCTTAAAGAATCCAAATAATCTTCCATAGCCTACTCATCTAGGTCAACAACCACTAATTCCTTCTGCTTCATTTGCAGATGGGTCTTTTTGCTCAATCCTTCCACAATAGTCATTTGCCTTTCCTTTTAAGGAAGCTTTCATGCAACATCATAATACTTGCAACTAAATTATTCATGATAGTCCTATTGAGAGATATGACCTTGCCAATGGAATCTAATAAATAATTTTGTTTCTCCTCCAACCTCTACATTCTCAATTTAAGATTATTTATGTTTGAGGATAAAACACTAAAGTTAGAGGTCTTGGTACATCCCTTATCAGTTAAATCCACTTTTATTTCAACTTCAAGAATCTCCCCATTCACTTGTTTGTAAAGTGCATCCATCCTTAATTTTATTGTGTCAATTTCATTATTAAACCATTTGAGAATGCAATGCTAGATATTAAAACCATCCTCAAGGGATTTCATTTTAGACTCCTGAACATAGAAAACTAAGCAATTGTCATGGAAAGCCAAGTAGCAGCTAGAGTTGACAACATTAACTATAGCCTCCTCGATAGAATTGGCATTCCTTTTAGTAGTGGTGTTGATATCCTCGGAGCTAGGTTCATAAAAAAATCCATTAAAGAACCAACAATCTTCAAGGCTTTCCCTTTCCTATCAGAGGGAGGGGGAGTGGAATTGGTAGGGGGCACATTAGATGGACCATGGTCAACAAAAGAAGAAGAGGGGGTAGAAATTCTATCAAAATTGGCTTTAGTCAAAGGTCTATAAAGGTTAGGGGATATAAATCTGGGAAAAAGAGAAGATTTGGAGGGTACAAAGGTCCCACTAAGACCAAACATCTTGGAAGAATTAACAATGTGGGAATTAAGGGGAGGATTTTTTATGATCACCATTTTTAGGATTGGAGGAGCTTTGGGCATAGTAGGGCTTAGAGTTTGACTAACAAAATGCACTTTATCATTGACGACCACCCTAGGGATGGCTCTAGGAAGGAAATAATTAGATTTTTTAAACAAGTAAAGCCAAAAAATAAGAACTTGGTGTAGGGACATTTATGTTTTACCTAAGATCACATTCACCACTAACTATTCTAGAGATGATAAAAGGTAAAAAGGAAAGCTAGCCAAGCATTTGTGCCTGAGATGGTTCAAAAGGGGAAAATGATAAGATAAGACACATTTGTACCTACCTTTGAGGGTGAAATATTTAATGAGGAAGAAACTAACATTGTTCCAAGGTGATGGAAGTGCCTCCTTAAGATACCTAGCTTGGAAACTAATGAGCTTATAAGAACCTTTTAGGAAAGTGTCAATGTGCTCTTTGCTTCTAGATTTATTAGCACAATGGGTCTTGGTTCCTTTGATGGACATGCCTATATCAATCTTAATGGACTCTTTTGAGACTTCAAAGTTATGGCCCCTCATAGTAATCCTCCCACTCTTCCATGACAAGACAAACTCTCTAGAGACCAATGAGTTGTAGCCATTTATGCATTCTAAAAATAAAGTCAAGCCACCCTTCTACAAGATGTGCTATATATTCAATTTTTTTGGCTTCTTCACAAGAAGAAGGCTCTATACACAGTCTCTCTCTCCCATGCTAAGTGTTTAAATGCACTAGTCTAGAAATGAGTAGAGGATGGAAAATTTTTGAGTCTCCTTAGAAATATAAGAAAGTGGTAGATTCCCAATGAGGGCTCAATAAGGAGATTGATTGAAATTTAATACCATTGACTAGTAAAGAGAATAATGATGATATGATTAACCTCCAGTTGTATATCATGGTAAATCTAAAGTGCCCCAAATAATTATTTCAATAAGCTTCAACTATCATAAAGTCATTCAATATAGTCCCCTAAGAGCATGAAATCACAAAAAATCTTCCTTCTCATAATTAATACTATTAATGATATCATTAGGCAAAGATTCAACATCATACAAATGCTTGAGGTCTTCCATCAAACAACCCATATTGGCCAAAAAGCCAACAATCCCATTACCTTCACAATAGACATGATCAACCCTCACTTCATTGAAGGAGTAAAGGAGTTCCTTAGAGTCTTTAATAATGTTAAAAATATTCCAAGAGGGGGAAGAAAGTCCCTTGAGGAAATTAAGAACATTGAGGGAGTCTCCTTCAATCACTAAGTATGAGACCTTGAGTTCCCTAGCCATTTGGATGCCCCAAAAAGTAATCTTCCACAATGTTAGCAAGAGGGATTGGGATATAGTCCAGAGATCTGTACCTAGGTTAATCTTATGTAATCTATTTATACCCCATCAATAACAGTGATAGAAGAGAAGCAAATACAGAAAGAGACATTAATATGTAGTAGGATTCCATGCAATTAAACACTTAAAACAATGTAACACATTCATTATCACATTCATTTCTCCTTATATCTCCTCATGTATTCATTATATAATCATGTACAAAAGGCAGGTCTATGTCTCTTCTATATAGATATATCACTCTCATCCTCTCAACTCTTTTACTTTGTTACATTGTTACATACATATCTATATGCATTAGAAACCTTTCTATCTTCTTCCCCTGTCATTCTTATGATCCACATGTCCTTTACGCCATCATGCGGTAACTTCTCCAGCTTCTAGTATCCTGCCAACATCATCCCCCCTTTTTGAAATTATGTCTTGTCCTCAAAACATGCTTTTCTAGTTCAAGGTTAGAATGTTCTTGTATATCACTTTGAGCTATGCAAGAGTTGTATCCCACTGCTTCTTTGACATCTACAACATCTGTATTTGACCTTCCATCTCTATGTGGGTATTCTCTACGTCACCCATAGTAGAAGGGGTCTACATGCCCTATGCCTTGTGCTTGGCCTCTGTCAATATGCCAATTAAGGATGCTAATATTAGGCTCACAATTTCTCTGAGTTGCTTCACTTGTGCTTTGATTTGTTCTCTTTTTTCTTGTACTTGTTGGAGTTGAGCATGCATAGCCTCTATTTGAAACCTTATTGCTCCATCTGTGTCCTTCATAGGATCATATATTGTGGTTGTTTATGTAATTTGTATCTCTAGGCCATCCATTTGATCCTTCATGGCCTTAGTAGTGGTTGGCCACTGCAAACAAAATTGATACAAAAATGTGGCTTCTCTAATATCCCATTGAATATTCCTTATCTCTATACTTAGTTGTGTATGTGCCTTGGCACATTTATTGGAAGCATCCATCATTATTTTCTTATTCAACTCTTCTATTACCTCGTGTTTAACCTTAGTCTCCAAGTATTTTGTATGCGCTTGGAAACTTTGTACCAATTGTTTTAATTGCTATGTAAGAGGCAGGGTTGTGTCCCTTTGAACCTCTGGTAATTAATTATGTATCATAGCTATAGCCTCCTATAACTATTCACTGCTCTCTACATGTTTCTACAAAATCTCCTCCATTGCAATGGAGTTAAAAATGTCCTCTAGTTGTAGTTTCTGTAGAGGTGGTATCCCAACCAAATTTATCTTTCCACCAATCAAAGGTAACTGCATCAACTAAGGTGTGGCAAGGATCTGCTTCTATTGCACCAGAAAGTCCTTAATGGAATAGAAAGGAGAAGTAGAGGAGGATGCATCCTGAGTACCAGAGTCTTGTTATTACTCCTCCTACTGGCTTCCATCTATATTGTGCAGAGGTGAGGGTTGTGGCTCTTCATGTTGCATATGCGAAGGTGAGCTAACTTCTTCTGTATCTTTCTCCCTTAGTGTGTCATATTCTCTTTTTGTAGCCTCCTCTATTTCTTTATGTATATTTTCCCTATCTTCTTGTGCCTTGCTCATAAGGGTGTCAACCCTTTGCTTGGTTCTGAGCTCTATGGCTTGCATTTGAGCCAATTTGTCTTTCTCTACCTCAGAGATAATAGGATCTATTTTCTTAATAGCTTCCTACCTTAGATATTCCTCTAACTCCAATGTTTTTTCTCTTCTCTTCCTTAGGTCATCAGCCAACTCCTCCAGGAACTTATCTACCAATTCATCCAATGTTTGGTTTGTCCCTTGTATGTAACTTATTACTACTTTTTAGATTACCATTTTATTTCTCTGTGATACCTCAAAGTAGCGGTCCACTATATTTTGTAGTAGTCTGTAATGCCTAATACCATTTACTATAGCATGTACGTCTAATAGTTCTTCTTCCTTTTATGGTTTCTCCTTCTCTTTAGTCACTGCATGGGTAGTCTTTGCTTTCTTTTTCCTTTTCAACTTTTATACTACCTCCCCTTCTTCTTCTTCAACTTCTTCCACACACATTTGTACAACAATCCTTTTGGCACATTATTGTTGTCTTGCTCCTTCTTTGCACTTACTCCACTAGGGTTTTGGATGCATCCTTTTGCCCTGTGGATACCATTTGTTTTGATGACTTAGGTTGTGCAGTAATCTGTGTACTAGTTGTTGCAGAGGAATTTCTCCCCAACCTCCTTGGGGTCTGTGTAGTAGTGCTCACTTCTAGAGCTAATGTAGCTAGTTGTGGGTTTGTCGCACTAAGTTGTAGAGCTGATGCAGTGGGGTTTTGTGTGGATGTGCTTGTTTCCTATGGTATTCCCCACTTCTCATGCAATTTTCCTTTATTTTTCTCTAGTTGTTCCTTGGCATTCTTCCTATGTTGCTTATCCATTACCTCTTAGTATGTACCAAACCTCTCTACGATGGTATCCTTATGCTTAATCAATAAGTTTTTGGCATAAGCCTCTATTTCTTGTGTACTAACCTCATATGACAATCTGGGAATCTTGAATTTTCTTGGCTCAACCACTTCCATGTAAGTGTAGTCTTTATCCACCATAAATGTGATGGTGTCTGTATATTTTTACTAGGGCGTATGGAATTTGTTCCCTAGCTTGCATTTATGTTTGGAGGGCTTTGAAGAACCCATAGTATCTTATGGTGAAGGATGTTTTATCTTTAAATTATTTTACATGGTATTTAATTTGTGTCGCTGCCGATATGTTTGTTTCCCATACTTTTCCTTTAAACCTTGGTAGTTCCTTTAGAAAATAAAAGACTAGGCAAACAATGAGAGTTCCATACTAGAAATTGTAGTTGGAGTCTTTTGTTTTCTGCAAGTTTTCCATTAGTTGTTCTTGTAATACTTCACATAGGTCAAGATCTTTACTCTCCATCACCATTTGATATGGTGTGTGAATTGTGGTGGCAATAGCCAACCCTTCACTATTTGCATAGTAAATTTTGTATGCGATACCCATTACGGCGTATCGAACCCCATGATCTCTAATTTATTTCACTTATATTGTAGCCATCTGGTGTTTTCCTCATAAGCTTTGTCACTTTATCATTCTTTATTGATTTCATTGTTGATATCCCTCTGCTTGAGCTAAGTGCTATTATAGCTTGAATTGCATCCTTTTTATCCGGTATGGTCTATCTAGATAAATATATTCATCATGAATTCTACTCAAGACTATCCTCACCCACTCATGTTGGTCACAAAAATCAGGGTAATCCTTCCAAATCTCTAGCTTTTTGCTTTGAATGCTCTAGTATTATGGTAAATACCCAGCTCCATCCAGTAGTGTGTCCCGTAACTCCTCAAACTTCATGTCATCAATTTCTAAAATTAGAGCATGAATATATTTCTAGATATCTTCTGTGTAGACCACATCTACTGGTATGCCAAAAAATGCTCCATCTTTGTCCACCTCCATGGCTTTGTATGGATACTTTTTGTATTTCAGCCTGGGGTTCTTTGAGATATCAATCAATATAGATGTGGCCATTTTCCCTTCTTCTTAGCTGAACTTAGGCTTTACTAAAAACTTCTTTGCTTAGTACTCAGGGCTCAAATTCACTAAATCTTGGATGCAAATTTTAAGAAATGAATGAAGGGTTAGGGTTCTTATAGTTTTAATGGTGACTTTTTTATTTAATGCATCTACCTATTTCCCTTTGGTAGAGTTTGTTGGCAAGAGACACTATATGGATTCATGGTTGTTGTCATTGATGGCAACAAAGGTCATCCCACACATCCGCAAGTCATGATGTGTCTCTACCGGAAGTCAGAATAAAGAATGTTGTGGTCCGGTGAAGAAGAACAGAGCATGTGGCAAGGTCCGACAGATTGGTCCGGACCTCTCAGTGGAAGTGTCTTGGTGCAGTGCGGATTTGGGGAAGTCAAGAGGACTACCTTGAGTGGTATATTCCAAGGATTTAGCCTCCGGTGATGGACAAGGAAAAAGATATGAATGGTTGAGTACCGGATTCCTGAGAGACAGTGAAAACAGAGGAAGAACTGACTGGCAGAGTATCAGACTGCTTTCCGGATGGGTTACTGTTGATGACAGAGGTTGTGAAGGCATGAATCATGTTTGGCCGACATAATTAATGATATCTACAAGTATATGCTTGATCCGCATTGCTTGGTGAGGAAGGATTCAGCCGACAGAATGAGAGTTTATAAGAAACTAGACTGTTCCGGATGCCGACTAGAAAGGTGATGAAATTACTTGTGCGGATATATATAGAGGATGGATTTAGTTGTGAAGTGTGTTGTGAGGTAGAGAGATAAGCGAATAAGTCCAGAGAAAGAGCAGAGGTAGCAAAAGGATCCGGTATGTGAAAGATAGCAGAATAAAGAACAGAGGAAAGATGAAGTGCAGCAGATCAGTGTACTGAGCCTAACCGGAACTGAACTCCAGCATATGCAGATGCTTCCAATCAGTTCAAGACTGTGATTCTCATCACTTTGTAGACAGTGTGTCTTTTTGTAGGCAGTGGGCCTCTTGTGAGCAGTGTGCTCGGGCAGTGAGCCCTAATTGGCAAGTGCCATTTTTGTAATTTCCTATTCTTCTAACAGAGAATAATTCTTGGGTTAATCACCCCGTGGTTTTCTCCCTTAACAGGGTTTCCACGTCAAAAATACTGTGTCATGTGTTTCTTATTTCATGGTTAATGTTTTTGTGTTTGATTTTATGCTACATCAATTAAAAGAAAAGTTCAATAAGGGAAATAATTAGGATAACTGATTCACCCCCCCTCTCAGTTATCAACAATTGGTATCAGAGCTAAGTTCCTCCTAATAGAGCCTAACAGCTTGAGGAAGATCTGGGATTTCAAATGGATGCATATGGTTTAAGGGAGCAACTCAAGACTGCCCTTGAGGATCTTGAACAGTCAAATTCTGAAGTCAGTGAATTAAAGGAAAGACTCAAACAGGCTGATGAATTCATGAGAGAATTAAAAGACAAATTAAGTCTCTCTATGAAAAAGAGAAAGGAGCTGCTTCAACAGTTGGCAAGACAAAGTGAAGAAAGCAATACAAATGAGGAATTGACTGAGCAAACCAAGTTATGTGAAAAGTTATCAAAAGAAGTCATTATGTTAAGACATGAAATGGAATCAGGAACTATAAAGTTTACTCAAGAGATTGAAGAAAAAAGAAAGGCTGAAGACAATCTAAGACAATCTCTTAAAGAAAAATCAGAAGAATGCCACCAGATGGACAGGATTATCAGACACCTTGAATCTGATCTTGAAGATGCCAAAGATAATGAAGGAAAACTTGAGGATCAAATTGCCTCTCTCAAAAGAGACCTTCAAACAGCAAATGAATATAAAGAAAAATTCAAGATAAGTTCTGCTCAACTTGAAGTTCTTCTTGGAAGTCAAAAGAGGACAGATGACAAGTATGGTTTGGGATATGAGAAAGGAGAAAGCTCCGGATCCGGTCAGAAGAATCTTGGATCAGAAAATCCAAGAAGCAGGCCTAGAAGACCTCCGGTAAGACAGCCAAATGCTCAAAGATATCCATCCTTCAATGGATACTGCCACAGCTGCAACCACTTTGGTCACAAAGCTAATCAGTGCAGAATGAGAATGAATCAGATTAATTCATCCTTCTCCGGACAATGCTTCAACTGCAAAAGGTATGGACACAAATCCCATGAATGCAGAAGTATGCAAGTAAACAAATCATTCAAAGGTAGATGCTTCACATGCAATAGAGTAGGTCATATGGCTAATCAATGCAGATCAAGAGGATATCAGTCAAATATGCAAAGAAATGTTATTTGCCAAATCTGCAATAGGTCCGGTCATAATGCTAAAGTTTGCAGAAACAAGAATCAGGACAAAAGAGGTCCGGTGTATAATCAGAATCAAGACAAGGGTAAACAAAAGATGAATGCGGATGAGGTTAGGAATCAGATGAGCAAGATTTGGGTGAAGAAAAGTTCAGAGAATGTAGAGGTTGGATCCGCACCAGACTCTGGTGCTGATATTTCTTCCGGAAATTAAAAAGTGAGCTCAGGCTCAGGGGGAGACTCAAAGAAAATCTTGTTCCCCCAGCCAAACAAGTGGTGCTGGATGTGGCACAAGATGCGGATCAAAGGGTTTGTAGATATGAGTCTTGAGATACTTCAGTCAAGTTTTCAGAGGTCCGCATGGAGTTATGAAGAAGCTGTGATCGATCAAATAAGATCTATTCAGGGAGATGCTCCGGTATGATAAAGAATTACAAAAGGTCCGGAAAGATCCGGAAATGCACTATCTTGTTCTGCGGATTGGACAGAGTGTTTGGGATGTTCTTGTAGTATGTTACCTCGATTTATTCATGATTGAAAGATCCGGATGATATCCACAGATCAGGACTAATCCGGGATACTCCAAGCTATCCAGACAAGGCAAACCGGAATGATGTAGGTGAAGCATTTATTGCAGACAGATATTAGGGTTCGCGGAGCAATTTAAGGGATTTCTCAAAGGACATTTGCTCATTCTACACTCGAGAAGAAGCGAAAAGTGGAGCTCTGCAACAAGGGTCATCAAACCACACCAAGGATCTCCTGCCGAAGCTATTGCATAAAGAAATCAATCCAACCATTCCGTGCAAACCGAAGGCGCATAAGGTATTCTCCGTTTTTCATTACCTCACTGCAAATCTTTGAAGAATGGCTACTCCAAACATAGTTAAGATCTCTGATAGACCTCGCCCCTCATTCAAGAAACATCCCTACAAATCATTGGAGGTAGACCCACTAGGAGCCTTCTCTAGTGTTCCTCACGGAGTTTTACACACCGAAGACATTAGGGTTTACATACATGCAAACATTGAGGAATTTGGGGAATTCAAATTAAGAGACCTCTATCACAAGCAGCTGATTGACAATGCTTTTGAGCTTAAACCAGAGTATAAGGATATTCAGAAGAAACAATTTGAGCAATTTATTCATTTCCCCTGCTTTGAAGAGGATGAATGGGTCCGGTATGTACTGAGCAGGATGCATGACAACTTTCTATGGCTAGATAGACCCTGCAAGATCACAAAAGAGGCAATTAGAGCAGTAACTGGCCTATACTCTTCCGGAGGAGTACCTATCCTCAAATCTGTCAAGAACAACATTGTAACTGAGGCCACCGGATCAAAATTTGACAAGAGGGCAATGACCATTGAAGATATTTCGGATCCGGATATCAAATATGCATCAATGATAATAGGATACAAGATCTATCACTCCAGCAGGGAGAATTCTGTATCCGGAACTGCAATATACACTGCTTATGAAATGTTAAGAAAGAATGCAGAATATGATCTCTGCGAACTACTACTAAGCCAATTAATGGAAAACATACAGAAAATCAAGAAGGATAAGAAGAATTCCTTTAAGTATGGTACTCTTATTGTATGTCTATTCTTCTATTTCATGAATGAGCTACCCGGAACAAGTGGATGGGTATGGCAGAATGACAAACCTGTTGCAGTCCAGATAAGAGACTACTTGCATGGACTTGGGGATGCAAAAGCGAGAAATTCAGCTCTATGGGGATACTTCAAAAACTTTCAGAGCATGATGCAAGCAAGAGAGAGAATTCCCCAGTCTCTCATTGAGAAATACAAGGACTCAGTGTGCTTTATGGTTGACACTGATCAGTGCCTAATGGAGGCAGTGGAGCCAAGGACTGTCTGGATCATGCCCATGGGGTATGAAGTTGATGAACAGATAGTGGAGCTGCATGTTCAACACATGCTAAGTCAGCCCAAAGATCCTAAGGCAGAAAGGTTTGGAACCTTTGAGGAGCTGAGTGTAAAAATACATGTAGAACTCAGGGAACCTGAGATTAAAAGAAAGGTAAGAAAAGAAGTAGAGCACATTGCTCAAGGCCTAGGTATCTCAAAGGAGGCACTTGATGCCAGCCGGGAAAAGAGGAGGAAGGCCGAGGAAGAAGAGAAAAGCAAAGAAAGTGCTCCGGTTGGAGCTCCCACCCGGACCAGATCAACAAAGAGATCTGCACCTCCCTCAACCAAAAGTTCAAAACCGGAAGTCCAGGCATCCGGTAAGAGATCCAAGACAAAAGCCACAAGGGCTTATGGAAGCCAAAAGGATGAAGAGGAAACAGAATCAGATGAGGGAGTAAGAGAAGTAAAGAAACAGAAGAAGAAAGGATCCGGTAAGCCCTCCACAGGCCAAGACAAGGATGAAATGGCAGAGGTAACTGTTGAAAAGCCCACTCTGTCACTAGAGAGCATAATCAAGTCGGTCACGGTGGATGGAAACCTTCAACCAATGACTGAATCCTATGATGACTTCAGTGAGGCAGACCAAAAGACTCTGCAGGAAGCCACAGTTAAATATCTGAACATATACAATAAGGCTTTCATTGAGATCATATCTCTCATTCCTAAAAGCCTAGAGAAGGAAATGGAAGTAAGAAAGAATAATGCTCATGCCAAAGATCTTGAGATCCGGGAGCAGATAGCTATTCAGCTATATCCTCAAATTGATCCCAAGACAATGAACATTATCTTCAAGGACTGCAAAGATGAGTTCAGAAGCAAAGCCAGGATGAATCAACTCATGCTTGGTGAGACTGACAAAGTGGCCCAAGAAACAGAAGAGATCCTCCGGAAGGCCTTCAAAAGGTTCAATCTTCCTGTTGTAGAGGACTTAGGTGCAGAAACAGCTGCTGATTTGGAATCTTCTGTTCCGGAAGAAGTGAGCCCTGAACAGACAAGTGAGGACTTGGGACCCTCTGCTCCAGAAGAAGTGGCCCATGAACAAGTTAGCATCTCTCCTCTGGTTTCCCCTACAGTCTCCGGATCCAAAGAAGAAGAGCAATTACAGGAGAAGGAAGCAGTGGTGAAAGACAAAGAGGTTGACAGTTCTAAGACTGCAGAAGAAAAGAAACATCTGTCTCCGGCAAGAGACACTGCACAAACTGTTCAACAATTTTTGAGTAAAGAAACTTTAGAGATTGATGAACCGGAGCTTCTAAAAGGCCCATTTGATTTTGACTCTCTCTCTTCGGTACAAACAATGAAGATAGCTTCATTTGCAAATGCCAAGGCAAATGAAAAGCTCCTGAAGTCTCATATGGAAGACTGTGAGTTGATAGAGGCTGCCTCCGGAGTACTTGTGAAGATCATGCCATCAATCCAAATAGATCCGACAGCCTCCACTTCCGGTAATCTAAAAACCTTAGTCAGCAGTGTTGATACACATTTTGATTCTCTAGAAAAATCAGCTGAAGAAAAGGTTCGGAAGGAATTTTTGGATAAGAGATTTTCAGAGATATTAGAATTAATTTCTAAAGATAGGAAGATTGTAAGCATTGGAATAAAGAGCTTAGAGAATGCTCTTAAGGATGGCGGTGATATCTATAAATTCTGTATATCCTGGTCAAAGGCAACAGCAGCATTTGACAAGAAAATAAAAGAGGAACAGGATAAGCTACAAAGCTTATCTCAAAGTTTTGATCCTCTCTCTTCCTCTATAATAAATCAAGAATGTCAGACTATTGCAGTCTTGAACGAAATAAAGAATCTTGAGAAGGAAAGGAAGAACATCACCAACCGGATGGGAGAACTTAGAAGGATTATAATCCCTAAGTTGGAAACCATGCATGAGGCCATCAGTGATGCTAGGACCACCGCCCAAACAAAAGATCCGACAGATCTCAAGCGGGCAGAAGCGTTTGCATTTTTGTTAAGTGGTCACATTTCAATTTTGGACAGAATGAAGCAAAGTTGGGCTACCGAAATGATTCAATTACAGACATCCTTTGCAGACATTCTTCAATATATGTGAGTATGTAAATATGCGGCTAAGTATAAGAAATTTTTGAAAATTTTGATATGCGGACCCTACCCTTTGCCATTGATGTCAAAGGGGGAGTGAGGAGCAGTGAAAAATGAGGGATCCAACTAAGGGGGAGTTCCAGAAATTGTATATAAAGACAGAGCATCAGCAAAGGGGGAGCATAGTGAAAACACTTAGTCATTTTTCACTAAGTGTTGCCATCAATGCCAAAGGGGGAGATTGTTGGCAAGAGACACTATATGGATTCATGGTTGTTGTCATTGATGGCAACAAAGGTCATCCCACACATCCGCAAGTCATGATGTGTCTCTACCGGAAGTCAGAATAAAGAATGTTGTGGTCCGGTGAAGAAGAACAGAGCATGTGGCAAGGTCCGACAGATTGGTCCGGACCTCTCAGTGGAAGTGTCTTGGTGCAGTGCGGATTTGGGGAAGTCAAGAGGACTACCTTGAGTGGTATATTCCAAGGATTTAGCCTCCGGTGATGGACAAGGAAAAAGATATGAATGGTTGAGTACCGGATTCCTGAGAGACAGTGAAAACAGAGGAAGAACTGACTGGCAGAGTATCAGACTGCTTTCCGGATGGGTTACTGTTGATGACAGAGGTTGTGAAGGCATGAATCATGTTTGGCCGACATAATTAATGATATCTACAAGTATATGCTTGATCCGCATTGCTTGGTGAGGAAGGATTCAGCCGACAGAATGAGAGTTTATAAGAAACTAGACTGTTCCGGATGCCGACTAGAAAGGTGATGAAATTACTTTTGCGGATATATATAGAGGATGGATTTAGTTGTGAAGTGTGTTGTGAGGTAGAGAGATAAGCGAATAAGTCCAGAGAAAGAGCAGAGGTAGCAAAAGGATCCGGTATGTGAAAGATAGCAGAATAAAGAACAGAGGAAAGATGAAGTGCAGCAGATCAGTGTACTGAGCCTAACCGGAACTGAACTCCAGCATATGCAGATGCTTCCAATCAGTTCAAGACTGTGATTCTCATCACTTTGTAGACAGTGTGTCTTTTTGTAGGCAGTGGGCCTCTTGTGAGCAGTGTGCTCGGGCAGTGAGCCCTAATTGGCAAGTGCCATTTTTGTAATTTCCTATTCTTCTAACAGAGAATAATTCTTGGGTTAATCACCCCGTGGTTTTCTCCCTTAACAGGGTTTCCACGTCAAAAATACTGTGTCATGTGTTTCTTATTTCATGGTTAATGTTTTTGTGTTTGATTTTATGCTACATCAATTAAAAGAAAAGTTCAATAAGGGAAATAATTAGGATAACTGATTCACCCCCCCTCTCAGTTATCAACAGAGTTTTCTAGTTGTTAAGTGCTAGTGGTGAGTAAGTTGTCAACGGTTAACTTCTGTTTTTTATGTTACATCTATAGTACATATGATACAATATGAAATTCTTGTCACATTTCTTATTATTCACTAGATTGATGATAGTGTTTTAGCCGCGTGCTATTCACAAACCTTGTAATCCCACTTCTGTCCATTTTCCTTAACCTCATTGCTCTGCATTCTGCAATTTCATGGATGTAGTAATGGCCTAGCCATCTCACTTTAAGCTTGCCTTATTTCTTGAATTTAATATCATACAATAGCACTAGGTCACTAACGTAGAATGTTTTTAGACATAAGCTTCTATTGTGCTAGGCTTTCTATCTTTTTCTCTCCATGCTTTGATTATATCTGGCTATCAAGTGATTTTCATCCAATTTTTCCAATTCTTCTATCCTATGGCTTAGTGAATCCTCCACATCCAACCATAAAGTTAGTGTGGTACCTAATGTTGGTAATGGGAAATTCATAGGTATAGTGGCATCAGTTCCATAGACCAATTGGAATGGTGTGAATTTAGTTGAGCGTTTATAGGTTGTGTGGTAGGCCCAAAGTACCGTGGGTATCTTTAAATCCTAATCTTCCTATTATCATCACACATCTTCGTTTATGTCATTCCAATTGTTTTATTTAAAGTTGTTCTTATTCCATTGGATTGTGGGTGATATGGGGAACTTTTGTTGTGTTATCATGAAACTATTCAGAAGTTCTGCAATCATGTTATTTATAAAATATTTTCCTTGATCACTTGTTATACTGATTGGGCAACCAAATATTGTGATGATATTTTCATAAACGAACTTTACGGTAGATTTTACTATGTAGTCTTTTTTTAGTACTGCTTCTACCCATTTGGTCAAGTTTTCAACCCTTGTTATTATAAACCTTACTTTTGAGAACTTTACTAAAGGATTTATAGGTCCAATTGATGAAATCTATGACTCATTTTCAAATGGCATTTGTGATAGAACTATTCTCAATGGCATCTCATCTCTTGCAGTAGGTTTCCCTACCCTTTGACATATTCACAGTTCTTCACATAATGTTTAGCATCCTTTTGTAGGGTAGTCCACCATAGTCTTGCTAGTTTTACTCTCTTTGCGGTAGTGTCACTGTAATTGTGTCCTCTGGATATTCATGTGCCTCTCAAGATTGCTTCTCTCTCATGTTCATATATGAATCTTCTTAATATATAATCTCTCCCCAATATATGTAGTTCTCCTTCAACCAATGTATATGGTTGTGCTTTTTGCATAAGAGTTTGTTTATCTTGCAGTGAGAAATCTTGCTGAAATTCTCCTGTAGAGAGTAATGTTGCCATGTCATTTAACTCCTCTGATACCCCAAGATCTCTAATTTCTTTCACACTCAGATTGTGGCCATCTGGTGTTACCCTCGTAAGCTCTGTCACTTTATCATTCTTTATTGTTTTCATTGTCAGTACCTCTCCGACTGAACTAAGCCTTGTTACGCTTGAATTGCATCCTTTAATATCTAGTAGGGTTTGTCCAGATAAATATATTCATCATGAATTTTGCTCAGAACTATCCTCATTCACTCATGTTGGTCACATAAATTAGGGTAATCCTTCCAAATGTCATGCTTTTTTCTTTGAATGCTCTAGTATTGTGGATACCCACCTCCATCCAGTAGTGTGTCCCATAACTCCTCAAACTTCATGTGGTCAATTTCTGAAATTGGAGCATGAATATATTTTTGGGTATCTTCTGTGTAGACCACATCTACTGGTATGCCAAAAAAAATCTCCATCTTTGTCCATCTCCATGGCTTTGTATGGGTACTTTTTGTATTTTGACTTGGGCTTCTCTGTGATATCAATCAATATAGGTGTGGTCATTTTTCCTTCTTCTTAGTTGAACTTAGGGTTTACTAAAAACTTCTTTGCTTAGTACTCGAAGCTCAAATTCACTAAGTCTTAGATGCAATTGTGAAGAAATGAATGAAGGGTTAGGGTTCTTATAGTTTCAATGGCAACTTTTTGTATTTAATGCATCTACCTATTTCCCTTTGGCGGACTTTGCTAGCCGTTAAGTGCTAGTGGTGAGTAAGTTGTCAATGGTTAACTTTTGTTTTTTTATGTTACATCTATAGTACATATGATACAATATGAAATTCTTACTGCATTTCTTATTATACACCAAATTGATTATAGTGTTTTAGCCGTGTGCCATTCACAAACCCTGTAATTCCATTTTCGTCCATTTTCCTTAACCTAACTGCTCTGCATTCTGCAATTTCATGGATGTAGTAAGGGCCTAGCCATCTCACTTTAAGCTTGCCTTATTTCTTGAATTTACTATCATAAAATATAACTAGGTCACCAATGCAGAATGTTTTTAGACATAAGTTTCTATTGTGCCAGGCTTTCTGTCTTTTTCTCTCCAAGCTTTGATTGTATCTAGCTATCAAGTGATTTTCATCCAAATTTTCCAATTCTTCTATCCTCTAGCTTAGTGAATCCTTTGCATCCAAATGCAAAGTTAGTGTGGTACGTAATGTTGGTAATAGGAAATTCATAGGTATAGTGCCATCAGTTCCATAGACCAACTGAAATGGCATGAATTTAGTTGAGTAGGTTGTGCGATAGGCCCAGAGTACCGCAGGTATCTTTAAATCCCAATCCTACCTGTTGCCATCACACATCTTTGTTAATGTCATTCCAATTATTTTATTCAAAGCTTCACTTTCTCCATTGGCTTACAGGTGATATGGGGAACTTTTGTTATGTGTTATTATGAAATTGTTCAAAAGTTCTGCAGTCATGTTATTTATAAAATGTTTTCCTTGATCACTTGTTATACTGATTGGGCAACTGAATCTTGTGATGATATTTTCATAAAGGAAATTTGTGGAAGATTTTGCTATGCAATCTTTTGTCGGTACCACTTCTAGCCATTTGGTCAAGTATTCAACCCTTGTTATTATAAACCTTTCTTTTGAGAACTTTGTCGAAGGATTTATAGGTCCAATGAAATCTATGGCCCATTTTTCAAATGGCATTTGTGCTAGAACTATTCTCAATGAAATATCATCTCTTGTGGTAGGTTTCCCTACCCTTTGACATATGTCATAGTTCTTCACATAATGTTTACCATCCATTTGTAGGGCAGGCCACCACAGTTCTGCTAATTTTACTCTCTTTACGGTAGTGTCTATGCAATTGTGTCCTCCAGATATTCCTTCGTGTGCCTCTCTCAAGATTGCTTCTCTCTCATGTTCATATACTACTCTTCTTAATATAATCTCTCCCCAATATATGTAGTTCTCCTTCAACCAATGTAAGATTTCTCCTGTAGAGAGTAATATTGCCATGTCATTTAACTCCTCCAGTATCGTAGTCAATCTAAATAGATGTTTGCCAACCAAATCTTCTTGTTGTTCATCTAGTTCTTCCCTTGTTTCTATTCTAGTTAGATAGTCAGGGCCTTTATTATGTTTTCTTGGCTTGACCATTATCTTAAAATCAAATTCCTAAAAGAGGAGTAGCCATCTACATATTCGGCCTTAAATCACCGGTCTATTGAGGAGGTATTTTAGGGGTTCATGGTCTATAAATAATATAAATGGAGTAGAAAATATGTATAAATTTATGTAGGGCATAGACCATAGCAAGGGCTTCTCATTCTGTTGTTATGTAATTCCTCTCTGCTTTTGACAATTTCCTACTAGCAAATGCTATAGGATGATCCTTATCTCCTTTAGGTTGAGCCAATACTGCTCCTATTTCTATTCCTAATGCATCAACATGCACATGAAATGGTATACTCGAATCAAGAAATATTAATATAGGTGCCTCTTCTATCTTTTGCTTTAATGTGTCAAAGGAGTTCTGACATTCTTCACTCCATTCCACATTCTTATCGCTTTTCTTCTTAATAAGCTCTTTTAGGAGTGTTTCTACTGCCGCATATCCCTTAATAAATTTGTGATGATAACCAGTATATCCCAAGAATGGTTTTACTTCAGATGTTGTCTTTGGTGGTGGAAGTATCATTATTAGTATGACTTTAAGAGGGTCCACCATTAGCCCTTCTTTGCAGATAATATGGCCTAATAATGTACTAAAGGGTACCGCAAATATGTACTTCTTCAAATTTAAGGAAATATGCATGTTCTTACATCTATTTAACATTGTTCTTAATGCTTGTATGTGATCCTTTACTAACCCATACACTATCCAATCATCAAGATACACTTCTAGGAAATCATGTATAAAGTCCTTAAAGGCATTCACCATTATCCTGCTAAATGTTGCAGGTGCATTCTTCAATCCAAATGGCATTACTATATACATATAGGACCCAAATTTTGATGCAAATGTTATTTTTGGTTGGTCCTCTTCTCTGATCATTACCTGATGGTATCTTGAGAATCCATCACTGAAGGAATATATTTCTCTCCCAGCTACTGACTCTAGTATTTCTTCAGTGAATGAGGTAGGGAAAGGGTCATGTACGACTACCTTATTTATTTCTCTATAATCCACACTTATCCTTATCTCTCATGTCTTTTTATTTTGTACTGCCATAGGGCTTATCCATTCCACATCTTACAAGTTTAATTATGCCTACTGTTAGCATTTTATCTAGTTTAGTTTTGACCTTCTTTTTCATATTAGGATTAAGCCTGTATGGTCTTTTCCTTATAGGTTTTGCTCCTTCCTTTAGCTAAATTTTCATTATACCTGCTTCTTCTTTTATCTCCTTCATATTTGTGAATGTTCTAGGAAACAAAACCTCAAATTCAGTTAGAATTTCTACTATTTGTGCTACCACCTTTTCACTTTAATAGTCCCCTATTTTAGCTAGTTTAGGGTCTCCTTCCTTTGCTACATTCTCTTCTCTTAGTTTGATTGGTTGGTTGTAGTATTTTTTTTTAGGTTCAACAGGTAATTCCAACTCGCTTTCACCTTCCTATACTTTTATCTCCAAGTTTTCAACATCTTCATTATCTTCTTGGGTAGTTTTGTAACATGTATGTATAGTGGGGTTTGTTTCTTTATCCAACCACTCGATGTATTTTTAGATTCCTTCACTCCTTGGTGGTGGAGAATTGACTTGCAATATATTTTCCTCTCTTCCCTCAATAGGTGTGAATATTATTTACTTTATTTTCAATAATGCGGTATGGATATGTTCATCATCATCCTAAAACGAGAATGTGTGACAAAAGTCTTCCTTCAATTCATCCTAATGTTTTGTTTATGCCCTTCTCTCCTAGTTAATGTGCCAGGTTTGGACTACCAGTGTGAGTGTCCAATAGAATAGTTGTATGTATGGTATGTCACCATATTCATTTCTATCCTTCCATACCCATATGCATGTTTTTATATGCTCTTCCGGATGAATATTGCCACCATACTTAGGGATTTCTTCATACTGTCCTTCTTCTACCATATATCTTGTTTGAATTAGTATTTTGAGTACCATCCGGTGATGGATATTGTCCTTATGTGTATTCCACCAACTAGAAACATTGTATACTAGTGTGTGGTTTAATGCTTTTAGTCTTATCTCTTCATTCTCAGAGGTTTTCTCCATTTGTGATAAGGATGTAGGCAAGTCTCCCACTCTTGAATATTATCTTGAATATTTCGATAACTTAGTATGTGATATGCCCTTCAAAATATTGTATATTTGATCTAATTTTTTGTCTGTACATTCTATGTGTATGTCGCATTATCCACATTCTTCTTGCGGTATATTTGGTTTCCTTGCAGTAAATTGTGGTAAGTTTTCTTCAAACAGCCTGACTATATAAACCCTTATGGTACTCTTGACTCTGTGGGTATGAATTTCTAGTTCTTCTTGTAGCTAGGCAGTAAAAACATCCTCACTATCTGTATTGTAGTAGTTTGTTTCAAGTTCTATCTCCCCCTCAGAATTAGGTTCTTCCGCAAATTCATTTCTAGGGAGTTTATTGATTGCACATAGGTTTTTGTTATCTTCCTCAATCTATTCCTTTGGACAAATTTCTTATTTATATGTTTCATCATAATTCTCTCCCAAAGCTATGTGGACTATCTTGTCATCATTTGCAAATGAAATTTCTATTGAAAACAAGGCAGATAACTGAGAGGGGGGGTGAATCATTTATCTCAAAATTTCCTTAATTTTCTTTTCTTTCATTATCTCAATATTTAGTGTTATATCAAAACATGAAAGCATATGTAATCATGAGAGCAGAAATAAAATTAACACAAATAACACAAGGATTTGTATGTGGAAACCCTATTAAGGGAAAAACCATGGGGTGACTAACCCAAGATTGTATTCTCTGTTAAAAGAATAAAGGAGTACAAAATGGCACTTGCCAATTAGGGCTCACTGCCCGAGCACACTGCTCACAAGAGGCACACTGCCTACAAGAGACTCACTGTCTACAAAACTTACAGAAGATAATCAAGTGGTTGAACTGATGAGAAGCATCTACAAATGCAAGAGTTCAGTTTTGGTTAGGCACAATATACTAATCTGATGCACTTCATTCTTCCTCTATTCAATGTTGTTATTCAGTCACATACCAGACTTGAATTGTTGTTCTCACACTTATCCCTATTTTTCTTCGCACCTTATTTCTTCACATCTTTAACACCCACACCTACATGTTGGAATCCATCTAGTATATATATCTGCATCAAGGATTTTCATCAACTTTCTAGTTGGCAACAAAAACACTCAAGATATTTGCAAGTTATTGATCTGTCGACTGAATCCATGCTTGATTTGTGATGTATATCAAAAGGTTAAGCATAGAAGTCATTAATCATGTCAGCCAACAATGTATAATCCCACAAATTGCTTGATCAACACCTCTTACTCATCTGAATTGAAGTCAGATACTCTGTTGGTCAGTTCTTCCTCTGTTTGCTCTACCTGACTAGAACCCAACACTTAGATGCTCATATCTTTTTCATGCTTTATCACCGAAGGCTAAATCTCTAGAATACAATAGTAATGATACCCCTCTTAACTTGTCTAAATCTGTAACTTACTGAGTTACACCATCTGAGAGATCCAGACCTAATTGTTGGACCTTGTTACATACTATGTTCTTGTTTACCGAATCAAAACAATCTTCAATCTGTCTTCTGGTATAGGCATATTATGTATTGTGGATGTGTGGGATAGACTTTGTTTCCATCAATGACAACACTTATGAAGCCACACAGTGTCTCTTGCCAACAATCTCCCCCTTTGGCATTGATGGCAACACTTAGTGAAAAATGGCTAAGTGTCGCAGTAACTCCCCCTTGGTTGATGCTCTGTCTTTTGCACTATTTTACCAAAGCTCCCCCTTAGCTAGACTCCACATTTTTCACTACTCTTCACTTCCCCTTTGACATCAATGGAAAAGGGTGGAATCCGTATACCAAAATTTTGCCAAAATTATTCTATACATGGACGCATAAGTACATACAAATCATAAGATAAACTTACATACACTTGAGTATGTCTACAAACATAGTCTTCAGTTGTACAAACTCTATGGCCCAGCTCCTCTTCATCCTATCCAAAATGGAGATGTGACCACTCAACAAAAATACATATGCTTCTGCCCTTCTTAAATCTGTTGGATCACTGGTCCGGGCTGTGGTCTGAGCATCTGTTAAGGCCTCATGCATTGCCTCTAACTTAGGGATGACTATCCCTCTGAGTTCACCCATTCTGTTCATTATGTTCTTCTTTTTTTGTCTAGTTTCTTTATTTCATTTATGATAATAATAGCCTAGTATTCTTGATTCATTAAAGAGGAGGAAAGAGGGTCAAAATACTGAACTAGGCTTGACAGTTTTTCTTCTTGTTCTTTTACTTTCTCCTCAATATCTTTTGTCACTTTAGGCCAAGTCAAACAAAATTTGAATAGGTCCCCACCATCTTTGAGATCATTTTCAAGGCTCTTTATTCCAATATATAAAGTCCTCCTATCATTTGCAATAAGTCCTTGCACCTCAGTGAATCTTTTTCCCAAAAACTCCTTCCGGAACTTTGCTTCTACTGATTTCTCAAGAGATTCAAAATGAGTGTTAACAGAATTTACTAAGTTTTTCAAGTTACCGGATGGTGAGGCCGAAGGATCCTTTTGATAGGATGACATGACCTTCTTTAGCATCCCAGATGTAATCTCCAATAGTTCACAGTCCTCCATGTGAGATTTCAAGAGTTTTTCTTTTGCTTTGGCTTGAGCAAAAGATGCTATTTTCATTTTCTGGACCAAAGAGAGAGCCAAAATTTAGTGGTCCTTGAAATAGCTTAGGTTCATCCAGATCCATCATTTCTCTATCTAATAAGTTCTTCACTATCTCTGTAATGTCTCTTGCTGGAGATTCAGACTTCTTTCCTTTTGAAATATTAGAACAGTCATCATTAGTCCTTTCTGCTTGTTCTTCTTTCCCTTTATCCTCTTCTCCTTGAATCTTCTTCTCCTCTTTTCTACCTTCCCCTTTAGTTTTAGAGTCTGGAATGTTTGTCCTAGCTGCAGTGGGATCCAGAGGAGAGATGTCACCTGTGTTTGTTGCTTCATGAACTTCCTCTTGCGGAACTGAGGAGTCTAAGTTCTCAGAGATTTCCTCATTTATTTTCTTTAATCCTTCAACATCCTTGTCAGAAGGTTTTTCATTGACATCATTTGATCCTTCAACATCCATGGTAGAAGGTTCTTCATCTATTTCCTCTCCTATAGGAAGATTGAATCTCTTCAAGGCTTTCCAAAGGATATCTTTTGTTTCTCTTCCTACTTGGTCAGTTTCTCCAAGCATGAGTTTGTTCGTTTTTGCCTTGCTCTAGAACTCATTCTTACACTCCTTGAAAATCATGTCCATTTGTTTTGGAGTGATGGAAGGATAAAGCTAAATTGCTATTTGCTCCTAAATCTCTAGGTCTTTTGCCATTGCATTCTCTTTTCTCAGATCAAGTACCTTTTCTAGGCTCTTAGGAATTAATGATATAATTCCAATGAAATCTTTATTGTAAATGTTCAAGTACCTGACAGTAGCCTCTTCCAGAATTCTCTTGCCAGCATCACTGTATGCATCATAGAACTCAATCACCGGCTGCAGGTTCCCATTCACAGTAATTGCCTTGATGATGTTATCAATGGAAAAGAGCGAAGTTTTCAACAAATTCCTCTTCCTTCTCTTCCTCATCTCTACTAGCAAAGAACTTCCTGGATGTTTTCTTCTTCTTCATTTTCTTGATTTCTTCATTTGATTCTATTTCTTCATCATCCTTATGGATTGTATATGTTCTTGAGGCTTTGGTCTTCATTCTCTTTTCACTTTTTCCAAATGGCTTGACTTTTGGTTTAGTAGCCTTTGAGCTTTTAGGAGTGACAGGTGCAGAGCTCTTGGAAGATCTAGTCCGAGAGGAGGCTTACACCGGAATGTTTCCTTTCTTTGCTTCTTGTTTCTCTTTCTCTGCCTTCTCCATTTTCTCTCTATTTGTATCTACTGCCTCTTTTGATAAGCCAAATCTTTTGGCAATTTCTTCAACTTCCTTTTTTACTTTCCTCTTCATCTCTGGCTATCTTAACTCAACATGTATTTTTATACTTAGCTCTTCAAAGTGCCAAATCTTTCTGCTTCAGTGTCCTTAGGCTAGCTCAGTAGGTGTTGATTATGTAGCTCCAAGATTTTTTCATCGACCTCATATCCCATAGGCATTATCCATACAGTTCTTGGCTTAACTGCCTGCATTAGACATTGATCAGTGTCAATCATAAAGCAAACTGTGTCCTTGTATTTCTCAACTATGGACTGTGGTATTCTCTCTCTGGCTTTCATCATGCTCTGGAAGTTCTTGAAGTAACCCCAGAGAGCTGTGTTTTGGGCTTGAGCATCACTAAGTCCATACATGTAATCTCTTATCTGACTTGCAATGGGTTTGTCATTTTGCCAGACCCAGCCATTTGATCTAAGTAGCTCATTCATATAATAGAAGAATAGACACAGTATTAAACTACCATATTTAAAAGAATTTTTCTTATCCTTTTTGATCTTCTGCAAGTTCTCCAACAGCTAATTTAGAAGAAGCTCACATAGATCATAATCTGCATCTTCCCTCAACGTCTGATATGTAGCATAGATTGTTGTACCAGACATAGAATTCTCCCTGCTCGAATGATAGATTTTGTAGCTGATTATCATTGAGGCAAACTTGACATCTAGATCTGTGATGTCATCTATAGTCATTGCTCTTTTGTCAAATTTAGATCTGGTGGCTTTAGTTACTATTTGTTCTTCACAGATTTGATTGCGGGTAACCCACCAGATGAATGTAGTCCAGTCACTGCCCTGATGGCATCTTTAGTTATCTTGAATGACCGCATTAGCCACATAAAATTATCATGCATCCTACTTAGAATATACCAGACCCAATCATCTTCTGTAAAACATGGAAAATGTATGCAATGTCCGAAGTGTTTGTCCCAGAAGGCCTTGAATTTAGGTTTGAGTTCAAAATTCTTATCTATTAATTGTTTGTGATAAATGTCCATCAATTTTGAGTCTCCAAATTCTTCAATGTTTGCATGGATATAAACCCTAACATCTTCTACATGCAATACTCTGTGTGGAATGCTAGAAAACACACCCAAGGGATCAACTTCTAGAGATTTTTAAGGGTGTTTCTTGAATTTAGGTCTCGGCCTATCAGAAATATTGACAACCATTGGAGTAGCCATTTTGCAAGAGATTCAGAGAGAGTTTTTTAGAATGGAAGTACCTTTTCACACTTTAGGGTTTGAAGCAGGAGCTGGAACAAATCGCTGATTGAATTCAATTTTTAGTTAATCTTGAGTGAATTGTGGAATCTTCTTGGTAGAGCTCTTATTTTCTTCTTCATGAGTGCAAGTGTGTAAATAATGAGTGAAAGAACCCTTTTATCCTGATGCAAACCCTAATTTCCTTTTGTAATAAATGCATAACTTAAGTTATTCAGTTCCCCTGTTTTGAGAGAGATTTTCTTAAATCACTGCGTGGAACTTAAAATCATTGTCAGTGAGGATTGACAATGTATCTTCTTTTCTTTAATCATGTCATGGGTCCGCAGATCAAAGCATTTCAATTTTGAATCATACTGGATCTGTCTATGAAATTTTTCTTTACCAGATAGCTGTCGAAACCAGATTAACTTCAGTAGTTATAAATCTTGCAAAACTTCATGCGGATCTTTCATATTATGATTGAAGGTTATTTGGAGGTTTTTCGGAGAACCCTTTAATCCGCAGCGTCCGATGTTTACTCAATGTGTTGAATTTAGGCACTAGCTGACTAACTGGGGGAAATTGTTTTTCTCTGTGACTCCCTGAGCTAGAGCTCACCCTTTTTAGTTTCTGAAAGGAATATCAGCACCGGATTCCAGTGCAGATCCATCCCCAATATTCATTGTACTCCTTTTTACCCAAATCTTGCTCATCTCTTTTTGAACTTCATCTGTATTTATTTTACCTTTGCCCTTATCTTGTTTCTAATCGTGTTCCACCGAACCTTTTCTATCCTAATTTCTGCTTCTGCAGAATTTGGCAATATGACCAGATCTATTGCAATTGTAACATACAACATTTCTTTGCTTATTTGATTGATATCCTCTTGATCTACATTGATTAGCCATATGTCCCATTCTATTGCATGCAAAGCATCTACCATTGAATGAATTGTTTATTTGCATATTTCTGCATTCATGAGATTTGTGACCATACCTTTTGCAATTAAAACATTGTCTGGAGAAGGATGGATTATTTTGATTCATTCCCTCCTACATTGAGTTGCTTTATGACCAAAATTGTTGCAATTGAAGTAGTATCCATTGAAGGATGGATATCTTTGGGCATTTGGTTGCCTTACCGGAGGTCTTCTAGGCTTGTTTCTTTGATTTCCTAATCCAAAGTTCTTCTGACCAGATCTAGAGCTTTCACCTTTCTCATATCCCAAGCCACGCTTATCATCTACCCTCTTTTGGCTTTCAAGAAGAACTTCAAATTGGGCTGAGCTTATCTTGAATTTTTCTTTGTATTCATTTGTAGTTTGAAGATCTTGTTCAAGAGTGTCTATCTGATTCTCAAGTTGTTCTTCATTGTCTCTAGCTTCTTCAAGATCAGATTCAAGATGCCTAATTATTCTTTCCATTTTGTGGTAGTCCTCTATTTTCTCCTTGAGGGATTGTTTTAGATTATCTTCAATCTTTATTTTTCCTTCAATTTCTTGGGTGAATCTCATAACCCCTAATTCCATTTCATGCCTTACCATAATGACTTCTTTTGACAGCTTCTCACATAGCTTATTTTTCTCATTCAGATCTTCATTAGTATCATTGACTTCACTCTGATTGGCTATTTTTTGAAGTAGTTCCTTTCTCTTTTTCATAGAGATACTAAGTTTTTCTTTTAGCTCATTTATGAATTCATCAACTTGTTTGAGTCTTTCTCTCAAATTATTGACTTCAGAGTGGGATTGTTCAAGATCATCTAGGGCAAACTAAAGTTGTTCCTTCATACCATATGCATCCATTGAGATTCCTAGATCTTCCTAAAGCTTTTAGGCTTTGTTCAGAGGAACCTTGCTCTGATGCCAATTGTTGAAAACAAGGCAGATAACTGAGAGGGGGGGTGAATAAATTATCTCAAAATTTCCTTAATTTCCTTTTCTTTCATTTTCTCAATATTCAGTGTTATATCAAAACATGAAAGCATATGTAATCATGAGAGCAGAAATAAAATTAACACACATAACACAAGGATTTTTATGTGGAAACCCTGTTAAGGGAAAAACCACGGGATGACTAACCCAAGATTGTATTCTCTGTTAAAAGAATAAAGGAGTACAAAATGGCACTTGTCAATTAGGGCTCACTGCCTGAGCACACTGCTCACAAGAGGCACACTGCCTACAAGAAACTCACTATCTACAGAAGATAATCAAGTGGTTGAACTGATGAGAAGCATCTACAAATGCAAGAGTTCAGTTCTAGTTAGGCACAATATACTGATCTGATTCACTTCATTCTTCCTCTGTTCAATGTTATTATTCAGTCACATACCAGACTTGAATTGTTGTTCTCACTCTTATCCCAGTTTTTCTTCGCACCTTATTTATTCACATCTTTAACACCCACATCTACATGCTAGAATTGATCTAGTATATATATCCACATCAAGGATTTTCATCAACTTTCTAGTCGGCAACAAAAACACTCAAGATATTTGCAAGTTATTAATTTGTCGACTGAATCCATGCTTGATTTGTGATGCGTATCAAAATCTTAAGCATAGAATTCATTAATCTTGTTGGCCAACAATGTATAATCCCACAAATTGCTTGATCAACACATCTTACTCATCCAGATTGAAGTCTGATACTCTGTCGGTCAGTTCTTCCTCTGTCTGCTCTACCTGACTAGAACCCAACACTCAGATGCTCATATATTTTTTGAGCTTTATCACCGGAGGATAAATCTCTGGAATACAATAGTAATGATATCCCTCTTGACTTGTCCAAGTCTGCAACTTACTAAGTTACACCATCTGAGAGATCCGGACATAATTGTCGGACCTTGTTATATACTATGTTCTTGTTTACCGGATCAAAACAATCTTCAATCTATCTTCTGATATAGGTATATTATGTATTATGAATGTGTGGGATAGACTTTGTTGCCATCAATGACAACACCTATGAAGCCACACAATGTCTCTTGCCAACAATTTCCTCCTTTCTAGAGTCTACAACACCATTGGCATCAACAAACCATCTTAATCCTAATAATGCATTGAAGGAGTCTAGTGTCTCTTTGATTTCTACCACTTCTAGGTCTATGATTAGTTTTACTCCCATCACACTGACTTCTACATTCTTCCATGTGCCTAGTGTTGTCATCCAAGACTGCTAGGCTAATATTATAGGGTGTTTCATGTAGCTTAGGTTTACCCATTTGTTCACATACCCATTTAGGGATCATGTTGATGTCCAATCCTAGATCAACCATTACATTTGTCACCTTCTTATGGTTAATGCTTACTATAATCATTATGGGACATTTCTTCCATGTTCTCTTTGTTCTCCCAATTTTCCTAATTTTTGGTAGCAGGGTTTTCTTTTTATTCCAATAATTATTTATTAGTTTGATTTTTTCTAGGAGATTATCTTTCTTAGCCATCTATGTCAGTTGTTTAAGTACTTTAACTTCATATTTTGTAAAAAAATATTCATGTACTTTCTCTTTTTGTTGCTCTTTCTTTATTATTTTCTCAGCTTGTTTTATGATTTGGTCATGTTTTTCTTTGCTAGGGATCATCTTCTTCTCCCCCACTTTCTTCTGCACTTATGTCCATATTTTTCTTTGTGGTGTATGTTCCCTACCTTGTCACTACTATTGCCTTGTTTTTCTTTTTCCGTTTAGGTTTTTCTCTATATATTTGGTATTCATCTTGTGATGAATTATCGATGATTACATCTAATTCATACATCTCCACTTTTTGATATTTCCTTGAGTTTTGCAATGGGTCTTTTAGTACTCTCCACATCAAGAAGGCTCACTTAAACCATTGGAGTTCATCACTCTTAGATTGTGGTGTGGTATTCTTATAGTAGGTTTGCGCTTTATTGCAATTGAATATGTCATGATCAATACTACCATAGAATCCACATGGTTTTTTCTTGTCTCCCTAGCATTCATTTGCATAGTGACCATGCTTATTGCACTTAAAGCAAGTCACATCATCCCTTCTTCTCCTACCTCTTCCACAGCCTCTTCCTCCTCTATAGTCAATATATTGTCCTCTCTCATCATTATTGTAATTACATGTAAGGAAGAGGGTTGGTGTTTACATTTTGTAGGCTATTAACATTTTTTTGGTTAGCCAAAGAAAGTTGTTTATACCCATGATCTTGAAGATATAGGGGTCTTTTTGCAAGCCCTTTCACATATGCCATGTTTGTGTTATCTTCCTTATTTTTGCAGTGAGCATTACACCATGGTTCATGTTCATCATCATCCTTTCTTAGTCTGAAACACTATGAAGGACAATCCTCTATTTCATGGTAATCCTAGTCTCTGCATATACTGCAGTATACTGTGTTGTTTCATTTTGGAACTATTTTTAGATCTATCTTCATTGCGACAACCTTCTTTTCACCATTTATCATTGGGCATTCATTTCACAAGTGACTTTCCTTCATGCAATATGAAAACTAGATGTTTGCTCTTTGTTTTGTTTATTTTCTCCTTCTTTTGCTAATATTTCTTACCACAATTTTAGTTGTTCTACTTCTAATCTCATTTTTCCATCTCCATGTTCTCTTTAGTTTTATCTTGTCTCCACAAGGTTTGTGCTTCTATGTGGCATGCCAAGGTAACCGCTTCAAAGTATGTAGTGAAATCTTTCCATCTAGTGATGTTCTAATGTCAGGGCTTAACCCTGAGATAAACCACTCAATTTTCTACTTTTTAGTAAGGGGTTTCTCTAATTTCTAAGTGATTTCCTTAAACCTTTTATCAAAATCCTTAATGGATTCCCCTTCCATCATCGCCATATCTCACATCTTACTCACACCTTCAACTGGAACCTCTGGTGAATCAAAGTTGTCTAATAATGCATGTTTTATCTCATCCCATGTTTTGTCATGGTTGGGGCATGCCTTCCTATACTATTTTAGTGCATCATTCTAGAGTGTTCTAACAAATTCAAATAGTTTTGTTTGATCCCTTGTTATGTTCTTTTTTTTCTAGATAGATTCTAGGACAAATACATGCTCCACTGCTTCAGTGGTGTCTTTTCCAAATACTAGTAACTTAATTGGTGGTTACCTTTATTTTCCTGGCACTTTTGGTTTTGTGCAATGAGTTTCCTTGTTTTTCTCCTTAACTTTTGTTCATTGTACTAGGGTTTTATGTTCTTTACCCTTATCCCTTTGTAACTTGATATCAAAATAATCACTTCGCAAAACTTCCTAACAATCTCTTCGGAACTCTTATGTTATTTCCTCTTGCTTATTCACTTGGTTGTTTTCTTCCTCTACCAAAATTCTTCTTGATTTATAGGGCATAGGGGATGACTGTTGGTTTGGGGGTTGTGCCTCTTCAAAGTGTCTTTTTGTCTTAGAGGATGTCTTTTTGTTTCTAAATGACATTTTATTAGTCAGAGGTGTCGTTTCACTAAACCAACCTACCCTTTAGGAACTAACTTCATTGTATACCACATCTTCTTCACTTCCTCTCATCTTCATTATACTTTGATTAACTAATTGATCTAGGTCTTCTACATTTAATTCTAGGGGTTATAGGGTTTTAATTGGGTCAAGTAGGTGTTCCCATTGTTTGTCTATTTTGATCTGGATAATGGCTAGAGTAGGTTGAACTTCAGAGTTTCTTCCTATTTGCAGTAGGGTTGGAGCTTGATTATACTCTTCTTCCCATACCCTTATTGACTAATCATATGCATTAATACTTCCTCCTAAACTCTTCAGTAATTTTGTAGACCTATCCCAATGTATGTTCAACAGTCCTAGATTGTCCATATATTTGTTGATTAATTCTATGGAAACCCTTATGGTGCACTCATCCATTCTTCCTTCCTCTACTATATTCCTATCTTCGGCAGCACCCACATTGACACTCATCCACTTTTCCTTCCACAACTTTTCTAGTGTGTTCCCTTTCTAACTCAGTTTTCTCCATCCTTTTGTGGTATCTTCCTTGTCATTCCTGGATTTGTCTTTGTCTTTCTCTTTGGCTCATTTCCATAATTTCCTTAATTTCTCTTAGTTTCTTGTTACCCCTTTTTCCCATGGATGTGTTAGAGTTGGTATTACATTAATCCTTATGTATTCCATGGTCAGCTTGTCTTGAAGAGGTACATCTTTTCAAGGATCTTTTTATATCCTCCCCCATTCCATTTGTCATCTCTTAAGTGCCTGACCCCTCTCACAAGGGTAGGACTTAAGGGATTTCTACCGTAGCTCTAAAAAAAATTCTCCCTACTTCTTCACTATCCTTACCAGAGTCCTGACAATGGAACCAAATGTTGGCAAGAGGGATTGTGATATAGTCTGAAGATTTGTACCTAGGTTACTCTTATGTAGTCTATTTATACCCCAGTTAGTAACAGTGATAGAAGAGAAGCAAATATAGAAAGAGACATTAACATGCAGTAGAATTCCACGCAAGTAAATGTTGATAACTGAGAGGGGGGGGGTGAATCAGTTATCCTAATTATTTCCCTTATTGAACTTTCTTATTAATTGATGCAGCATTGAATCAAACACAAAAACATTACCATAAAATAAGAAACACATAACACAGTATTTTTGACGTGGAAACCCTGTTAAGGGAGAAAACCACGGGGTGATTAACCCAAAATTATTCTCTGTTAGAAGAATAGGAGATTACAAAAATGGCACTTGCCAATTAGGGCTCACTGCCCGAGCACACTGCTCACAAGAGGCCCACTGCCTACAAGAAGACACACTGTCTACAAAGTGATAAGAATCACAGTCTTGAACTGATTGGAAGCATCTGCATATGCTGGAGTTCAGTTCCGGTTAGGCTCAGTACACTGATCTGCTGCACTTCATCTTTCCTCTGTTCTTTATTCTGCTATCTTTCACATACGGATCTTTTTGCTACCTCTGCTCTGTTCTAGACTTATTCGCATATATCTTCACACCACCATACACTTCACAACTAAATCCATCCTCTATATATAGCCGCACAAGTAATTTCATCACCTTTCTAGTCGGCATCCGGAACAGTCTAGTTTCTTACAAACTTTTGTTCTGTCGGCTGAATCCTTCCTCACCAAGCAATGCGGATCAAGCATATACTTGTAGATGTCATTAATCATGTCGGCCAAACATGATTCATGCCTTCACAACCTCTATCATCAATAGTAACGCATCCGGAAAGTAGTCTGATACTCTGTCAGTCAGTTCTTCCTCTGTTTTCACTGTCTCTCAGGAATCCGGTACTCAACTATTCATATCTTTTTCCTTGTCCATCACCGGAGGCTAAATCCTTGGAATATACCACTCAAGGTAGTCCTCTTGACTTCCCCAAATCCGCACTGCACCAAGATACTTCCTCTGAGAGATCCGGACCAATCTGTCGGACCTTGCCACATGCTCTGTTCTTGTTCACCGGACCACAACATTCTTTAATCTGACTTCCGGTAGAGACACATCATGACTTGCGGATATGTGTGATGACCTTTGTTGCCATCAATGACAACAACCATGAATCCATATAGTGTCTCTTGCCAACAATCTCCCCCTTTGGCATTGATGGCAACACTTAGTGAAAAATGACTAAGTGTTTTCACTATGCTCCCCCTTTGCTGATGCTCTGTCTTTATATACAATTTCTGGAACTCCCCCTTAGTTGGATTCCTCATTTTTCACTGCTCCTCACTCCCCCTTTGACATCAATGGCAAAGGGTAGGGTCCGCACACCAAAATTTTCAAAAATTTTCTATACATAGCCGCATATTTACATACTCACATATATTGAAGAATGTCTGCAAAGGATGTCTGCAATTGGATCATTTCTGTAGCCCAACTTTGCTTCATTCTATCCAAAATTGAAATGTGACCACTCAACAAAAATGCAAAAGCTTCTGCCCGCTTGAGATCTGTCGGATCTTTTGTTTGGGCGGTGGTCTGAGCATCACTGATGGCCTCATGCATAGTTTCCAACTTAGGGATTATAATCCGTCTAAGTTCTCCCATCCGGTTAGTGATGTTCTTCCTTTCCTTCTCAAGATTCTTTATTTCATTCAAGACTGCAATAGTCTGACATTCTTGATTTATTATGGAGGAAGAGAGAGGATCAAAACTTTGAGATAAGCTTTGTAGCTTATCCTGTTCCTCTTTTATTTTCTTATCAATTGCTGCTGTTGCCTTTGGCCAGGATATACAAAATTTGTAAATGTCACCACCATCCTTAAGAGCATTCTCTAAGCTCTTTATTCCAATGCTCACAATCTTCCTATCTTTAGAGATTAATTCTAATACTTCTGAGAATCTTTTATCCAAAAATTCCTTCCGGACCTTTTCTTCAGCTGATTTTTCTAGAGAATCAAAATGTGTATCAACACTGCTGACTAAGGTTTTTAGATTACCGGAAGTGGAGGCTGTCGGATCTATCTGGATTGATGGCATAATCTTTACAAGTACTCCGGAAGCAGCCTCTATCAACTCACAGTCTTCCATATGAGACTTCAGGAGTTTTTCATTTGCCTTGGCATTTGCAAATGAAGCTATCTTCATTGTTTGTACCGGAGAGAGAGAGTCAAAGTCGAATGGGCCTTTTAGAAGCTCTGGTTCATCAATCTCTAAAGTTTCTTTGCTCAAAAATTGTTGAACAGTTTGTGCAGTGTCTCTTGCCGGAGACAGATGTTTCTTTTCTTCTGCAGTCTTGGAAGATTATGTTCATTGTCTTGGGATCAATTTGAGGATATAGCTGAATAGCTATCTGCTCCCGGATCTCAAGATCTTTTGCATGAGCATTGTTCTTTCTTACTTCCAATTCCTTTTCTAGGCTTTTAGGAATAAGAGATATGATCTCAATGAAAGCCTTATTGTATATGTTCAGATATTTGACTGTGGCTTCCTGAAGAGTCTTTTGGTCAGCCTCACTGAAGTCATCATAAGATTCAGTCATTGGTTGAAGGTTTCCATCCACCGTGACCGACTTGATTACATTCTCTAGAGACAGAGTGGGCTTTTCAATAAATACCTCTGCCATTTCATCCTTGTCTTGGCCTGTGGAGGGTTTACCGGATCCTTTCTTCTTCTGTTTCTTTATTTCTTTTACTCCCTCATCTGACTCTGTTTCCTCTTCATCCTTTTGGCTTCCATAAGCCCTTGTGGCTTTTGTCTTGGATCTTTTACCGGATGCCTGGACTTCCAGTCTTGAACTTTTGGTTGTGGGAGGTGCAGATCTTTTTGATGATCTGGTCCGGGTGGGAGTTTCAACCGGAGCACTTTCTTTACTTTTCTCTACTTCCTCAGCCTTCCTCCTCTTTTCCCGGCTGGCATCAAGTGCCTCTTTTGAGATGCCTAGGCCTTGAGCAATGTGCTCTACTTCTTTTCTCACCTTTCTTTTAATCTCAGGTTCCCTGAGTTCTACATGTATTTTTACACTCAGCTCCTCAAAGGTTCCAAACCTTTCTGCCTTAGGATCTTTGGGCTGACTTAGCATGTGTTGAACATGTAGCTCCACTATCTGTTCATCCACTTCATACCCCATGGGCATGATCCAGACAGTCCTTGGCTCTACTGCCTCCATTAGGCACTGATCAGTGTCAACCATAAAGCACACTGAGTCTTTGTATTTTTCAACAAGAGACTGGGGAATTCTCTCTCTTGCTTGCATCATGCTCTGAAAGTTTTTGAAGTATCCCCATAGAGCTGTATTTCTCGCTTTTGCATCCCCAAGTCCATGCAAATAGTCTCTTATCTGGACTGCAACAGGTTTGTCATTCTGCCATACCCATCCACTTGATCCAGGTAGCTCATTCATGAAGTAGAAGAATAGACATACAATAAGAGTACCATACTTAAAGGAATTCTTCTTATCCTTCTTGATTTTCTGTATATTTTCCATTAATTGGCTTAGCAGTAGTTCGCAGAGATCATATTCTGCATTCTTTCTTAGCATTTCATAGGCAGTGTATACTGCAGTTCCGGATACAGAATTCTCCCTGCTGGAGTGATAGATCTTGTATCCTATTATCATGGATGCATATTTGATATCTGGATCCGAAATATCTTCAATGGTCATTGCCCTCTTATCAAATTTTGATCCGGTGGCCTCAGTTACAATGTTGTTCTTGACAGATTTGAGGATAGGTATCCCTCCGGAAGAGTATAGACCAGTTACTGCTCTAATTGCCTCTTTTGTGATCTTGCAGGGTCTATCCAGCCATAGAAAGTTGTCATGCATCCTGCTCAGTACATACCGGACCCATTCATCTTCTTCAAAGCAGGGGAAATGAATAAATTGCTCAAATTGTTTCTTCTGGATATCCTTATACTCTGGTTTAAGCTCAAAAGCATTGTCTATCAGTTGCTTGTGATAGAGGTCTCTTAATTTGAATTCCCCAAATTCCTCAATGCTTGCATGTATGTAAACCCTAATGTCTTCAGTATGTAAAACTCCGTGAGGAACACTAGAGAAGGCTCCTAGTGGATCTACCTCCAATGATTTGTAAGGATGTTTCTTGAATGTGGGGCGAGGTCTATCAGAGATCTTAACTATATTTGGAGTAGCCATTCTTCAAAGATTTGTAGTGAGATAATGAAAAACGGAGAATACCTTATGCGCCTTCGGTTTGCACGGAGTGGTGGGATTGATTTCTTTATGCAATAACTTCGGCAGGAGATCCTTGGTGTGCTTGATGAACCTTGTTGCAGAGCTCCACTTTTCACTTCTTCTTGAGTGCAGAATGAGCAAATGACTTTTGAGAAATCCCTTAAATTGCTCCGCGAACCCTAATATCTGTCTGCAATAAATGCTTCACCTACATCATTCCGGTTTGCCTTGTCTGGATAGCTTGGAGTATCCCGGATTAGTCCTGATCTGTGGATATCATCCGGATCTTTCAATCATGAATAAATCGAGGTAACATATTACAAGAACATCCCAAACACTCTGTCCAATCCGCAGAACAAGATAGTGCACTTCCGGATCTCTCCGGACCTTTTTGTAATACCGGAGCATCTCCCTGAATAGGTCTTACTTGATCGATCACAGCTTCTTCATAACTCCATGCGGACCTCTGAAAACTTGACTGAAGCATCTCAAGACTCATATCTGCAAACCCTTTAATCCGCATCTTGTGCCACATTCGGCACCACTTGTTTGGCTGGGGGAACAGGATTTTCTTTGAGTCTCCCCCTGAGCCTGAGTTCACTTTTTAATTTCCGGAAGAAATATCAGCACCAGAGTCTGGTGCGGATCCAACCTCTACATTCTCTGAACTTTTCTTCACCCAAATCTTGCTCATCTGATTCCTAACTTCATCCGCATTCATCTTTTGCTTACCTTTGTCTTGATTCTGATTATACACCGGACCTCTTTTGTCCTGATACTTATTTCTGCAGATTTTAGCATTATGACCGGACCTATTGCAGATTTGGCAAATAACATTTCTTTGCATATTTGACTGATATCCTCTTGATCTGCATTGATTAGCCATATGACCTATTCTATTGCATGTAAAGCATCTACCTTTGAATGATTTGTTTACTTGCATAATTTTGCATTCATGGGATTTGTGTCCATACCTTTTGCAGTTGAAGCACTGTCCGGAGAAGGATGAATTAATCTGATTCATTCTCATTCTGCACTGATTAGCTTTGTGACCAAAGTGGTTGCAGCTGTGGCAGTATCCATTGAAGGATGGATATCTTTGAGCATTTGGCTGTCTTACCGGAGGTCTTCTAGGCCTGCTCCTTGGATTTTCTGATCCAAGATTCTTCTGACCGGATCCGGAGCTTTCTCCTTTCTCATATCCCAAACCATACTTGTCATCTGTCCTCTTTTGACTTCCAAGAAGAACTTCAAGTTGAGCAGAACTTATCTTGAATTTCTCTTTATATTCATTTGCTGTTTGAAGGTCTCTTTTGAGAGAGGCAATTTGATCCTCAAGTTTTTCTTCATTATCTTTGGCATTTTCAAGATCAGATTCAAGATGTCTGATAATCCTGTCCATCTGGTGGCATTCTTCTAATTTTTCTTTAAGAGATTGTCTTAGATTGTCTTCAGCCTTTCTTTTTTCTTCAATCTCTTGAGTAAACTTTATAGTTCCTGATTCCATTTCATGTCTTAACATAATGACTTCTTTTGATAACTTTTCACATAACTTGGTTTGCTCAGTCAATTCTTCATTTGTATTGCTTTCTTCACTTTGTCTTGCCAACTGTTGGAGCAGCTCCTTTCTCTTTTTCATAGAGAGACTTAATTTGTCTTTTAATTCTCTCATGAATTCATCAGCCTGTTTGAGTCTTTCCTTTAATTCACTGACTTCAGAATTTGACTGCTCAAGATCCTCAAGAGCAGTCTTGAGTTGCTCCCTTAAACCATATGCATCCATTTGAACTCCCAGATCTTCCTCAAGCTGTTAGGCTCTATTAGGAGGAACTTGGCTCTGATACCAATTGTTGATAACTGAGAGGGGGGGGGGTGAATCAGTTATCCTAATTATTTCCCTTATTGAACTTTCTTATTAATTGATGCAGCATTGAATCAAACACAAAAACATTACCATAAAATAAGAAACACATAACACAGTATTTTTGACGTGGAAACCCTGTTAAGGGAGAAAACCACGGGGTGATTAACCCAAAATTATTCTCTGTTAGAAGAATAGGAGATTACAAAAATGGCACTTGCCAATTAGGGCTCACTGCCCGAGCACACTGCTCACAAGAGGCCCACTGCCTACAAGAAGACACACTGTCTACAAAGTGATAAGAATCACAGTCTTGAACTGATCGGAAGCATCTGCATATGCTGGAGTTCAGTTCCGGTTAGGCTCAGTACACTGATCTGCTGTACTTCATCTTTCCTCTGTTCTTTATTCTGCTATCTTTCACATACGGATCTTTTTGCTACCTCTGCTCTGTTCTAGACTTATTCGCATATATCTTCACACCACCATACACTTCACAACTAAATCCATCCTCTATATATAGCCGCACAAGTAATTTCATCACCTTTCTAGTCGGCATCCGGAACAGTCTAGTTTCTTACAAACTTTTGTTCTGTCGGCTGAATCCTTCCTCACCAAGCAATGCGGATCAAGCATATACTTGTAGATGTCATTAATCATGTCGGCCAAACATGATTCATGCCTTCACAACCTCTATCATCAATAGTAACACATCCGGAAAGTAGTCTGATACTCTGTCAGTCAGTTCTTCCTCTGTTTTCACTGTCTCTCAGGAATCCGGTACTCAACTATTCATATCTTTTTCCTTGTCCATCACCGGAGGCTAAATCCTTGGAATATACCACTCAAGGTAGTCCTCTTGAATTCCCCAAATCTGCATTGCACCAAGATACTTCCTCTGAGAGATCCGGACCAATCTGTCGGACCTTGCCACATGCTCTGTTCTTGTTCACCGGACCACAACATTCTTTAATCTGACTTCCGGTAGAGACACATCATGACTTGCGGATATGTGTGATGACCTTTGTTGCCATCAATGACAACAACCATGAATCCATATAGTGTCTCTTGCCAACAGTAAACACTTAAAACAATGTAACACATTCATTATCATAGTCAATACTCCTTATATCTCCTTATATATTCATTATATAATCATGTACAAAAGACAAGTCTATGTCTCTTCTCTATAGATATATCACTCTCATCCTCTCAACTCTCTTACTTTGTTACATTGTTACGTACATATCTATATACATCATATAGGGGTGTGTCCTTTATGTGACACCTTTCTATCTTCTTCCCCTATCGGCCTTATGCTTCGTAGGTCCTTTGTGTCATCATGCAGGAACTGCTCTAGCTTCCAGTATGCTGCCAACACACAACATGGTTAGATTGATAACCTAAGCACCCAACATAAGATGCCACAAAGAAACCCAAGTTGTCTCTTAAAATTTCACCCCCCTACTAGACCTAAATTACCCTACACAACACCATTGAAGTTTAGTTAAATCCAATTCAAAGGAGGATGCTTCCATTTAGTGGCTTTTCTCCTTAAAAGATTTGAGTTACTAAGAATTAGCATGTTGATAATTGATCCCTAATTAACTACAATCTCAATTAAACCTCCTTAATGGGTAGATAACACCCCTTTATTTTAATGATAGAGAGATTCCCCATGATGGAAAGGGTGGTAATCCTATTGACTTCTTCCTGTTTAGGGGAAAATTGGATAGTTTGTTTAAGCTAGGTTAAATACCACCATTTTCCCACTACTAAGCATTGGGAGGACAAAGACCAAGCTTGTCAACAAGCTTCTAATCACTTTGTCTATCCCTTACGCTCGCGTGGTTATGAAACCTAAGGCCCTAATCAAGATTTTATCAAGTGTTTTCCTTTCAACCAAGTAAAACCCTAATTATGCCTTAAATCAAAAATATACAAAAAGTAATGAAGCAAATGGTAAAACTTATCACAGAAGTGTAGAGATAGAGTTCCAGAGATAGTGTACCCAAATTTTGAGGGTTGCATGAACTAGGGCGCCTGCCCTAATGTCCTGAAAGTTTTTAAATGGGAAAATCTTCTATACAGGGTGTCTGAAAATTCTAAAAGGCTTCCAGATCCTGGAATAAACCCCTGGTTGGAGTAGGGCGTCCACTCCAATGTCCTGCAAGTCTCGGAATCTAAAAATTTGAAAGCCTGTCGCGACTGTACCTGCAATGTCCTCCTTTCTATAGCTTCTTTCTGCTGGAACCTACAAAACACGATCTGCACATACAAAAGAAGGAAGATGTTGTGGCTATATAGGAGCTTACCTCAGTCAAGCCTCATCTTTGGTATTTCTACCTCAACAATAGCCAAAGATAAAGATTTGCAGAAGTGTGTGCAAACCTAACAATGTGTGTATGCATAAAATCAAACCCTAGATGTCTCAATCAAGGGAAGATCAACAGCTTGCTTTACATCAATAAACACATGTAACTTCACCTCAAGGAGATGAGATAAATGAAGACTTGCATGAACAAGAAGGTGAATTGGCAATGTCTGTGGAGGATCTCCAAGCTTGCTGTTGGGGGCTTCAACCCTTCTCCCGATCATGCAAAGGGTGTACAAACCCTAGGAAGAGCAAGATAGACTCAAGATCTTGATTCCTAATCTTCATCCATTGTCTCCAAGATAGCAAATAAAGGATACTTCAAATAGCTTCAACAAGTTATTAATCTTCAATGGCAATTGCAGTAGAGTTTTGGCATTAAGCTTGCATAAGAATTGTGTATGATAAAATGATTTGTAAATGTCTTTTTATATCTAGATTTAGGGAATTCAAATGTAGAAATAACATCTCAATATTTTGCAAAAACTGAGAATTTGAAAACAAAATCCCGAGGCACTCGATGGGAATCGACACCCTGCCAAAATTCAAAATCTCGTGAAATGAGGGAGGACGAGGGCACGGGTGCCGAAGTCCTAGCCCCTAATTTCAGCTCAGATCTACATTTTTGGGGGTCCTAGGGACCCAAATCTCAAATCTCTTTTCGGGTTCTATCAATAAGTTACCTCAAAAAGTGAATAGACTACTCCTAGACTTAGTCAATCAGGGTTTCAGGAAGGCTGGAAAAGAAAAGGTTGGAAGGTCACCAAGAGTGAGGAACTAAACCAAGGGAAATTATACCATTCCATACAGGAGGACAATTTATGACGTTACATTTATCCCTCACTTTAGTGGCCATATGACACTACGTGCATATGCAACTAAAGGAAAGTAAATACATCAATCATGAAAAGGATACCCAAAAGGATACTGTAGAGGATGTCGAAGTGTTGTCGCCGAGAAGGAAGGAGCCCCCAAGTCTGCAATCCTACAAGACCACAAAGTTAGGAACCATAACCTATAGAGGAACACTTGTCAGAGAGATCAAAATCAAATCCACCTGCAACCACCACTAATGAGTCAGTACAAAAAATGCTAAGGGGGTTGAGTGATGGGAAGGGGGGAAATCGAGGGAGATATATGCCCCCCTTCTTTCTTCTTGCTTAGTCTAAGAGGAGAAACAAAGAGATATCCACGCGCGTCTATTTCAAGGGAAATGTATTGTGAGAGTCATTTGAAGAAACAACACTCAAACACCACATTAGGGAAGAAAGAGAGCCAAACTCAAATTCCAACGCAACAAACAATGCTAAAATTAAAGTTTGACAGTTCGAGAAAAGGGCTCAAGAGTAAAAGAGCACACTTTTGCACCTAGTTAGGAATAAGAATTCTTACTCACTTACTTTAGGTAAAAGGGAGTTGTCACTTATCACTAACTCGTTCTTGTTTCTTGTCATTGCAGAGAGAGAAAAGGAAAATAGGAGAACGACCATGCCGAGCTAACGTCCATATCATCCACCACGACTAGAGATGCTCCAAGCCTGTGTAGTAGAGAGACATTTCGAAGCTGAGGTAGGATCCTAATCTAACTCTTCTATCATCTTTCATTGTACCTTTGCTTTCACATTTATCGATGTCTATGCCAAGAGGGGAAGGTCGATAGGGTTCCCAGACAGGGGCACACGGGTCCACCTAGAGTGCTAGAGTCTCTCTGGGGCACCCTAGTCCCACAAGGGTACAATTGTCCCTCTGGTGTGCCCTACTCTTCCTAGGGCACCTTGGTCCACAGAGGACACAGGCCCTAGGCATAGGCACTCTATTCAGTTTTTGATAGCTTATTTTGGTTTCAAGAGGGGATTCTGATACACTTGCTTGCTTTTTGATCTATAGGATGTCCCTGAGATGAGTGAGCACATAGGCGGTTGTCTGATGGCACTTCTACGAGAGCATGCTAGCACTTTGACTGCCGTAGAGAGAGAGCATTTATAGACGGTGGGCCTATGGTGGGTGTTTGAGATGCCCACAATCAGATTCCACTGCGCAATGCTTATGGTACTAATGGAGAGATGGGATGCAGATACATCCACATTTCACTTACTGACAGGTGAGATTACCATCACACTGGAGGATGTATTTAGGATCCTTTGACTACCGATCCAAGGAGAGATGGTGAGGATTGTTGGGCATCGCTCAGTGAGGTATACTCGTGAGAGTCAGCTGTACTACTTGGGTCACACTATTTCACAAGCAGAGCGAGGACACGTTTAGCTCCGTTTACTAGAGCAAGGATGCAGAGACATTCCCTTACTATGGAGGACCATGATTATCATAGTCGCACTGGCTATTGCAGCAGATGGATGAGACACTCACCTTCATGGGGCTCTCATTCACACTATCAGAGCAATGGAGGAGCATCAGACTATCTACGCATGGGGACGCAATATGCTTGCGCACCTATATCACGACTTAGGATAATATGTCCACTACAAGATATAGAGTATGATGGTCTGAACATTATTATAGGTCTGGGCCTTTGAGCACATTAGGTGCACATGACCGGTGGGTTTTCCAATAGAGGCAGCATTCACCCATCTAGGCATCTATGCCTATCCACTTGTCAAGTGTTGGAGGCACAGCAACCTGTTATATTGGAGAGTAGTATTTGATAGATTATAGTCCAGAGACATCATCTGGAGACCCTATCATGGCTACATTAGATGGTCTAGCGAATAGAGGCAGTTAGCTTAGATGCAGAGGGATCAATTGATGGCTGGTCGCCTCAATCATATTGTATCTTGGTTCTACTTTGACAGGGTGGCACAATAGTTTGGACAGATACAAGATGTTCCTATAGTTCATCTAAGCTAAACACGTGTAGCTCAGAGTGCAGTCAATGCCGACACCATCTGACGGCTGACTATAGTAGACATACCACTTAGCAACGACGAGGGTCCTGAGGATGCAGAGCCAGTTTCAGATGCAGATGATGTTGGGTGTACCCATGCATATCAGACCTAGTCACACACAGCATAGCCTGCACCTATCTTTCCACCTGGGCATCCTATAGGAGATGCTCGGCCTTGGACCAGTCACGCTAGTGAAACAGGGGTCGAGGATGATGTTAGTGACTTCGTGGAATACTATGATCTTGAGGAGGACGTGGAGGAGGATGAGGATGAGTCCGAAGAGGTCCCATCATAGTACGTCTTCAGAGTGAGATCGCGACAAAGCCAGCAAGAGGCAAACACTGACAAGGAGACCGAGTCGAGACCATAGTCTAAGGCTCGTGGTCCTACTCCTGTAAACAATGAGAGGCCTAGTTAGATAGAGTGGGGGGAGAGTAGTAGGTCTGTGCCCCCAGTTGTAGATTAGACAATAGAGCTCATCACACCATCAGCAATCCAAGATCCATCCTGGCGAGATGGAGATCCAGGTTAGGTTTGATTTATTATTTTATGTTTTGTATAGTTTATTATATGTGATATTTATATGGGAGTCTAACATCTATCTCATCCTCTATTTTGAAGTTGGGACTGATGCATGGAGAGACTTTGTGAGTCACATCATAGGAGACATAGTACCGACAGATGCATCAGAGTAGCGAGTACAGGCAGGTTATTCGCCACGATCATCTGCTGGGTGGCATGCTGAGATAATTATGCCATTTATCAAATACAAGACTGCTACAAAGGCCATGCTAGAGTAGTCTACATGAGAGAGAGGAGTTTCGATAGAAAACTGAGCATGCCAAGGCTAAGCTCAGGGAATCTGGTAGTAGTTCCTACTTTGAAGGGAGAGCTAGCTGTCAATGAGTTCTTACTACAGGAGGTCCAATAGGAAAGAGCTAACAGAGATAGGGTTCAGGCTAAGAGAGATCGGTACCAGAGGATGTACCAGGAGGCACATGAGTAGATGATAGAGATGAGAGGCAAGATCAGGGGGTTACAATCACGAAGTGTCTCTAGGAGTCATTCGTGATCTGTAGCCACACATGGTCAAGATTCTGTCACTCACACACCATGAGGGCCTTAGGGTACTGGTGATCGAGGCTCAGCTATGTGATGTATAGATTTTAGGTACTACGACATCCCATTTTGTTCTAAGGGATAGTCGACTTGGATGTATACATGAAACTGAGATATATATATATATATCTCTGATTATTTCTTTTTATCTATGTGTAATGGCTTTTGATCTATCACATGTGATTTTTGTAAAAAATGCAACTAGTGATGATGTCTAAATGCTATAATTAATGCTATTGTGATATACTAACAATTCTAAAAAGAATGTACAGTAACAAACACAATGATTAATTATTTTACACATAACTTTAACTTCCACGCTATATTCAGTTAATACAAAAGTGATCTAAGCAATTACTACTTAAACATGATACAACAATGATCAACTGAACAAAAATATAATGCCAAATGAATTAAGACAAAATAGTGATATCTTGTCGAAATTGAAGCTAATCTATGAGCTAAATTAGCTTACAAACATTTAACATTAAATCTTTAAGAATAAAATCTTTTGAGGTGCGCTACATTAATAGGTTCTTTAAGCGGTGTACCTTGCTCATCGGCTAATTTATACTATCTAGATCCAAAGGTTTTAGTGATTATATATGGTCCAAGCTAATTAGGGCTGAACTTACCTTTTTCACTAGGTGGTGCCTTTACATTGCATTGATTTTCATAAAGAACCAAGTCCCCAATGTTAAATGAACATTGTATGACTTGCGTAATATAGGCTCGTTGTATTTATTTTTGATAAGCTTTGAGATGTTTAAGAGTATTAATACATCTTTCATCAAGCATCTCAAGTTCATGTAATCTTTTCTCTCATTCTATGTTATCATCCATGATATCTCTTAGGGAAATTCGCAACAAAGGAATTTCTAACTCCAAGGGCATTATCACGTCTACGCCATAGACAAGATTATACGGTGTGTTACCTGTAGCCATTTGAATACTTGTTTTGTAAGCCCATAAGGCATAGGATAATTGCGTATGCCAATCTTTTTGATGTTTATTAACAGTTTTCTATAAAATCTATTTAATAACCTTGTTTGAAGCTTCTGCTTGGCCATTTGATTAAGGATAATAAGGCGTAGAGAAGCGATGTTTTATATGGTATTTTTTGAGGAACTTTTTCATATCCTTGTTCTTAAATGGTGTACCATTGTTCAAAATGAGGGAGGAAGGTATTCCAAATCGAGAAATTGTGTTATCTTGTATGAATCGACAGATTACATTGGCGGTCGTGGATCGCAAAGGGACCACTTCAACCCATTTTGTAAAATAATTAGTAGCAGTGATTATAAACGTATGTCCTTGAGAGGAGGGTGATCCAAGCCCCAGATAGAGAATGGCCATGGTGACACCTAGGCATGAACCTCTTGAGTAGGAGCATGGATTAGGTGTTTATGTTGTTGACATTGTGGGCATCTCTTGACGTAAGCAAAGGAATCTTGTTTCATATGCTACCAGTAGTACCCCATACGTAACAATTTTTGCACCAAAGATTTTCCACCAAAATGCTCTCCATAGGCACTAGAGTGAGCTTCTTCTAAATCTATTGAAATCTCTAAATTGCTTAAACATCAGAGTAAAACACCTTTATAACTTCGTTGATACAAGACATTCGATAATATAATGTATCGTGCTGCTAGTTTGCATAAATGGAGTCAGGCATTCTTAGATGTCAAATCAAGGATTGTTCCATCACGTAGATAATTGAATATGTAGGAGAACCATTCATCCGTGTATGTATTACCACATAGTTCTGAATTCGCAACTATAGGGTCATCGATTATCAATGTCTTAAGATTATGAATGATAAAAGTAAATTCCTCAGGAGAACCTTCAGGGGATATAAGGGAAGCTACACTTACCATTGCATCCACATGCCGATTATCTTTCCTAGGAATGGTATCAATTGAATATGATTTGAATTGTTCTAAGAGAGATAACGCAAATTCATGATAGTGAGATAACTTATCATGTTCAGTTTGATACAATCCTATTATTTGTTTAACAATTAACTAAGAATCACTGTATATTGTAATGTTCTTGATATTCAGAGCCAAGGCTGCACAAAGTCCTACAATAAGGGCTTCGTATTCAGCTATGTTATTTGTGCATAAGAAATCTAAGCAATAAGATAAGGAAATCAACTTACCAATGGGAGGTATTAATATAACACCAGCTCCAAAGCCAGATCGACATTTTGATCCATCAAAGTATAACTCCCATGTTTCATCTACAGAGATTGTTAAAATATGTTCATCAGGAAATGCATCAACATTTTGTATAGAAAAGGGTAAGGGAGTGTCATCTAACTGATAGGCTATCACTTGCCCTTTAATCACTTTTTGTGAAATAAATTTGAGATCAAATTATGTTAACAACATAACCCATTTAGCAAGATGACCTAATAAATCTATTCTTGCAAAGAGATGTTTCAAAGGGTCAAATTTTACCATTACATGCACTTCAGCATTTACGAGATAGTGTCTAAGATTTTAAGTGGCAAACACTAAAGCCAAACAATGCTTCTCTATAGCTGTGTATCACACCTCATAATCAAGTAAAGTATGACTGATGTAATAGACAACACATTCTTTGCCTTCATCATTATGTTTTGCTAACAAAGCTGCTAGGGCATTGTTAGATGTTGAAATGTATAACAGGAATGGCTTATCGAAAAAAATAGGTTACAAAATAGGTGGATTAGCTAAGTAATCCTTTAAGTCATCGAAAGCTATTTGATATTCAGAATTCCATTGAAAGTGAGAATCTTTCTTCAGTAGTTGCATAAAGGGGTGAGTCCTATCCACGAGTTGTGAAACAAATTGGCGGATGGCCTGTATCTTTCCCTGCAAACTATGAAGTTGAGATATGTTCTTGGGTATTGGCATATTAACAATTACATCTATCTTTTTTTGTATCGACTTCTATACCTTGATTCGAAACAATAAATCCAAGTAACTTTCCACTATCTACACCAAAAACACACTTATGAGGATTTAATCACATATTATACTTTCATATGTGCTCAAATATTTGTCGAAGATTTGTAACATGATCCTTACGATGGATAGACTTCGCTAGGATGTCGTCAACATAATCTTCTAAAATATTGTAAATATAATCATGAAATATAAGAGTCATTGCATGTTGGTAAGTAGTTCCTACATTCTTAAGTCCAAACAACATGACTAACCAACAAAATGTACCCCAAGGTGTTATAAAGGTTGTTTTATACTGATCAAGAGGATTTATAATGATATGATTATATCCTGAAAATCCATCCATAAAAGATAGCAACTCATGTCCAGCTATGGAATCAATAATCATATCGATATTAGGGAGCGGAAAATCATATTTCAAAGATGCCAAATTTAAATCTTAGAAATCTTTGCACATTCTTATATGACCATCAGGTTTAGCAGCAGCAACAATATTCAAGATCCACGGAGAGTAATCAATTAGACGAATAAAACTAGCTTGTAAGAGTTTTCTTATTTCAGTTTTAACAAGCAAAGCAATCTTAGGATTCATCTTACAAATCTTTTGTTTGAAAGGCTTAGCATCTGGTTTCAGCATGATATTATGTGTTACAATCTGAGGATCTATACCAGGCATGTCTGAATAATTCCAAGTAAATAATTCTCAGAATTCATTCAACAGCTTAGTCATTTCTTCTTTTTCTTTCGCTTTTAAACAATCACCAATAGGGATAACTTTTTTAGGGTTATCCTTATCCATAGAGACATCAATAGTCTTTCTGTTAATGAGAGTACTATGGTCTAGGGGATTGTAGGATTGTAATTGTTCTTCAAGTTCTTCACGATGCTCTACTGTAGTAGTTATTGTGCTAGTAGTCTTTCCAAAATATGCATCATTGTTTAAACAATAAGGTAGGCCACGTTTATGGTGATAATGAGGAATACCATCATAAGCATCTAAGAAATCCATTATCGCTTCATCCACCGTAAACATATCTAATGGAAGTGATCCTGGAGGACAATTGGTGTCAATCATCTCAGGGAATATCAAACTAAGTGTTGATATTATATTCACATTTAGAGTAGGGCATTTGCGAGCTTTGGATTCCTTAAAAGGATTATATCCAATGCTACTTGACTAATGTTGCAAAGTGGATTCTATAGGGACTTTGATTCCTTGTTGATTTATGTCACAACCATTACCTACATAGTCACAATTTTTGTAAAGGATTCAGAATCCTCTGCCATAGAGAGAGACCATTTCTTTAGATGAAGGCAGAGCTTCATAAGTCTCATAATCAGTAGTATAACTCAGAGTATTATCTTTATTTGTCATCAAAGAGGCCTTATGTTTATCATTCAAAGCATGTGATGTGATCAATGTAATATTAGATGTCTCAGGGATGGGGTTTTTAAGTTTATATTCTCCTGTGGAGCAAGATGCAAAATCTAATGAACCCTAGTCATCCCCAACAAATGCATTTGGTTGCTTAGACTCTTGCATAACATTTTTAGAGGTAAGAGGAGCTGACAACTTAGCTTTCAAATTGTTCAAACTCTTAGGAAAAATAGCATGCTTATGCACTTCCATTTGCAAACAACTATCAAGCTTAGGATCTGAATGGATAGTATGCAATTTACCTTTAAATATAAACTTAATCAAATGGTGCAAAGTAGAAGGAACTAGTCCTAATGCATGTATCCAAGGTCTACCTAGAATCATGTTATAAGATAGAGAACAAGGCATGACATGAATCAAGGTAGGCACCATCACAGGTCCAATTTGTATAGGTAGAGTTATAGTGCCCACAAATTGTCGTCCAACATTATCAAATCCATGAATACTTAATGATTCATGTTTGATAGCAGATATGTCAACTTTAACTTTATGCAATAAATCAATACCACAAACATTAAGGGCTGACCCATTATCAATCATAACCCTCTTAACCAATGTTTTGTTGATCGTAATAAAGATAACCAAAGGATCGTACTTCTTCTGAACCTCGAGAGATGGTAACTCATGTTGCTGAAATAGAATGTCTATTTTTGTTGCATGCATACAATCTAGTAAATCGGCAACATCATTTGGTTTAACAGCGGGAGGAACAATCATCTTTTGTAAAGCTTCTTGTAGCATTCCATGGTAAGTAGGTGAAGTTTGTATAAGTTCCCAAAGAGATATTTTTGTAGGAGTAGCACAAAGCTGCTCTACAAGATCATAGTCTTTACTAGCTTTATATGTTAAACGAGGTGCTTAAGGAAGCATAGGTTGAGAATCTGGTAAAGATATCGAAACATTCATTTGTTGTGTACTTTGTTTATTATTTTGAGTGTTATATGCATGAGAAACCACATTATGATTGGTTTGTTGTAAGTTTTGTTTTGCATAATCATAAATGTGATCAAGAGTTTGAGAAGGAGATGAAAGACCTTTAACAACAAGCATAGGTTTAGAGGATGGTTGAACCACATTTGCACATAGAGTGACCACAATTTTTAGTTTTTCAATCTCTTCTTTATGTTTAGGAACATAAATTGCATTTACAAATCTTTGAAATAATGACGGCTTAGAGGCCGTAGTGGAATGTTCAATCGAGATAAAGTCCTCAAGGGCTTCGTCTAACATATCAAAGTCATCACAACTAAACAGCTTGTCATAAGCATGAAAATCTTGCAAAAAGTATTCTGACATTTTAACATGCTCTATTTAAACCAAGATTTAAATGCACAATGATGTCCTTTGCAAATGAAATACAACTTCCAACAATAAATGCTAATTTTCAACTCTTTTAGTGAAAAGATAAAGAATGTAATCCATAATTTAACATGTGCAATTTCACTAAAGAGGTTTTTCAATCTAGTTATGCTCTAGAACAGCAAATTATTTCAAATCTAAAGTTTAAAAGGATGTCAATTCTTTAAAACTCAGTTTCACCAAAATATTTAGGTGAAAATTGGATAGTTTGTTTAAGCTAGGTTAAATACCACCATTTTCCTGCTACTAAGCATTGGGAGGACAAAGACCAAGCTTGTGAATAAGCTTCTCATCACTTTGTCTATCCCTTATGCTCATGTGGTTATGAAACCTAAGGCCCTAATCAAGATTTTATCAAGTGTTTTCCTTTCAACCAAGTAAAACCCTAATTATGCTTTAAATCAGAAATATATAGAAAGTAATGAAGAAACTGGTAAAACTGATCATAAAAATGCAGAGATAGAGTTCTAGAGATAGTGTACCTAGATTTTGAGGGTTGCATGGACTAGGGCACCCGCTCTAGTGTCCTGAAAGTTTCTGAATGAGAAAATCTTCTGCACACGGTGTCTGAAACTAGTAAAAGGCTTCCAGATCTCAGAATAAACCCCTAGTTGGACTAGGGCACCTGCTCCAATGTCCCACAAGTCTCAAAATATGAAAATCCAAAAGTCTGTCTCGACTGTACCCTCAATGTCCTCCTTTTTGTAGCTTCTTTTTGTCAAAACCTGCAAAACATGATTTGCACATACAAAAGAAGGAAGATGTTGTGGCTATATAGGAGCTTGCATAAGTCAAGCCTCATCTTTGGTATTTCTACCTTAATAATAGCTAGAGATAAAGATTTGTAGAAGTGTGTGTAAACCAAACAATGTGTGTATGCATAAAATCAAACCCTAGATGTCTAAATCAAGGGAAGATCAACAACTTGCTTTACATCAATAAACACATGTAACTTCACCTCGAGGAGATGAGATAAATGAAGACTTGCATGAACAAGATGGCGAATCGGCAATGTTCGCGGAGGATCTTCAAGCTTGATGTTGGAGGCTTCAACCCTTCTCTTTATCATGCAAATGGTGTAAAAACCCTAGGAAGAGCAAGATAGACTCAAGATCTTGATTCCTAATCTTCATCCATTGTCTCCAAGATAGCAAATAAAGGATACTTCAAAGAGCTTCAACAAGTTACTGATCTTCAATGGCAGTTGTAGTAGAGTTTTGGCATCAAGCTTGCATAAGAATTATGTATGATAAAATGATTTGCAAATATCTTTTTATATCTAGCTTTAGGGAATTTAAATTTTGAAATAACGTCTCGATATCACTTGAAAACTAAGAATTTGAAAATAGAATCCCGAGGCACTCAGCGGGAACCGACATCCAGCCAAAATTTAAAATCCCATTAAACGGGGGAGGACTAGGGCACTAGCGCCCAAGTCCTAGCTCCTAATTTCAGCTTAGATCTGCATTTTTGGGGGTCCTAGGGACCCAAATCTCAAATCTCTTTCCGGGTTCTATCAATAAGTTACCTCAAAAAGTGAATAAACTGCTCCTAGACTTAGTCAATTAGGGTTTCAAGAAGGCCGGAAAAGAAAAGGTTGGAAGGTCACCAAGAGTGAGGAGCTAAACTAAGGGAAATTGTACCATTCCATATAAGAGAACAATTTTTGATGTTACACTTCCCAACTTTTCTTTTTCCCTTTAAATATTCTTGTATTTCTTTCTAGTCATACTCCCCAACAAAAATGATAGATGGATAAGTTTGAGATTGTTTTGATCATCGGATGGGAAAAGGAGAATGCCAACACAAAACAAACTCCCATAAAGAGCTAGGGGAGACCCCCATGACTTCAAGCTTCTCAATCAAGCTATTCAGAATAGACCAAGAGAAAGATCATTCTAGCAAGATTTGAAAAATAGACCCAACATTATTCTCACACAAGGCACACCTATTGGGGATTATAATTCATCTCTTGTTAATATTATCAATAGTAAATATTTTATCTTGGCAAGTATCGCACCAGAAGAAATTGACTTTATGTAAAATATAACTGTTCTAAATATTCTTCCTTTCAAACCCTATCAAGATGAATATCAAGTTGTAGGAGGTAACCAGAGGCAACAATATACTCCCCTAAGGAAGAACCCAATCAAATAATTTCATATTCCCTATTAAAAAGGTTTATATGGAAGCCTTTTAACTTCTCCATAAGGTTGTTGATAGCCTCCTAATTGAGATGGTTGAGAGTAGGAGCAAGGAAATTAATCCACTTTCTTCCATGAATTCCATATTCCCAGTAATCAACCACCCATTGTTCAAAGAGTGCAACAAGATCATTTTTGATATTTGAGGAAGGGGTTACAAATAAGAGAAGTCTTCCCCAACCAAGAATCATCCCAAAATATCACCTTCAACCCATCACCCACTCTCCAAATCAAGCCCTTTCTTATGAGCTATCTATATTTGCTAATATTGTCCCATATAGCTAAGCCATGAGGTAAGTTAACTATATTTGGAAAATCAAGAGCATGAAACCCATTAAAATAATTAGCCCTCATTACATCAATCCAATCATTGTTTTCTTTTACAAATCTCCAACCAATTTTGATCAAAAGAGATTTTTTGACATGCTTAACTCATCTTAATCCTAACCCATCATGAGATTTAGGGAAGCAAACCATTTCCCAAGCAACAAGGGAAATTCTTTATTTTATTCCATTCCAAACCATAGGAATCTTCTTTTAATTTGCTCTATTTTTTCCACTATCATCTTAGGGTCTTAGAGAGAGAGAGAGGAGATAAACCAGAATGCTCTAAAGATTGCTTTTGAGTAATTGGAGTTTGCCTGCTTGACTAAGAAGACACCCTTTCCACCCAACCAAGTTTTTTTGAATTCTATCGAGAAGAGGGTTACACATCTCACCCCTAATTCTCCCATAAAATAAGGGCATCCCAAGGTAAACTAAAGGAAGCTAATGGATATTGCAACCCATGATATGAGTGATTCTTCCATGTCTTTCAATATTTGTGTTGAGAAAGAATAAGGTGATCTTCTCAAAAAATTTTGGCCAAAAGACTCCTCATATTTGTTGATAATACTTTTCCAAGTCCTAACTTTAATTATAGAGGTGAACCCTAAGAGAATAGTGTCAACAAAAAAATTGTGGTGGGAGGAAGGCTCTGGAGAGGAAGGAGTGAATCCCTTAAGAGTACCATCTTGAGTAGCCTTAATTTCTTGCCTAGAACTTCAGCCAAAATAATGATGAGGTAAGGGGAGAGAGAATCCCCTTGATGCAAGCCACACTTCCTAGCAAAGAATCCAAACAAACACCCATTTATGAGGATGGAAAACATTGGAGAAGTGAAAAGAGCTTTGAAGATAGAAACAATTTTCTCTTGAAAACCAAATCTCTTCAACATTTTGATAAGAAAAGGCCAGGAAACATGGTCATAGGCCTTACTAATGTCAATCTTAAACACCATTCCTTCCTTTTTGCTTTTGTTCATAGAATGAAGAGCCTCATGAATAGAGATAACAACATCTAAAATTTGTCTTCCCACAACAAAACCACTTTGATGAGAGGAAACAAGCCCATCTAAAAGAGGTTGAATTCTAAGAGCTAGAATCTTAGCAAAAATCTTGTAAATGGTATTACATAAACTAATTGGACAAAAATCTTTGAAAGAATTGGCACCAATATTTTTGGGGACAAGAACCAAAAAAGTATTGTTTATCTCTCCAAGGATCTTACCTGAACAGAGAAATTCCTAGGTATCCTTCGTGATATCATAACCAATGATATCTCAAAAAGACTAGGAAAAAGTTAGAGTGAAACCATCAAGTCCTGACACTTTAAAAGTTTCAAAGGATAAGAAAACACCTCTCACCTCCTTCATAGTGACTTTATCACATAATCTATCATTATATTCCTTAAAGAGGATTAAGGGGATGACCTCCAACAAATCTTTGGAGTGATGAACTAACTTTAGACAAAGTCTTCAGTAAGGAGAGATTGGAAGAAGAGGATAGCTTCCTGCTGAATATGGTTTTCCTCTTTGGTATTAGACCCATCAAATTTATCTAACTCATTAATTCTATTACCTCTACTATGCTTGAGAGTAGATGAAAGAAAAAATTTGGTGTTCATGTCCCTCTCTTTAAGCCATAACACTCTCAATTTTTTCTTCCAAAAAATTCTTCCCTGCTAATCAAATTGTGTTATGTCATAAAATGTCCCCTTAGGACTTTTACCTCCTAAGTTTAGCTCCTGGGTTCCTTGTTTGCATCTTGCATGTTCATTTTAACTCCTGAGACAAAATGACCTGAAACCCATGTCAAATGGGGCTTGAGGGGCATTGTGGTTTGACCTTGCCCTAAAATAGGACCTAAGGACTTGGGCACTCGCGCCCTAGTCCTACCCTATTTCATGCATGTCCCAAATTTGAATGTCGGTTATGTGACCATTAGAAGGATCCCATGCCAACATCTTAAGTTTGAATTACAAAATTTAAAGAGGGAATGCATATATAAGTATGTTTAGGGTTTCATTTGTAAACTAGGAGATGATTATGAACTTTTGGCAAACTTATGATTTTAGAGCATTCAAGATATTCATTGTTGTAGAGCAGAATATTGTTGTTGTGTTTGTGATTGCAGATTTAGCTTCATCTTCTCATGTGTTAAAGAATTTTCACCTACATGCAAGCTACACCTTCGAGGTGATATCTATTTGTGTTTGAATCATTTATCAATTTGTTTTGCCTCTATCTCGTAGGGATACACACTCTTTATCTAACAATGGTGTTTGGAAGACTCGAATGTCCTTTTGGGGATTGACTAAGGAAATCTCCTAAACACCACAACCCCCAACAACACTCCTTGTGATTCCAGGTTACAGGTATCAAATTTCACAGAGTGGAGGTTTAGAGGAAGGTTGTAGAAGATAAGGATTCTGGATCCGGCGGAAACAAGTAACCTTGTGCACTTTCAGGACAAGGTGCTAGGCGCAGTGTGCTCTGATGTTGCAAACACAGAAATCTCCATGATAGTGATAATTAGCATCAAAAGAAGTTCTGATATCCTGAGGAATATCCTACCTTGGACTACAGTGCGAGCTCTAGTGTCCTCTACACCTTCCATAGCAGAAACTGACAAAATAGTGATCATCAGTGTCAGAAGGAGTCTAGAACCCCCTGAAGAAAACATTGCATTAGACTAGGGCACGAGTTCCAATGTCCTCATATATTCTGCATCATGAACTTTGAAAAATGGTCAATAACTAATCTTTGTCTATTGTCTTGGTCTGTGAGCATTTATCGTAATTTGTCAATTTGCTTACGATTTTGCATAATTAGGGTTTTGAGCATTAAATTAATACATTAATTGATAATCTCTGAATTTCCACATCGTTACAAGTGACACCCCAACCTATATGAGAATCTTGTTGCAAAAGGTTTGGTTCAACTTAGTTGAAATGTCCTTGAATGTTTGTAGTGAAAGGAGGATCTAGCTAATCAATCATGTTTTCCCCCTTTTCCTATTAAACATTATGGGGAGTGCTAAGAAGTTATGTCTCCTTGGTGTAATGGGGCTTTATCCATATATTTAATTTGTATTTATTGTTGGATTTCAACCAATTTAGTCTTTTTGGATTCCTTTCAAGAAAATAAATTTCCAAAAGAGGATTTGTTCCATTTATTAATCTTAGTTTTAACATGCTCAAACTTCCTAGCTACTCTAAACATAACTAAACCTTTAACATCTAACTTCCACCATTTGTTGACTTCACCTTTAAGTATTGGATGGGAAAGCCACATACTCTTAAATTTAAAGGGGAAACTACTAGAACAACAATCTTGATCCAAATTTAAGAGAAGAGGGTTGTGGTTTGATCCCAACTACAAGAGAGTTGACATACATTTGTTAGCTGATAGAATCTAGTCACTAGATGCCATGAATCTATCCAACTTCACATGAATCATATTCAAGCCAGTATGCCTATTTGTCCAAGTAAAATATACTCCTTTACGATCAATATCCATGAGGCCTCCTTTCATCATGAAATTAGATAGATCTCCCATATTATCAGAAAAGTCAGGGCAGCCTCCAAAATTTTTAGAGGGATATAAGGGGATGTTAAAGTCACCTGCCAACATCCATTTAAAATCCTTATAATCCTTTCAAAAATCCAAGAGTTCTCTCCATAGACTTTTTCTACCACCACAAGAATTGGGGGTATATATGTTTGAGAAAATCCAACATCAATTACTATTTTTAACTTGAAACAAGAGAGTTAGATGATGTTTATCCTTGCTCAACACAAAACCATCCAAAAGTTAAGGATCACATATAGTGGTTAATCCTCTAAAGGCCCCAATTGAGCTAACAACAACAAATATAGTAGGCCACAAACATTTTTTCACTTCAAGGAAGTTATTATCTAACATGTTTATCTCTTGTAACAAAAGAATGTTTAGTCTATTATCTTTGAAATAGTTCTTGACAATAACTTTCTCATGAGTGCCATTAAGCCCTCTAATGTTCCAAAAAAGGAACTCCATTTCTTATGTCTTCTAGAGCTAAAAAGCTCTAAATTCTTCTAATGCCCATTAACCACCTGTTTAGTTGCCTCCTTGATTCTAGTTTCTCTAGCATTTACACACCCCTTTCTTGATTCCCCACCCACAACAATAGATTTTCTACTAGATTTTACCCCTTTAGAGTCTTATCTAACCTTCCATATCAAAGGAGAGGAGGGAAAAGATGTATTATCATGAGAAAGACAGTAGGGAACCATCTTGACCAAATCACCATCTTCATGATCAAGAGAGGGAAAAGGAAAGCTAGAGACAAATGACTGGGCCACATTAGAAAAAACAACAACCTAGAACAACCCTTCAAACCTTCAATAACCAACAGAAGAGGTTGAAAGGGAATGGATATAGATCAAGAGAGAGGAGAAGGGATCATATTAATAAGTGAGGAAGGGGCCACATCCTTAGAGAGCTCCACATAGGGACCAGGGGAGCCAATAGGAGAGGGGACCAAATTAGAACCCTAAACAAGCTAGACAACAAGGGGAGGGGAAGACAAATTCTAAATATCAGGGATGCTAATACAACCAGAAGATAAATGGGACTTAATAGGGGTCTTAAAAATGGTATTCCCACTCACTACTTGCTAGGGAGGGAAAGGGGAGAGGTTCTCAACTTTTCATCACTAAACAACATACTTTAGGGAAAGCATTAGCCAAATGACTATAGTTCTTACACCCTTGGAAATAAGGGGCCAAGTTCTCATAAAGAACTTGCTAAGACCAAATACCAAACTTAGAATAAAGGGTAATAGCTAAGGGAAGAATCTTGTTTATCTAGACATTGACACAAAAATGGGTAAAGACCATCCATTTTCTAGACTTGGTGATGTTTTTGATGACAATGAATTGGCCAGTGGAGTTAGAAATGGCTTTAATGATCTCCTCATCCCAATACTCAAGGGAAAGGCTAGGAAGATGAATCCAGACAAGATCCATACTACATAAGTTAGTTGAGGGATCAAAACCTGGTTTCCACTTGTTGAGAGAAAGGCCGGATTTGCCCAGGAACCATGGGCCTCTTACCAAAACTTTAGTTAAATCCTCCTTGTGTTACATCCCCAATTTTTGTCTTGCTATACTTTTACTTTTTACTTGGACATAAGTAAATTTATTATGATGTTTAGATTAATGACAAGGAAATAAATGGATTATATTGAATGTCATTTATGAAATTATGGAAATGATTATGTTATTATCGATTTAATATTTGCATTATGAGATTTGATCTATTATTTGAACAATGATGCACTGATCATAATTTGTTTGGTAACGAGTTTGATACAGGATTACAGGTTATCAGATGACTCTTGGAGAAAAGAGAGAGAGAGAGAGAGTATCTTTCCAGGAGAGATATATAGACCTCAGGTTACAAGTGGTATATTTGCCAAATCAAGTATAAGTGTTTCACGAAAACGTGAACCAATGTGTCATAAGAGGTAAGTCTTGTCTTGTCAGTTTACTTCTGAACCTAATCGACAGGTAGTCGATATTATTTACAAATCTTTCTAAGTCATAGTAAGTCATCTTAGTCATTAATAACGTTAACGACGTCATTTGAAGTGTGATTTGTGACTATTTATGTTTAACGTAAATATTACGATATTATTGTCGTAAAATGGTTGTCTTATTATTATTAAGTCCCCTTGAGGTGTTATAAATGATTCTTAACATTAAGACATTTTTGTCGAGTTAAGAAGACATGAATATTGTCGATGTATTATGATGGGGAGACAAGCTCAACCCAATCACAATATCTGTAATCCTTTGTTTAAATATTATCTTTTTATTTGATTAAACCATAACTATCTAATTGAGGTGATGTTATGTGAATCATATTTGACATAATCAAATAAGAATATGCTTATGTGTCGAGTGAGGATAATACCTCATAATAAGTCAATATTGTTATACTAGCTTGCAAATAGCAGAGCCTTCAATAATAGTAGTACTGAGTTGAATCACTTATTGGGGATCATTAAATAATTAGCAATAGTTAAGAGATGTGTCAGCCTCTTCCAAAAGAGGACTATGGTATTAACTACCACCATTGATGAGCCCATGGGACGGTTATCTCCCATCAACATGTGTAAACTTTGCATTAAACTTAGCTTCAGTTAGAACTAAATTGAACATGGACTATTATGAATTCAATTAAGTTGCAACTGAAACAAGTGGAAATGAGGAGTAAGGCGAGTCTATAGGAGTCATGCCTGAGCCTTTATTAAATGACGCAGTTGATCCGTGAGGCTGCAGAGAGGAATAAGGAGAAACTTGTGTGAAGTTTAGGGATACGCAGAGGAGAAATCATGGCTGAGAGGAGATACACAGCCAGAGGCATCGACTTTAGAGTTCTATCAACAAGTATTGCCAACTCTAAGACCATCGACTAATAGGTATTCCCCAGTTCTATATGTTAATAACAATGAGGAAATCGTATGATTCTTTTAGGATGTCCATCGTTGTGTTTTTGGACAGTCATATGAGAATGCTAGTGAGGTATATCCTCTGGTATTCATTATGTTTATTGTTAAAAAGATATTAGTGTTGATCATGGGATAATGCAGATAGCATTATTAGTAAACCATTTTGATCTATTTCTAAAATGATTAGGCATTGAATGCATTTTATATGGCTGATACTTGGTAATACAAGTGAACACTATGTTATAGTATTCTGAATCGACTATTTTCTTATAGATATCTAAATGATAATCATATCAAATCATAGTATGGAGGATAAATGATTATCATAGTAGGAGGTTGTCTTAGTTGATGTTTGTTTTGAAAAACAGTTTACTTATTGAATAAGTTTGTAGAAACCAATGATATGTTCATGAGATAATCATATATTAGACTCTTGAATTTTATTAGTATTGATTTAACTTGAATAGTTATATTCATAGCCTTGAGTCGTATAATTTAGACCTTGAATCAGGGTAATGTAATTTCAAAAACATTTCCTTGTTAAGTTTCTATACATGTTGAAAATGATATCTTATCCCAAGAAACTTAGATTCTTAGTGTTCTATGGTAAATTTGGTATAATCTATTGAATGGTAGAAGAACCAGGATTAGTAGATAAATGGGATAAATGTCCAAAGATCTTCTTAATGTCTATACTTGTAATCTTGATGAATTTAGCTATAGTAAACCATTACGGGAAATAGACTAAGTCTATATAGAAACAACCTTGAATAAAATTATATATGAGTATATACATATGTAGTGATGGTTAATGACATCACATAGAGGTAATATGAAAGGTAATCATATTCCTTTGAATAGAAGTTAATATCTTCACAAGAATTATAGTATTCTTAGTCATGAAAGAGATAAACCAAAGGTCGATTATGAACCTAGTCTTACAGGAATGATATATGTATTTATTGAAATATCATAATATCCAATGGGTTGTTATAAAAACCCTAGAGTCGATTATGAACCCAAAGAATGGTTGTGTCTTTTACACTTATCTAATTCAAGAAAACTTTTATCATGACAAGATGATTAAAACATTACGTAAATATAGACGGTGGGAATATCTGCAAGAATACGATAGTATCCAAGTCAAGTAGGGGTGGGTGAACACAATGACTACATTCATTATGAATGATATTGTTATTAAAAAACTTTGGCCAAAGTAATGCATTTGTTTTCTACATGCATTGTCAGTTCACTGTATCCGGATTGCTCATCCTATCAGAAATCATACTTAGCTAGAGGGTATCTAGGGTTGTATGGTTGATAGAGTTGAGTAGGATACAACACTATGTACTTGGGAAAGGCAAATTACCACTGGTCACCTAAGGTCTATATTCCTCGTAAAGGGTAGGGCCATTTCCTATGTGGAAGATGTGTGGGAGACCACCGATCTGTGGATGGAGGTAAATCACTGGAAAGATACTCTCTCTCCAAGCAAGAAACATGATAGGAATTGTGATAAAGATGTCAGATATTCAGAAGCAGTATTTATTTCAAAATTTGTATATGTAATTGATTTACATTTGTAAACATTGTAATTGAGAAAGACAATATGGTTTATTGTATTTTGTAAAGAGAAATCTTGTAATTGTAGTTACTTGATTATATGTTGAATAAAAGAAAAAAAATTTCTATCTCATTTTTACCTTGTTGATTTACTCTATGGTAAATTTTTGGTTTTACTATGTTTTTAGAAATTGGATGTTACATATGGTATCAGAGCTACCAGGTTCAGCTCTAGGGCTTATGAGACCACTATGCTTTCCTGTAGACAACATTATGCGGTTAGCTAATATTTGAAAATTTCTATGCCAGGATGGTACGTCTTAAGAAGACAGCAAGAAAGTTTGTTAATTCAAGCCAACGCTTCCTTAAAGCAAAAAGAGAACGTGAGGCCATTATCAAAACCTTTGAGGGAACCAATGATGAGAGTGACATTTGGTTAAGTGATACTAAAACTCTAGTGACTGTCTTAACTTGAATTAAATGAGTGAGAAGGGAAAACATGAAAAGAGTTAAGATCACTGCCAAAATCATAGAGTATATGTCAGATGAGGAAACAACTATGGTTAGGCGAGATCCTCACATACCCCCAACTGTTGAGATCATAGAAGTTAGGTCTAATAGTGAGTCAGAAGGTTATATACCTTGAGATTATGTATCTAAAAATGAGTTTGAAGGATATACTCCTCTTGAGCATGACTTTTGAAGTCATTTCTTGTATAAATGAAGAATACTCTTTACTTTTGAAAAGAAAAAAAAGAGTTATTTTTGTGCCAAACTATTGTTTAAATTGAGTTTATTATGTTTAGATTTAATGGGATGCATTATAATCTTGAACTAATGGACAACTCAATATTCTCAGGTGTGAGAAATCGATAAGCATGGTTCGGACAAGAACTAACCAAGGAGAAAGTGAAGAGGAAAACCATCCACCAAATAATAAGCTAGACCAAATCATAACCATGCTTTAGGAAACCAAGAAAAGCTTGGGTGATTTGGAAAAGAAGGTGGATGATAAAGGGAATACTAAGGGAGGAGGTGAAAACTCTCATGGTGAAAGCAGAGAAAATCATGAAGATCAAAGTAAGAGTGTGGAACCTCATAAAGAGGCAAGGGATAGATTGACCTCAGAGATCTCAAAGGATATGAAGAAGGTTACTCCACCAAAATTTGATGGGACAGAGATTGGAGATGCTGCAGAAGCTTGGTTAACAAAGATGGAAAAATATTTCGAGATAAGAAATTACTCGGAGGTGACCAAGGCAGTATGGGGAGCATTCCAACTGGCAAGAGAAGCATCCACTTGGTGGATGAATAAGAAGATGGAATTGAATTTAAGCTCTCTAAGGGTAACTTGGGATGAGTTCGCGGAACTCTTTCGCAAGAGATGGTTACCACAACTCTATTTTGACTAGAAACTGACTAATTTTCAGAATCTTTGACAAGGAGATATGACAGTGGTGGGATATGGAGAAACAATCACTTAACTCTTGAAATATGTTCCACAGTATCAAAAGGCTGAGAGATTCAGGATTAGAAAATTCATCATGGGCTTAAATGCTCAAATTTATGGTGAAGTGTACATGCATGGTCCCACAACAATGGATCAAGTGTATGAGAAGGCGATCAAGCAAGAGAAAAAGCTAAAATCAATCTCGACTTATCATGATAGAAGCCGCAAGAGGTTTAATGGAACTCCTAACAATCAACCATACAAGAAAATATATGAAAAGAGCTATGATAACAAGAGAAAAGATAAAGGACCTAAGAAGAACAAGGGTGGATCTAGTAATGAGAAGAAGAATGGCAACTATAAAAGAAATGAGGACAACAATGGGAAGACTTTGGATAAGAAAGGACCCATTAGAGGATGCTTTACTTGTGGGGGCGACCATTATGCAAATCATTTCCCTAACAAGAATCAAAATGGAAAACAAAGAGGTACTACACTACCTACTCAGCAAGAAGCATTCCAACAATGGATTCATGCAACTCTCAACAATCGTCAAGCAGAGTATCAAATCACACCCATTGAGATGACAGGTACTTTGTTTAGAGTCCCTATATCTATTTTGATTGATACATGAGCCACTGAAAACTTTGTTTCTCCTAGAATTTTGAATAAATTTCCTAGAAACGTTGGGTACATGTCTAAACCTTGGTCAGTAGAATATGCTAACCAATCTAAGGCTTAGGTAGAGCAATGTTTGTTTGAAGCCAAGATTGATCTCCCTAGTTTCTCAACTAAAATAAACCTATATGTAGCTCCCCTAGGTTCCTATGATTTAATCCTAGGAATGAGTTGGTTATGGAAGCATAGAGCTAAGGTAAAATATTTTTCAAAAATAGTTGAATGCTTAGATGATTTGAGAAATTAGACCCAATTCCAAGGGATTCAAAGAGAAGTTAAAATTAGACCTATCTCTATCAAGCAATTGAAAAGGGCTAGAAGGAAAGGTTGTCAGTTGTTTGCAGTCTAATTGGAACAAGTGGAGGAAGGGATAGAAAACCCTAGTTCATCTTTTGGAGAAAAATATCCTTTTCTTTGGGAATTTCAGGATGTGTTTCCAGAAGAACTTCTAGGATTGCCTCCCAAGAGGGTTTTTGATTTTGCAATTGACATTAAACCAGGATCTGAGCCTTTATCAAAAGCACCCTACCGTATGACAACTACGGAGTTAATGGAATTGAAAGCACAATTACAAGAGTTGTTGGCAAAAGGTTTGATCAGACCCAGTGTTTCACCTTGGGGTGCTCCGGTTATTTTTGTTAAGAAGAAGGATGGAACCCTTTGATTGTGTATAGATTATTATATGCTTAATAAAGCAGTGATAAAGAACAAATATCCTTTGCCACGTATTGATGATCATTTTGATTAGATGCGTGAAGCTACTATGTTTTCAAAGATTGATTTGTGATCAGGATATCATCAGTTAAGACTGAAGGATGAAGATATTCATAAGACTACTTTTAGAACTAGATATGGACACTATGAGTTCACATTGTTGTCATTTGGTTTGATGAATGCACCTACTGCATTCATGAATCTCATGAATAGTATATTCAGAGATTGTTTGGACAAGTTTGTTTTAGTATTCCTAGATGATATACTTATTTATTCTAAGAATGAAGAAGAACATCAACGGCACATGCAAATAGTTCTGCAAAGGTTAAGAGAACATAAGTTATATGGGAAACTATCAAAGTGTACATTCTTCCAGAAGGAGATTCAATACCTAGGGCATATTATATCAGCTAATGGAATATCTATTGATCCTACAAAAATCACAGCTATTCTGGATTGGCCTGTACCAACAAATGTGCATGAGGTACATAGTTTCATGTGCCTAGCAGGCTATTATAGAAAGTTTGTTCTAAATTTCTCCAGTATTGCTAGTCCAATCACTTCCTTGTAGAGGAAAGGAAAGAGATTTGAATGGATGGACAAATATCAGGCTATATTTGATCTCTTAAAGGAAAAGTTAACTACAGCTCCAATCTTGAAAGTTTCTAACCCCAAAGGACAATTTGAGGTAATTACAGATGCCTCGAGAGAAGGATTGGGAGGAGTGCTTATGCAAGATGGAAGAGTTATAGCATATGAGTCAAGGAAATTGAAATCCTATGAGAAAAATTATGCACCGCATGATTTGGAATTTGCAGCAGTAACTCATGCCTTGCAGATGTGGAGACACTATTTGTTGGGGAAGACTTTTGTACTTAAATCAGACCATCAAAGTCTTTAAGTATATTTTCTCTCAACCGCATTTGAATGCTTGACAAAGGAGATGGTTAGAATTAATATCTAACTATGACTTTGAGATAAACTACATCAAAGGAAAAGAGAATAGAGTAGCTGATGCTTTGAGTCATAGAAGACATATAGCTTCTTTTGTTTCTATTCATGGAAATTTTAAGGATTTGTCATTGCAAAATTTGTCTAGTGGTAAGTTTTATGAGCAGGTTAAGTAGGCTCTAAAAAATAATCCTAGTGATCCAATGTATGATGGTTTTTTGTTTGAGTCAGATGGACTATTGAGGTATAAAGATAGAATTTATGTTCCTAATTCAGCTGGATTGAGGGATCTAGTATGGAAAGAAGTTCATACTACACCATATTCTGGACATCCAGAAGTAACCAAACTTCTAGCGGATGTTAAACCTCTTTATTTCTGGAAAGGAATGAAGAATGATGCTAAAAGATTTGTAGCAAGCTACTTTGAATGTCAAAAGGTAAAAGTAGAGCATCAACACCCCACAAGATTGTTGTACCCACATGATGTGCCAAAGTGGAAATGGCAAGTTATTAGCATGGATTTTGTTCAAGGTCTTCCTATGTCAAGGAATAAACATGATGCCATTTTAGTGGTGGTTGATAAACTCACAAAGGTAGCACATTTCATACCAGGTAATTTGACTGATGGAGCACCTATGTTAGCTTCCAAATTTGTGCAAGAGGTGTTTAGATTGTGTGGCTTCCCTGAAAAGATTATCTCGGATAGAGATGCGCGTGTAATGTCAAGGTTTTGGCAAACTTTATTTTCTGCACTAGGGACTAAACTCAACGTGAGTACAGCCTACCATCCTAAAACTGATGGGCAAACTGAGAGAGTTAACCAAGTCTTGGAAGACTTGTTGCGAATGTATTGCATGGATCAGAAATATAAGTGGGAAGAATACTTACCACTTGTGGAATTTGCTTACAACAATTCCTATCATTCTGCTATTAAGATGGCACCATTTGAAGCATTGTATTGAAGAAGATGTCAAACTCCTATAAGCTAGGATAAGCTAGAAGATAGGATTAGCATCAGACTAGAAATGCTAGCTAAAATGGAAGAGAAAGTTAAGCTAATCAGAAAATGATTGGCAGAAGCCAATGATAGGCAAAAGAGCTATGCGGATGCAAAGCATGTTTCGAGGCAATTCTCTGTTGGAGAAAAAGTTCTTTTGAGGGTCAAACCTTAGAAAAGTTTTATTAAGTTTGGGAAGTCTTCTAAGCTAGCCCCTCGATATGTGGGACCTGTTGAAGTGCTTGAATAGTCAATCCAGTTGCCTACAGAATTGCTCTACCACTAACCTTATCTAGAACGCACAATGTTTTTCATGTGTCTTATTTGAAGAAATATAGGTAATAATCATATTTTGACTTGGAATTCTTTACAGATGCAAGACCTAGGGGTGGTCACGATCAACCCACTCAAGGTGTTAGAAATGCGCAAGCTCTTCTTGCATAACAGAAAGGTCTTGCAATGCAAGGTCCAATGGGACCAATATGCTGAGGAAAATGCTACATAGGAGGATTACCAAGAATTTTATCAAAAGTTTCCTCTTTTATTTAATGACGTTGTTACCTCTCAATTTGACTAGATGCTTATTCCCAGTTGTCCCTACAAGGTAGCCATCAATGATCAATAGGATTCTTGGGCCAGCAGCTAATAGTATAGGAGATAGACTCTATAGATATCTCCTCTTCCTCTTTAGGCTCTACAGAACCAAGGGGGGTATTCCCTATTCAACATCCATGAGATGTGCTTATGGGTTGATTGGGATGTTGATACAAAGTAGATAAATCCTCCTTTATGCAGACCAAAACTGTGGAATAAGTGCAAAGGGGTTAGCTTTGGGCCTATATTCAGTTGTGAATCAGAGGATTGTGGTCCTAAAACTACTTATACTATCCTAAAGGTTTGTATATGAAGTTTGAGTTTGTTTTGTATTTGGATGCAAAACTAGGACCTTGGTTGTGACCTCAATACAAGACTGGATCGGTGCCTTTTTCAGGGCTCAGAGTCAATAGACATACACATGTGAATGTACACATAAACTTATATTAATGACTAAGTTTCAAGGGGATGTTTAATATCTGCCTTACAGATACTTCCCAGAATTGAGTATTCAATTACCTCTACTTAGAAAATCCTCACTGCAATATATTCTTCTTAACACTTTAACCTAAAACATTTAATCTACTCCTTGAGTAGAAGTAAAAGATCAAGCATTCAACATAGCAGATCCATATTCAAGAATCTTAGACACCCCTTAGTTGTTTAGATTCAAAAGAAGAATACATTCAATTTGGAGACAAATAACAGAACACATGCAATGAAGCATTATTCATTTAAATCAACATGAAACTAGTAGATTTATGCATTAAACATACAACATGAGATTCATAAACTCACAAAAACATCCCAAACAGGGCCACCAATGAAGTTGTATCTTATCATAGCACCAAAAATTTGTCTAGTTTTCAACAACACCATGAGTAACACAGTTTGGCTTTTATACCAAGGCTATGTACTCAGCAAAATTAATTACATGACAAGGTCAAAAATTCTTGCCAGATACACTGCATCAGAAAAAATCATAAATGCGGCAAGGGACAAAACGGGAAGAAGCAAGAGAAGGGCGAGGAGTAGTTGAGCTCGAACCCTGTGCCACCGCTGGAAGACCCTCCATCATAAACAAAGTACTTGGTTGTTCAACCATCGGCCCATGCCTGTCTGCAATCCTACCATTAATGGCTCAACCACCCATAGCTTCTCTTGGGAATTGTAGTAGCGCACCCATGGAAATTTCCCGCTCAGAAAACAACTGCAGACACAAGGAAAAAACCATCGCTAAAGGTTCAAAACCTGGCCGTTGATCAAAAACCCATTGTCGAAATCAACGGTCCCAAAACATGCATGAAGAGCTGCCAACCAATGATATCGTGCCCCTCTATCGCTGACCTTTCCTCCTTTTATTTCTCCTTTATCGCTTTTGTATATGCAAACCAAAATGCATATACAACATACAAGGTAGACGTCAAATGTTATAGAACAAACTGGAATTCAGTTCAGGTTCGGCTTGTATCTCCATCCAGCATCCATCGCTTTGTATATTACACATATACAAGCGCAAAACATATACAAGGTGGACTTCAATGCATCTATCTACTAGATTTGAAAAACTTTCAAGTCCAGGCCTTGTATCCTCATGAATTTGCATATCAGCACATATACAAGTGCAAATATACAAGTGGTGGGCCTAACCCATTTTCTCTTTCCTTTGCATATTTCCTTGCACATCGCATATACAAATGCAATGTACAAGCTGCGGACACCACACTGCTTTTAGAACAAAATGAAAATGACTTCGGGTCTGCCTTGCATCTTTGGAATGCACTTTCATTGTATGTTCGAACATACAATCACTTTAAACAAGTGGCGGGCCCCATCAAATGCACCTTCTGCTTTTGTATGTTGCGGAACATACAAAGCCCCTTGTATATTTTGCTAGTATCTTCAATTGTATATCACCGAATATACATTTGCCCTTTGCATGCAAATAGGGAATCTTTAGAGAATATGCGATAAATGCATCTAACCATTGTATATGCACCCGAATGTATATTGCAGACATACATCCATTCCTGCACATACAAACATGGGATCTTCCTAGAATATTCCCACAATGTATCTTCCATCTTGAACCTGATATGCATTTGGAAATGCATACAAATACAGAATATTCTCGGGGATCCTACGAAAGATTCTCCCTTGTACATACGACCCGATATGCATTAAAATATGCATATAACTCAAATTTTCAACATTTTCAAAGGCCAAATGAGATTTCACTAGCCCGCTAACAGATTTGGTTACTTGCACACACATAAACTTGACACTTTCTCATGCTGGATGGGAAAAGCAATAAAATATTGCACGTGGGCCAGTTAACCTAAGAACACTAAAGCACAAGGATGAAACCTGGTAACTAGGAACCCACTATAGAAGGTCATCATCAGGATAGAAGAAGCAATGCATGACCCTATGATTCAAAAATTTCAAGGTTTGAATGGAAAAATTTGTAAATGTTCAAGCTTAAAACCCTAAACATAAATGATTACCAACATGCTCCGATTGGGGACGTGCAGGCACAAGACTGCAGTGAGGATCAGAATACTCTGGGGCAGACCAGACAAAACACAAAACTTAGAACACGACCAACTATACAAGGCATGTACAAAATATTTACAACTAGTTTACAGTGTGCACAAAAGGTACTCATTTATGAGAAAAAGGTTTTAAGGAATTTACCGTGCACTGGCAATTCCAGTAGTTCACCATTTAGGGCTTAGAGAAAGTAAGAATCATTCTCATAGACATTGCCAACTTGATATGGGTCGGTCCATAAGGGCTCAAATTTACCATACTTGCCCTTATCCTGGCCTCTTGCATTCCACATAAGCACTAAGTCACCTATCTGAAACCTTCTCTCTATAGCCCTTTTATCAAACAGATACTTCACTCTTTGTTGTTTCTTGATGTTTGTTTTCTGTGCTTCTCTTCTGATTTCATCTAATGCAACCAGCTGATTTATTCTTTTAGTGATGGAGTCCTCAATCTCCGTATCATTCTCTTGTATAAATCTATAAACTGGTAGAAGGTTGTGCACAGGTAGCCTAGATGGAACACCATACACTAATTCAAAAGGTGACCTTCCAATTGATTCCTTCACTGTCACCCTATCAGCCCATAATGCCAACTTCAGCTTTGAATCCCAAGCCCTTTTGTTTTTATCTATCACCCTTTTGATGATTTTCATGAGACTTTTGTTGCTCGACTCTGCTTGACCATTCCCTTATGGGGGGTATGGTGATGTATGAAACAAATCAATTCCATAATTGCTGCAAAAATCAATAAATTCACCAAATCTAAAACACATGGCATTATCTGTGACCAATTTGGCTGGTACTCCAAATCTAATAATAATATTTTCTAGAATAAAATCCATCACCACCTTGCTTGTATCTTTTTTAGTTGGAATGGCTTCAATCCATTTAGTGAAGTAATCAGTGGCAACCAGAATCCAACTGTGCCCTCCACTTGATTTTTCTAAGATTTCCCCTATAAAATCAATTCCCCATTGCTGAAATGGAGCTTCTACAGTTATAGTTCTAAGGGGTAATGCACCTTCATATCTTAGCTTTCCTGAGAACCTTTGGCAAGGATCACATTTTCTTACCATTCTATGTGCATCTGAGAAAAGAGTTGGCCACCAATAGCCTGCTCTGAGGATTTTGTGGGCTATTGTATGGGCAGCATAGTGTCCACCACACACTCCATTGTGCATGTCACTTAGAATATCCTTAGCTTGATCCTCATCTACACACCAGAGTAGCACGCCATCAGAGTTTTTCCAATACAACTCTCCTTGAATAATGATGTATTTAATAGCCTGTAACTTCAAGGTTCTCTTCTAGACATCACTGAGGTGGGAAGGACAGTTTAAATTATGCAAGTAGTATACTTTGTCCTTATACCACTCAGATTCTGACATATTTATAACTTCATTATGCACTACATTCACTTGGCATGCCTCTAGATTTGACTGTGTCATCAGTTTTGCCAAACCTTGTCCTCTTACCAACTTAGTGATCTGTATTTTAATGTTGAATTACTGCAATTTGTTTATCCATCTGCATCTCCTTCTAGTTACCTCCTATTGAGTGAAGATATCCTTGACTGCTGCATGAGGCACATACGCAATTACTTGAGAGCTGACCAAATATGGCCTGAAACTTTTGACTGCTTTGACCAGTGCATATGTCTGTTTCTCCATGATGTCATACTTTAATTCAGTAGCCTGCAATGACTTACTAAAGAAAGCTATAGGTTGTTCAAACCCTTCTTCATTTTTTTGCAATAGGCATACAACAATAGTGTGGAAAGAAGCAAATGAAAATAATTGATTAGAAAAATCAGGAGATTTTAAAACAGGAGCCATCTTTATAGCTTCTTTTATGTTCTGAAATGATTTGGTTGCTTCATCCTCCCATTTGACAGTTGCACCTTTCTTCAACATTTTGGAGATATCTTTTGTGGTCTCTACAAAGTTAGGCACAAATCTTCTTACAAAATTAATTTGTCCAAAGAAGGACTGAACACCTTTCACTATTTTAGGGATCTAAATTTTGTCAATTGTAGCCACCCTTTCAGGATCAATCCTGACTTCATCCTTGGAAACAATATGTCCAAGCAGTTTTCCTTCCACAACCCCAAAAGCACACTTCTTTGGGTTAAGTGAGATGCCATACTCTAATGCTCTAATAAAAATTTGCTCCAAATGCATACAGTGCTGCTCCTCCTTTTTTGAATAAGCTGTCAAGTCATCTTGATACACAGCCAAGATTGAATCAATCAATCCTGCAAAAGCAACATCCATTGCCCTTTGAAATGTGGCACCTGCATTTGTCAGTCCAAACGACATCCTCACATATGCATAGGTTCCCCATGGAGTAGTGAAAGCAGTCTTGAATTGCTCTGATTCCTTTACTTTAACTTGATTGTACCCTGAAAATCCATCCATCATGGATAGAAGTTCACAGCCAGTCACCTTCTGCAACATGGCTTCCATGTTTGGCAATGGATAATTGTCCTTCAAAGAAGACACATTTAAATTTTTAAAATCCACACAAAGTCTTATGTCACCATTCTTTTTTCTAACTGGGACAAGGTTGGACACCCAAGTTGAATGTCTAATAGGCATAATTATTCCAGTCTCCCTAAGTTTCATAAGTTCTTCTTGCATTTTTGGAGCTAAGGTTGGGTTGATAGGCCTCTATTTTTGTCTAAATGGTTTAGCTCCAGGCTTCAAAGGGATTTCATGCTGAAATAAATCCTCTCTATAAGCTTTGAGGTCCTCATAAGACTAGGCAAATACATGCTTATATTTTCTTAGTAATGCAATCAGCATAGTTCTGATATGTGGCTTGAGTTGTTTGCCGATGTATACCTTTTTGGGGACACGAGGTGTCCCCAAGTTTATCTCCTCTAAATCATTCTTATTTGTTGGAGATGCCTTTGTAACACATTGGTCCCTATTGTCAAAAGCTCTCTCTAAAGCAACCAGCCCTCTAGGAATTTTATTTGTCTTGAGTTGAATTATTTCTTTCCCTAAGAGAGTTTCTTTTCCATCTACAACTTCCACAAAGTTTTAGAAATCCATTTCTTGGTTCTCATACTCATTAATGCAATGTAAAAATCTCAGTAAATCTTTATCATCATCAAACACTTGCCAGCTGCATACATTATCTGGCACCGCAGGTCTAAGCTTGACCTCAACATTTGTAACATCTAATAGAGTGATATCATCTGGCCTTATGGCTACATTAGCTAGAAAATCTGCCATGACATTTTTTGATCTCTCTATTCAGTTTATTGAAAATGCATCAAACAATTCAATTGTATCCCAAACAACATGCTTATAATGTTTCAACCTTTTATTCCTTGTGTTGGCAAGAGACACTATATGGATTCATGGTTGTTGTCATTGATGGCAACAAAGGTCATCCCACATATCCGCAAGACATGATATGTCTCTACCGGAAGTCAGAATAAAGAATGTTGTGGTCCGGTGAAGAAGAACAGAGCATGTGGCAAGGTCCGACAGATTGGTCCGGACCTCTCAGAGGAAGTGTCTTGGTGCAGTGCGGATTTGGGGAAGTCAAGAGGACTACCTTGAGTGGTATATTCCAAGGATTTAGCCTCCGGTGATGGACAAGGAAAAAGATATGAATGGTTGAGTACAGGATTCCTGAGAGACAGTGAAAACAGAGGAAGAACTGACTGGCAGAGTATCAGACTGCTTTCCGGATGGGTTACTATTGATGACAGAGGTTGTGAAGGCATGAATCATGTTTGGCCGACATGATTAATGATATCTACAAGTATATGCTTGATCCGCATTGCTTGGTGAGGAAGGATTCAGCCGACAGAATGAAAGTTTATAAGAAACTAGACTGTTCCGGATGCCGACTAGAAAGGTGATGAAATTACTTGTGCGGATATATATAGAGGATGGATTCAGTTGTGAAGGTGTTGTTGATGTGGAGAGATATGCGAATAAGTCCAGATAAAGAGCAGAGGTAGCAAAAAGGATCCGGTATGTGAAAGATAGCAGAATAAAGAACAGAGGAAAGATGAAGTGCAGCAGATCAGTGTACTGAGCCTAACCGGAACTGAACTCCAGCATATGCAGATGCTTCCAATCAGTTCAAGACTGTGATTCTCATCACTTTGTAGACAGTGTGTCTTCTTGTAGGCAGTGGGCCTCTTGTGAGCAGTGTGCTCGGGCAGTGAGCCCTAATTGGCAAGTGCCATCTTTGTAATTTCCTATTCTTCTAACAGAGAATAATTTTGGGTTAATCACCCCGTGGTTTTCTCCCTTAACAGGGTTTCCACGTCAAAAATACTGTGTCATGTGTTTCTTGTTTTATGGTTAATGTTTTATGTTTGATTTTATGCTGCATCAATTAAAAGGAAAGTTCAATAAAGGAAATAATTAGGATAACTGATTCACCCCCCCTCTCAGTTATCAACAATTGGTATCAGAGCCAAGTTCCTCCTAATAGAGCCTAACAGCTTGAGGAAGATCTGGGATTTCAAATGGATGCATATGGTTTAAGGGAGCAACTCAAGACTGCTCTTGAGGATCTTGAACAGTCGAATTCTGAAGTCAGTGAATTAAAGGAAAGACTCAAACAGGCTGATGAATTCATGAGAGAATTAAAAGACAAATTAAGTCTCTCTATGAAAAAGAGAAAGGAGCTGCTTCAACAGTTGGCAAGACAAAGTGAAGAAAGCAATACAAATGAAGAATTGACTGAGCAAACCAAGTTATGTGAAAAGTTATCAAAAGAAGTCATTATGTTAAGACATGAAATGGAATCAGGAACTATAAAGTTTACTCAAGAGATTGAAGAAAAAAGAAAGGCTGAAGACAATCTAAGACAATCTCTTAAAGAAAAATCAGAAGAATGCCACCAGATGGACAGGATTATCAGACATCTTGAATCTGATCTTGAAGATGCCAAAGATAATGAAGGAAAACTTGAGGATCAAATTGCCTCTCTCAAAAGAGACCTTCAAACAGCAAATGAATATAAAGAGAAATTCAAGATAAGTTCTGCTCAACTTGAAGTTCTCCTTGGAAGTCAAAAGAGGACAGATGACAAGTATGGTTTGGGATATGAGAAAGGAGAAAGCTCCGGATCCGGTCAGAAGAATCTTGGATCAGAAAATCCAAGAAGCAGGCCTAGAAGACCTCCGGTAAGACAGCCAAATGCTCAAAGATATCCATCCTTCAATGGATACTGCCACAGCTGCAACCACTTTGGTCACAAAGCTAATCAGTGCAGAATGAGAATGAATCAGATTAATTCATCATTCTCCGGACAGTGCTTCAACTGCAAAAGGTATGGACACAAATCCCATGAATGCAGAAGAATGCAAGTAAACAAATCATTCAAAGGTAGATGCTTCACATGCAATAGAGTAGGTCATATGGCTAATCAATGCAGATCAAAAGGATATCAGTCAAATATGCAAAGAAATGTTATTTGCCAAATCTGCAATAGGTCCGGTCATAATGCTAAAGTTTGCAGAAACAAGAATCAGGACAAAAGAGGTCCGGTGTATAATCAGAATCAAGACAAGGGTAAACAAAAGATGAATGCGGATGAGGTTAGGAATCAGATGAGCAAGATTTGGGTGAAGAAAAGTTCAGAGAATGTAGAGGTTGGATCCGCACCAGACTCTGGTGCTGATATTTCTTCCAGAAATTAAAAAGTGAGCTCAGGCTCAGGGGGAGACTCAAAGAAAATCTTGTTCCCCCAGCCAAACAAGTGGTGCCGGATGTGGCACAAGATGCGGATCAAAGGGTTTGTAGATATGAGTCTTGAGATACTTCAGTCAAGTTTTCAGAGGTCCGCATGGAGTTATGAAGAAGCTGTGATCGATCAAATAAGACCTGTTCAGGGAGATGCTCCGGTATGATAGAGGATTACAAAAAGGTCCGGAAAGATCCGGAAATGCACTATCTTGTTCTGCGGATTGGACAGAGTGTTTGGGATGCTCTTGTAATATGTTACCTCGATTTATTCATGATTGAAAGATCCAGATGATATTCTCAGATCAGAACCAATCCGGGATACTCCAAACTATCTAGACAAGGCAAACCGGAATGATGTAGGTGAAGCATTTATTGCAGACAGATATTAGGGTTCGCGGAGCAATTTAAGGGATTTCTCAAAGGTCATTTGCTCATTCTGCACTCGAGAAGAAGCGAAAAGTGGAGCTCTGCAACAAGGTTCATCAAGCACCAAGGATCTCCTGCCGAAGCTATTGCATAAAGAAATCAATCCAACCACTCCGTGCAAACCGAAGGCGCATAAGGTATTCTCCGTTTTTCATTACCTCACTGCAAATCTTTGAAGAATGGCTACTCCAAACATAGTTAAGATCTCTGATAGACCTCGCCCCTCATTCAAGAAACATCCCTACAAATCATTGGAGGTAGACCCACTAGGAGCCTTCTCTAGTGTTCCCCACGGAGTTTTACACACCGAAGATATTAGGGTTTACATACATGCAAACATTGAGGAATTTGGGGAATTCAAATTAAGAGACCTCTATCACAAGCAGCTGATTGACAATGCTTTTGAGCTTAAACCAGAGTATAAGGATATTCAGAAGAAACAATTTGAGCAATTTATTCATTTCCCCTGTTTTGAAGAGGATGAATGGGTCCGGTATGTACTGAGCAGGATGCATGACAACTTTCTATGGCTAGATAGACCCTGCAAGATCACAAAAGAGGCAATTAGAGCAGTAACTGGCCTATACTCTTCCGGAGGAGTACCTATCCTCAAATCTGTCAAGAACAACATTGTAACTGAGGCCACCGGATCAAAATTTGACAAAAGGGCAATGACCATTGAAGACATCTCCGATCCGGATATCAAATATGCATCAATGATAATAGGATACAAGATCTACCACTCCAGCAGGGAGAATTCTGTATCCGGAACTGCAGTATACACTGCCTATGAGATGCTAAGAAAGAATGCAGAGTATGATCTCTGCGAACTACTGCTAAGCCAATTAATGGAAAATATACAGAAAATCAAGAAGGATAAGAAGAATTCCTTTAAGTATGGTACTCTGATTGTATGTCTATTCTTCTACTTCATGAATGAGCTACCCGGAACAAGTGGATGGGTATGGCAGAATGACAAACCTGTTGCAGTCCAGATAAGAGACTATTTGCATGGACTTGGGGATGCAAAAGCGAGAAATACAGCTCTATGGGGATACTTCAAAAACTTTCAGAGCATGATGCAAGCAAGAGAGAGAATTCCCCAGTCTCTCATTGAGAAATACAAGGACTCAGTGTGCTTTATGGTTGACACTGATCAGTGCCTAATGGAGGCAGTGGAGCCAAGGACTGTCTGGATCATGCCCATGGGGTATGAAGTTGATGAACAGATAGTGGAGCTGCATGTTCAACACATGCTAAGTCAGCCCAAAGATCCTAAGGCAGAAAGGTTTGGAACCTTTGAGGAGCTGAGTGTAAAAATACATGTAGAACTCAGGGAACCTGAGATTAAAAGAAAGGTAAGAAAAGAAGTAGAGCACATTGCTCAAGGCCTAGGTATCTCAAAGGAGGCACTTGATGCCAGCCGGGAAAAGAGGAGGAAGGCCGAGGAAGAAGAGAAAAGCAAAGAAAGTGCTCCGGTTGAAACTCCCACCCGGACCAGATCATCAAAGAGACCTGCACCTTCCACAACCAAAAGTTCAAAACCGGAAGTTCAGGCATCCGGTAAGAGATCAAAGACAAAAGCCACAAGGGCTTATGGAAGCCAAAAGGATGAAGAGGAAACAGAATCAGATGAGGGAGTAAGAGAAGTAAAGAAACAGAAGAAGAAAGGATCCGGTAAGCCCTCCACAGGCCAAGACAAGGATGAAATGGCAGAGGTAACTGTTGAAAAGCCCACTCTGTCACTAGAGAGCATAATCAAGTCGGTCACGGTGGATGGAAACCTTCAACCAATGACTGAATCATATGATGACTTCAGTGAGGCCGATCAAAAGACTCTGCAGGAGGCCACAGTAAAATATCTTAACATATATAATAAGGCTTTCATTGAAATAATATCTCTTATTCCTAAAAGCCTAGAAAAGGAAATGGAAGTAAGAAAGAATAATGCTCATGCTAAAGATCTTGAGATCCGGGAGCAGATAGCTATTCAGCTATATCCTCAAATTGATCCCAAGACAATGAACATTATCTTCAAGGACTGCAAAGATGAGTTCAGAAGCAAAGCCAGGATGAATCAACTCATGCTTGGCGAGACTGACAAAGTGGCCCAAGAAACAGAAGAGATCCTCCGGAAGGCCTTCAAAAGGTTCAATCTTCCGGTTGTAGAGGATTTAGGTACAGAAACAGCTGAGGACTTGGGACCCTCTGCTCCAGAAGAAGTGGCTCATGAACAAACTAGCATCTCTCCTCCGGTTTCCCCTACAGTCTCCGGATCCAAAGAAGAAGAGCAATCACAAGAGAAGGAAGCAGTGGTGAAAGACAAAGAGGTTGACAGTTCTAAGACTGCAGAAGAAAAGAAACATCTGTCTCCGGCAAGAGACACTGCACAAACTGTTCAACAATTTTTGAGCAAAGAAACTCTAGAGATTGATGAACCGGAGCTTCTAAAAGGCCCATTTGATTTTGACTCTCTCTCTCCGGTACAAACAATGAAGATAGCTTCATTTGCAAATGCCAAGGCAAATGAAAAGCTCCTGAAGTCTCATATGGAAGACTGTGAGTTGATAGAGGCTGCTTCCGGAGTACTTGTGAAGATCATGCCATCAATCCAGATAGATCCGACAGCCTCCTCTTCCGGTAATCTAAAAACCTTAGTCAGCAGTGTTGATACACATTTTGATTCTTTAGAAAAATCAGCTGAAGAAAAGGTCCGGAAGGAATTTTTGGATAAAAGATTTTCAGAGATATTAGAATTAATCTCTAAAGATAGGAAGATTGTAAGCATTGGAATAAAGAGCTTAGAGAATGCTCTTAAGGATGGCGGTGACATCTACAAATTTTGCATATCCTGGTCAAAGGCAACAGCAGCATTTGACAAGAAAATAAAAGAGGAACAGGATAAGCTACAAAGCTTATCTCAAAGTTTTGATCCTCTCTCTTCCTCTATAATAAATCAAGAATGTCAGACCATTGCAGTCTTGAATGAAATAAAAAATCTTGAGAAGGAAAGGAAGAACATCACCAACCGGATGGGAGAACTTAGAAGGATTATAATCCCTAAGTTGGAAACAATGCATGAGGCCATCAGTGATGCTCAGACCACCGCCCAAACAAAATATCCGACAGATCTCAAGCGGGCAGAAGCTTTTGCATTTTTGCTAAGTGGTCACATCTCAATTTTGGATAGAATGAAGCAAAGTTGGGCTACAGAAATGATCCAATTGCAGACATCCTTTGCAGACATTCTTCAGTACATGTGAGTATGTAAATATGCGGCTATATATAGAAAATTTTTGAAAATTTTGGTGTGCGGACCCTACCCTTTGCCATTGATGTCAAAGGGGGAGTGAGGAGCAATGAAAAATGAGGGATCCAACTAAGGGGGAGTTCCAGAAATTGTATATAAGGACAGAGCATCAGCAAAGGGGGAGCATAGTGAAAACACTTAGTCATTTTTCGCTAAGTGTTGCCATCAATGCCAAAGGGGGAGATTGTTGGCAAGAGACACTATATGGATTCATGGTTGTTGTCATTGATGGCAACAAAGGTCATCCCACATATCCGCAAGACATGATATGTCTCTACCGGAAGTCAGAATAAAGAATGTTGTGGTCCGGTGAAGAAGAACAGAGCATGTGGCAAGGTCCGACAGATTGGTCCGGACCTCTCAGAGGAAGTGTCTTGGTGCAGTGCGGATTTGGGGAAGTCAAGAGGACTACCTTGAGTGGTATATTCCAAGGATTTAGCCTCCGGTGATGGACAAGGAAAAAGATATGAATGGTTGAGTACCGGATTCCTGAGAGACAGTGAAAACAGAGGAAGAACTGACTGGCAGAGTATCAGACTGCTTTCCGGATGGGTTACTATTGATGACAGAGGTTGTGAAGGCATGAATCATGTTTGGCCGACATGATTAATGATATCTACAAGTATATGCTTGATCCGCATTGCTTGGTGAGGAAGGATTCAGCCGACAGAATGAAAGTTTATAAGAAACTAGACTGTTCCGGATGCCGACTAGAAAGGTGATGAAATTACTTGTGCGGATATATATAGAGGATGGATTCAGTTATGAAGGTGTTGTTGATGTGGAGAGATATGCGAATAAGTCCAGATAAAGAGCAGAGGTAGCAAAAAGGATCCGGTATGTGAAAGATAGCAGAATAAAGAACAGAGGAAAGATGAAGTGCAGCAGATCAGTGTACTGAGCCTAACCGGAACTGAACTCCAGCATATGCAGATGCTTCCAATCAGTTCAAGACTGTGATTCTCATCACTTTGTAGACAGTGTGTCTTCTTGTAGGCAGTGGGCCTCTTGTGAGCAGTGTGCTCGGGCAGTGAGCCCTAATTGGCAAGTGCCATCTTTGTAATTTCCTATTCTTCTAACAGAGAATAATTTTGGGTTAATCACCCCGTGGTTTTCTCCCTTAACAGGGTTTCCACGTCAAAAATACTGTGTCATGTGTTTCTTGTTTTATGGTTAATGTTTTATGTTTGATTTTATGCTGCATCAATTAAAAGGAAAGTTCAATAAAGGAAATAATTAGGATAACTGATTCACCCCCCCCTCTCAGTTATCAACACCTTGATGCATACTTATCTCTAACTTGGGAAACAACTAACTCTGAATCACCAAATACCTTGAGCATCTTAATTCCATGCTTCAAAGCAACATTTAATCCTAATAACAGAGCCTAATACTCTGCAATGTTGTTTGTACAAGCAAACTTCAGTAAGAAAGAGAATTTTAGAAGCTTACCAGATGGAGACAGAAATACAACTCCAGCACTAGAGCCTTCCTTTGAACAAGCTCCATCAAAATACATGGTCCATAGACCCTGTTGATCCAGTTCCTGAATGCAAAATTTTTTTCCTTTATCCTCTTTATCATCTGAGACAACTCTGAAATTATCACAGTCAGTGTTCACAAAACATATATGTTCCTCTGATTCTTGATCCTCCACTATCTCTGATGACCTTTCTTCTCTAATCAGTTTGACATCCCTGCTATTCATAGGGATCATAGCATATGACAAATCTAATTGCATACTCCCACCAATCAATGTTGCCCATCTTCTTGACAACAACATGACATACTGTGGCTTGATGTCAACAACTGTTATGTTCATTTTGTAAGTTTTTTCTATATATGCTGCCAGTCTAAAATCCACATCCTTCATGATTCCAATGACAGGTACCTTCCTAGCATTCATGGCATAGCACTTCCCACATGCCTTATCTATCTTTAACCCAGCTTGCTGCATGATAGCCAAAGGCATGATGTTTGTGGATGCTCCTGAGTCAAGCATATAGTTCTTAATTATTTTTCCACTTATGACAAGGGAGACATAAAATGGTTCCACTTGTGAAGGACATTTTGTCATGGTCACTCCCAAATATACTTCAGGAGTCTCATCTTCATCAGTACACATGGTTTGTTTTTTACCCTGGGGTTCAATATTCTGATTAACTTGACAGGGTACTCCTAAAATTAAGGATACTGCTTTATTTTTGAATTCTTCCACTTTCATCAGCTCCATCAGTGGAACAGAGACTTTTATTTGCGATAAGACTTGAGTCGTGTCAAATGGAGCATAATTTTGAATAACAGTTGTAACTTGCTCCACCGTTTTACCTTTATCCTGGGATGATCCAGCCTTAGTTTTTATGGCTCCTTGACTTTCATTCTTGCCTTGAGAATTTTTATTTTGATCCTCAACCTGAGGAACTGCTTTTTGGTCCTTGAGTATTATGACCTGTTTTCTACTTAAAACCTTGCGTATTATTGTTCCATTGTTTCTTATATGTTTCAATCCCCTTATAATTTTGCACTGGCTGGCCTGCAAAAGTATTCTCTGGTTGGTGTGAGTTGCTTACCTGAGCTTTACCTCTTAGGTTATAATTGCTTTTGACTTGAGCTACTACTACAGCTGTGAAGGCTCGAATTTCTTCTTCAGAAGGCCTCCTCAAGTTATTCAAAAAATTGTGTGAATCTTGAGCATAAGTGTAGCTATCTTCCTCATCTTTGTCATAGGGAAATTGCTGCTAGACCTGAATCTCACCATTTGCACTTACATCAACATCGTGAGAAGAGTATTCTCTATTTGTAGATAGCATATTGACATTCTCATCTTCCATGCAATGTGGCTCATTGCACTCATCACAGGCAACATCATTATTGTATAAAGACTGAGCAATCATACATTATGACTGTGAGTGAGGCATTTGACATATGATACACCATGGGGTGTCATTAACAATATTTACAGCCTTCCTCAAAGGATCAGGAGTTTCCTTTGTATTTTGAGTCCTTTGATTTATGTTACTGTTCGGGAGAATAGGCTTACCATTATGCCAATTAGTGTTATATGGCATATCATGTAATGATGGTCTTCTTTCTTGCCTTTGGTAAACTGGTCTGTCAGGACCTATCCCCTTTTCATTTTTAGCCATTCTATAACCTAAGTCCTTGACAATGGTTGTCAACTTGTCTAATTTATCCTCAGAAGTAGATGCACTGCCTTGAATAGTTTGAGCTTTAGTATTTGGACTTTGCAGAATTTTCACATCATCTCTCTTATTTGTCTTACCAGATGCTTTTCTGTTATTTTTAATATTTGTTGCAATCTTGAACGCATCTCTGAGGCTAGCAGGGCTCTTGTCTCTCAATCCATAAGCTATTTTGGCATCAAAAGCATTTATGTACAACACTATGCACATTGGTTCATTAGGTCTCAAGTCCTGTGGCAATTTGTTCAATACCTTAGTAAATCTAGCATTGAAATCAGCAACCTGTTCATTTGATCCTTTGGTAATGCTAGTAAATTCATTAATGAAGAAACTAGGATCAGTCTTGTCCCCATATTGTTCTTTGAAAACTCTTCTGAAGTCATCCCATGATGAAATGCTTCTGTCAGGCAGACCTTTGTACCATTCTCTGGCTTCATCAACTAAGGATTGCATAAATAAGTTCATAAAAACATCCTCATGCTCAACCTCAAAGTTGTCCATGATATTTTGAAAAGCTTTTAAATGGTCTTCACCTGATACAGTATTATTTCCTGAAAATTTAGGCACTTGCAGCCTCACATGTTTGTCAATAGGATTGGGCTAACCAGGAATGCCATCAAAAACCAGTTGTCTGAATCTGTCCAACTGCATAGGTTGTCTACCAAACTGATTAGCATTTGCATTTTTATTTGCATTCTAATTTCTTACATTATTTAATGGTATTCTAGCATTATGTGCATTCTGTCTTTGATCATTGTGTTGATCCTGTACTTCATTCCTGTGTTGATTTCTTTGCATATTTGCATTGCCAAGGGTAGGAACTGAATCATTCTGAGCAACTCTCAAAGCTTGCACTTTCTGTCTCATGTCATCTCTGATTTTTACTGCTTGCAGATATTCTAATTTTTCCCTTAAGCTCTTAATTTCATAGGCTAGTTCCTCTTTGGGCATAGAAGAGGAAGGTCCCATTCCATTTTGTTCATCATTATCTTCATCCCTTGGAGACTCAACCTCTTCAAATCTATCACTGGGATCTAAGAAAGGGCATTCTTGAAACACTTATGACCTTATTCTCAGAGCACCACCCTGTTGTTTCTCATATACATTTTGGATTTCAGCTTTTGTGTTTAAAAAATAAAGCTCTGTCCTCTCTAAAGATCCTGGATTGTTTAGATTATTATCACGATTTCTGGGGCTGGGAGAACCCTCTTGACTAGCTTGAGCAGTCCCCTTTTTTTTATACATCATTTTTCTAGGTAATTCTACAGACAGAGAATTACGCAGGGATCTTCTCCCTTGCATACAAATTTTTACTTTACCGGTTGGGAGATTAGTTTGGAGTCGCCACCTATTACTAGGAATTGTTTTCTTTTAAAATCTGGGTTCTTTCATTTCACTTCACTTTCCCAGCAGAGTCGCCAATTTCTGTTGGTGACTTGGATGGGCACACAGATACTTTTTTTTTACTCCCTAGTAGAGTCGCCAAATCTATTACCTCTCAATCCGACTAGATGCTTATTCCCAGTTGTCCCTACAAGGTAGCCATCAATGATCAATAGGATTCCTGGGCTAGTGGCTAACAGTATAGGAGATAGACTCTATAGATATCTCCTCTTCCTCTTTAGGCTCTACAGAACCAAGGGGGGTATTCCCTATTCAACATCCATGAGATGTGCTTATGGGTTGACTGGGATGTTGATACAAAGCAGATAAATCCTCCTTTATGCAGACCAAAACTGTGGAATAAGTGCAAAGGGGATAGCTTTGGGCCTATATTCAGTTGTGAATCAGAGGATTGTGGTCCTAAAACTACTTATACTATCCTAAAGGTTTGTAGATGAAGTTTGAGTTTGTTTTGTATTTGGATGCAAAACTAGGACCTTGGTTGTGACCTCAATACAAGACTGGATCGGTGCCTATTTCAGGACTCGGAGTCAATAGACATACACATGTGAATGTATACATAAACTTATATTAATGACTGAGTTTCAAGGGGATGTTTAATATCTGCCTTACAGATACTTCCCAGAATTGAGTATTCAATTACCTCTACTTAGAAAATCCTCACTACAATATATTCTTCTTAACACTTTAACCTAAAACATTTAATCTACTCCTTGAGTAGAAGTAAAAGACCAAGCATTCAACATAGCAGATCCATATTTAAGAATCTTAGACACCCCTTAGCTGTTTAGATTCAAAAGAAGAATACATTCAATTTGGAGACAAATAACAGAACACATGCAATGAAGCATTATTCATTTAAATCAACATGAAACTAGTAGATTTATGCATTAAACATACAACATGAGATTCATATACTCACAAAAACATCCCAAACAGGGCCACCAATGAAGTTGTATCTTAACACAGCACCAAAAATTTGTCCAGTTTTCAACAACACCATGAGTAACACAGTTTGGCTTGTATACCAAGGCTGTGTACTCAGCAAAATTAATTACATGACAAGGTCAAAAATTCATGCCAAATACACTGCATCATAAATGGCGCTCAAAATCATAAATGCGGTAGGGGACAAAATGGGAAGAAGCAAGAGAAGGGCGAGAAGTAGTTGAGCTTGAACCCTATGCCACCGCTGGAAGACCCTTCGTCATAAACCAAGTACTTGGCCGTTCGACCATCGGCCCATGCCTGTCTGCAATCCCACCATTAATGGCTCAACCACCCATAGCTTCTCTTGGGAATCGTAGCAGTGCACCCATGGAAATTTCCCGCTCAGAAAACAATTGCAGACACAAGGAAAAAACCATCGCTGAAGGTTCAAAACCCGACCGTTGATCAAAAACCCATCACTAAAATCAACGGTCCAAAAACATGCATGAAGAGCTACCAACCAATGATATCGTGCCCCTCTATCGTTGACCTTTCCTCCTTTTATTTCTCCTTTATCGCTTTTGTATATGCAAACCAAAATGCATATACAACATACAAGGCGAACGTCAAATGTTATAGAACAAACTGGAATTCAGTTCGGGTCCGACTTGTATCTCCATCCTGCATCCATCACTTTGTATATTACACATATACAAGTGCAAAACATATACAAGGCGGACTTCATTGCATCTATCTACCGGATTTGAAAAACTTTCAAGTCCAGGCCTTGTATCCTCATGAATTTGCATATCGGCACATATACAAGTGCAAATATACAAGTGGTGGGCCCAACCCATTTTCTCTTTCCTTTGCATATTTCCTTGCACATTGCATATACAAATGCAATGTACAAGCTGCGGGCACCACATTGCTTTTAGAACAAAATGAAAACAACTTCGGGTCCGCCTTGCATCTTTGGAATGCACTTTCATTATATGTTCGAACATACAATCACTTTAAACAAGTGGCAGGCCCCATCAAATGCACCTTCTACTTTTGTATGTTGCAGAACATACAAAGCCCCTTGTATATTTTGCTAGCATCTTCAATTGTATATCACTGAATATACATTTGCCCTTTGCATGCAAACAGGGAATCTTTAGAGAATATGTGATGAATGCATCTGACCATTGTATATGCACCCGAATGTATATTGCAGACATACATCCATTCCCGCACATACAAACATGGGATCTTCCTGGAATATTCCCACAATGTATCTTCCATCTTGAACCCGATATGCATTTGGAAATGCATACAAATACAGAATATTCTCAGGGATCCTGCGAAAGATTCTCCCTTGTACATACGACCCGATATGCATTAAAATATGCATATAACTCAAACTTTCAACATTTTCAAAGGCCGAATGAGATTTCACTAGCCCACTAACAGATTTGATTACTTGCACACACAGAAACTTGACACTTTCTCATGCTCGACGGGAAAAGCGGTAAAATATTGCACGCGGGCCGGTTAACCTAGGAACACTAAAGCACAAGGATGAAACCTGGTAACCAGGAACCCACCATAGAAGGTTATCATCGGGATAGAAGAAGCAATGCAAGACCCTATGATTCAAAAATTTTAGGGTTTGAATGGGAAAATTTGCAAATGTTCAAGCTTAAAACCCTAAACATAAATGATTACCAACAGATGTTACCAGTTGAAAATAATGAACCTGCTTTTCAGTTACTTTTTAATACTTTATATCATCGAGGATGATGAATCTTTAGGGGAAGGATATGTTACATCCCCAATTTTTGTCTTTCTATACTTTTACTTTTTACTTGGAAATAAGTAAATTTATTATGATGTTTAGATTAATGACAAGGAAAGAAATGGATTATATTGAATGTCATTTATGAAATTATGCAAATGATTATGTTATTATTGATTTAATATTTACATTATGAGATTTGATCTATTATTTGAATAATGATGCACTGATCATAATTTGTTTGGTAATGAGTTTGATATAGGATTATAGGTTATCATATGACTCTCAGAGAAAAGAGAGAGAGAGTATCTTTCCAGGAGAGAGATATAGGCATCAGGTTATGAGTGGTTTATTTGCCAAATTGAGTATAAGTGTTTAACGAAAACATGAACCAATGTGTCATAAGAGGTAAGTCTTGTCTTGTCAGTTTACTTCTGAACCTAATTGACAGGTAGTTGATATTATTTACAATTTTTTCTAAGTCGTAGTAAGTTTTCTTAGTGATTAATAACGTTAATGACGTCGGTTGAAGTGTGATTTGTGACTATTTATGTTTAACGTAAATATTACAACGTTATTGTCATAAAATGGTTGTCTTATTATTATTAAGTCCCCTTGAGGTATTATAAATGATTCTTAATGTTAAGATATTTTCATCGAGTTAAGATGACGTGAATATTGTCGATGGATTGTGATGGGGAGACAAGCTCAACCCAATCACAATATCCGTAATCCTTTGTTAAATATTATCTTTTTATTTGATTAAACCATAACTATCTAATTGAGGTGATGTTATGTGAATCATATTTGACATAATCAAATAAGAATATGCTTATGTGCTGAGTGAGGATAATACCTCATAATAAGTCAATATTGTTATACTAGCTTGCAAATAGGAGAGCCTTCAATAATATTAGTAGTGAGTCGAATCACTTACTGGGGATCATTAAATAATTAGCAATAGTTAAGAGATGTGTTAGCCTCTTCCAAAAGAGAAGGACTGTGGTATTAACTACCACCATCGACGAGCCCATGGGATGGTTATCTCCCATCAACATGTGTAAACTTTGCATTAAACTTGGCTTCAGTTAGAACCAAATTGAACATCGACTGTTATGCATTCAATTAAGTTGAAACTGAAATGAGTGGAAGTGAGGAGTAAGGAAACTCTATAGGAGTCATGCCTGAGCCTTTATTAAACAACGCAGTTGAGCCGTGAGGTAACAGAGAGGAATAAGGAGAAACTTGTGTGAAGTTTAGGGATACGCAGAGGAGAAATCGTGGCTGAGAGGAGATACATAGCTAGAGGCATCAACTGTAGAGTTCTATCAGCAAGTATTGCCAACTCTAAGACCATCGACTAATAGGTATTCCTCAGTTCTATATGTTAATAACAATGAGGAAATTGTATGATTCTTTTAGGATGTCCATCATTGTGTTTTTGGACAGTTGTATGAGAATGTCAGTGAGGTATATCCTCCGGTATTCATTGTGTTTACTATTAAAAAGATATTAGTGTCGATCATTGGATAATGCAGATAGCATTATTAGTAAACCATTTTGATCTATTTCTGAAATGATTAGGCATCAAATGCATTTTATATGGCCGATACTTGGTAATACAAGTGAACACTATGTTATAGTATTCTGAATTGACTATTTTCTTATAGATATCTAAATGATAATCATATCAAATCATAGTATGGAGGTTAAACGATCATCATACTAGGAGGTTGTCTTAGTTGATGTTTGTTTTGAAAAATAGTTTACTTATTGAATAAGTTTGTTGAAACCAATGATATGTTCATGAGATAATCACATATTAGACTCTTGAATTTTATTAGTATTGATTTAACTTGAATAGTTATATTCATAGGTTTGAGTCGTATAGTTTAGACCTTGAGTCAGGGTAATGTTATTTCAAAAACATTTCCTTGTTAAGTTTCTATACATGTTGAAAATGATATCTTATCCCAAGAAACTTAGATTCTTAGTGTTCTATGGTAATTTTGGTATAATATATTGAATGGTAGAAGAACTAGGATTAGTAGATAAACAAGATAAATGTCCAAAGATCTTCTTAATGTCTATACTTGTAATCTTGATGAGTTTAGCTATAGTAAACCATTACGGGAAATAGACTCAGTCTATATAGAAACAACCTTAAATAAAATCATAAATGAGTATATACATATGTAGTGATGGTTAATGACATCACATAGAGGTAATTTGAAAGGTAATCATATTCCTTTGAATAGAAGTTAATATCTTCACAAGAATTATAGTATTCTTAGCCATGAAAGAGATAAACCAAAGGTCAATTATGAACCTAGCCTTACAGGAATTATATATATATATATATATATATATATATATATATATCCAATGGGTTGTTATAAAAACCCTAGAGTCGATTATGAACCCAAAGAATGGTTATGTCTTTTAAACTTATCTAATTCAAGAAAATTTTTATCATGACAAGATGATTAAAACATTACGTAAATATAGTCGGTGGGAATATCGGCAAGAATACAATAGTATCCAAGTCAAGTAGGGGTGGGTGAACACAATGACTACGTTTATTATGAACAATATTGTTATTAAAAAACTTTGGCCAAAGTAATGCATTTGTTTTCTGCATGCATTGTCGATTCACTGTATCTGAATTGCTCATCCTATCAGAAATCATACTTAGCTAGAGGGTATCTAGGGTTGTATGGTTGATAGAGTTGAGTAGGATACAACACTATGTACTCAGGAAAGGCAAATTACCACTGGTCACCTAAGGTCTATATTCCTCATGAAGGGTAGGGCCATTTCCTATGTGGAAGATGTGTGGGAGACCGCTGGTCTGTGGATGGAGGTAAATCACTGGAAAGATACTCTCTCTCCAAGCAGGAAACATGTCAGGACTTGTGATAAAGATGTCAGATATTCAAAAGTAGTATTTATTCCAAAATTTGTATATGTAATTGATTTACATTTGTAAACATAGTAATTGAGAAAAACAATATGGTTTATTGTATTTTGTAAAGAGAAATCTTGTAATTGTAGTTACTTGTTTATATGTTGAATAAAAGAAAAAATTTCTCTATCTCAGTTTTACCTTGTTGAATTACTCTATGGTAAATTTCTGGTTTTACTATGTTTTTAGAACTTGGATGTTACACCTTGCCAGAGAAGGAGAACAAAAATAAACCTTTAGGAAGGGCACAGACAATCAAATGTACTCATGGTTTCCATCTATGTTCCACCTAGCTATGAACATAGTCAATACTAGGCCTTGAACCAAAGAAGTTGCCAACAAAATCATATTCAAATTAGCTTATAGATCTCTCCATAATGGAGTTAGGAATCTTAATGCAAGTTCATCATCCTTGTTCAATATTTCAAGACTACTATGCTTGGGTGGGGAGGGAATGTACAAGTTACTAAGGAGCACACTTGCCTAAGATTTAGAGCCTAATGTACGAAAATCTAACCCTAATTTTTTTTGGGTTGCCCCACCCTTGGAAGCTAGGGAACTCCCACATGGAATCTCAACCCTGTCCCCATCATGATCCACATATCTAGGCCCCATAAAATAGAATCCACTTTGTGACCCACTTGCGAATTCTCCTTCTTAACAAATATTTTAAATTATTGTTTGTGTTTGTTAGCAATTATTGAAATGGTTAAGCATTAATGGTAGTGCATATTTTTAAATTTTTCACAAATGATACTCATTGATCCATTTGGATTTTGTATGTTTTGAGATTAATTCATTTTATTTAATTAGATTTGTTACTTCTTTTATTAAAACTAAAAAAAAATAATAATAATAGAAAACCCACAAAACAACAGAAAACTAAAAAACACTTGCAAATAAACCTTTCAAATAACATGAATTAGGATTTGCAAACTATTCAACAAGAACATCAACATTAGAACAAACCAACAAAACACATATGAACATTTACAAACAAGTGAAATAGTACTTTCAAATATCAAATTAATAATCTTGATTAGATTTTGCATGTCTTGCGTTGCGACCCAACCTTGCGAGAGAGTGATATAGGGAAAGGTTTTTCATATCCCGTATCCTTCTCCTAGAACAAATTAACATCATAGAGGGTCATTTAGAAGATATAACCATTCAATGGAATCCTAAAACTCAGTGTCCCATTCTACTAACACCTCAATTGTCTATTATCCATTTATAGTACAAGAAGAACAACAACATCAAACAAACAATCCACCAACACCAACACTTCACTAGATTTTACCTCATCCACAACAATAACATGCCACATCATTTGGCCACATGGACACTATCATGTGTGCCCATTTTGGTGCATACAAGCAGTATAAGAGGTAACACTAGTGGTGGAAGTGGAGATGGTAGAAACAACACTAGGATCATGTGTAGTCATAGCACTAGTAGAGATGGAATGAAAAGTAGGTGAAATGGTAGTCGAAAGGGAGGAAGGAGGTGTGGGTGTAGAAATCTCAATATGAAAAGTAGGTATAGTAAGAGGCTTTAGTATAGCAAGGAGAGGAACAAAATTGAGAGTTATACCGCCTCTAGGAACAAAGCTAGGAGGGAATTGTGAAGAGGATGAAACATTCAAAGAACTAGGAGTAAATTTAGCACCTATGTTTTGAAGCACATACAAACCAAATAGCTTAGAAAGCAATAAGTCATGAAAAAATTAAGCCAAATGTTTAGGACTATGCACATTAGCTAAACTAGCAAGCTCATGTACAAATTGTTGTTCCAAATGTGCTTCATGATCATAATCTTCAACCTCATTCTCAACAATAGGAATAATAATAGTACTTATGGGAATGCCATTAGGAACACCATTCTTGGACCATTCAAGGATTTAAAGGAGGATTTCTCCTTAAAGGAAGTTGAGGATGTGAATGAGACCTTGGCATATAATTAAAACCTTAAAGGCCAAATGATATAAAGGATGAGAGGTTTAATAAAATGAGAAAAATTAGTAGCAATCAAATTTGAAAATAAATCAACAAATGAAGCCTTTGAGGTGAAAATAAGGGTGGGTAGGGCTAGTGAAAACAAGATCACATAATGAAGCACAACTATATTTAGCACAAGTAAAAGGGAATCTAAACCCTAATGAGATATGAAAATGTAAGATGTAATAAAAAATCAAATATGGAAATTCTAAAAAGGAAGTCTAAACCCCAAGGCCAAAACCCTAGGTCATGTTAGAAAGTTAGGTTCACGAGAAATGTAAGGGAATAGCTAGGCTAATTAAACAATTAAAGTGATTATCTCAATAATTAACCTAGATAAATAAAATGGGATTGGAAATAATAAATACCAAATTAAATGCACTAGAATTAAATATTTTAAACACAATACTTAGGGGTAAAAGCATAAACCTGTGTCACACTTTCAGCCAACAGCACAATACAATTTGAGCCATTTTCACTTGAGTCAAATTCGAGTGAGTTTGTTTTGCCTAAAACCACATCATGCCTACGTGCTACATACGTGGCTTGTACTTTTTAGGCAAGTCTCTCTCGCTCGAGTTAGTTTCACCTGAAACCAATAAATTAAAAACAAAAAAATAGAAATCCAGACATATTTGGTGGCAGGCTTCTGGTAGATAGTGACGTGATGGGTGGAGACAACGGAGGGTTAGGGTTTCATTCGAGTGAATTTGTTGTCATTCACCACCTTCCATAGTTTGCCACCTTCAAGCATACTAGGTAACTTTCACTGTACACGAGCCCCATTTACATGCAATTGAAAGTTATATATGTGTGTGTATGTTGTATATGCACTAAATATACACTATACATACCGTATATATACAACATACACACATATATGTGTGTGTATATGTTGTCTATATATTGGAGGATATACGTATATTTATTGTGTTTACTATATGTGCTCGATAACATACAACATATATGATGTATATGCACTGTATATGTTGTATATATATTGGAGGATATACATATATTTATTGTGTTTACTGTATGTGCTCAATAACATACAACATATACAATATATATATGTTGTATATGATGTATATGCACTGTATATGCTATATATATTAGAGGATATACATATATTTATTGTGTCTTATTGTATGTGCTCGATAACATACAGTATATACAACATCTATGTGTTGTATATGATGTATATACATATATGCTATATATTCATTGTATATGAACTATATACATGTTGTATATGCACTGTATATGTTGTATATACTGTAATTTCTATGCATATGCACTATATATGCACTGTATATGTTGTATATGTTGTAATTTCTATGTATGCACTATATATGCTATTTAATTTCTATGTATATGCTGTAATTTCTATGTGTATGCAAGTTGTAATTTCTATATGTACATGCTATGTATGCACTGTAATTTCTATGTATGTTATGTACATGCACTGTATATGTTGTATATGCTATAATTTCTATGTATATGTTGTATATGTTGTAATTTCTATGTATATATAGTGCATATACAACATATACAATGCATGTATATAGTGTATATACAACATATATAGTGCATATGCACATATACAGTGCATATATGACATATACAGTGCATATACAACATATACAATGCATTTATACAATGCATATACACATATATAGTGCATATATAGCATATACAATGCATATACAACATATACAGTGCATATACACATATACAATGCATGTATACAGTGCATATACATTGCATATGTACACATATATATAGTGCATATACAACATATACATAGAAATTATAACATATACAGTGCATACATAGAAATTACAACATATACAGTGCATACATAGAAATTACAACATATACAACATATGTAGTGCATATATAATGCATATGCATAGAAATTATAGCATATACAACATATACATCATACACACACACATATATGTTGTATGTTATCTAGCACATACAGTAGACACAATAAATATATGTATATCCTCCAATATATATACATCATATACACAATCTTTAGCCAAATGATCAATGGAAACACTCTTTAGCCATGAAAATGCTCCTACAATTCTCAAGTAGATGATGTTGGCAAGAGACACTATGTGGCTTCATGAGTGTTGTCATTGATGGCAACAAAGTCTATCCCACACATCCGCAGTACATAGTATGCCTATACCGGAAGTCAAATTGAAGATTGTTTTGGTCCGGTGAACAAGAACAGAGTATGCAACAAGGTCTTACAATCAGTTCTGGATCTCTCAGATGGTGTAACTCAGTAAGTTGTGGACTTGGACAAGTCAAGAGGAGTATCATGACTACTATATTCTAGAGATTTAGGCTCCGGTGATAAAACATGAAAAAGATATGAGCATCTGAGTGTTGGGTTCCAGACAAGCAAAGCAGATAGAGAAAGAACTGATCGACAAAGTATTAGACTTCAATCTGGATGAGTAATTAATGTTGATAAAGCAATTTGAGGGATCATACATTGTTGGCCGACATGATTGATGACTTCAATGCCTGTGTTTTTTATACACATCACAAATCAAGCATGGATTCAGCTGACAAATCAGTAATTTGTAAATATCTTGAGTATTCTGGTTGCCAACTAGAAAGTTGTTGAAATCCTTGATGCGGATATATATATACCAGATGGATTCTAGTATGTAAGGGTGTGTGAGTACAGATATGATAAAATAAAGTGCAAAGAAAAGCAGAGATAAGTGTGGAAGCAGCAATACAAGTCCGGTATGTGACAGAGCAACAACACTAGAGCAGAGGAAGAATGAAGTGCATCATATCAGTATATTGTGCCTAACTAGAACTGAACTCTAGCATTTGTAGATGTCTCTCATCAGTTCAAACACCTGATTACCTTCTGTAAGTTTTGTAGACAGTGAGTCTCTTGTAGGCAGTGTGCCTCTTGTGAGTAATGTGCTCGGGCAGTGAGCCCTAATTGGCAAGTGTCATTTTGTACTTCTTATTTTTTTAATAGAGAATACAATCTTGGGTTAGTCACCCCGTGGTTTTTTCTTTAACAGGGCTTTCCACATAAAAATCCTTGTGTTATGTGTGTTGATTTTATTTCTATTCTTATGATCATATATACTTATATGTTTTGATGTTGCACTAATTATTAAAGGAGAAAATAAAGTTAAGATATTTAAGATAACTGATTCACCCCCCTCTTAATTATCTGCCTTGTTTCCAACAATTGGTATCAGAGATAAGTTCATCTAAATAGAGCCTAACAGCTTGAGGAAGATCTGGGAATCTCAATGGATATGTATGGTATGAAGGAACAACTTCAGTTTGCCCTAGATGATCTTGAACAATCCCACTTTGAAGTCAATAACTTAAGAGAGACTCAAACAAGCTGATGATTTCATAAATAAGCTAAAAGAAAGACTGAGTATTTCTGTGAAAAAGAGAAAGGAACTACTTCAAAAATTAGCAAGTCAGAGTGAAGCCAATGATACTAATGAAGATCTGGGTGAGAAAAACAAGCTATGTGAAAAACTGTCAAAAGAGGTCATTATGGTAAGGCATGAGATGGAATCAGGGGTGGTGAGATTCACCCAAAAAATTGAAGAGAAAAGGAAAATTGAGGATAATCTAAAACAATCCCTCAAGGAGAAGACGGAGGACTACCACAAAATGGACAGAATAATCAAGCATCTTGAATCTGATCTTGAAGAAGTTAGAGATAATGAAGAACAACTTGAGAATCAGATAGACACTCTTAAACAAGATCTTCAAACAACAAATGAATACAAAGAGAAATTCAAGATAAGCTCAGCCCAACTTGAAGTACTTCTTGAAATCCAAAAGAGGGTAGATGACAAGCGTGGCTTGGGATATGAGAAAGGTGAAAGGTTCGGATCCGGTCAGAAGAACTTCGGATCAGGAAATCAAAGAAATAGGCCTAGAAGACCTCTAGTAAGGCAACCAAATGCTCAAAGATATCCATCCTTCAATGGATACTGCTTCAATTGCAAGAACTTCAGTCATAAGGCAACTCAATGCAGAAGGAGAATGAATTAGACTAATCCATCCTTCTCCGGACAATGTTTCAACTACAAAAGGTATGGTCACAAATCTCATAAATGCATAAATATACAAATAAACAAATCATTCAATGGTAGATGTTTTGCATGCAATAGAATGGGACATATGGCTAATCAATGCAAATCAAGAGGATATCAATCAAATATGTAAAGAAATGTTGTTTGTTACAACTGCAATAGATCCGATCATATTGCCAAATTCTGTAGAAGTAAAAATTAGGATAAAAGGGGTCTGGTGCATCACAATCAAAAACAAGATAAGGGAAAAGAAAAAATGAATGCGGATGAAGTTCAAAGGGAGATGAGCAAGATTTGGGTTAAGAAGAGTACAAAAAATGTTGGGGATGGATCCGCACCAGAATCTTGTGCTGATATTCCTTTCAAAAACTAAACAGATGAGCTCTGGCTCAAGGGGAGTCACAAAGAAAAATAAATTCCCCCAGCCAATCAATTAGTGCCTAAATTTAGCACATGGAATACTGTAGATTAAAGGGTTCTCAGAAAAACATCTAAATAACCCTCGGTAAAAATATGAAAGATCCGCATGGAGTTTTGCAAGAGTTTAACCGTTCAAGTTGATCCGGTTTGATAGCCATCCGATAAAGCAGGATTTTCACAGATAGATTCGGTATGATTCAAAATTGAGATACTTTGATCTACGGACCCATGGCATGACTGAAGAAAATAAATACATTGTCAATCCTCACTGACAATGATTCTAAGATCAGCACAGTGATTCAAGAAGATCTCTCTCAGAACAGGGCAACCGGATAACTTAAGTAATGCATTTATTGCAAAAGGAAATTAGGGTTTGTGCAAGAATAAAAGGGTTCTTTCACTCATCATTTGCAAAATTGCATTCGAGAAGAAGAAAAGAAGAGCTCTACATCAAGTTTCTACAACTCTCTCAAAGATCAACTGCAAAATCCAATTCAACCAGCGATTTGTTCTGGCTCTAATTTCGAACCCTAAGGTGTAAAAAGGTACTTCCATTTTGAAAATCTCTCTCTGAATCTTTTTCAAGATGGCTACTCCAATGGTTGTAAAGATCATTGATAGGCCACGTCCAAAATTCAAGAAACATCCCTACAAATCTCTAGAAGTTGATCCTTTAGGCACATTTTCTAGCATTCCACATGGGGTATTGCACGTAGAAGATGTTAGGGTCTATATCCACGCTAACATTGAGGAATTTCAAGACTCTAAGTTGATGGACATATATCATAAACAGTTAATAGATGAAAGTTTTGAACTCAAACCTCAATACAAGGCCCTCCAGAATAAACATTTTGGGCATTGCATCCACTTTCCCTTTTTTGTTGAAGCTGATTGGGTCCGGTATGTCCTAAGTAGGATGCATGACAATTTCATGTGGTTAATGAGGCCCTTTAAGATAACAAAAGATGTTGTCAGGGAAGTAACTAGACTACACTCATTCGGTGGGTTACCTGCACTCAAATCTATCAAAAACTAGATAGTAACTAAAGCTACCAGATCTAAGTTTGACAAGAGAGCAATGACCATAGATGATATCATAGATCTGGATGTCAAATTTTTCTCAATGATAATTGGGTATAAAATCTATCATTCTAGCAGGGAGAATTTTGTGTCTGGGACTGCAATATATGCAGCATATCAGATGTTGAGGGAAAATGCAGATTATGACCTATGTGATCTTCTCTTAAATCAATTGTTAGAGAACCTGCAGAAGATCAAGAAGGATAAGAAGAACTCCTTTAAGTATGGTTGTTTAATAATGTGTCTGTTCTTCTATTACATGAATGAGCTACCCGGATCAAGTGGTTGGGTTTGGCAAAATGACAAACCGGTTGCAATACATATTAGAGACTATATGTATGGACTTGATGCTAAAGCTCAAAGCACAGCTCTTTGGGGTTACTTTAAGAACTTCCAAAGCATGATGCAAGCCAGAGAGAATACCTCAATCCATAGTTGAGAAATACAAGGATACAGTGTGTTTCATGGTAGATACTGATCAATGCCTAATGGAGGCAGTTGAGCCCAGAACAGTGTGGATAATGCCAATGGGATACGAGGTTGATGAGAAAATCTTGGAGCTACATATTCAACACCTATTGAGCTAGCCTAAGGACCCTGAGGCAGAAAGGTTTGGAAGATTTCAAGAATTAAGTGTAAAAATACATGTTGAGCTAAGACAACCAGAGATAAAGAGGAAAGTTAGAAGGGAAGTTGAGGAAATTGCCAAAAGATTTGGCATATCAAAAGAGGCAGTAGATGCAAATAGAGAGAAAATGGAAAGGGCTGAGAAAGAGAAATAAGAAGCAGAGAAAGGAAGTGTTCCAGTACAAGCCTCCTCCCGGACTAAATCCTCCAAGAGCTCTGCACCTGTCACTCCTAAGAGCTCAAGAGCCACCAAACCAGACATCAAGACATCTAGAAAAGGAGAAAAGAGAACGAAAACAAAAGCCACAAGGTCATACACAAGTCACAAGGATGATGAAGAAACAAAGTCTGATGAGGAAATTAAGAAAATGAAGAAGAAGAAGAAAACATCTGGGGAATTCTCTGCTAGTAAAAACAAAGAAGAAAAGGCAAAAGAATTTGTTGAAAAGCCCACTCTTTCCATTGATGATATCATCAAGGCAGTCACTGTGGATGGGAACCTGCAACCAGTAATAGAGTTCTATGATGAATACAGCGATACTGACAAGAGGATTCTGGAAGAAGCTACAGTCAGGTATCTGAATATTTACAGTAAAGCATTCATTGAAATTATTTCATTGATTCCCAAAAGTCTAGAGAAGGTACTTGAACTAAGAAAAGAGAATGCAAAAGAAAAAGACATAGAGATTAGGGAACAGATAGCAATTTAGCTCTATCCTTCTATTACTCCAAAGAAAATGGACATGATCTTTAAGGATTGTAAGGATGAATTCTAGAGCAAAGCAAGAATGAATAAACTTATGCTTGGAGAAGTTGACCAAGTACCAAGAGAAACAAAAGACATCCTCTGGAATGCCTTCAAAAGATTCAATCTTCCTATTGTAGAGGAAACAGATGAAGAACCTTCCACCATGGATGTTGAAGGATTAAATGTAGCCAATGAAGAATCTTCTGACAAAAATGTAGAAGGGTCAAAAGAGATAGGTGAAGAGAAGACTAAGGACTTGGATTTCTCTATTCTAGAAGAGGAAGTTCATGAAGTAGTAAATACAGGTAACATCTCTCCTTTGGATCCCACTGTAGACATTCTAGATTTTGAAGTTGAAGGAGAAGGAAGAAAAGAGGAGAAAGTGAGTCAAGAAGAAGAGGTAAAGGGAAAAGAAGAAGAACAAACAAAGAAGATCTATGATGACAGTTCTGAGATCCCAAAAGAAAAGAAGACTCAGTCAGCAGCAAGAGACACTGCAAAGGCAATGAAGAATTTCTTGAACAAAGAAATGATGGAGATAGATGAACCTGAACTATTTCAAGGACCACTAAATTTTGGCTCTCTCTCTGGTCCAGACAATGAAAATAGCATCTTTTGCTCAAGCTAAAGCAAAAGAAAAACTTCTAAAATCTCACATGGAAGACTGTGAGCTGCTAGAGATTGCATTTGGGATGCTGGAGAAGATCATGCCATCATTTCAAAAGGATCCTTCAGCCTCTCCATCCAGTAACTTGAAATCTCTAGTAAATTCTGTTAGCACTCATTTTGATTCTTTAGAGAAATCAGCAGAAGCAAAGGTCCAGAAGGAGTTTTTGGGAAAAAGAATCACTGAAGTATAGGGATTCATGTTAATGATAGGAGGACCCTAGATATTGGGATAAAGAGCCTTGAAAATGCTCTTAAAGATGGTGGGGATATGTACAAATTTTGTCTATCTTGGCCCAAAGTGACAGAGGATATTGAAAAGAAGGTGAAAGAACAAGGTAAACTGTCAAGTTTATCTCAGAATTTTGATCCCCTCACTACATCCTTAATGAATCAAGAATGCCAAGCCATTGTCATTATAAATGAAATAAAGAGGCTGGACAAAGAAAAGAAGAATATAATAAATAGGATAAGTGAACTCAGAGGGATAATTATCCCTAAGTTAGAGGCAATGCATGAGGCCTTGACAGATGCTCAAATCACAACCCGGACCAGTGATCTGGTAGATCTAAGAAGGGCAGAAGCATATGCATTTTTGTTGAGTGGCCACATCTCCATTTTGGACAGGATGAAGTAGAGCTGGACCATAGAATTTGTATAGTTAAATGCCACTTTTGCAGATATACTTAAGTATATGTAAGTATAACATACATATATATACTTATGCGGCTATATATAGGTTAATTTTTACAAATTTTGGTGTGCAGATTCTGTCCTTTGCCATTGATGTCAAAGGGGGAGTGAGGAGTAGTGAAAAATGTGGAATCCAGCTAAGGGGGAGCTTTGGTAAAATAGTGCATAAGACAGAGCATCAGCCAAGGGGGAGTTTACTACGACACTTAGTCATTTTTCACTAAGTGTTGCCATCAATGCCAAAGGGGGAGATTGTTGGCAAGAGATACTGTGTGGCTTCATGAGTGTTGTCATTGATGGCAACAAAGTCTATCCCACACATCCGCAATACATAGTATGCCTATACCAGAAGTCAAATTGAAGATTATTTTGGTCCGGTGAACAAGAACAGAGTATGTAACAAGGTTTGACAATCAAGTCTGGATCTCTCAGATGGTGTAACTCAGCAAGTTGTGCACTTGGACAAGTTAAGAGGAGTATCACGACTACTATATTCTAAAGATTTAGCCTCCGGTGATAAAACATGAAAAAGATATGAGCATCTGAGTGTTGGGTTCCAGACAGGCAGAGCAGACAGAGAAAGAACTGACCGACAGAGTATCAGACTTCAATCCGGATGAGTAATTGATGTTGATAAAGTAATTTGAGGGATCATACATTGTTGGTTGACATGATTGATGACTTCAATTCCTATGTTTTTTATACGCATCACAAATCAAGCATGGATTCAGCTGATAGATCAGTAATTTATAAATATCTTGAGTATTCTGGTTGCCGACTAGAAAGTTGTTGAAATCCTTGATGTAGATATATATATACCAGATGGATTCCAGTATGTAAGGGTGTGTGAGTACAGATATGATGAAATAAAGTGCAAAGAAAAGTAGAGATAAGTGTGGAAGCAGCAATACAAGTTCGGTATGTGACAGAGCAACAATACTAGAGCAGAGGAAGAATGAAGTGCATTAGATCAGTATATTGTGCCTAACTGGAATTGAACTCTAGCATTTGTAGATGCCTCTCATCAGTTCAAACACCTGATTACCTTCTGTAAGTTTTGTAGACAGTGAGTCTCTTGTAGGTAGTGTGCCTCTTGTGAGCAGTGTGCTCGGGCAGTGAGCCCTAATTGGCAAGTGCCATTTTGTACTTCTCATTCTTTTAACAGAGAATACAATCTTGGGTTAGTCACCCTATGGTTTTTCCCTTAACAGGGTCTTCCACGTAAAAATCCTTGTGTTATGTGTGTTGATTTTATTTCTGTTCTTATGATCATATATGCTTATATGTTTTGATGCTGCACTAATTATTAAAGGAGAAAATAAAGTTAAGATATTTAAGATAACTGATTCACCCCTCCCCCCCTCTTAGTTATCTGCCTTGTTGCTAATAGATGATGCATTCCTTTTAGTGCATCAATTGAAGTGTAAACATGCCAATGGTATGTATATAATCTATCTCAAATTATAAGCCCTAAAATTACAAGACTTTTGAAGGATACATTATATGCAAGCCACTAGACAACATGGCTATATGAACAAACCATTCAAATACCTAAAGTTGAACATGAAATTTAAAATAGTTTTAAATTTTGATCTCTACTAGTGAACTTAACTTTTACTATTTTTTGACTTCTATTTTTTCATTCACTGTGTTTTAATATATATTTACTCTCACAAATTTAAACTAGTTTTAAATTTTATTTTCAAGTTTGTACTTAACAATGAAAGTGAATCCCTTAGGTGAAATAGTTACTTGTACAATTACATGTTGATTTAATGACTAGACAAATGATCAATGGAAACACTCTTTAGCCATGAAAAGGCTCCTAGAATTCTCAAGTAGATGATGCATTCATTTTATTGCACCAATTGAAGTGTAAACATGTCAATGGTATTGTAGTGTCTTTTCTATGTCTATTAAACTTGGTGGCAATCACATAATTCAAAGGAACAACCTACTAAATAGTCCACTATAACCCTTGAAAATACCTTCATTGAATTATCAACCAGGGCTAGTAAGCTTGTGATGGCACTGGCACTATATATGCTTTCAAAGATCAAACTATCTAACTCATCTAGTATAGTGTCATAAATTAAACTGCTCAATGTCAAAAGAAAGTAATGCTGCTACTGTTGCTACAAGTACTTGCAATGAAAGACTGTAACAAATAACTTTTAAGAAATGAATTCTAAGAATTAGCTTGATATTGATAACTTATCTTACCCTCCGGAGTATCATAAGACAAATGAACTAAAACAACTTAAGAATCTAATTGATCTTGCATTCATGAAATAACTACTACAACAATAATAACATGCAAGAAATAAAGTGAAGAACAGTTACTCTGAGTGGCCCTTGCTCAGGTGACTGCCTCACTGCTTTTAACTCAAATTTAGTTCTCTAGATTGACACAATCATGTTGATTCTAACTCATTCATTACACAATCTTCTCAAATCACATAAAATCTTGATGAATTGTATTATTCATAAACTCATAATCAAAATAAAAACACTGTTTGCATATAACTGGAAAAGATTCAGATAGCTATATCTATGACAAAACAATCTACTTCAAACTTGAAACTTAACTAACAACTTAACTACCTCAACCATCAAGACATACATATAGGCATGGGGGAGTTTATTGAAATAGGTCTCTTAACTGAAGTCATAAAACACCACTCTGTACAAACTAGAGTGTGATAAATGCTAACAACAATAACTGAAAAAGAAGGAAAGAAGAGTCCTAATAAAATTGGAACTCCTTGTTGAAATAGGGGAATGTGGAATGGTTGAATCAATCATGTTGGTCTTCTAGTTGTAATAGAATCCTTCAAACTTTCAATCATCATTATTGATTACCATCATGATACGTGATTATCTCCATCAAGTGTCTTCATGTTGTGGTTGTTGCACTTAGTTGAGTTTGAAACCTCCCCTGCTCTACTGCCTAGAAATGTTGTGGCTGTGGGCTTCACCTTATAGTTGTTGCAGGCTACAATCCCTCTTCTTCACCTACAAGAGTTAGTCCACAAAACATGTACAAAATACTAACAACCATAATCAACACAAACATTCTCTACAATCCATACATTCGCACACATAACATACAATATTCATCATATTATAATCAATGTTCCCATATACTTAATAACCAAGTTCAAGTCTACATAATGATCATAATGGATAGCATAATATAGAAATATGTATAAGATAATGTTTGAGAATGTCTTTCAACTTGCATAAAACCATAAGAAAATAGGCTAATAACTAGGCTCATCAGGTATGTATATAATCTATCTCAAATTATAAGCCCTAAAATTACAAGACTTTTGAAGGATACATTATATGCGAGCCACTAGACAACACATGGCTACATGAACAAACCATTCAAATACCTAAAGTTGAACAAGAAATTTAGACTAGTTTTAAATTTTGATCTCTACTAGTGAACTTAACTTTTACTACTTTTTGACTTCTACTTTTTCATTCACTATGTTTTAATATCTATTTAATCTCACAAATTTAAACTAGTTTTAAATTTTATTTTCAAGTTTGTACTTAACAATGAAAGTGAATCCCTTAGGTGAAATAGTTACTTGTACAGTCACATGTTGATTTAATGACTAGACAAATGATCAATGGAAACACTCTTTAGCCATGAAAAGGCTCCTAGAAGTCTCAAGTAGATGATGCATTCCTTTTAGTGCACCAATTGAAATGTAAACATGCCAATGGTATGTATATAATCTATCTCAAATTATAAGCCCTAAAATTACAAGACTTTTGAAGGATACATTATATACAAGTCACTAGACAACATGGCTACATGAAAAAACCATACAAATACCTTAAGTTGAATATGAAGAAACCTAAGCTCTACTATGAGGTGGTAGCAAGGGGAGACTTGGTTACCCAAAGACATTTTGGGTTAAGCTATGTTGTTGTCTACATGTATCAAATTGTTTTGTAGATAATTGCAACATATCTTAACACCAAAAATGCTTTACAATTATCAAGTTTTTGATCAATGTCAAACTTTGTACGAGCATTAGTTAAGTCTACAGTGGCTTCATCCACATATGCTATTCATTTCATGTGAATTTGACTTGATTATCCTGAGTCAAGTTATATTTTCCTTCTTGAGACAAGTTATTGTTTCCACTTTTACACAATGAAATATGGATTAGTGTAACTACTTCCCTTATGAATTATTGTATTTAAGTCAACCTTTCAATTGAAAGTTCTTGTGACCGAACTACAAAGCCTCTTCACTGCATGTACGTAGGCAAGGCCATCATAGATGAGCCCTCGAGGCATTAGGTTTGGCCCTTAGGCCATGTTTCCTTTCTACATAGTAAATGATACCTTTGTAAAGTTTGATCTAAGATACTTGATAAGATAGGAAATAATGGGATAATGCTCATGTAATTGAGGTAATGTGGGATAATGATGAAAATGCTTTATAGCCATGAAAATGCTCCTAGAATTCCAAGGTTAAAAACTATGACCTTAGAAAGTCGAGGTTAAAATTTTAGTTGTGTGAGAAATTGTAAGAAAAATCAAAGTTCACCAAATCATAGTCACAAATCAATAACAAGATACAAAATCAACTTAAATCATAGTGAGAAACTATTTATAAACTTTAATCGATACTTTCATCCTAGCAATTTAAACTGTGATTACAATATTCCAAAATATACAAATTATTTCGATATGGATGTGTCATAAGATGTGAAGGATCATACAATTATGTCAAAATTTGGAACAAATGAATGTATCTTAGCCAAGGAACAAACCCTACTAGGTGTAATGAATGTAGGGTAAAATAGGTTGGGAGGGTAGACTAACATATACTAACTTAAACTATAAATAAAAAATATAATCAAATGAAGAATAAACCATAGACACATTTAAAATAATTAATAAAGTCAATTTAATTATATTGGATTTTCAAAAAACCCTATGTTTTATAAATATAAACTAATTTACTTGTATGTAAACTAGGTTGTGTGGTGTATAATCAGGTTCACCAAAAATATTATGGAAAAAGAATAAGTTAGCCTATATAGTTTTAAATTTAGGTTAATCCAATGGAATATGTAAATGCATAAAAATGACTGCATGAACTTGATCTCTACTAGTGAACAAACCATTCCAATACCTAAAGTTGAACATGAAGAAACCGAAGCTCTACTATGAGGTGGTAGCATTGGGGAGACCTGGTTACCCAAAGGCATTTTCAGTTGAGCTATGTTGTTATCTACATATCAAATTAATTTGTAGATAACTCTGACATAGCTCAACACTAAAAATGCTTTACCATTATCAAGTTTTCAAACAATGTCCAACTTCATATGTGAGCTCATTAGTTAAGTCTAGAACTATTGTTTCCCTTGAAAGTTCTTGTGTTCAAACTATGAAGCCTCTACGTTGTGCATATGTAGGCAAGGCCATCATAGATGAGCCCTCGAGGCATTAGTTATGGCCCTTAGGTCAAGTTTCCTTTCTACATAGTAAAATAACTTTGTAAAGTTTGATCTAAGATAAGATAATCGATCTAGGATATGATAGGATAATGCTCATGTAATTGAGGTAATGTGGGATAATGATGAGATGCCCCTAGTGAGAAGCTAATCCTGTGAACATAAGAGAAGATGCCTTCAAGGGAAAAATAGATAATTGAGCCCCCCCCCCCCCACAAGGGGAAGAGCATCTATATATGAAATAGTAATTAAAGGATCAACTATGCGCATGCAAGAAGAGGTATTCCTATATTCTAATCTACTGGATAAGACTAGAACTATTGTTTCCCTTGAAAGTTCTTGTGACCAAACTATGAAGCCTCTGCACTGCGTGTATGTAGGCAAGGCCATCATCGATGAGGCCTCGATGCATTAGGTCTAGACCTTAGGTCAATTTTCCTAAATCTACATAGTAAAATAACTTTGTAAAGTTTGATCTAAGATAAGATAATTGATCTAGGATATGATAGGATAATGCTCACAGTAATTGAGGTAATGTGGGATAATGATGAGATGCCCCTAGTGAGAAGCTAATGATGTGAACATAAGAGAAGATTCCTTTAAGAGAAGAATAGATAATTGAGCCCCCCAAAGGGGAAGAGCATCTATACATGTTCAATAGTAATTAAAAGATCAACTATGAGGATGCAAGAAGAGGTCTTCTTATATTCTAATATGTACTAGATAAGACTAGAACTATTGCTTCCCTTGAAAATTCTTGTGACTAAACTATGAAGCCTCTGTAATGTGCGTACATAGGCAAGGCCATCACGGATGAGCCCCTGAGGCATTAGGTCTAGCCCTTAGGTCTGGTTTCCTTTCTACATAGTAAAATAATTTTGTAAAGTTTGATCAGATAATCGATCTAGGATAAGATAATCGATCTAGGATATGATAGGATAATGCTCATGTAATTATCTCCCCTATATTTAATTTATGCATCAATTGATCATGTGTAATTATTTGGACTATTAAACATTATGACATGCTATACATTGTCTTTCATTCCAATTTGCTTTTTTGCCAAACATGTTCCTCAACCTCAAGTTTGGAGTAGATGGATTTTAGTTTACACATTGTCTATGATTTAGAAGTGTTTAAATTTATTTTAGTTTTAATTTAATTAATTGTTAAAATTTATAAATTAAATTACATTTTAATTATCATGTGTTGCAGATATTTCAACACATGGATGATCAAGCTTCACATCAGTCTGATCATGCAGGTGACACTAGTGGTAGTTTTACTTTATATGCTGAGACTATTGAGAGATTTGAAAATGCTTTGAGTGAACTTGATCAAACAATACATAACACACCAAACTTGTCAAATAGAGACAAGTTGGTTATGATCCAATAGGAGATCACACGTGTGATCTACATGGTTCGATCATACAACCCTTATGATTAGATTAGTGTTGACATGTTCTATGCATCACTTTCTGAGAGTGTTGTTGGCAATGAGAAATGGCCATATGTTTCTAGGTTGGTTTTAGTAGTTAATGTTCTTAGCATGTTCCCATCTTATAGGTGATGAGAGAGAGTGAGAGGTTATTCCCCCACCAAGTGTTTGGATCAAATTGTGGATCCTTTTATCTATCCTAGATTTTTGGTAGCACATCACAAATGGCCTAACAATGACGAGTCACCATTGTATTTTTGCAAATAGTTATATGTAGAGTTCCATTTACATTTATCTATTGATTATACATCTTTCCCTAAACATGTTGGACATGGGAGAGGGAGGTTTACAGAAAAAGTTGAGTAAAGACGACCAGAGTTTACACCTCCTGTGAACAAGAGGTCCATAGTTGATCCACACCTTTTGGTTCTTCCAAAAAGTGTGGAACTAGCAGAAGATGTAAAACCATCAGTGAACCCCTTGAGATGCATGATTGTTGAAAGCCTCATGATTATTACTAGTGAGGTTGATTAGTTGTCATTTGATCATGTTGGGAGATATTTGTTATGTTCACAAAATCACAATCCTCCCACTGAGGCCACATCGACTAGTTTCGATCATTACATTTGTGTTGATATACCATTGCCACATGATGTGGCATGGATTAGTGGAGATCATGCTTTGTGTAATATGACTAGATGCCTTGCTAGTGATTTATTGGATGCATACCAGTTCATCAATGATGAGTATGGGATCCCAGTTGATGGTATATCCTCACATCTTAGGGAACATTTTGGTAGACAGAGGAGCCATGGTGAGCCAACTTCATAGGGTTTGGGGGGACATCAGGGTGTTCTAGTTGGTCCTACATGCTCCACCCCTTAGAATGTTCCAGATCAAGTTCAAGTTACTGCACTTGATATTCTAGGAGGTGAGTATAGCAAGCTTCTTTTTGGCACTAAGCCTACACCATCTACACATCTCTCATTCTCCCTCCATTATTTTGAGGTTAGTGGGATTGGGAGGGTCCTCGATGTTGCTGCAGTTGAGGTAATTTATTTTAAAAAATTACAATCTAAATTAAATCGTGTACTTGTTCAAGCTCTTACTCTTGATTGAAATCATGTGTACATGTATGAATTAAATGTGTACATTAGACTCATGCTGATGTCCTAGCACTTGGATATGGAGATTTGTAGTATGTTGGCGATCCTAGACATCATCATGAGGTATTGATTTTTAAGTACAGATATATCTTTAATAATTTCTTACATACACACATTAAAATTACAAGTTTTCTAACTCAATACACATGGATATATGTACATGTACATGTCATATAGGTTCCAAGATCAGGTCATGCTTCTTTTCAGACTCTTGTGCATGCTCATGTCATCTACATGATCTAGACCTTGGATGTCAGGTAATTTAGAGATCTGTCGAGTATTAAATATTTATTTAAAATAAAATAGGTTATATATATATATATATGTTTTTAAAATTTTATGGTGTTTCATGTGCAGGGCTCGAGTCAAGGATTAGTTGGACAGGGCTCGAGTTAGGGATCAAGACATGGCTCAGGTTAGGGATCAAGACATGGCTCAGGTCAGGGATCAAGACAGATCTTGAGACATAGTGAGGCTCAATCCATTTGTCGAGATCTATCTAGACATTTATGAGTTGTTAAATTACATGAGTTGAACATGTTTTATATTTGTACATTTGGACATTATGAGTATATTTTAGAGACATTGTTATGAGTTGCATGCATGTTTTATATTTACATTTGGACATTATGAGTATATATTGTTGGGAAAAAGGTGTTGTTCACCTTACATAACATTAATTAATTTAATTATATAAAATAAATATTATTTTGTGGTGCATCTTAAGTGATGTGTTTAGCCACATTAAATATTTATTTGGTAATGCTTGTAAAAGTTGTATTTAACATTGGGAGACATAAGGCAAGTATTTATTATTTGTGTAAAATAATAAATATTTATTATTTTGGGGTCAATGGTTTTGTGCTCATGGTTTTGAGTCACATTATTTTTATCCAATACCACAAGTTGTATTTGTGTGAGCTTAAGTCTATAAAAGCAAGCACAAGGTTAGTGGTTAGGGTTGGCTCTTATTTTATAGTTTGTGTGAGAGGCTATCATTGTATTGAGTTTTCTCTTGTGAGTCCACATTGTAAAGCATGGCATGGGATGTGTGGATTCATGCTTGGATACATGGAGGTTGCAGTAGAGGAGCTTGATGTTTTAGAGGTGTTCATGGAGACTCTGTGAGTGTATTGTAAATTCTTATTGCTGAATAATACATTGAGTATGGATGCTTTTGGAGGCTCAGTTTTTTCCCTTAAAGAGGGTTTTCCCAGGGTATATCTTGTGTTATTTTGTTGATTGTATATTGATCTTTGCATTATGGTAAATCTGTAATATTGTATGCATCATTATCTCCATTAGGTTATGTGGAATTGGGTTGATCTACCTGTATATTCCTAACATATATTTGGGCATTATGCTCGTTTCTAGACTTTATGAGTTGTTATATATATATATATATATATATATATAGAGAGAGAGAGAGATGAACTCTTAAATTATGAGTCATGTACATGTTTTATATTTTAGTTTTATATCTTGGACATTTGGACATTATTGATTTATGATAGAATTTATTTATGATAAAATTTGTACATCTAGAGACGTTCTTAAATTATGAGTTGAATATATATGTTTTATATTAAATAGTTAAATTAAATATCTTGGACATTTGGACATTATTGATATAATAATGTATTATAATTGATTATTTATAATAATTATTTAATTGAGATATAGTTTTTTATAATTTCATAACTTTATACTAACATAAATAGGTCTCTAGATGGATAATTATCTTCTTGGAAGTAACAATTCAAAGGTATACATTAAAAACCACCATCAAGAATATTATTTAATAATTGATATATAATTTGTTATAATTTCATTTAACTTTGTACTGACATGTGGATGTCCCTAATGGGTCTCTCTAGATAACTATCTTCTTGGAAGTAACTTTATAACTGTCAACTCTGATCAACAATCATGGTCATTTGTTGTTTCCAAAGAAATGGACGAAGTAGTACAAATAAACTTTATGGTTGTAAAGCAAATGCAGGAAGATATCTTAGCATTTGCTTTACAATCATAAAGTTTATATATACTACTTAGTCCATTTCTTTAGAAATAATAAGTGGCCATGATTGTTGATCAGAGTTGACAGTTATAAAGATACTTCCAAGAAGATAGTTATCCAGAGAGACCTATCAGGCACATCCACATGTCAGTACAAAGTTATGAAATTATAGCATTATATATCAATTCTTAAATAATATTCTTGATGGTGGCTTTCAATGTATATCTTTGAATTGTTCAAATCTTCTTAGCACATCCATGTATGAACTTATTAAATGAACTGTGTAAATTATGAAGTATATAGATATCTAATGTAGGCCCTTGTTAAGTTTGAGGCCCCTAAATGATAATGATACAAAAAAGTTAAAAAAGAACTCAATTGATAAATTTACATGCAATGATCTACCAAACTCACATGATGAAATAACATAACTTTACAAGGTCGTGGCCAAAGTAGCTCATTTGAACATGTAAAAATTATGAACTCTAGATATCTATACAAAAAAAAGAGCTTCCCTTAGCTTCAAGAAATATTTAAATTATGTTTAGTGAAAAATTAGATTTGTTAATGTTTTAGTATATTGATGTTTAAATCCTCCTCTCCACTTTACACTCAAGGATCTAGGGTCAAGTGGCGAGCACTATCATACCCTAGATTCACTGTGATATGTAGGGAAACTTGGATTAGGGAATTTAATTATCAATTTCTCTTCTCTTATGCTCAATTGACCATTAAAACCCTAATTATGCAAATACGGCAATAAACTGATGAATAATAGAAAATGCTCTTGCAGACGGAAGTGAAATGGCAAATCACAGAATACCTATTTTTGGGGTTCCGAGGCGGAACAGTCAAGGACACTGGAGCAGGCGCCCAAGTCCAAGGTAACAATTTCTTTGCAGGATCTGGACCTCCTTCCTACACTGATCAGTCCTGTGACTTCTGTTTCTGGGAACTTAGCTGTGGAGGACACTAGAGCAAGTGCCCAAGTCCTGGAAGTGCTCCGGTGTCCTACTTCTCTTTAGATCCTGAATCCTTGATGCCTGTCACTCCTTCCTGCAACTTCACTTTTCCCAAATGCGACACCTATAACTTGCAATCACAAGACTTGGTTTGGGGGTTGTGGTGTTTAGAGGCTTGCCTTAGTCAAGCCCCGAAGGACACTTAAGTCTCTAAACATCGTTATCAGATAAAGAGTGCATGCCCTTGTGAGGCAGAGGCAAAAACCAAAGTAATTAATAATGAAAACACAATATAATGTCACCTTGTAGTGAAGCTCTCATGGTAGGAAGATGCTCTTCATTCCATGAGGAAATTGATGCTCAAATCTGCAAATACAAACACATAAAACCAAACAAGTCTACTCTTGCAACACAATGAAAGCCTTGAATCACCTTGAGAACACAATAGCTTGCTAGTAATCATCTAGTTTACAAATTAATGCCTAAACATGCTTTTATATGCAACTACAAACACTCTTGCCAAGATTTTCATAATTTAAACTTACCACGTTAGCAAAGGGACCAAATAATGGTCACAAACCGACACCTAAAAATTAGGGCTGCCCCAAAATAGGACAGGACTAGGGTGTGGGTGCCCAAGTCCTCCCCCCTATTTTGGGCAGGTTACAGTTCAAGGGGTCCTCCTAGGTCCACTTTGCCATGAAACCTAGGTTTCATTCCATCGGGATGCCAAATTACAAACTAAGATGTCCTAAATGCATGCTAAAGACCCGGGAGCTAAATCTTATGAGGGAAAAGCCCCCAAGGGGATATTTTTTGATGTTACATTTAGCCCCCACTTTAATGTATGTATAAACGCGAGGCCAATACATGCATTAAAGTAAGGTCACAAACACAGCAAACACGCCAAGCACAGAGAAGACACACCAATCACACAGAGGACAGTAATAGGCATGCAAAACACGGAGAAGACAGTTACAGTCACACAGAACACAGAGAAGATAGTCAATGCATAGAAGACACATTAATGCATGGAAGACATATATGATTTCTTTTCTTTTCTTTTTCTCATATATATGAAATGAAGATGCAAGTACTAGAAAGTAAACAAACCTCCCATAATATAGGATGCACTACCCTAGGGTGCAGGTCTGTATATATGAGGCAACACACATGCAAGACACGCAAAACCTCCCAAAATGCAGGAAGAACTACCTGAAGGTGCTGGTCTCTGCATATGGGGCAATAAACACACCACACAAAATAAGCACGCCAAACACACACACTTGAAGACACGGAGAAAACATGGCAAACAATCAATGGAGTGTACCTATTTCTAGGTCTAACACCATCTCAGGCACGTTACAAGCACATACCGATGATTGCGCTTTGCCACAACAATCACTAAAAACACTCTTAAGGGTTGAGTTAGTCATAGAACCGCTCCCCGCCTCCGCAGAGGACTTTTGAAAATGACAGGATGTGTAATCTACTCCGAGAAATACACCATCCCCGCCTCCACAGAGGGCTTAAGATAAAAAGGATATACACAATATCCCACCTCTGTAGAGGGCTTACATGATTGATTTATTGATTACAAACAAACTTAGGATGCATGATTCACTACCGTAAGGTGCAGGTCTTTGCATCTAAGGTCAAACACATTGCTAACATCTATAACAGACAACTTACCTTATATATGCCCCCACCTTAAGGTGGTTTATATTAGTTATCGATATCAAGCACATTAATGTAGGAAGAAAACACACAAGGGAACACCAACTTTCACAAAGCCCATGCCCCCCAGAGGTGACATGTACTTTACGATCACCAAATGTTCCCACAAACACATCCCTACAAGAAACATGTTAGTGTTTACGAAATCATGATAAAAAATAACATCAATGCATATGATTAACCACACAAAGAGCCAAGGTTATACAACAAATTTGGAGTTCGAGGATAACCATAAGGCTATATCACGAAGCTCTCTGAATCGAGTACTGCCGAGGCTAGATTCAAAGACAAACAAAGGTGCATAGAGCAGCAGTGTTGTTAAGGTTTGTAAATGTGATAGAAACATCATTGAATTCACTACGCGAAAAGCATGAGTGCTTCCACTAACCAAGACGAATAAAATATACAACCCCATTGTCATAGTAGGAACTAAGTCCCTTTTTTTATTGCTCTTGAAAGGGACACTAGATCCGCATCAGTATAAATGTTTTTCATCATCTGCCTACTAGATGGAAACACTAGAGGAAGGGAAATAATAAATAAGAGAGGAGAAATAAGTGTCTTAGGGACAGTCACGTAGGAGGGTGCCCCTAGGTCACCAATCACGATGCTATGTCTGTAAGACACAACACACAACAATGAAATTAGAGAGAGAAGCAATACAAAAGAATGCTGATACAAATAGAGGAAGGTCACAATAGAGACAGTCTCCTGGTATCCCGGACCTTACAGGAGAATCAAGGGTCATCCCAGGAGGCCTAAACAACATATAACACATCAATGGGGAAGCACATCATGAGAGAGATAAAAGTTTATAGATATTTACCTATATGGCCCCCTTCCAGGCTAGAATTTGTCTATAAGAAAATCATTGTCGTCATCTTCCCACTCCCTAATGTTGGAGGATAGTGGGACATATGGTACCATAGCCATATTCATATCTTGCTCATCATGTTGTTCATCGTTAGGATCATTATTGTTTGGTTGAATGTTGGGATCAATGTTTTCTTGTTGAGAAGCAAGGTTTATAGCATATTCCTATCTTCTTTTTCTTATTTCTCTTGCTTTTCTATTTATCTTTCTTCGGCCACTAATCTCTTGTAAGATAGGGCCTTGCTCTTTCATAGGTTTTTGCAAATGAGAAGATGAAGCACCAGGATCAAACCTCATTTGTTGTGGTGGAACATTTTGTTTTTGACAATGACCTTCTAATCCTTGTAAGGATTTTGGGGGAGGAACCTTAGCATAGGGACCTTGTCCTTTCGGTCTAAAGTTCTCTTCACATGCAGGTTGTTTATCTTTTGTCATTTCATGTATAGAAGAGCTAGGTGTTGGATGTAATAGTTTTGCTTTGTAGTTTCTATAGCTCAAAAATGTAAAGTCTGTTCGTAGTTCTGGTTTGTTGTTAGTTTTGTTGCAAAAGTAATCCAAAGTGAAGTATTGTTGTGTATTCGAAGGTTTGTATGTATTTCGATGAATGACATGCACTTGTCCATTCAAAGGAAATTTAACACATTTATAAATAGTTGAAGGGATCGCTTTCATAACCTTTAACCAAGGGATTCCAAGTTTTATATCAAAGGTATCAGAATCAGGTGTAATATCAAACCATTTTTCAACATGTTTCTCAAATACTGTTACTAACAATGATATCTTACCCAATGGTTTCTTTAAGGTTCACGTATGTGTCTTAATCATCAAGTTCGAAGGGTTGTAGGAACCTTGCATTAGTTGATGTGAAAAGAAGAACTCCTCAATGGCAACATTAGTCATGCAATTAGGTTCAATAAGAGTTCCATCCATAGGGTTTTCCATTATTTTCACAGTGATGTAAAGAGGTCCTTCAAAATCACCAATTGTTCTATCATGAGGTGTAAAGATAATTTCAGGTTCAGGTGCTTTTCTTTTCATGTAAGGTCTAGGAGGAAACCTATTGTTGCTGTTGTGATTAGAGGCCATGTTTTTATGCTCAAACCAATGCCAAATTAGATTTTGAAAGCTTTTCAAAATTGGTGCAAAAGACAAGAGCCAAAATAGCCCAGAATTCTTGATTTTCTGATACTTTTTTCACTGTAAATGAATGAAACAAAGGGTGTTGTAAGGATTTTGATCGAGGGTAGCAAGTTATATGTCTAATATCAATCCAAAACAACAATATGATCACTCTCAACACACTCTTGATGCAATTTCAAGTTAATGCCAAGTCGAAATATAGTGAAATTATGTCAAAATAGGCACTTTTTTCATCAAAACTCAATGCAAAAGGGCATAACAAAGGGTGTTGTGAGGAAAATGATTATGGATAGAAAATAATATCAGTAACAACAGCCACTTAATGTTAAAATACCCAACACAACACACTTTTAATGCCACTTAAGGTAAAACCCTAGTGAAAATATAGCAAAATATGCAATTTTTCATGATTTTTCAATTCCAAGACCTAGCAAAGGAGGTATTGTAATGAATATCAGGAGGTACAGCAAATAATATCAATGATATCAGTCATCTCAATCCATAAAATTGATCACAACACGCTTGGACTGCAAACTAAGTCAAACCCTAGGGTAAAAATAGTCAAAATGTGTAGTTTTTCACCAAATTTTCACTACAAGAGCCCAATAAAAGGGTGTTGTGAAGCTTTTTAGGAGGGGCAAAAAATTATTACCTTGATAACAGAAAATTAATGCAAAAATACTCTTCACAACATGCCTATGGTGCAAGTTTATAGAGTCGATAAGGCCAAATTTAGTGAAAATTATTCTTTTTGAAGCCCTCGATTTGAGATCTTGGAACAAAATGCTATGTGAATGTTTTGAAGTCTGATTTATGATGAAGTTGACTTACTCTCAAATCTGAAAATGATTTTCAAGCTTGAACATGCAAAATGCCAATGCAAATGAAAATGCATGAAAATTGCTAGTTTTTTTGTTGAAATTTTCTATGCAAAAATGTAAATTTACACTAAAATCCAAGACTATAGCCAAATCCAAATTTGAAAATCAATAGAAAAACTTGAGAAAAGATTTTGCCTACTAACCCTAGATTTTGGAATTACTAGGTTATATCAAAATTTCCAAAATTTTAACAAAAGCCTAGCAAATTAATGATGAAAATGTAATGCAAATTATTGAATTTTTGTGTTTTTCTGTAGTTTATATCAGATCTGATGCAAAAATCATGAATTAAGAAAATTTAGAAAAAATTGATGCAATTTAGTAAGCCAAACAATGCAATAAAATGAATTACTATATGAAATAATGAAATCAATCCAAATCTTAAGACACAAACTTAGCAAGTTGCAATTTAAGTCCAAAAACATGGGTTCACGAAAATGTTTAGTGGAAAATTGGATTTGTTAATGTTTTAGTATATTGATGTTTAAATCCTCCTCTCCACTTTACATTCAAGGATCTAGGGTCGAGTGGCGAGCATTATCATACCCTAGAGTCACTGTGAGATATAGGAAAACTTGGATTAGGGAATTTAATTATCAATTTCTCTTCTCTTATGCTCAATTGACCATTAAAACCCTAATTATGCAAATACGGCAATAAATTGATGAATAACAGAAAATGCTCTTGCAGGCGGAAGTGAAATGGCAAATCACAGAATACTTGTTTTCAGGGTTCTGAGGTGAAATAGTCGAGGACATTGGAGTGGGCACCCAAGTCCAAGGTACCAGTTTCTTTGCGGGCTCTAGACCTCCTTCTGACACTGATTAGCCCTATAACTTTTTTTTCTGGGAACTCAGTTGCAAAGGACACTAGAGTGAGTGCCCAAGTCCTGGAAGTGCTTCGATGTCCTGCTTCTCTTCAGATCCTGAATCCTTGATGCCTGCCACTCCTTCTTGCAACTTCACTTTTCCCAAATGTGACACCTGTAACCTACAATCACAAGACTTGGTTTGGGGGTTGTGGTGTTTATAGGCTCACCTCAGTCAAGCCCTAGAGGACACTTAAGTCTCCAAACACTGTTGTCAGATAAAAAGTGCATGCCCTTGTGAGGCAGAGGCAAAAACCAAAGGAATTGATAATGAAAACACAATATAATGTCACCTTGTAGTGAAACTCTCATGGGAGGAAGATGCTCTTCATTCCATGAGGAAATTGATGCTCAAATCTGCAAATACAAACACATAAAACCACACAAGTCTACTCTTGCAACACAATGAAAGCCTTGAATCACCTTGAGAACATAATAGCTTGCTAGTAATCATCTAGTTTACAAATGAATGCCTAAACATGCTTTAATATGCAACTACAAACACTCCCGCCAAGATTTTTATAATTCAAAATTAGCGTGTCGGCAAAGGGACCAAATAACTGTCACAAACCGACACCCAAAAATTAGGGCTGCCCCAAAATAGGGTAGGAATAGGGCACGGACGCCCAAGTCCTCCCCCCTATTTTGGGCAGGGTACAGCTCAAAGTGTCCTCCTAGGTCCACTTTTCCATGAAACCTAGGTCTCATTCCATCGGGATGCCAAATTATGAACTAAGATGTCCTAAATGCATGCTAAAGACCTAAGAGCTAAACCTTATGAGGGAAAAGCCCCCAAAGGGACATTTTCTGACGTTACAAATTCTATACTAACAAGGCCAACCACGTGAAGGTGGAAGCTCATGTGGCCTCACCTAAAACCTAAGACACCTAAGACCTAAGACACCTAGAAGACATAAGACCTAAGGCACCTAGACCTAAGACACCTAAGACATCTAAGCCCTAAGACACCTAAGACATTAAAGACCTAAGACATCTAAGACCTAAGACACCTAGAAGACATAAGATCTAAGACACCTAAGACATCTAAGACCTAAGACACCTTTAAGACATCTAAGACCTAAGACATCTAATACCTACTTGACACCTAAGACCTAAGACATATATACCTTAAAGACCTAAGACATGTCTAAGACGTAAAACACCTAAGACACATAAAACACCTAAGACGTAAAACACTTAAGACATGCCTAGACACCTAAGACATCTAAGACCTGAGACACTTAAAACCTAAAACCCTAAACCTAAGACCTAAGACCTAATCTACCTAAATTAAAGACTGTTAAGGGAAAATTGGATTCAAATGAATAATCAATATATCAATATCAAAATACCTAAAACTCACCGAAATATAGAAACAAAAAGATCAATCAGGCAAAAATAACTTCAAACCCTTACAAATCTCAAAGCTTCATAGCTTCCGTTGGTTGCCTATCTCAATTGATCTTGCATTTATGAATAAGGCCCTCAGAGAGTGCACTTCCTTGCTATGATTCCAAGATTGTCAATGGAGAACGGCTATGATAGTTTTGCCATGAAGATGAGCTTCACAACAAATGATAGTAGTATGGTGACGAATGTGATCACAAGCAATTAAGGAATTGGTGCCAAAGGCGCACTGTAATTCCTGCAGAGTAACGATACTTAAAGCTTGGATGAATGAAATGGAAGAACAGGGTTCAATTTATAGACTTGAGACAGAAGATCAATGGTATAGAAAGAATGAGAAGATCAATGGTATAGAAACCTTGAGGAACTTTCACGAATAAGAAGAAGACAAGTGTCTTGCTATATTTTGCATGAGAGGAATTAAAGAAATAGAAGAATGAGTTAATTGAAGAGATAAATCAATTAAAAGAATAGATCAATCAGTTAAGAGAATAGAACTAGAGAATAGAAGTTGCATGAGGATAAAAAGATATTTTAGCTCAATTAAATATTTAGAATATTCAATTGCATGTGCACAAGGATTGAATTATATTTAGAGATAACTCAATTTAGAAGAAATAGACAACTTAAATAAATATTTGATTGATTTAAATTTAGAGAAGATATTATTGGAAGAAAACAATTAAATAATTGGTATTATTTAATTTAGAATGATTTTGGAAGAATAAATAAAATATTTGATTATATTTTATTTTTGGAGATTAAGAGGATTTAAATAAATTTAATTTGATTTATTTGAATTTGGAAGAATGATTTGATTTAATTAAATAATTAAGAATTATTTAATTTTGACTTTAGAAGAGGTAATTAAATATTTTGATATTTAATTAATTTAGAGGAATATGAATCGAATAAATAAATTTTTTTATTTATTTATTGATAGAAGAATTAGAATGAAATAAATATTAAGAATATTTATTTAGACCGAATCGTGTCATTTTTAGGCGTATACATTTTGCCTCTCTTTGATGCAATGCAGTTTACAGCGTTGCTTCAAAGAAATCGATTGTTGAATAATGATACATGCCCAGTTTGCCCCTGGTACAGGTTATGATGATAGGATGCCCCCTTAGGAGATTGGACAGGAAGAAGGTAGAAGGTGTGAGATGGATAATCTCACGATGAAGAAGGAGAAACAAGTTGGTGAAGAAATTGGTTAAAGAAAGAGCTGAATGATACGCGAGGCAAGATAGAATGATAACACACACAAGCAAGTAAGAAAGTATGCACAAATGATACAAGAACAAACAAGGTATTGCCCCTGTGAAGTGGTAAACCAACGATATACTGATAACAATATACGACAGTGTTGTCATGATGGGGAACGATATATCCCTAGACCAACATGGTAGGTGTGTTGTCATGGCGGGGAACGATAGATCCCTAGAGCAAACATTAAGGATAGTGTATGGTTTCAAGAAATGAAGCATGTCGTGTAAGACGTGTGTGTTGGTCTGATTTTGACAATGTTACATCATGTATAAGACAATTGATTGATTAACTGATCGAGTTGGTTTACGACCAGACAAGGATCAAGACCATTGATTGTGATTGGATCATTTGACAAGATTGACTTGACTTGATTGGTATGGATTAAGAATGGACCTACATTTGGATCATTGCTCGGATTAATAGCTAGAATTGTTGACGAGAGATACAATGATAGACAGAAAGTTAATTTGACAGAAGAATGACTCGATAGAAGGAATCACAAGCTTTTAGTTGTAAACATTGATACTCTGCATTTTTTGTGGATCTTTTATTGCATGGGATATGGATGTATAATGGATGCGAACGGTGTTTGCTTTTGACATCTTGACAGTGCAAGTATTTTGAAGTGCTTATTTCATCATTGGGCAATTTTTTTGGTACTTTTTCTGAATGTTGTAAGTTAATACAAGCATCTAGGTATAATTGAACCGAGATGACCTGAGGATTGCTTACATGGATTTTGATTTAGCAAGTTAATATAAGCATCGAGGTATAATTGAACTGAGATGACTTGAGTATTTCTTGTGTATCAACATACAAGGATTGCCCCTTTTCATCTTAGACCTTGGATGTCCTCGATGATCTTTTGTCGATCATGTCCTTAGACAAGGCGTCACATTACTAAAGTTTAATCCACAAGTAGCAAACAAAGAAAATAATCACGCCCCCATCATAGCATCTCTAGATTTTGGCATCCTCAAGTAGCATAGAAGGATATGATAGCAAAAATCAAGACTCTGTATTTTAACCATGATTCCAATTCATAAAACATATTTGCATTTAGATGTGTTTGTTTCTTGCCATAATTTGGGTAAAATTATTTAGAATGCCTTTGGTGTTTGTTTGCTTTGCTTTAAATAGGTTAATGCCTCGTGTCAGGATTTCTGCTTGAAAAGAGCGGGTTTTGTTTGTGCTTGCTTGCCTAGTGAGAAGATTCCACAATCTTTATTGGTGAGACAGACCCTAAGGGACTGACCTAGTGCCTCAAGGGCTCATTACTAAATGGCCTTGCCTATGTGATGACACAGAGGCAACGTAGTTTAGGGTAAACCCTAACGGACCTAAGACCTAGGCGATAGAAAGTGGCGAGGACTCAAATAGATAGAAGGACTAGACATGTGATGGATGGGATAGTGGAGCCTCAGGGGCACATTGAAAATGGCCTTGCCTACATGACAACGCAGAGGTAACATAGTTCATGGACTTGGACCATGGATGGACTAGAGGATAGATGACAAGATACTAGATGGACAGGGAAGCCTCGGGGGCCCATTGAAAATGGCCTTGCCTATGTGACGATGCAGAGGCGATGTAGTTCATGGTGACTTCGATGGACCTAAGATATGGATCAGATGAGACACGATATGGAATAAATATGGATCAGATAAGACATGATATGGAACAGATAAGACATGATATGGAATGGATATGGATCAGATAAGACATGATATGGAACATATAAGACATGGTATGGATTAGATGATACTGGTGACAAGAAAACACCACGGATAGGTAGATGGATGGGAGATAGTAGATATGGATGGTTAGGTAGAAGGAAACAAGGATGTGATCTCCAAGGACTATGTCACATAAGAATAACGTGCCCCATTGTAGGTAGAATATTTAGGATTTTTCATGGCAAAGCTTACGATGATAGGAGGATGAGAGGGTAATGAAGGATTTGCATGGTTTGGAGGGATAAGGTATGTCAAGAGACATCTAAAACATTTGTCAACATTGTGCCCCCAATATTTATCAAGACCAAAGAAATAGAGGAAAGGAAGATTGGGATGGATAGACTAGATAGTATAGGTATGCAAAGGATAGGATAGGAAATGGTATACAAGAAAACTAATAGGAGAAGTGTGATATGTTGATGAGACAAGGTGCCCCCAAGTGTAGGTGATGTAGAAGATCAACTTACACACGACACTTGTTTGCCAGGTTTTCATCATGGTACTTATCCAAGGCGCCTGTTTGCCAGATTTTCACCATTGGACAAAGGGATTTTTCTTTACTTTTTTCATTTTTTCTTTTCTTTTTTTTTGAATAGGAGAAGGCGAATATGGAAGGGAGAGACTCAAGTATCTAGTTCCTTGAAAGGTGATAGTCCTGCTAGATGGATGATGTCATATCAACCATGTCAAGTGTCGGTCATAGATGTTGGTAGGGGATTGCATGAAAGTGAGATGGAGAATGGTAGATATTGGATTATGATGTGGATCATGTAGGTCTTATGCAAGGATGGAGGGAAGGCTTATGCAAAAGCATGGACCATAGGAATAGGATGGAGAAGATATGTAGGATAATAGTGGAAGGAAGGGGAGATGGAGGTATATGAAAATGTTTGTGGGATGGAAGGGAATCATGACCAATGGTTGCACATACCGTGATAAACATTGAAGCTGGTGATGGGAAAGTAGTGTAGGAAGCAACGAAGACTTTTGCTTGTGGATGAATGACTTAGGCATGTAGGGATCCACATAGACTCAGTAATTTTCTGATTTTTCTTATCATGTGGGATGAAAGAATTTGAGACTTTTGGATGGAATAGGAGAAAGTGGATGATTGAGATTCTTGAGAGGTGGATGCCTTATGTAACTTGATGGCTTTTTGCTTAGGCACCCAAACCATTTTGCTATTAGATAATACCTATGAAGGTATGGGCTGGGGTGTATGCAGCTTTGGTGCAGCTTCAGAGGTAATCATTTGTTGGATGTGGACCCACACCTTTTTCAGTTTGGCATATAGGTGTGTGGGTGTATGCAGCTTTTGAGAAGGATGTTTCTTTGATTATTGGCTTTTGTATCTTAGGTCATGAGGACTCTTAGGATTTTTGACTTTATAGGTAGAGACATCTAGATTTTTATTGTTGAATTCTCTTGAGATGGTTGAAGTGAGGTTTGTGGAAGCTCTTTGTTTAGACAACACATGCATTGGTTGGTCATGATTGGGATTGATAGAAGATTCATAGATGGGCGAATAAGGTGTTGAAAGAAGTGGTGGTAAAATGCATGGAGGGATGTTAGGAGTTGGAAGTAGTAGAGGTAGATTGGATGGTGGAAGGTTTATGGTCACATGCTTTTGATGACTATAGGATGATGGAGGTGGAATGGCGACATATGTTTTGGGGATATGATAGGGTTTGCGATGAAAAGTGGGGGATTTAGGAGGAGTGGAGGAAGTACCAACATCTCGAGATTGTTCACCTTGGGGTGTGTATCTAAGGCCATATGAAGGAGGATGAACATTGACATGGACGGGCTCCAAAATACCTTGTTCGTGAAGGCCTGAACCTTTACCTTGATAGTTCATATGTTGGAGCATGTAGTGGACAATGGGATTATGTGTAGGTGGAACACTAGACATGAATTCCTTATTGGATGAAGAAGGTGAGACAGAGGATAATGGTGGCTGGTGTTCTAAGGAGGAACACTCATGAATGAAGGTGGTAAGACCAAGGATATACGGTGGGGGATTTGCAGCATGGTCGATAATGGATGGCGGAGGAGTATTTTTGGTTTGATCTTCTATGCTTGCTTGGGATGCAAGTGTCTCATCAAAGGAAGAGGAAGTTGTTGAATCTTGGATAGGACTAGATGGGGTTATAAGCTCGGGACCATGGAATGCATAAAGTGGGCTAAGAGGATCATCATGGTTTGCTTGATCATAGATAGGCTTTTGATCATAGATAGGCTTTAGCATGATGGAATTAAGGTGCTCTTGTATATGTTCTTTATCAATGATAATATCTTGATCATGGAAAGGATATAGGCCATGGAAAGGCTGGAATTTGATCTCTTGTTCATGTATAGGATCAAGTTGCTCATGGATAGCTTCTTCATTAAAGGTAGTATCTTGATCATAAAAGAGATATAGGTTATGAATGGTTTGAAATTGGATTTCTTAATCATGTATAGGTATAGGATCATCAAAAAGATAAAGTTTATGTAAGGGTCGGATGGGAGTGCTTTGATCTTGATTTAGACAGGGGGTTGATGTTTCCACATGTTCTAAAGTGTGATCTTGACATAACTCTTGATGTGCTTGAATTGAAGTTGAGGTAGAAGACTCTTGGATAGGCTCTTGGTAAACAACATGAAGGTGCGATAGACCTTGACTTTGGTGCATGGTAGGAGGTTCTTCAATATGCTCAAGGGGTTGCAGGTGACATGATGAGGTTAGATTAATGGACATGCTTGAAGGTTCTTTGATAAGGTCAAGGACCAGAATTTGGGGATATGGTTGACTTTTTGCTAGTAGCCCTTGGATCACATCATTGGTAGGTACATAGGTAGAGGAGTGAGGTAATGGATGAGTGGATTTGGAGTTCTCCATGGTAGGATTAGTATGCTTTGGGCCATGTGTTCTAGGAGATGGTGAAGGAGGACTAGTAGATGGAGTGGTATATGTTTTCCAACTTGAGGTGGTGCTTGCCTTATCATGAGTATCATGAAGACGAGAAAAGGATGTATGCTTTTGGGGTGAGGTGTAGCTAGTACTAGCCTGTTCATCTTGTAAGATTGTCATTTCTTGTTGGATCACTTGGAGTTCTTGAGTAATTGCTATATGATCTTGGGGTGAGATATTGAAGTCTAATTGCTCTCGTAGGTATTGGAGCTCTTGAGCAATTAATTCTAATTGGTTTGTCATTTCAACAGAAACTGACACAAGATTGAAATGGGTACCTAGAAAACTTAAAATTTTTCTCTAAAAAGATGTGGAAGTACTCATTGTTACGCATGCGCAGGAACAGATGCACAGCAGGAAAGGATAAAAGCGTAGAAAGTCGACATAGATGCACAATACTGGTAAATTTCAAATGCACCATAATAGGTTGCAGAAGCGCAGTATGTTAGAACAGATGTGCAGCAAGTTAATTCAAATGAGCATCAAAAGAGGACGAATGCACCGCTCTGGTTTTTTAGTAATTTTTGCAAGTTTTTGGCAATTTTCTGATGTTTTTGGTACTTTGTTGCAAGAAAGTCTTTTTGATCTAATTTTCTGAAATTATGGCAAGAAGACACAACAAACACAAAGAATATTTTTATGGTTTTTTATTTTTTTGCAATTTTTTTTACTCTTTTTGGACTAAAAGAAAGCAAGTACAAACCTAGGTTTCAAAGGATAGTATAAAACCAAATTCTCACTATCTCTAGTGAAGCATTTTCGGAAGGTGATAATCACCCTTCCCTGCACCAGATTATAGGGGTTTTTGGTCTACTAAAACAAAGGATGAGTAATAAAGGCAACTGTTCGAGTGGTTATACATGCAGCAACACTACTCTCCATTATGGAGTCTCCCAGCCTGCAAGGGTTGTGCCTTGGAGGGTTTTAGGGGAGGTTGGCTATCGGTATAACACAACTGCACTCGTTGTTTAAAGATTTTGCTCCAAACACAATTTATTTATAGTGGCTTGGAAGGGCTTGGTGTCTAGCCTGTTACTACTTAGGGTCGTTCCTACTTGGATGAACGGTATCCAAGAGCAGACCCCTCTAAAGGAAAAACACATGCGAAAATGATATGTCTGGCATTTTGGTCACCCAAGATAAGGGAGAGCATAGGCCTGGTATCATTCCCAAAACACAGAATACAGTGGTTCTTTTCCCCTAGTTAAAATGAGAAAAACTAGATGAGCTATCTACTTGGGCAAGCACATAAATTTGTTAACTTTGAAGTTATAACAAGATAGCAATGGTTCAGTTTTACCCAGATAGCAATGATGAGTTTTATTTTATCCAAATAGCATGAATTTGTTAACTTTGAACTGATAATCGAGATAGCAATGGTTTAGTTTTACCCAGATAGTAATGATGAGTTCAATTTTATCCAGATAGCACGAATTTGTTAATTTTGAAAGGATAATTGAGATAGCAATGGTTCAGTTTTACCCAGATAGTAATGATGAGTTCAATTTTATCCAGATAGCAATGAGTTGTTAACTTTGAAGGATAGCAATATAGCAATGATTCAATGATATGCAAGATAGCAATGATTTAGTTACCACCTTCCTAGTTAAGACTATGTGAGATTTGCATGAGCATCCATTTACTTTCCCATTTAGAAATCAAAGTGAGTCAACAAGTGCAACTATATGATCTAAACCAGCCCCTAACCTGCAAGTAGATCAGAGAATATTCATGCAAATTGTGTTAGCATTAGAGATTTCTCAAGAAACAACTTAAAAACCTAGCAAAATGGATGCGCAGCAGAATGGAGTAAATGCGCAACAAAATGGATCAGATGTGCAACTCTGGTAAAATCAAATGTGCCACAGAATGGGGTATATGCGCCACAGAATGGAGTATATGTGCCACAGAATGGAGTACATGTGTCACAGAATGGATCATATGCGCAATTTTGGTAAAATCAAATGCACCACAGAATGGGGTATATGCGCCATAGAATTGATCATATGTGCCACAGAATTGATCATATGCACCACAGAATTGATCATATGCGCCACAAAATGGAGCATATGCACAGAAACGTAATGGATGCACAGAAACGCCCTGTGTACGGATTCTAACACACAAAAATTTAATTTTTGGGTTAAATTGGGGCTAGGCCCCATGGCGGGCACCAAAATGTTAAGGGAAAATTGGATTCAAATGAATAATCAATATATCAATATCAAAATACCCAAAACTCAATGAAATACAGAAATAAAGAGATCAATCAAACAAAAAGAACTTCAAACCCTTGCAAATATCAAAGCTTCATAGATTCTGTTGGTTGCCTATCTCAATCGATCTTGCATTTATGAATAAGGCCCTCAGAGAGTGCACTTCCTTGCTATGATTCCAAGATTGTCAATGGAGAACGGCTATGATAGTTTCGCCATGAAGATGAGCTTCACAAAAAATGATAGTAGTATGGTGACGAATGTGATCACAAGCGATGAAGGAATTGGTGCTAAAGGTGCGCTATAATTCCTGCAGAGTAACGATACTTAAAGCTTGGATGAATGAAATGGAAGAATAGGGTTCAATTTATAGACTTGAGAGATAGAAGATCAATGGTATAGAAAGAATGAGAAGATCAACGGTATAGAAACTTTGAGGAACGTGCACGAATAAGAACAAGACAAGTGTCTTTCTATATTTTGCATGAGAGGAATTAAAGAATAGAAGAATGAGTTAACTGAAGAGATAAATCAATTAAAAGAATAGATCAATCAGTTAAGAGAATAGAACTAGAGAATAGAAATTGCATAAGGATAAAAAGATATTTTAGCTCAATTAAATATTTAGAATATTCAATTGCATGTGCACAAGGATTGAATTATATTTAGAGATAACTAAATTTAGAAAAAATATAGACAACTTAAATAAATATTTAATTTATTTAAATTTAGAGAAGATATTATTGGAATAAAACAATTAAATAATTGGTATTATTTAATTTAGAATGATTTGGAAGAATAAATAAAATATTTGATTATATTTTATTTTTGGGGATTGAGAGGATTTAAATAAATTTAATTTGATTTATTTGAATTTGGAAGAATGACTTGATTTAATTAAATAATTAAGAATTATTTAATTTTGACTTTAGAAAAGGTAATTAAATATTTTGATATTTAATTAATTTAGAGGAATATGAATCGAATAAATAAATTTGTTTATTTATTTATTGATAGAAGAATTAGAATGAAATAAATATTAAGAATATTTATTTAGACCTAATCGTGTCATTTTTAGGCATATACAAAGACTATATATAGTTTAGAGATCATATCTGCACATTTTGAATGAAGTTCAATAATCAAGAACCATTGAAATTAAGAAAGAACTATCAACAATCACAAATTTTAAAATAAAACTAATTATTTATTTCTATATCTTAGGAATCTAGTGTGAACATACCTTCATACCATGTATCGATCAAGGTTCAACTCGCTCTTCAATAATGTTTAACTCAATGCCCACACAACTTTTAAAGCTCTTGGTACATATAATCTGGATCTTCTTTATCTTTTTTATTATCTCTAAAATCTTTTCATGATCTTCAATAGACAACCTCCACTTTTGTTGGCTATGCCCTCTTTTTGGTAAAGTTTCCAAATTTAATTTTGTTACTATAACTAAGTGACTATAATGTAGAACCTTTTGTCCTAGCATATAATCAATAAATAGAATACCATTTTTATCTATCTTTGTTTGTTGATAATATGTGCCTTCAACAATGACAGATCCAATGGGATAAGATTGTCCATCACCATCTATCATTGATTCTAACAATTTGGATTTTGGTTGTGTGCGTCTTAGTAGATAGTAATTTACACCTTTTGAATTGTCAGGTTTTGCAACCACATCAAAAATATCTCTTGTAACACTACAAGTAAACATGTATGTACATTATCTAGATTCAATGTAAATCATTCAAATATTTAATTACTCTTGACTTAGGTATCTAATATTAATCAAAATTATGTAAGTTAAAATTTAATTTAAATTTACATTTAAAATTTACTTGTAACAATTAAATCTAATACATGTTTGTAATTAGTTGAATATAGAGGATCACAGATATCTATAATGTCACTATCTTCAAAAGGAGGCATTGATACTATTTGTTTCATTTCCTATTGTGAAACATATCCATCTCTAATATTCTCACATTATAGAATATTTGCATTGTTCACAATGCAATAAATACAAAAACATGATTTTTCTATCACTTGAATGGCAAGAGACTTGCTATGTCTTGTAGTCATGACTTGATGCAAACTTCTAATACCATTAATTGTTTGACAATTATAAGGATTCGATCGATCAATATTTATGTATGAACAAATTCAAGCTTGTCCAATTAAGACTTTAAACTTCTAAATTTACTTCTTTAATATTTATTTAATTTCAAGCATCCAATTAAGACTTGTGTAAATGTAAATATGTGTGTATTAAAACAATTTCAATAAATTCATGTACTTGAACTTAAATAAAGTTTTCAAATAACATATTCAATTTACATACATACCTTTAACTTCCCAAAAATAGCGTTTGTTGTGTATTGAGTCACAGACACCAAAATGACTTTTGCACCATTCAACAATTTCATTTGCATTCCGTATGGTGTTACCTGCAAGTTCATCTCAAGGTGAAGTATTCAACAATTTTAAATAATTTACATAAATTTAGTATAGGGTACAAATTTACCTGCAAGTTCATATTGGTGAAGTGCACACTTCACACATGCTCCTGCTCCATCGTGCTCTCCTTTTCCATGTCCGCTCTCAAAAAAATTCTACAAAAACTTTATATTATGTCTAGCATGTTATTACATTAACCAATTAAATGTTTTTGCATACTTAAATTGACATGTATTTAGTTATATAAACAACAACCATTTGAAAACCAAAAAATATTTAAAAACTATATATGTATACAAGTAATTGATTCAAGTCAGTAAAGTTATAAATTTAAAATTAAAATTTAAAAATAAAAATAAAAATAAAATCAACACTTACCAGCACATCCATCAGACTAAATCTAGTGTTGTAATGCACTTATGTCACGTCATCTCAAATCTTCAAAAAGCATTCCAAAACAATGTGCTACATAGCTTCTATCATGACCCGTATCATCACTGATATAAAAGTGAACCTCCTTGATGCTAATTCGTTCATCTTCGCTACTTTCTTCACCATCTACAAATAATTGAGCATGTCTATAGCAAACTTGTATAAAGATTGCGAGTTGCTCTGAATGATAATATTGACTTTGAATCTCAGTTTGAGGACTAAATGTATAGTTCTCAGAAAAATCTACAATAGAAAGAATACAACCCGGTGGAAAACAATTCTTTGAGTCATGAAATTCCTTAACTTGCTATCTTGCACTGTGACAATGTTGGATATACAAATATATGATGTTACGAAATTTAGAGTCCATAAACTCATTGTAGGGCAATTCACTCTCTCAAAACAATTTTTTTGGACTCAGCTCCTGACTTTGTTGAGTATTTCTCATATTCAAATCTCTTCCAAACAATTGGCATTGAATGATCAATAATCTCAAATGGTATTAAAAGTTTCCTTAAATTTCCACAATCTATACATGCATTTTTTATACATTGTACATTGAATTCATCCAAATATTCTAATTTTTCACATAAGATAGACTTCACAAATTATGTTGTACTTCTAGGGATGACTATATTTGGATTAACTATTGACATAACTTTTTTATATGACTATAGGTGTAGATGAAATTCAACATGATTTTGATAGCAACAAGTTTCACGTACTTTATTTATACATATGAAACATGGTCGTAAACTCTCAAACATCCTTTAACAAATCTTCATCTATGGAAATTCTTGCTTGAATGCTTTAAAAAGTTCACTTTGTGTTGTATCTATATATAATGTTTTGGATGAAATTTTTTTTTACCATTTTCACCTTTTATTTGTATAGTGTCTCTTCTATTGGAAGAAAAACAGGAGTGGTTGGTCCAATATTCAATTATATTTTCTTTTACATGTTTTGAAATTCTATCTTTCTGAGGGAGTCAACAAATATTTACCCAATTACTTTCAATGTTTTCATCTAATCTATTTCTCTTCTTGATATATCTTTGAACAGTTCTCCTAGATACATTTACTACTTTGGCAAATATTTGAACTTGTCTTCTATGTGATAATTTTTTACTAGAAATTACAGTCAGCAATACTCTACGTGCAACACTTAAATTAGTAGCTCAAGTCTTGGTTTTAATAGAATCCAATGCTTCTTGCAAGTTTTCAACTATTGTCTGATTTAATAAATCTGAAATTTTTTTCTTATTATCAATCCCTAACAACTCTAAAATAGGGGTCATTTCTTTTCGCCTAAATAACTTTGTGCATAATTGTGCTATTCCAATTAGAGATTTATCTTCAAAAAATTCATCTCAAATTCTTTTAGAGTGGAGTTTTATTATGCTTTTAGGTAACATATGTTCAGGTGAAATCATCTTGAAAAGAGAATCCTCATCCATTTCCATAAGATTTTTCATTCCATACAAAAAGTTTCTATCACTAGTACCAATTTCTTCTTGTACTTGTTCATTATCATGCTTTTCAACTTGTACATCAATAATTTCAATGGGTTGTTCTTGACTAGATGATCCTAAAGTCAAATTCCCCCTATTTAGTTCATTTTCATATCTTTTTCGATGATACAACCTTGATCTAGTTCTTTTATTCCCCATCACAAATTTCTTGTTTTAATTCACCTACACACATACACATGCATGTACATCCCAATAAATTTAAGTCATGGAGTTCAATTTCTACATGATTTTAATCTATCATTCAAGACCAATATATATGAACATTAAATACACTCATAAACCTTTAAAATTAATCAATGACAAGTTGAGAATTATTGTACCTTGAAAATTCATAGCCTCTCTTGCCAAAAAAACTCCTTTTATGTGCTTTCTCGAAATGTTTGAATTGAAAAAAAAATAATAATAATTTGTAGCCTCTATTGCAAAAAAAAACTGCTTCTTGTATTTTCTCTTAATGTTTGAATTGAAAAAAAAAGCAAAAATGAACTTACATTTATATGAAGTTGTTTCAATTTGGAAAAAAAAAGGTCCAACTGACCAAATGGGGGGCCAACCAAATTTTTTAGATTCGAGCAAATCAAACTTGCTTGAGTTCAACTCGGGCAAGTTTAATTCGCCCGAAACTATCTATGCGGCATCCTACTTGGAAGCCACCTCCTTCTTTTTTAGAATTTTCTAAAACTTTCAACTTGAACCGAATATTTCTTCAATCATAATGAATTATTTCAAAAAACTAAAAATACCCTTTTGTAGAGCTCCGAGTCTACAATCCAAGTATATATTTTTTTGATATTTTGATTAGTTTTAATATGTTTTTATTTTAAATTATTGCAAGTAGGTTGTTATAATCAAATATGACACTAATTAGAAAAAATAAAAAAATATAAAACCACATCAATTTTAAAAAAAAATTATATGGTGCACTTGAGGAAAGAATCCTTTCCAAAAGGGTATTTATTTTTTGAAAATGATAAAAAAACTTATACAAAAGTTGATGTGGAATGAAAACTATCAAATTCTGGTAAGGTTGACTTTAAACCGTTATTATGAGGAAAATATGCATTGAAAACTATTTTTTTCCCCATGCACTAGATATTGAACTAATCTATTTGAGAAAAAAAAAGGGAAAAATAAGATTGTTTTTTTGTGACGTGGACTCGATGTCACTTTTTCCTAAAATTTTCAGCAATTCAAAATCTGCTCTTAAATTCATAAAAAAAAAGTATCAAAATAATTTTTAATTTTTTTTGAAGAATTACAAGCATAAAATTCATCACGAGTTCTACAGTTCATTAGTTTACATCATTTTGAAATTCAAAACATAAATGCCACTTTTATGAGGTCGAAGTTGAATTTTTTTTTTATGTTGGCCGATTCCTTTATAAAAGTGTGGCACATGTTTGTGCTTTTACCCTTAGCTAGATTTTGAAGATGCCAAGAATCAATTTGCCATAATATTGGATTTTTGGAGCTTGCATAGGTGACTATCTTACACTTTGCAAACTAAATGTGTTTCATTCTAGCTCAGATCTATGCTTATAGAACTAATCTCTATGAGTACAAAAATGATTTGGCGCATAGACTTGAACCTATACCCACGAGAATGAACTGATAGAAAATTGACTATTGAAATTTTTATTGCCTTGATCTTCTGATATCTAACTTCTAGTAAGGACTAGTGGTGTATACAAACACCTTTGGGGAATCTATTTGTTGAACACACTAGGATACTGAGAGGGGGGGTAAATCGGTATCTAAACAACTTTTACTTTTAACAACTTCAACTTATCTGGAACAAATCAAAACTTAATTATCACAGCATAAACATGAATATGAAAGATTAACACAATGCACATCAACACATAATACTAGATATACGTGGAAAACCCTAGAAGAGAAAAACCACGGTGAGGATTAACTCACAATATATGAAGCTCAAATAATAACACTACAACAAATCCCTGTGATTAGCTCCTTTTTTTGCTCCATTTTTTGCTTCCACCCACTGTTTTAATGTATTTTTCTCCAATTTTTTTAAAAAGTTGGTGATATTTATTGGGATTGCGTTATTTTGGATGTTTTTTGCACCGATCAGAACAAGTAGGCACTAAATTTGGCGCTAATTTGTGTCAAATTTAGCACTGAATTGAGTGCCTAATTTAGCACCTAAAACAAACACTTAGGCATTGTGTTAGGCTGATAACAAAATATTGAAGGAACAAATGAGATCAGAGTATCAGAGTGAGTCTCTTTGCAGTCTCTTTGATTTTCCAAGAAAGCATAAGTGACATATAATTTTAAGATTCAGAATATTGGAATGACTTAAGTTCCAATCCTGTCGAAAAGCCATCAGTAAGATGCCAAATAAACAAATACAAAGGAAGAGGATTCAGGATGTCGAAGGGAGGTGATAACTTGTCCTTTCAAAAAAGTGAATATGATAATAAAGAGAACACATCGAAGGGATAAATAGATATCAATGAGACTTAACAATATGGGATTTCGACATGACACCCATTTGGGTCATAACGAAATCCTGACAATAATAAAAAATGATAAAACTCCTTAAGTATGATTTATTGATTCAAGGAGGTGACAAGACATTCCCGTTATGAGAATTTAATGTCTTCCCTATGATGTGAAATCTGCCATTAATAAATTTTTGCTTCATTCCTATCGTAAAACCAAAAGAGTAAACCCTAATCCCTTCCTCGATCAGTCACTTTCATTCAAAAATAAAAAAAGCCACATTTAATACCATGCTGTGCAAAAGGCCATGGCATATCAAAGAGACCAGCTTAAAGGTCTCATCGACACCCTAAAAAGGGTTAAAGATATATTGGGAGATTGGTGTGACACCCCAAAAAGATGTTAAAAGGTAATCGGGAGATTGGTGTGACACCTAAATGTGTCACATTGATAAAATGATAAAATTAAAAAGAAAACCGTTTAGCATGTATTTCGAACTAACATTTCAAGTTCGAGAAGACAGAGATATTAGAGAGTCGGGATAAGTCCTTCAAGGGTCTCTTGGACATTCTGACCCGTTAGGAGCATATCAAAGAGACTACAAAATATTGGCATAACATATCATTTCGACATGATGGGGTGACTTCGAATACTATCTTACCGAAAAGCTAATTGAAATTTCAGAGTGTCAAAGAGAATGCATATTCAGTCTTCCCAAAAAAATGAACATGTCGATAATCAAGAAGGCATCGAAGGGGAGCACATATATCAAAAAGAGGGGATTTCGGCAAGACCACCATTTGAGCCACAATGAAATCCCGATGAAATAAAGAAATAATTAGTGAAATGATTATTTCGGTGAGGTGACAGAAGGTGCTCTATTGTGAGAAATAAATATTTTCCCAATGATTTAAAAGCTACCATTAATGCTCAGAGTAGAATAATTAAAGGAAATCTTGAAACATTTGGTTCAGTACGCAAGCACAGGAGTTGGGGTAAGCATCTGCAACGAATATTATTCATCTTTCCAAGTAAGTGTTCTAAGCTTAAAATCTAAGCTTTCTTAATTGCATTTGAAAATCCTCTCGCATTACATTATGGAAGAAACACATGAGAACCCTAAGGCTAAAAGGTAGAAGTTGAATGAGAGACACCTAAACAAGGATCTAATAGACCAGTGTCTGAAGTCAGGACAAAAATCTTGGAGGAATGCCCAGCTAAACCCAAATGCAAAAAAATTGGAAGTTGAATATAGACAAGTGGGAGATGTATGGACTCTCGTAAGGGGATACAACCTCTTCATCTACCATTATAAGAAAATGCATAGGCATTCCCTTGTTTTGAACCCATGGAATTTGAATTTAGGGAAATTGATAGTACCAAGCATCTTTGTGAATGTTGAACTTCTGAAACTGCTAGCTGGAAGTTATAACCCACAGAGTCATATGATTGAATTAAAGGATGGAACAAGGTTTATCCCTATCACCCAGGATTACATAGCAATGGTTTTCCAATCAGACACTAGCTTTGATGTACAACTCAAGATTAGGAATTTAATCAGTGAATATTATAATTTGAGCAACAACTACAAGAGATGGACTTTGCCTATGCACAGACCCCGTGATGAAAACAACAAGCTAAGGGTTTTCATAGTCACAGAGGATCCCCCATATTCCATTGAATTGTTTGAAGAATATTTCCAGTATACTAATTATTATGTGTGCCAATTGTTAGGGGTTGAGGCTTCTATGTTTATGGAAGTTGCTTCTATGATCGTAGTTGCCGATATTCAAAGCCAACAAGCCCTATATTTTGATTATACTGAGTTCCTAGCAAGCACCCTTCATAATGAACTAGTCTCCATCAAGGGAGGAGGGAGTAAATTCAAGCATTACTCTATATTAATGCATCTTGTCTTGTATGAAGGCCAAAACTTGAGGTTGTGGAATAGATTCTTGGGAGTCAAGGAATTGGATAGGAATGGAGATGTAAAACCCATCTAGAGATGGACTGCTTTATGGGGTAGTAGCTGTGATAAGTCCCATTACATCTATTTTGAAGAATATTTTGTGAAACTAGTATATAAGCACCTAGGGTATCCTTGTAATTACAATCTGTCACTAGAAATTTAGAAATTTTTAAGGCCAAAAGATAAGCATGAACTAGGGAAATTCACTCATAATTGGGGAGATTGGTGTTGGTGTTTGGATTTGAAGGATCTCCTCTGCTATTACCAAAGACTTGTCCCGATAGAGTTGCTTATCTAGAGATTATAAGACAACTTGCTCTCTCTGATTTTATGCATCTAAAAAGACACAATAAGCAGTCATTTATGCCAGGCACTTTGTGTTTTGGGGATTTTACAGTTATGTCAAACAAAGGATACCAATTAATTAACAAGAAACTAGAGCATTTTAGGCTACCATCAGGGAATTGCAGAGAAAGTTTTGATCTAGAAAAGTTTATAAGTAGTGTCAAAATAAAATAAAAGCTTAAGAAATATGATCATGTCCTATTTGTTGATGATGACTTGGTTAGAAATTGTGATGAGCAAGTTGCAATTGAGAGGTGAGATTTATATTACAAGATAACATTGGCTGAGGCTTGGAGGGTAGCCAAAAACCCTACTTATAATGGTGCCTTCATGGATATTAATGATCCCATTGAAAAGTTGAATACATTAATAACAAATGCTACAGATTTGATTCAAAATGTCCCTTCTTATGTGTTTGAAAGAGAAGGAAGAGTTGTTAGAAGAACTCAAGCAGAAGATGAGGTTCCTATTTCCTAGTTACCTCCTCAACAAACTCCTGAAATCTATTTTGAAGAAGAAAGTGAAGAAGAGAAGAATAAAGACTTGCAAGCATCCTCTTCTCTTATTGAGGAATATCAGCCTCCAATAGATAGAGAGGAAGTCGTAATAGAGACTTCTAATGAATTGACAAATGATGTGAGATACCTGGCTAGTAAGAATTTCATTGCAGATGCTGACTTTATCAAAACTTCAGAGTTCAAAGCATTCTTATATGAATATAAAGGAAAACAAGCCAGAGAAAAGATGAAGGATATTACTCCTGAGGTCCAAGAAGAAGTTTTGCAAGAACTTCACTCACAAATAGATAATGCCATGGGAGAAATGACACTAGAAAAGGGTAGAGAATTGCTCAAGGAAGTAGGAGTGGTGTTGGTTCCTGGGTGGGACATGACTTCAGCTATTGTTTTTTATACTTTCAAAAAGAATCAAGAGAAAAGGATGCAGCTTAGTATCGAGGCACTTGATAAGATTAAAAGTGGATCTAGCTATGACCCTGATAAAAGGATATTGCTGATATTGTCACTCTATCCTCCACACAAAAAGCCTTAGGTCATAAATAATATTGATGAAACATTTGGCCATCTGATGATTCAGCAAGCAGAGGACACAAATCCTATTGAGACTGCTGACCTAAATATCAATGTTGTAAGATTTACTAAAGCATAGATTGAATAGTTGATGAAGAAAAATAATGCTTATATGGTTGAAAATGCAAAATTAAGACAGCAAGTGGCCACTTATAAAGATAAACTACCTACACCAAGTTCTTATTCACCTTACCTGGAAAGAGATCAAAAGATCATGGAGGCAAAAGATGATTCAAATTATTGGAAATACAAGGTAGAAAAGTTTCAGAAGAAAAGTGAATAGCTTAAGGTTGAAATAAAATTAGTCAAGTACCACATGGCCTCAACATTGATCCAAAGGAGGTTTGATAATAAAATGAAGTTTAGTGAACAAACTTGGAGCATGCATAAAAGAACATATCTTGCACATCAAGAGCACAAAAGGCTTAACTTGAGGATGTTAGAAAAGAAAGAAGAATTGAGTGCTAAGTTGGATGTTCAAGAACAAATACTTGAAGAATATAATAATTTGATTGCTAAACATGAGAAATATAACAAATTATTAACAGATGATTTAAATGATTTTGATCAACACCATGAGCTGACATTTCTAAACTTCTTCTCTGGGAATGACCTCCGAGATAAGGATGATTAGGTGAATGAAATGAGCCAGATGCTGCCACCGCTCCTAGATAAGGTAAATGATGAAGAGAAAGTGATAGATAATACCTACCAGTGCCTCGACAAGCTGTTCACCCTAGAATTTGCCATGAGTGATATAATTTCCTCTGATACATGTGTCAACCAAGAATATATTGATCATCTTGCCAAAGTAAACATTTTTATATCCAGGGCATAGTAGAAATACATGGGTGCAGAGAAAGTTTTGAGCAGGTACCATGGACATGTCAAAACTAATCATGAAGAGGATGACTTTGCCAAACCTATGGTCACGAATCTACCTCCGATGAATAACCAAGCACAATGTTGATCGCCTTGTGTATCTGCAAACTACTTTCTTATTTTCTTAATTATCACATTAGTTAGGAATATACTTATGAAAAGATATGTCCTTTCGGCCTGAAGCTTGTTTCGCATTCCATAAATAAGGGATACCAAGGCCTTTTTCAAATCATCAAATGAATTAGAAAACTCTAATCTTATATATGAAAGCAAATCCTGGACTGTTTATGTTATTTTACATTTCCATGTGCTCTAAACTTATAAATTAATGCAAAGGACTGGAAGTTATTTGGTGGGTTAATTATTGTGTTCAATTGTTGTGTGGAATTTTATGCTTTCAAATTACATTGTTGTCTCCACAATGGTCACTTGAATTTGTTTAAATTGATACATCAAGGGTGTTTTCAATTTATCAGTGCACAATTGGTGCAGGGGCACCATGTCAATCCAATCATGTAAATAAGGTCTTTTGTTTTGATGTGTCAAGTCTTTAATCATTCAATAAGGTCATGATAGACCATTAATAATGTAGTTTGGTGTCTTAAGTCATTAGGGGTTCATTTTTGTAAATGTTACAATATTAATGTAAAATGACAAAATGCAAGACATGGGAAGATGAACAGTCATAGGAGTTCAAAGGTTAGTTTTGTTTGTTGAGTCATTTGTTTTCTAAGGTGAGGAGTTCAAATATGTCTTGAAGAAGCTTGAATAAGAGAGGTGAAGTTCTAATGTAGATAGAGAAGGAGCTTGTACCCTGAAAAATGATGAATAAACTCTATTTTTTCATAAAAGACTATGTAATTTGTTGTTCCAATGCAGAGTACGGCTCCGCACTATTCTGTTATGCCTTGAAACTTTTGGAAATGGGTAGTGGTATGAATTAACTTTGATTTGCATCTATTTTGAGCTGATTCCATCAATGTTGAAGAAAGTTATAAGATTTTTCCCAAAAACTGTGTATAACCCTATTTTCTAGGTTTTGCAAACAAAATGGTGGTTTCAAGTTAAAAATTGCATGAAAGGCCATGAAAAAGGTTTGATAATGATTCCTTTAGCATATGCATACATAATAGAAGTTGTTTCAGGTCTTGATAAGGTGATATTAGCTTGTGAACATATATTTTCAATAAACCCTCCCTTGTAGCTTGTCAAAATGAGGGTTTCATGGTTTGAGGACTTGGTAAGCTTGTCTCCTGATAAAATTTGTTGATTTGGGCCTTGTGTAGCCTATATAAGCTTTGTAAATTTAAATTTGAGGTTAGAGGGGTGTTTGGAGAGGGGTTGCTTTGAAAAAGTGACCTAATTGGGGCTCTTGGAGTAGCGTAGCAGTACTATTTTGGGGGTGTTGGTCCACAGTGACTTTAATAATATTTTGAGATATGTTTTAGAACTCATTAATGGGTATCTAAAAGTGTCAATGGTTTTGGGTTTCAAATCTCAGGTGAAGAAATAATGAGTGACAGTCCTATTTTGAGGCCTAATTGGCCTATGGCAGCTTGGAAGAAAAGTGCTAAGTTTGAAGAGTGAAGACTTAAGTGAGGGTTTAGTCTGGTTTGTTTAGAGACCCTGAGGTGAGAGAGAATCATTGGAGGTAGTGTTGGGATTTGAGAAGTTGGAAACCCTTAGTTTGTGTCCTTGAGATAGGAAATTGCCTTGAGATGATGGCTTGTGAAGTTTGTAGAAGTGCATAGTTGAGCCCATTGTTGTGAAATAAGACCCCTTTAGATTGAGTTGACACCTAGCTTGACATCAAATTGGTATCAAAGCTTAGGGAGTAGATATCTTGAAGGTGAGAAATTGCAAATTGAAGAAGAGAACGTTTGGAAGTTGAAAAGATAAGATGCATCTGCAGAATAACATGGCAAAAGAAATTAGAAAGTTGAAAGAAAGGTATGTTAAGTTGAAAGAGATGACTCAAAGGAGAACATTATTCAGGACATGTTGCAAATGCAAGGAAAAGGTATGTAAAGTGATAATAGATTCAGGTTCCACAGATAATAGTGTCAAATGAAATGGTAGATAAACTAAAGTTGGAGAGAATTCCTCATGAAACACCATATAAAGCCTCTTGAGTAACAGATAATTAGTCATTTTTTGTGAATGAACAAGCATTTGTTGAGTTTCAGATTGGTGGCTATAAGGATAGGGTTCTATGTGATGTTTTACCAATGAGTTGCTACCATTTGTTACTTGGAAGGCCATGGTAGTTTGATAGACATGTCATATATGATGGTAGGGACAATATTTATGCTATTAAGAAAGATGGAACCAATTTTACACTAATACCATTGCAGGAGGATGATAAGGTACACGATAAGACAACAAGGATAGTAATGGTAGGCAAGAAGGAGTTTATAAGGCATGAAGAAGACAAACAAGAAGAGAGTACAACCATTACCAAAGAAGAAGTACATAATGATTTAGTGTTGAAGAGAAAAGAAGATGACAAGATGGAGAGTGATCTGAGATTAGAAGGAAAGGATAATGAGTTGGTGCCAAAATCTGAGATAGAGATGGTCAAGGATGAATTCCTTGGGAAGATGCAATATATGTTGGGAAAGCATGATGAGATAGTGCCAAGCACAATGCTTTGTCCACTGATTGGACAAGAGGATGGTAGGCAGAAGAAGTCTGTCAGTAAAGAGGATGGTAGACCTAATAGCATAGAGGTCTTGGTGGCAAAATTGTTGAAAATAGAGGTAAAGAAGAACAATGATGTGATGATGGTAAAGGCAGACCAAGAGAAGGATAAAGATGAATTGTTTGTGAAAACTCCAATTGGATTGGAGAAGTATCAAGATATTGTGGTTGGGACAATGCTTTGTCCTTTAATGCAGAGAAAGGTTAGGAGGCAGCCTAATTTGGTCAAGACAGTGGTGTCTAAATCTGATATGACAGTAATGACAGAGATTAGAGAGAAAGGTGCAGTGAATAAAGGTATTTGGCAAGGGCATATGACTGAATTCAATCATGTAACAAAGGTGAAAAGGAAGATAAGTCAGGGTACAGATGATAAGAGTCTATTTGTAGGCATAAAGGCAGGTACAACAACAATCTTAGATGAGACAAAGGACAGAGGACATGTAACAAGTCAGTTTGCAAAGAGAAGGAAATGTTCGGTTGGAAGCAAGTTCAAGAGTAGAAAGGATGATGCAAGGTTTTAGTACTTGACCCAGTGGAAGGGACTACCAATTGGAGGAGCATATGGAGAGCTAGAAGACAAGAGGATCAAGTAAATGGTGTAGTACAATCCTCATGGGACATGAGTTTTTTTTTTGGGCTGGGTGTATGGTGCAGGGGCACCATGTCAATCCAATCATGTAAATAAATTCTTTTGTTTTGATGTGTCAAGTCTTTAATCATTTAATAAGGTCATGATAGACCATTCATAATTTAGTTTGGTGTCTTAAGTCGTTAGGGGTTCATTTTTGTAAATGTTACAATATTGATGTAAAATGACAAAATGCAAGACATGGGAAGATGAACAGTCATAGGAGTTCAAAGGTTAGTTTTGTTTGTTGAGTCATTTTTTTTCTAAGGTGAGGAGTTCAAATATGTCTTGAAGAAGCTTGAATAAGAGAGGTGAAGTTCTAATGTAGATAGAGAAGGAGCTTGTACCCTAAAAAATGATGAATAAACTCTATTTTTTCAAAAAAGACTATGTAATTTGTTGTTCCAATGCAGAGTACGGATTCGTACTATTCTATTATGCCTTGAAACATTTGAAAATGGGTAGTGGTATGAATTAATTTTGATTTCCATTTGGTTTGAGATGATTCCATCAATGTTGAAGAAAGTTATAAGATTTTTCCCAAAAATTGTGTATAACCCTGTTTTCTAGGTTTTACAAACAAAATGATGGTTTCAAGTTAAAAATTGCATGAAAGGAAATGAAAAAGGTTGGATAATGATTCCTTTAGCATATGCAGACATAATAGAAGGTGTTTGAGGCCTTGATAAGGTGATATCGGCTTGTGAACATAGATTTTCAATAAACCCTCCCTTGTAGCTTGTTAAAATGAGGGTTTCATGGTTTGAGGACTTGGTAAGCTTATCTCCTGATAAAATTTGTTGATTTGGGCCTTGTGTAGCCTGTTTAAGCTTTGTAAATTGAAAATTGAGGTTAGAGGGGTGTATGGAGAGGGGTTGCTTTGAAAAAGTGACCTAATTGGGGCTCTTGGAGCAGCGTAGCAACACTGTTTTGGGGGTGTTGGTCCAAAGTGACCTAATAATATTTTGAGATATGTTTTAGAACTCATTAATGGGTATCTAAAAGTGTCAATGGTTTTGGGTTTCAAAGCTCGGGTAAATAAATAATGAGTGACTGTCCTATTTTGAGGCCTAATTGGCCTATGGAAGCTTGGAAGTAAAGTGCTAAGTTTGAAGAGTGAAGACTTAAGTGAGGGTTTAGTCTAGTTTGTTTAGAGACCCTGAGGTGAGAGAGAGTCATTGGAGGTAGTGTTGGGCTTTGAGAAGTTGGAAACCCTTAGTTTGTGTCCTTGAGATAGGAAATTGCCTTGAGAGGATGGCTTGTGAAGTTTGTAGAAGTGCAAAGTTAAGCCCATTGTTGTGAAATATGACCCCTTTAGATTGAGTTGGCACCTAGCTTGACATCAACAATTGTTGTTACTGTGTGACTCAATTGATTGGTTTCAGAAAGAAGTTGATTTAATTCCTGCTAAATTGGTCTGTGTCCATTGGTTTCTGCCTAAAGAATTAAAAATCCTTTGAACAAGTCTGTTTTAGTTGGTTTCCTTCCCATCTGAACTAAATCATTTAACAATTTAGGAGAATATCATTGGGATTTCATAAGAATAACCCTGTAGTCTAACATCCCTACCTAATCTATATAAGGTATAGATTTACATAAGTGCTCAACAATTTGAGTTCAAGCCAATCTAAAAACCTATACACCATTAACTTTTAACTCCTCTCGCCTAATAGATAAAGCACTAGTCATACTCATTTATAAAACTCATTCACATTTTCAAACTGCAAATATCACATTAGGAACAACTCACAACCTTATATCTACTTCACACCCATTTGCCATCATGAAGGTTACATAAAAATCTGCTTCAGTCATTTGGGTATACCCACCTAGGTTTGGCAAAGCCTAAAGTGATGAGGGTTTAGCCATTTCTACCCCGTGTCAGTTAGCCAAAAATGTGAAGAGATCTTGGCAACCTGTTAGGGTTTAGGACATGCATTTTTGAGACCTAATAGGATGAACATTAGGAGTTATGATTAAAATGGGAGTGGAAGTGGCAACATGAGATAATATGTGGAGTGTAGGTTGATTGGGGGACAAAGAATGAAGTTGGAATGACATCACTAGAAGTGGGAACATGAGTAGTGGGTGAGAAGTAAACACAATTAGGGGATGAGTGGAAGGTACAATATGAGAAGTAGGTACAATGAGAGGATCAATGATAGGAGCTATGAAAAATTGATAAGTAATATAGAGAAGAGAAGAAATATGTGGCTTGGCTAATATAGGAGAAGATGTGGAAGGAGGCACACTAGACGAAGAGGCTTGTGAAGAAAGGGGAGGAGACACACTATTTAAGGAACTTGATGAGCTTATCCTTTGACCTATATCACTTAATACTTCCATCACATAAGGATTATCCATTAACAAGTTATGGAGAATATCAATCAAATTTGAATAATTAACATTATTGCTCAAATTTGTAAAGGCCTGATATAAGTATTTGTGTAGTAAGATTCATGTCTTGCCTATCCATATGTGCAACATGTGCATCATGATGAAAAACATCTTCCCCATTAAAATATGTAGTAGTCATCAAATCCTCAATCATAACTTCCTCACAATGAATCAAGGCCATTGTAAAGTTAAGCATAAGGTTTCTTCTTAGTGCAAAATGAGGATTAGGTTGAGACCTTGACATTCAAGCAAAATATAAAGCAATGAAAAGGAAATTGCATCCAAGTAATCCTAATTTTTTCTGCCAACAATTCATACCAAAGATTCAACAATTTAAGGATATTGCAATAGGTAATTTGTATCGACACAACTAATATTACTGAAGCATTTCAAAGTTTAGACCATAAGAATCATCCTTTTTTAAACATGGATTGCAAATAATTCTAAAAATTTAGAAGTCTTGGTCATTAACATTATTGTCTGCTACAATGTCATCCAATGTATCATTGTCAATGTCCATATGTTCTTTCAAGTATTTAATATTATCATCATCCTCATCTTGACCTGCATCATCTTCATCATCATTAAAATTTGACTGTAGACCATCTATATTGTTACCAGATGTATTTGGATCATCATTTTCTATACCATCCATATTGTTGTCTTCCATAACATCATCTAACTCTGGATTGTTGTCTTCGTGTGCCTGAACCTAACCATCTTCAACATCATCATGGATGTCAATTTCTTCGATGTTCTCTAATCCCTCTCTCTCATTTTGTTGGCCATCATTGTTTTGCTCAGTATCCACTAATGCATCATCAAATACATGCCTTAATCTTAGATCATAATGTATGACAAATATCTATTTCAGGTCCAAAATATCTTCATAGAACAATACCTGCACATGAACGACATACATATATTAGACATATGGTATAACAATTTTATTGATTAATAAACACATGTATATATTCGTAATAAACTATGAATTAATAGATTAATGATCACTACCGCTTCTTGTTTGAGTTAAAGAAATACCTGCTCACAATGAATTGGTAGAACATAAGGCTCCTTATCCTCCAGTAGGAAACATGAGATATCTATAGAAAACGATCCACTATGGGTATCATGTCTTCGTGTCCTCTCAAATGCTTCATACCATCTATACTTAAAAATACACCATTTAAAAGAGTGGTAATCCAACTCGATAATTTCTTGTATTTTCCCAACATATTGTAGATTCCCTTCAATTATATTCTTGTCTTTTGAGCTTGATCGACTAGATTGCTTGAAGTCAACCATGATGCCACAATTGAAGGATCGTCTCTTTACATCTACACTTTCTACACGATAATGTCGACCATATGGCAATATTGCTAGATATTTCCTCACCTGTGAAAGACCATTTATTTTAGTGAAAACAAATATAATGACGAATATTAAAATAGTTAATAGTGTCAAAACTGTAAGGAAACAACATTTTGTAAAAATCTAGTTGTACCTTTCTTTCACATCATCTAGACATGTTGATTTCATCTTCTGTTATGTTTGAATCTATACCTGCATCTTCTATTTGATTTTGAATTTGTTCAATAACCCATTCTAGTGTGCAATCCTTGCCCCATTCCCCAAACAGATCAGTGGGAAGTGGAGTATTCCTTGGGTTCGATCTCTTAAACTGTCTCCTTGCTTCTAACACTTCTCTCTTTTTATCATACAAATCAATCCATTTGTTCATAAAGTCCAAGTGGTACAGAATGAACTTGTCAAGTATAACACTTTTGTCTACACCTATTACATGTCAACATGTTTATTTCAAACTCCAAATGTCATGCTACTAATTTGACAAATAAATTACAGAGTAAATTAATGATTGCAAGAAAAAACAATCACACTGATCATGAATTTACTTTCTAATTTCTACTTGAACACCATTAGATTGTGGTTTTTCTCCATCAATAATATCTGATGCTCGTTCTTCATCCCAGAAGCATGGCCCATCTTCAAAATCCTTACCAAGGAATTTACACAGGAAGAAAAATGCTTCATTCAATACATACCCTTCATTCATGCAACCCTCTGGATGTGCCTTTTCTCGGACATATCTTTTTAGAGTTTTCATATACCTCTCAAAGAAAACATCCACCTCATTGATACGACACCCGCCACTTCAATGTCATCGACTAGGTGTATAAGTAAATGGACTTGTAGGTCCATGAAACTTGTAGGGAGCTCCTTCTCAAATACACATACAATTTCTGCAATTTCCTTCTTCCATTTTGGCACTTCACATTCGTGGATCTCCTTGGAGGTCACCCACCTAATATAAGAACAGTAAATTAGTATGAACCTTTAGTCAAAAATTAAAATTCAATATAATATATCTATGCCTCTCACACATGAACATTTCATATAACCACATACCTTGTAAATGCTGATAATTGAATTATGGCATTCCTTAAGTCAAATGTAAAATAGGAATCCCCCCTAATTTCCAATGGCATGATATGCTATCAAACACATTTATGAGAAGGTCATTAGTAATTTTTTTCTCACACAACAAAATATCAAAATATATTTAGTACTTAATCAATGTTACCAGTAAATGTTAAATGATGATATATAATACCTTCATAAAATTATGAAAATCATGTGTTTTAAATCCTGTGATATGTCCATCAACTATAAAAGCTTTAGCCAATGATGACCCATAGCCAGTAGGTGTCCTTATTGAACGGATGACATTTTCTAGTTGGTCTAGCTCTTTTTTTTTCAAAATCCATGGAGCTTCTGCATATGTTTCATTTTCCCTGTTTGGCCACAAATGTTTTCTATCAATTTTGGTGCACGAAAGAGCAATATCTCTCCTCGAAGACAAAGTGTCCTTCTCTTTGCCTGATATATGTCAAAATATAGAATCTGGGACATTTTTGAAGACGTGCATAGGATCTAATAGGTGAGATATTAATAGATCCTTCCAGTAAGGGAGCTCATAAAATATGGATTTCCTTTTCATTCCTTCTGGCATATTAACTACAACTTGTTCTGGTTCTTCAATTGAATCACCCCGATCAAAAAAATCCTCCCAACCTTTCAATTCAGCATCTTCATACTTCTTAAGCCAATCACCTGGACCCATAATCATGGGAGGGCCTCTATTTTCAACTTTTCCATCAAATTGATTCTTCAGGTGATTTCTAAACTTATGATCTAGTGGTAGAAAAACCCTGTTGTTTGCGTAAATAAATTTATGTAGATCTTTATAATACTACCCTTGAAATTGTTCTGCACATCTTGGACATGCAAATATCGCCTTTGTTTGAAGCCCTGCAATTCAATAAATAATGTTAATAACATCAAAAAATAGTATAAAACTAAGTATAAAAGTTGGGATGAAAATAAATTATGAGTGTAAATACGTAAATATTTTATCTTACCAGAACAAACACCAAGTCCTGGGAAATCATGAATAGTCCAACATAGCACATCGTACAACATGAAGGACCTATTTGATGGGGGACGTGATATGTCATACATTCTTATGCCTTTCCATAGCAGTTGCATCTCATCAATAAAAGGTGCAAGATAAACATCCATGTTTTTAACTTGATGTTTTCCTGGAACAATGAGAGTTAGCATAAGGTGCTCCTTTCTAACACTCATCCATGGGGGAATATTGTATGCTATCAATCTAACTGGACAAACACTATAATTTGAGCTCAGGAAAGAGAATGGGCACACTCCATCAATTGCAAGACCAAACCTGATACTACGAGGTTCATCTTTGAATTTTCTTAGCCATTTTTCCTCTTTGTGTTTCATTGCTTTGGAGTCAACCAGAATTCGCATGAATCCATCTTTACTCCTATTCTTTGCATGCTAGTCCATCAATTGTGCAAGTGACTTGCAACGAAACATTCGTTGAAGTCTAGGTATAATTGGCATGTGACGTAAAACCTTCTTTGGAACTATAGGACCTTGTATATCTGTACGATATCTCTTGTCTTTACATACAGGGCATTCTACCTTGTTTTGATATTCATTTCTGTATAAAATGTAATCATTTTTACATGATTGAATTTGCTTATATTCAATCCCTAACTCAACCAACAATAGACGCGCCTCTCTACAAGTTGATGGCAACACATTCTCTTCAGGGAATATTTTAGTTTTTAGTGCCCTGTAAGATTGCTAGAGATTAAATCAATTGAATGTTTGACTTATGATGAACATGTTTGATATGTTAATCTATACTAGGACTATTTATATACAATGTATGGTTTTAAAATCCCCTTACAAAAATATAAATGAAGTTGATGAATGTTTACGAATTATGTACACCAATTGACAATTGCAAAGTAAGAAATAGATTTCAACTCACTTCAGTAGGGTAGTGAATCCTTTGTCTGACCAACCAAATAGTGACTTGATTTATAATAATATTAGTGTGCATGCCATTTTTGAGGTTCTACTTGTACCTGATTTGAACACGGGTGTCTTCGCTTCTTGCTTGATGGAGTCTTTCAGGTTATTATCATCAACATTACGTTGGTGGTAATTACCCCTGCTATCATCGTTACTATCAACCATATGATAATTATTGTCATCATTGTTTTCATCCCCAAAGAAATTTGTAAGCATTTCATTCAATCCTTCTTCATGCACTGCATTTTCACTATCATGATCATCAACATTAAGGCTAGGTGGCATGTCATCAGTGTATGCGGATCTGATCAGCTCTTCAAATTTCTCAACTGGTAGTATTCTCTTCAATAATTCTCTTTCGCCCTAGTATTGTTTAAAGGATGGTTTGGATCATCCCATCCAAATCTTAATAACCCAGTTGGATCTTGGGTATTAGTATGTTTTTCATCATCTTCTACCTATCAACAAACGCAAGCATTTTTTAATGTTTGGCAACAACTGGATAAATCATAAATGTATCAATTTCAAAGAAATATAATCAGATATGGCTTAAAAAATAAAAATATAAATTGTATGAACATATATACATCAATTGAATAATGGAACATTATTTTATAGACTACCTTTTCTATACAATAATTTAAATAAAACATAATTTTGACAACATAGTTTATAAAACATCAGTCCACACTCATTTATTATTCTTTGGTTTTCTGCCCTTAAGAACATCCTTAGGGAGACCTTGTTCTTCCCTCTTCTTTCACGCAGGAGTGTGTTTTAAGAAGGGGTAATCAATCAATAACACATCCCCAATGGTAAGGTCCATAATAGCCTCAACCATTATCAATCTATCAACCTCTCTTTCCATATCTCCATCTTTATCATTTATAACATCAACAAATTGACAATTTAGTCTTACAATAGGGTCCCTTCCCTTACTACTATTTATAAATCCTGCAATATTTTTGTGTGTGTATGCACGTCCATCTATATACATAAGATGACCTCTATTCATTTATTTTCCACTTTCCAATTGGAGACGATGTGTATACATATTCAAATTTAGACCATATGCTGACATGCTAGGCTTATATTCTACTAGCCTTCTCCATTCACCACTGTAATATGATGGACCATAATATGGCATTAATCTCCTAGTGGTTTGTTCTGAATTGTTTCTATGTTTAGATCCACATGTACATTTTGGACAATAAAAAGGCCTAGATTTGCTTTATGAATATTGGAGGGTCGTATCATGTAGCTGTATCCTCAAAATTGAAACACCTCGTACACTTTAGGTAGTTGTTGATCACTAGGCCAAGCACAATATAGTCGATGATCAAATGTCTCTTTGTAAATTGATCTCAAACTTAGGGCAAGTCATCATCTCCATCACATTCATTCTCATAGTGTATGTAGTCCACTTCCCCTTGTCTTTAAGCAAATTATGCATCTTTAAACCAGTTCTTGTTCTATTGCTTGTTTTCATCAATTCTTCATCTTCTAAGCTGGTATATTGGCACATATTTTTGTTAGATGTATCATCTGATAAATGATCATTGCCCTCTAGGCTAGAAGTTGATGATCCAGGAAACTTTAAACCAAGAACTTTATCTTGCAAGTATCCATTAAGAAAAAAATTAGTTATTTAAAAAATATAAAACAATGTTTAAACGAAGTATACATGTTATTTATAACAATTTGGAAAATTCCTTACCATAATTCCTATTGGATTTGAATCGATTGTAGGAGGCATACTACTGACTGGAAGCTCATCATATATGTAATGTCTTTGTACAATCGCTCATTTGAATTGTTTCTTTCCACAACATATAGAACATCCACAAACAACAATTTTCTCAAAGTATTCATCCCATGTACTATAGTCCTGACCAACCTCTTGTTTAGTGCAATCATTTGTTGTGTCTATAGGATCCATTGTCATATCCTCTTCCACCCACTGTCGTCTACATGATTTAACAATTTTAGGTCCACGTCCACGTACATATCTTTTTCATTTGCTAGTTGAATGCTCGGGCTCTGCATTTGCTCCAATCTCCATCTAAAATAATCAACAACATGCATTAATTTATGTCAAGATTGGATAATACATTATAAATTTCAATAATACTGTGAAAAAAGATGGACGTATCACAAAATACCATCAGATCATTTTTTCCTAAGGAAATTGGATTTGAGTACCTGATGTCCCGCTTCATCTGTTGTGTCCTCATTTGATATGACATGATCTATTGTCATGGCCTCGTCTAACCCCTCTAATACACAACATAGTAAATAATGTTTAGTACACAACATAGTAAAAAATGACTTTATCTCCTCTATGTTGTAGCATTTGTGAATTCATAAACA